>JAAGEH010000480.1:12431931-12565965 GCA_011751065.1 Lasiurus cinereus
AGAGAGAGAGAGAGAGAGAGAGAGAGAGAGAGAGAGAGAGAGAGAGATAACTGCATAATGATCCCAGTAAGAAAAAAGATGGTTAAAAACAAAACAACAAAACAGTGGTAGATATATCTGTTTTTTAAAAAAGAGGTAATTGCATAATGACCCAGTGAGGGAAATGAAAGTAAGAAAAACCTGTAGTAGATACATCTAATTTTAAAAAGTAAGTTCCTGGCCCTAGCTGGTTTGGCTCATGGATAGAATGCAGACCAAAGGGTCCTGGATTGGTTTCCTGTCAAGGGCATCTACCTTGGTTGCAGGCTTCTCCCTGGCCCAGGCACTGGTCAGGGATCCTGCAGGCAGCAACCAACGGATGTGTTTCTCTCACATCAATGTTTCTCTCAGTCTTTCCCTCTCTCTTCCACTCCCTCTCAAAATCATTGGAAATATATACTAGGGCAAGAATTAGAAGAAAGAAGAAGGAAGAGGAGGAGGAGGAGGAGGAGGAAGAGGCGGAGGGAGAGCAGGAGGAGGAGAGGGAGAAGGAGGGGGAAGAAGAAACTGCATAATGATCCCAGCTAGGAAAACTATGGTAAAAAACAGTAGTAGATACATATGTTTTAAAAATAGAAGTAACTGCATAATGACCTCAGGGATAAAAAAAAGATGGTAATAAACAGTGTAGAAAAGTAGATAGTTCTGCTTAAAAAGACTAAAAGGCTATATGCAAAATATATTATAAAGTGAAAACCAAACATCAAATTAAAATTTCTTTCTGCAATGTGTATGAGATACAAATGCTTGGTTAGGGATTGTAGATCATAGTTCTCAAATGATATCTGATGACTGTAAATGGTTATACCCACTCAGTAGAGTGGCATATCAAAAATTAAAATGTGTTTGAATCAACAATCCCACTTAGAATTTACTATTCAGAAATATGTGTATAAGAATGTTAAAATACTTATGTTCAAAGATGTTCCTTGCAGCATGTGTATACTAGCCAAATACTGAAAACCAATGAAACGTTCATCACTAGTAGACTGATGATGAATGAAGATATGCTCTATTGTTTATGCTACTTACTTAATGGGAGAGAAATATGGAAAAGATGTTAAGATATACCACTATGGTCGAAACTGGTTTGGCTCAGTGGATAGAGTGTTGGCCTGCGAACTGAAGGGTCCTGGATCCGATTCCCAGCAAGGGCATGTACCTCAGTTTCGGACACATCCCCAGTAGGGGACATGCAGGGAGTAGCTGATTGATGTTTCTCTCTCATCAATGTTTCTAGCTCTTTATCCCTCTCCCTTCCTCTCTGTAAAAAACCAATAAAGTATATATATATATTTAAAAAAGACATACCACTATGTGTAAAAAGATTACAAAACAAGAATTGCACATAGGCTGCTGTACTCCTATAAACAAAATCTTAAGCTAAAAATTATATCATTACAGGTTGAATAACAGGGGATTTGCTTCTCAATTCTTACATTTCTATACTTTTGAATTTTATTTGTACAATGCACAGATATTAATTACTTAAAGAATAAGAAAAATATATTTTCATCAATTTTTAAAATGAGAAGCTACCCTTATGCTTTTTCCCTCATTCTTTCTATATTTTTCAATTTTAATACATCTAAAAGTATAGCAGCATTATGGACCTAGTAAATAATTTAACCCAAATTTTATTTAAAAAGATTAAAGATCATATACAAGAGGATTCATGTCACCATTGCCTATTAGGATTGTACACATATTACAATTTTTGCTATATATCTTATTCATCTTTTATTACATGCTTTCATTAGAGAAAAACCCAACATGGTTGTTGAAGAAAGAACATGCATTTCGAGGTAAAGATAGCATGTGGAATAAAAAGAAATTTCACCACTATAGAAATAGGTAAAAGTATCCAATTTTATTGAGCTGTTTTGTGATGTGGGTGGTGAAAGACATGAGTAAGTAAACCAAGAGAAGAACCACTGGGGCAGATACCCTAGGGCAAATTTTGAGAAGACTTTGGGTATGTGAAACTGCTTTTATTGTACCTGAAGACTGAAAGTTTTTTGTTGTTGTTGTTAATCCTCACCTAGGATATTTTTTCCTTTGATTTTTAGAGAGAGTGGAAGGGAAGGGGAGAGACAGAAAGAGAGAGAGAGCACACTGATTAGTGCCTCCCACATGTACCCAGACCAGGATCAAGCCAGTAACCGAGGTCACCTGACCTTGACCAGAATCAAACTCAGGACCCTCAGTCCATGGGCCAATACTCTAAACACTGTGCCAACCTGGCTAGGGTGAGAGTTCCTTTTTTAAAACTTACTTGACTTTGCAGGTGAGAACTCTGATACTTACAGAGAGCAAACAAAGTTTAGGTCCCAGCTTATAAGTATTCAATACAGTATTATTTCCTCTGAATTCCAGAAACCTGAAGTAACTCAACCAAGTTCATAGACTAAGTTAGAAATGGAGTCTGGATGGGAACCCCAGACCCTGCAATCCTAAACTAATTTTCCTTCACTACTTTATTAAATGACTTTAATCCTGAATTCTGTTTCTTTTTAAAATCGAATGTTTTGGGCCCTGGTCAGGTAGTTCAGTTAGTTAGAGCACTGTCCCGCTATACAAAGATTGTGGGTTCCATTCCCAGTCTGGGCACATACAAGAATTGACCAATGAATACATAAATAAGTAGAACAACAAATCAATGTTTCTTTCTCGAAAAAAAAATCAATAAATAAAAAATTTTAAAAGCCACTTAGAGTTTTTAAGTATAGCCTCTCACTATTTTGTTGTTTCTTTTTAAAAATGTAATGAGTTATATGCATTTTAGCAACTTTTTCTAAATTTACAAAAGATATAATGGTTTATTTTTTAATTGCTTTTGAGGATTTTTTTTAATATTATGCCATTTAAAATATCTAGAATTATTATTAATAATTATCCTTTGAATAATGAATTATGCTGCTTCTTGCTATTTCTTTCAATGCCACTGTTAGTGTTAAAATACCATTCAAGATACCTACTTAAATGACTAGGGATATTGGGCCTTCACAATAAACACTTTGGCTTTCACCCTTAATTCTTTTCTTTTTTTAATATATATTTTTATTGATTGCAAAGAGGAAGAGAGAGATAGAAACATCAATGATGAGAGAGAATCATTGATAAACTGCCTCCTGCACACACCACACTGGAGATTGTAACCTGGCCTGACCAGGAATCCAACTGCGACCTCCTGGCTCAACCACTGAGCCAGTTGGGCTGGGCTTACCCTTAATTCTTAAAAAAAAAAGACAGGCATAAATGTTCAGGTTACTTCTTTGTGTGTGGAGAGAGGAGGAAAGGACTGAAGCTAATGTCTATCTAAAAACAACCAGGTCATGTCCTTACACTTACACAAACATGTAGAAATGAATATTTTTAGTCCTCCAATCGGTTAAGGAGAAGAGTCTAGATTTGGCTCCAAGATTATGTTTCCATCTTCCACAAAGAATCCTGAAAAACAATGAGAAAACGCTTGGAAATTTTCCAAACTAAAGAAAGCAGAGGAGAATGCATGCTACTTTAGCAGTTATTCAAACACTACACTGTTCCCACTCAGACAAATCCTTGTAGGACAAGACTCTCAATGAATATGATCCCATTCAAACATATTGCAGCCTACTTATTCCCAACTCTACCCAAAATGATATTTTGCCAGAATAACTCCCATTGAAGATCGAATTAACAAGCGACTCATAACCTATAGCTACAAATTAAGTCTACTTTTATGAAGTTGTTTTAGGGTTTACAATGTTGACATAAGAAACGTCCAAAACTGTAGAGAATTTTTGTAAGTTTATTTGAGTCAAATTGATGACATGCTGAGGAGCAAGATCTCAGATGCTCCTTGTATGCTTTGAAATTAAGAAGGGAATACACATGGAAGTGGGAGAAAGCAAGGTGGGAATTACATTACAGGAGAGGGAAGACTCTGAGCTCTCTTGAGGATTAACACTCCCTTCCAGGGGGATTACTTCTGGCATTTCAAATGTGTGTTAACTTAGATTCACAACAATGGGCAGGGCTGGCTTAAGACAAAGGTAAACCTTTATTAAAGTTATATGCCTGGACTGTGACTACCACCATGACCTGCCTGGTTGGAATTTATGATCAGATCGCCCTGTGAGGTTACTTTCCATAGAATCCTCTTTTTCCTGATGTGATCCACCAAGGATTTTAACTTTTCTCACCCACTCAAAACAATCCTATCATGTTTCAGACGTAATTGTTGATATTCAGGTTCAGAGATATAGATCTCTCTTCAAGAGCTGCCCAAGAGGCACGATGTGAAAACAGGCTTGAAAGGTAGGATGGAATAGTGCCAAGATCCTCGGTGTCAGGAAGCGGCTGGCATTTCAACATTTAAAACTCTGGTTTGAATTCCAACTCTGCCCCCACTTTACTATGTATGCAAGGGCAGTTCTCATATCTTTTAAAATGGAGACAATACTTATTTGGCAGTGGCAAGTAGAAAAGACACTTTGGGTTTTACATTATCTAACGTTATCCTAGTTATCTAGGTGCCCACTGGTATTAGAAGGGTATTAGAAGCACAAACAAGAGATAGATTTGCTGAGTAACGATATGGAACTGAAAACTTGTGACTTAAAAACAAAAACAAACCCTCCACTAAGAATAGTATCTCAGAGGGATTCCCCTCCCATTGGAAAATGACATCAGAAACCACAGCCACAAGGAAGCTTCTCAAATAGGGAAACTGATGGAGGGCAAGGGTGACTCTGGAAATCTCAAGTGTCTTTTTCCACAAGCCATCACTTTTTAGTCCCAATGGGCAGTATTTTGTGCTCCAGTCTCATCCAGCTCCATAAAAAATATTTAAAATAATACACACACATGATTATACGTGTGTGTGTGTGTGTGTGTGTGGTATGTTACAGCATTGTGATTTTTTAAATGTCTGTAATCAAAGAAATCATAGAAACAGAATTTAATTTTACTGACTTGTTTTAAGGTAAAGTCACACTTTGTGCTGGGGGAGAAGGGGTTTCTTTTCTCTTCCTTTTTTAACATAGATAGCTATTCAAGGAACAAAGAAGAGATAACCTCCCATTTTCATGTAGATCTTACCAAAGTAAGAACCATTTGATTCCACAAACATTCCTAGTTCTTATGATGTCATTGTCCCCTTTGTATTATTTTTAAATATATTATTATATATTGTGTTTAGTTAGAAATATATTGATTTGTTTAAAGTTATTTTAGGCTCCTGAGAAAGCATAGCAACATGTATATATTTCATGTTTTCACTTTAAAGATACGTACTCCTTATCTCAGAAAATAGGATTTATTTCCCTTCATAACTATATTCATTTGTCCTGGCTGGGGTGTGTGTGTGTGTGTGTGTGTGTGTGTGTGTGTGTGTGTGTGTTGTAGTGTGTCAGTAAAATGGATATTGTGAGGAAATTGTCATGCAAAGCCACAGGTTTTGTCCAGAATATAATTAGAGAACTCTTCTCATTAAGAATTGAGTGGTTCTTTCAGTTACAAGATGAATAAATTTTGAAGATCTAAAGTACAGCATGGTTAACCATACTGTATTACATACTTGGAAGTTGCAAACAGAATAGAAATGTTCTCACCACAAGAAAGAAAAGGGAACTATGTGAGGTGTTAGTCATGAATGAAGTTATTGTGGTAATCATTTTGTAATATATAAGTATATCAAGTCAATGCATTGTACACTTTAAACTTATACAATATTATATGTTGATTACATCTCAATAAAGCTGGGGGGTTTGTGTGAGAAGTGAAGAGTTGTGTGATCCTGAGGTTGGAAGTTCATGGAAAGAATCCAGGTGACATGGAAACACATTTATTTATCTTAAGATCTAAAGAAATAGAAAATCAGTAAGAGACCAACAAGATGGCATTGCCGAAGCCCAGGGGTAGAAGAGAATGAAGTAAGATCACAATAGGCTGTGGGACTTATACATGACGCCTCTGTTCTATACTATAAATAAGGCACAGGATATTCTCTTGGGGTGTCTGATGAGAATCCAATGAGCATTCCAACTCTCCAAATTACATGGGAGTGAGTGGTTCTCTCAGTTACAAGATGAATAAATATTGAAGATCTAAAGTACCGCATAGTTAACCATACTGTATTATATACTTGAAAGTTTCAAACAGAATAGACATGTTCTCACCACAAGAAAGAAAAGGGAACTACATGAGGTGATAGAGTCATGAATGTGTGCATTTTGAAAAGATAGTTTCTTTTTTTAGGTAATATCTTTCAGCCTGGAAAAGTTGACTTAGATATATAAATGTTTAAGAGAATCAAATCTTTAGGATTAATATATGGGAAGGAGATTGTGCATGTTTAGTATTCTATGTACTCTAACGTTTAAGAAAAGTTGATGTGTAAACAATTTTGACCTCAATGTTATTCTATGTAGTGACTGTTCAAGGAAATTAGACCTAAATTCAAACAAAACTTAATCAGTCCAATTCCTTTCCACCAGACCTTTTCTAAGCTGACTCCCAAAGCTTCATTTTCCTATCTCCACCCATCTCCTCAAGTACTACAGTCATATAAACAGTGCACGTGAACTTGTTCCAGATCTAGTCAAAAGGGCGCCACTAAAGTCCCCACCACATGACACTACAAAGGTGGTCATTTTAAAGGTGCACCCATTGATGACCCACAGTGAATAAGGAGCCAATTCAGGGAACCTTCCCTCCCGCTCCCACACACAATGCCTAATTAATTAGCACTACTCCTTCACAAAGTGCACTAACTCCAAACATCCCTTTATTACTTACTTTACAAAAGCTCTTAAAGCATTTAAAATTTGTAGGTTTTGTTAGTATTGGGAACAAATCATGGTTCCACAAAAATGACAAAAATAAAACAAAACTAAAAATCTTCCTTTTGCAAATAAGGCCAAACAAATCAAAGGATGGGGAAATAGAACCTTTACACATCCCAACAGGGGTCAGAGGTTATGTTTTGTTTAAACTGCTAAATGCATGGTAATCATAGTGCCTTCTCTTGTTCCCGGTTGTTCAGTAAATGCCCTGACTTCAGCACTTGAGAGGCATGGAAACATCACGTAGATTACCTGAGATCCCTTGGTGATAGTTTTTTGTTTTTGTTTTTAAATATATTTTATTGATTTGTCACAGAGAGGAAGAAAGAGGGACAGAGAGCCAGAAACATTGAGGGAGAAACACACAGATCAGCTACCTCCTGCACACCTCCTACTGGAGATGCGCCTGCAACCAAGGCACATGTCCTTGACAGGAATAGAACCCGGGACCCTTCAATCCGCAGGCCCATGCTTTATCCACTGAGCCAAACAGGTTAAGGGCTGGTGATAGTTGTTTTTTTTTTTTTTTTAAACTGAACAGTGAGTGAGGCTAGACAGAACTTCTCAAGGTTTGTGGATTTCGTTAGGAATCCCCTGGAAATGTTAAAATGCAGATTCTGACTCAATAGGTATGGAGTGGGGCATGCAGATGTCCTTGGACCTCACTGTCATATTAAGTAGCCAGAGTTAGAACAGTCTGAAACTAGAGATTTAGTTTTATCCTGGATGCAAAAAGCTGTAAGGCAAGCTCTAGCAAAAGAAAAGTTCCTCTGTGCCGGGCATTTTCCTTTCTTTAAACACTGGGGGATGGGCACTCTCACAAGTCATCCTGACATTTGATAGGTCTCACTTTTTCTCCCTTTTCTTGGATCTCTGTCATTCAATGTTTTAATGGTGATTCCATTGGAAATTGCCTGGATCCCTTAAAATTTGGGACCTGTAAGAAAAAAGAGTTCTGTTCCTGAGGTAGGAACCAGCAAAATTTGACTTAGTTGCTATTTATTTAAGCAAGCTCTGGTAGTCAACCTTTAGGGCAGGCAAGCTGAGATGAAAAAAAGCTGTGGTTGAAGAAACAATGACCAAAATCATTCAGTTGTCACTTTGGGGTTGTTGAGTGTGGATGCAGATGCCCAGCACGGCCTGACAGTGCCATCCCTGGGAGTTAGTTATGACCCAGACATCAAAGAAGGGCACCTCGAAGCCCAGCTGGCAGGAGGAGAATGATAGCCAAAGGAAAAAACAAGGGTGGGGCCCCTGTGAACAGACAAAATGTACCCATCTCTTTCATCAGGAGTTAGGATCAGCTGGGCTGACTACTGAGCCCTTGTCTGGAACTCTGCAGGATTCAGATTAGAGAGACTCGTGTGTGTGTGTGTGTGTGTGTGTGTGTGTGTTTATAGTGGTAGAAAGGAGATCCCTGCCACTCCCCAAACACACACACACACACCTCACTGCTTCAGACTTTACGACAATTGAATAAAAATAACTAAAGCAAAAACTGGTCAGAGCCATCCAGGGCAAGTTCTGTAACCAAATGTCGTTGTAACCAATATTGTTATTACTACTGAGTGCTTCCTCTCTTTGTTTTCCTGAGCCAACCTTTGTCCCTGCTGCCCTAACACTAATATTCCTGATAGGACAGTTTGAGTTCTACAAGGATGACAAGATGAATGATTGAGGCCTGGTGAGAGATGATTACTACTCCACATGCAAAGACACAGTGCCTGCCCCAGACAGAAGCCCACACTTGGAAACAGAAATGAGAAATGATGAGGTTTCTAGAAACAAGGGACTTCATAGGGGCCACTGCCTTCCTGGAAAAGAGGAAGGGCAGGAACAATTTTCAAAAGTCGTGGTGCTTTTGAAGTCTGGGTTGAAATAAGGAGAAAGGAAGAAACTGAAGCTGGAACCAGCAGGTACTATGGGAACAGTTGACTCATGGAGCTGACTTTCAGGTTCAACTGCCCTCAGAGCAAAAGTATCTCTCCCCAATCAGTTCTACTGTTTTCAGTTATCCTACTGCTCGACAGATAAGTTAAAAAGAAAGATTAGCATGGAACACTATCTTTTTCAAATGCAACCCTCTCTGGGAATGCTAATAAGCCATTAACCACTTACATGTTGCAAATCAATTTAATTTAGAGAGTTGGACTTAGAATGGAGGAAATTTAGAGAGCAAGTAAACAGTCCAAGCTTTCATGTTGCACATGAGGAAACAAACCACAGTCCCAAAAGGAAGCTTCTTGCCCAAGAACACAGAAGGCGAAAGGCAGAGTTAGGCCATAGCCACCAGTCTTGGTCTTCCATGTGATCAGACAATTCATGTTCCCCTGGCACAAGTTAAGACTGATTTATTTAAAACAGCCATCTGTTGAGGATCTCCTGTTGCCAGGTGCAGGAAGATCATGGCCTTCACCTCATGGAGCTTAGTGTCTAGTTCAGGAGACTGATAAATGAATACAAAGGCAAGCATCACCTCCCAATAAATTATGCAACTACAATTTCTTATATGTTATAAAAATAAACAACAACAACAAGGACTAGAGATCACGACGGAGAACTATTTCAGATTAGGTGGCAGAGAAGGCCTCAGGGGCATTTTCAGCTGGGATCAGAGAATGAGACAGTCGACCTTGACAGAGTCCAGGAGAAAATATAAATGCAAAGCTTTTGGGAAAAGTAAAAGCTGTGTGTGATTTAGAAACAGAGAAAGCCAAGATGCTTGGATGTTGGGCTTTAAAGATCTGGGTTCAAACCATGACTTCATTACCTCACATCTCACTACCTCACACCTCACACCTCACACCTCACTACCTCACACCTCACACCTCAGCCAGGGGATTTTTATGGCTTTAGATACAGTGGTTAGACAAATTGTCTTCATCTTAACAAACATTGATATTAGTGTTGATCATTTTCACATTTAACTCCACTTACATTTTGAATGCTTAGTGCTATGTTCCTGTCCTCTACAGCAAAATTTTCCATTTCTGAGAAAATTTTTTCCTTTTACACTGATCCTATTAACTCTAATATTTCAATAGTTCTACCTCTGTGACTTCACTTCAAGGTCCTGACAGGTTTCCCAATCATACATCACATTTTTATTTCATTGTTCCCTAACTTAATCAGACTGAAAATGATACCAGTTTACCTGACTATAGTTTTAATATCACTTTGTGCTCTATATTTTAATTTCTGCTGCTGCTAACATCTGTGAATTTCTTAAATTGTTACTTAGAAATTAAACAAAATGGCCAAAACGGGTTTGGCTTGATGGATAGAGCGTCGGCCTACAGACTGAAAGGTCCCAGGTTCAATTCTGGTCAGGGGCATCTACCTTGGTTGCAAGCACATCCCCAGTAGGGGGCGTGCAGGAGGCAGCTGATCAATGTCTCTCTCTCATCGATGTTTCTCTCTATCCTTCTCCCTTCCTCTCTATAAAAAATCAATAAAATATATTAAAAAAAGAAATTAAACAAAATGTATGCCACTTAGTGAATGAATACTGAAAAAGCTTAAATCAGAAATTATTTTATTGTTGTCATTTCTTTACGAGTGCCATTAGTGCCCTACCTCATTTGGCTCAGTGGCTAGAGCATCAGCCTGTGGACTGAAGGGTCCTGAGTTCGATTCTAGTCAAGGGCACCTGCCTGATTTGTGGGCTCAATTCCCATAAGCGGTGTGCAGAAGGCAGCCAATCAATGATTCTCTCTCATTGTTAATGTTTCTATATATATATCTCTCTCTCCCTTCCTCTCTGAAATAAATAAAAATATATTTAAAAAATAAAGTTAAATAAAAAGAGTGCCTTTAGAATGGCTTCTCTTTTATTTAGCTATATCTATCTATCATCTATCTATCTATCTATCTATTCAAACCTTGAATTTATACAACATACAGACAGAGAAAAAAGTAATACATTTTCACAAATTGAATACACCCACACTAACAGCATCCACAAGAAGTGAAATATTCAGGGAGTGGGGTCAGGTTTGAAGGGGTCACTGGGGAAAAATGGGACATCTGTAATATTTTCAACAATAAAGATAATTTTTTTAAAAAGAAGTAGAACATTATCAGCAGTGTTCTTTTTAAAAAATACATTTTTATTGATTTCAAAGAGAGGAAGGAAGAGGGGAAGAGAGAGAAAGAAACATCAATGATGAGAAAATCATTGATCTTCTGCATCCTGCATGCTCCCCGTTAGGGAATGAGCCTGAAGTTCAGGCATGTGCTCTTAACCAGAATTGAACCTGGGCCTCTCAGTCTACAAGCTGATGCTCTATCCACTGAGCCAAACCAGCTAGGGCTCAACTGCTTTCTTGACCCATTTAGTTCTTGACTCTTCTAAGGACAATCACTGTCATAACTTCCAACAACAGAGATTAGTTTTGTCTGCTCTGGAGCTTTTTATAAATGAGACCTTACATTAAGTACTGTTTTGTACCTGACTTCCTTTGCTCCACATTGTCTTATTCCTCCATGTTGTTGCCTGTGTTTGTAAGTCATTTATTCTAGTTACTGTGTAATATTTCATTGTGGGAACAGACTGCAATGTACTTACACAGTCTACAGTTGTTGGGCATTTGCACAGTTTCCAAGTTAGGGGCCATTACAAATAATGCATCTATGAACATTCTTGTACAAGTCTTTTTATTAAAATATACATATGTATCTATTTGATGTGTACCTAGGAGGGAAATTGCTCAGGCTACATAGATTTGAACTTCATTTGCATACTCTTTGAGTAATTAGTGAATATATGTTTTAAAATATTTGAAAGTAACGAAAGGGTATGCAGTGAAAAATAACTGTCCCTCATGCCCCCATCCACCAGCACTCTCTCTTAAGAAGCACACTTACTGGTTTTTCCTGAGATCACTTTTCTTTTGTCTTTTTGGGACAGCCATACTTTATCAATGCCACAATTACTGCTTTCTAATACACCCTAATTGATCTAACTGCTGTCCTAATAATACTAATAATTCACACATTAACATTATGCCAGGCTTTTTTAATCTACTACTTCACTTATTTCATCTTCTCCGAACTTAGGAGGTAGGTGCAACGTTACAACTACCATTTAATAGGTGGGCTAACTAGGCCCCAGGGAAGCTAATCATTTGCCAAAGACGACATTGTTTTTCATTTGTTTGTTTTTTAAGTTTTATTGATTTTAGAGAGAGGGAGAGAAAGGCAGGGAGGGAGGGAGAGAGAGAAAGATCTACTTGTTCTACTCATTTATGCATTTATGCATTCATTGATTGATTCTTATATGTGCTCTGTGGCATGTTGGGATGATGCTCTAACCAACTGAGCTACCTTGTCAGGGCACCAACATTGGTTTTAAGTGGCAGAGCTGGGAGTTAATTGAGAATTTCTGACTCTAAAACTTGGTATTGCTCCTGCATGAAGAAAGCAAAGTTATTCGTTGACAGCAGTGATGTGGTCTTCTTTTCCAGAGCTCTACCTCCAAGAGTTGAGGTTCCCAACGATCATTTCTGATTCCGAGCATTTTTCCCACCAGAATTGTATTTCGTTAAAATAGACTTGGATATTAGCTCTTAGGTGTGTGTCATCTGCTGATGAATTGGCCAATCTGGCCCAACTCCCCGCCTGCCTATGTGTGTACAGGTCTAAGAACCAGAAAGTGATTCATTTCCTCTTTTTCTTGTAGTTTCCTTTCCCTGCCTGTCACCTCTTTCCTTTCTCTGAGCAATTCCACACAGTGGTCCTGTTTATAATCACTAAAGCCTGGCTGGAATTTGGGCAGCCTTGAATTTTCCCAGGCAGGCCTCTGTGTACCATGAGGAACACACCCAATTATCAACTGTGTGCCTGGGAACTTCTGGGGTACATTAGCTGGCATGTTGGTAGGGGATGTAGGTGGAGCCGGTCCCATCTCCTTGGGCCCTCCTGATCTGACACCCATGGAGTAACTGATGTGCCTGTGTTATTCCTTTTCATTCTCAAAAAAGCCCTCTAGGGAGGGGTCATTATTATTCTTTCTAAACAGGAAACCTCAGCTTAGACAACTGAAGCAACTTGCTTAAATATACTATCAAGGAAATAGTGAAGTTGAAATACAAATAAATTTTTAAAATTTTTATATAAAATTCCCCCATTAACCTGACTCTTGTCTATATAGTGTCTTCTTTGAGACTTGGATCATTATTTCAGGCATTTATTATCAAATAAAATGAAGCTGGTTATTTATCATTTCAACTACCACCCCAAGTTTGACTGATTTAAAAAATCACTTTTGATGAAGGTGAGGATGAAGGAGATTGGCTCTGGGTAATAGAAGCAGCTACAGAGGTTTGGAGGAAAGGGGGCAATGAGAGAGAAAGAAGGCCCCTGTTCTCAAGGAGGGTACACTTTATTTTAGGGAACCCATACAAAAACCTGGGCTATGGTACACCATTGTGCAGGGAAAATGTAGTATAGACTGTTTTGGGCACAGTGGGGAGCTATCTGATCTAGAAATCCTTCAGCAAGGGAATGGATGGCAGGAATTGGTGTTTTATAGGCACAACAAAGTGGAAGGGACTCCATTGGCAGAGAAGGGCTGGCTTCCAGCCAGAAGAAGTTTGCAATAATGTCTGGATGAAACAATGCTCTGTAGGAGAGGAATCTGAGAGGGAAGGTTAAACCCAAAGGTCATTTTAAAATAGATGTGCTAGGATCCATGAATTAAATACATGGGGTAAAGAAGAGGAGAGAAACTGATCCTGATGCTGGTTTTAAGTGTCCTAGTTGGGAAGCTAGACACTTTAAAACCTTGCTTCACCCAGGCTGGCTTGGCTCAGTGGTTGAGCTCGCTCTATTAACCAGTAGGTCATGGTTTGACTCCAGGTCAGAGCACATGCTGGGTAGGTGTGGTATGTGCAGATGATCAATGATTCTCTCTCACTATTGATGTTTCTCTCTCTCTCTCTCTCTCTCTCTCTCTCTCTCTCTCTCTCTCTCTCTGTCTCTGTCTCTTTCTCTCTGTCTCTCCTTCTCTCTCTCTCTTTTTCTCTCTCATACTGATGGGCTGTGAAAGAGCCTAAGGTCAGGGTGGAGGGCGGGGCAGAGGGGTGGTCTCAGATCTCAGCTTGAGCATCTGGAGGGGGTGGCATGGATGGTCCTGTGAGTGGAGTCTTCATATCTGCAGGATGCATGGATGCCCCAAGAGGTCTGGAGTTCACCTTTGAACCATAGAAATCTGAAGTTTGAGTTCACACAGATAGATATGGGGAAATCCCACCTGTGATTTCTTCAAGTTCTTTGTTGGGTGTTTGATATTTATATTTAAACATGTGGACCCTATGTGATATCATAGGAAATCTATGAGAAGAGCTGTGAGAATGCAGGAGATTGTGTAGGGGGACCAAGGGCCAGTCCCAGGAGGAGGGCCTGAAGGAGAAGGAACATCAAATGTTTTGACAGCACTGATAATTAAGAGTTTAACAATAGCCTCTCTTGAAGCTTCTAAACTTCTAAATCTGGAGATTTACTGTTAAAGAGAAATACTTATATAGAAAAAAAAAAGAGGCTCTTGCATCACTAATTCGGGGGAAGTAATGTATGTTGAGAAGACACTCAAACAGGCCTCTGGAAAGGTCCACATGACAAAGAACTGGGACTGCCTGCCAATAGTGGGCACCAACTTGCTAGCCATATAAGTGAGTCATCTAAGAGGCAGATCTTGCAATTGCAATCAAGACTTCAGACGATGGCAGCTGTAGCCAACGTTGGAACCACAACCTCATGAGCCAGTTCTGAATTCCTGAGACTTTGAGATAATACATGTTTGTTGTTTAAAACCATTACATTTGGGGTAATTTGTTAAATAGCAGTAGATAACTAATACATGGTCAATATTTTGTTTTGTATCTGTTACAAAATAAGTATTTAATAATTGTTAGCTATTATTACTACTAATAATAAATTATTTAGAAAAAAAGGCACATTTTGGCAAAACCAGTTTGGCTCAGTGGATAGAGCATCGGCCTGGGGACTGACAGGTCCCAGGTTCGATGCTGATCAAGGGTATGTATCTTGGTAGTGGGCACATCCCCAGTAGGCAGGAGGAAGCTGATCAATGTTTCTCTCTCATTGATGTTTCTAACCTATCCCTCTCTCTTCCTCTCTATAAAAAAATCAATAAAATATATTAAAAAAAGAAAATAGAAAAAAAGGCGTATTTTATTTTTTTCTTTATTGATTAAGGTATTACATATGTATCCTTATCCCCCCAGTACCCCCTAAATCCTCCACTCATGCCCTCACCTTCCTAACCCAATGGTTAGGCTTCTATGCATGCATATAAGTCCTTTGGTTGATCTCTCCCCCTTATCCCCACCCTCCCCTAACTTCCCTCTGAGGTTTGATGGTCTGATCAATGCTTCTCCGTCTCTGGATCTGTTTTTGTTCATCATTTCATGTTGTTCATTATATTCCACAAATAAGTGAGATCATGTGATATTTATCTTTCTCTGACTGGCTTATTTCACTTAGCATAATGTTCTCCAGTTTCATGCTGTTGCAAATGGTAAGAATTCCTTCTTTTTTACTGCAGTATAGTATTCTATTATGTAGATGTACCACAGCTTTTTAATCCACTCATCTGCTGATGAGCTGTTTCCAAATCTTAGCTATTGTAAGTTGTGCTGCTATGAACAAGGTGCATATATCCTTTCTGATTGGCATTTCTGGTTTCTTGAGATATATTCCTAGAAATGGGATCACTGGGTCAAAGGGCAGTTCCATTTTTATTTTTTTAAATAAATCTTTATTGTTCAGATTATTACAGATGTTCCTCTTTTTCCCCCCATAGCTCCCCTCCACCTGATTGCCCATCCCACCCCATGCCCTTACCCCCCACCATTGTCTTTATCCATAGGTGTTAGATTTTTATCCAGTCTCTTCTTGCAACCCTCACACTCCCTTTCCCTGGAACATTGTTAGTCCACTCCCTTTCTATGCACCTGATTCTATTATATTCACCAGTTTATTCTGTTCATCAGATTTTTTTATTCACTTGCTTTTTTCTGATTTAATAAATCTTTATTGTTCAGATTATTACAATTATTTCTCTTTTTTCCCCCATAGCTCCCCTTCACCTGGTTCCCACCTCTCCCTCTGCCCTTACCACCCCCCACCATTGTCTTCATCCATAGGTGTATAAATTTTGTCCAGTCTCTCCCTGCATCCTGCTCATCCCTTTCCTTCTGAGAATTGTCAGGCTTCTCCCTTTCTATGCCCCTGATTCTATTATATTCACCTGTTTATTCTGTTTATCAGATTTTTAATTCACTTGATTTTTAGATTCACTTGTTGATAGGCATGTATTTGTTGTTCATAATTTTTATCTTTACCTTTTTCTTCTTCTTCCTCTTCTTCTTCTTCCTCTCCTTTCAGCATTTCATATAATACTGGTTTGGTGTTGATAAACTCCTTTAGCTTTTTCTTATCTATGAAGCTCTTTATCTGACCTTCAATTCTGAATGATAGCTTTGCCTGGTAGAGTAATCTTGGTTGTAGGTTCTTGCTATTCATCATTTTGAATATTTCTTGCCACTCCCATTTGGTTGCATAGTTTCTGTTGAGAAATCAGCTGACAATCATATGGGTGCTCCCTTGTGGGTAATTAACTGTTTTATATTTTTGGATTCTTTTTTTTTTGGCTTTTCCTATTGAGTGTTTTCTGCTTCTGTATATTTCAAATCTTTGACTTGATTCTTGAGTTCCTCTAGTCTGCTGTTAGGTCTCTGTCTAATATTTTTTATTTCAGTCATTGTATGTTTAATTTCTAGTTGGTCCTTTTTCATCTCCTCTTGGGTCTTGCTAAATTTATCCATCTTTTCTAGGAAATTCTTGAAAAATCTTATAACCGTGGTTTTGAACTCTATATCCAGTCATTTTTTTTCCCTCCATTTCTTTAGTTTGTGATCTGTTCCTTTGTCTCCTCATTTTTGCTGCTTCCCTGAGTTGGTAGAGTAGCTTTGTGTGCTAGGTATCTTATATGTCTCAGTAGCTCCACCTCCCCAATTAGCTGAGGTAGACTCTCTTGGTGCACACCTTTGTGGACTGTGTGTACAGCCTTGTTATAGTCAAGTCTTGATTATTGTTGGTATCACTGGGGGGAATTGACCTCCAAGCCAGTTGGTAGTGAGAATCAGCTGTGTCTATGCCAGGAGAATTTCTGAGCTGGAGTCACTCTTATGATATAAGACTTGCAAAATTGCAGAAGCCTTTGTGTTCAGTTTGGATAGGATGGATCTCAGGGCTGAGCAGATAGCCCTGGCTTCCAATCAGCCCTACCCTATGAGGCCCCTGAATCTTAGTGTTCCTCTGTAATGGCTGTAGCCCACTCTGCGCACACTCACGCTCACACGCCTCCAGACCTGTGCCTTTCTGGCTCCGCTGAGTTTCTGTGCTTTCCAGAGACCCATATGAGACTGGGTCCCCAGGGTCTCACCTGAAACTGGGGTTCAGTGCAGTTAGAAGTGGATTTCTGCACAGTTGGGAGGTTCTCTCTCCTGCTTGCTAGAGAAAGCCAGTGACACAATCAGCAGTCAGCCCTCTGTGTGTGCACTCACGCTTGCATGCGTCCATACCTTTGTCTTTCACAGCTCCAGTAAGTTTCTGTGTACTCTTCCTTTTTTTTAAAATTAATTTTTATTAATTTTTTATACATATCTCCCCATTGCCCCCCTCCCTCCCAGGCGTACCCCGACCCCCCAGTGTCTGTGATCATTGGTTATGTTTATAAGCATGCATACAAGTCCTTTGATCACTTATTTACCTCACCTAACTTTAATCTTTCTGCTATAATTTCAGTCTGTTTGATGCTTTATGATTTTTGTCCTCCTGAGAATTATCAGTCTACTCCCTTTCTGTGCTCCTGATTCTATTATATTCACCAGTTTATTCTGTTGATCAGATTTTTAATTCACTTAATTTTTAGATTCACTTGTTGATAGATGTGTATTTGTTGTTCATAATTTTTTGTCTTTTACCTTTTTCTTCTTCCTCTTCTAAAAGACTACCTTTCAGCATTTCATATAATACTGGTTTGGAGTTGATGAACTCCTTTAGCTTTTTCTTCTCTGTGAAGGTCTTTATCTGCCCTTCAATTCTGAATGATAGCTTTGCTGGATAGATTATTCTTGGTTGTAGGTTCTTGTTGTTCATCACGTTGAATATTTCTTGCCACTCCCGTCTGGCCTGCATCGTTTCTGTTGAGAAATCAGCTGACAGTCGTATGGGTGCTCCCTTGTAGGTAATGAACTGTTTTTCTCTTGCTGCTTTTAATATTCTCTCTTTCTCTTTTGCTCTTGGCATTTTAATTATGATGTGTCTTGGTGTAGTCCTCTTTGGGTTCCTTTTCTTTGGGGTTCTGTGTGCTTCCTCGACTTGTAAGTCTATTTCTTTTACCAGATGTGGGAAGTTTTCAGTCATTATTTCTTTAAACAGGTTTTCAGTATCTTGCTCTCTCTCTTCTTCTGGCACCCCCACAATTCTGATGTTGGTACGCTTGAAGCTGTCCCAGAGGCTCCTTACATTATCTTCACATTTTTGGATTCTTTTCTCTTCTTGCTTTTCCAGGTGAATGTTTTCTGCTTCTTTATATTTAAAATTTTCACTTGATCCTTGCCTTTCTCTAGTCTGCTGTTAGTACTCTGTATAATAGTTTTTATTTCAGTCAGTGTATTTATCATCTCCTCTTGGGTCTCACTAAATTTATCCATCTTTTCTAGCATATTCTTGAAAAACCTTATAAGCGTGGTTTTGAACTCTATATCCAGTCATTTTTTTTCCTCCATTTCTTTTGCTTGTAATCCCTTCCCTTGTCTCGGCATTTTCACTGTGCCGGGGAAACTTCAGTGCTGGATTCAGCCGCAGAAGCCTCTGTTGAGCTTGGGAGGGGTGGAGTCTCAGGGCTTAAGGGACCGCCTTGCCTTCCAGTCGGCCCTACCCTCCACGGCCCCTGAGTCTCACGTGACTGGGTAATGGCTGTAGTGGTCCTTGTGCACGCGCGCACCCGCAGTGCCTCTAACTGCTGCCTTTCCGGCTCCCCTGCGAACCAGGACCACACGAGTCTAGGTCTCCAGGGTTTCGCCCAAAACAGGGGCTTAGTGAAGTCAGAAGTGGCAGAGTTCGGAGGGTCTGTCTCCCGCCCACTCGCGAAAGCCAGCGGCACAATCAGCAATCTGTCCTCCGCGTGGTGCCGTGTGCGACCAGACCTCCGATCCTTTGCAAGTCCCCTAAATTTCCGTTCACTTCCCCTTTTCACAGTCCAAACTCCCCCCGTATGAGTTTCAGCTGGATCTGGTGTTTAGTGTCGCAGGACAAGGGGTTCAATGCCTTTGAGAGTCTCCGTCTCCCTCCCGCCAGAGAAAACCAGCCAGGTACTCCGGCACCCGCTCTCTCCTCACGCGCGTCTCCGTACCTCAGCTTTTTGCAGCTCCTCTGGGTCTCTGTGAGCCCCTCTCTTTCCCTCTAGTTGTAGAACTTCCACTCAGCCAGCTTTCCTGTGGTTATGGATGATGTCCGTTCTGTCTTTTAGTTGTAGTTTTGAAATTGTTGTGCGAGGCAGCAGTATAGGTGTTTACCTATGCCACCATCTTGGATTTCTCTGTGTACTCTTCCCTTTTAACGACAGTCCAGACTCCCCCCATATGAGTCTCGCCCATGACTGGGGTTCAGTGCAGTCGGAACTGGGGTTCAGTGCAGTTGGAAGTTTCTGTTTCCCTCTTGCTAGAGGAAGCCAGCCAGGCAACCCTCTACCCGTCCTCTTTACGTGTGTGTCTCCATACCTCAGCTTTTTGCAGTCCCACTGAGTCTCTATGAGCCCCTCTTTTTCCTTCTAGTTGTAGAATTTCCACTCAGCCAGCTTTCCTGTGGTTCTGGATGATGTCTGTTCTATCTTTTAGCTACAGTTTTGAAATTGTTGTGTGAGACAGCAGTTTAGGTGTGTACCTATGCTGCCATCTTGGTTTTTCCTATTTGCTTGATTTTTAGATTCACTTGTTGATAGGCGTGTATTTGTTATCATTTTGTTGTTCATAATTTTTATCTTTACCTTTTTCTTCTTCCTCCTCTTCTAAAAGAATACCCTTCAGCATTTCATATAATACTGGTTTGGTGTTGATGAACTCCTTTAGCTTTTTCTTGTCTGTGAAGCTCTTTATCTGACCTTCCATTCTGAATGATAGCTTTGCCTGGTAGACTAATCTTGGTTGTAGGTTCTTGCTGTTCATCACTTTGAATATTTCTTACACTCCCATCTGGCCTGCATAGTTTCTGTTGAGAAATCAGCTGACAGTCAGTCGTATGGATGGGTGCTCCCTTGTAGGTAACTAACTGTTTTTCTCTTGCTGCTTTCAAGATTCCCTCTTTGTCTTTTGACCTTGGCATTTTAATTATGATGTGTCTTGGTGTGGTCCTCTTTGGATTCCTCTTGTTTGGGGTTCTGTGCGCTTCCTGGACTTGTAAGTCTATTTCTTTCACCATGTAGGAAAGTTTTCTGTCATTATTTCTTCTAATAGGTTTTCTATATTTTGCTCTCTCTTCTTCTGGCACCCCAATAATTTGGATGTTGTTATGCTTAAAGTTGTCCCAGAGGCTCCTTACACTATCTTCATATTTTTGGATTCTTTTTTTCTTTTTGTTTTTCTGGTTGGGTGTTTTTTGTTTCCTCATATTTCAAATCTTTGGTTTGATTCTTGGGGTCCTTTGGTCTACTGTTGAATTTCTGTATATTCTTTATTTCAGACAGTGTATGCTTAATTTCTGACTGGTCCTTTCCTTTTTTTTTTTTTTTTTGGCATTCTCATTAAGATCCTTAAAGGTCTTACTAAGTTCATCAGAGGTTTTTAGAAGATTATTTAGTAACCTTATAAATATGGTTTTGAATTCTATGTCCAATAGTTTGCTTTTCTCTATTTCTTTCATTCATGACATGTTTCTTTGTCTTGCATTTTGGCTGCTTCCCTGTGTTGATGGGATGGTTTTCTGTGGTAGGTGACCTATAGGGCCCAGTGGTTCAGCCTTCCCTATCACCTAAGGTAGACACCCATGGTGAACCCCTTTGTGGGCTGAGTGCAAAGTCTTGTTGTAGTTAAGCCTTGATTGCTGTTGGTACACTGAGAGGCCAATTGGCTGTGAAGACCTGCTGTGTCTATAATGGAATAACTGCTGGGCTGGAGACACCCTTATAGAGCAGGACTTGTTTCAGTGGGGCTTTGGTGCTCACTGAGTCTGCCTCTTGAATGTGTCACTTACGGATATGAGGAGTTGAAATCTAGTGTTGTCTCACACTGACTACTGGGTACACTGGCTTCTGGATCTCCAATGGGGGTAGAGATCAGCTGCTGTCTGAGGCCACCCAGCAGGAACTACAGTGCGATCTGCAGATTTCTCCTCTTTGGTTGGGGTTTGGAGGTTTGGAACTGTCTGACTAGAGCTGCAGTTTGTTGGTTTAAGCTGTGATAGGGCAGGCCATTTACATGCAAAAGCTGCTGCACAGAGCTTGGGTGAGTTGGTAAATTGTGTGGGGAGGGGTCTCAAGGAATCACTAGGCTAAGGCATGGCAAACAGTGATGGCTGCCAGTCAGCTGTCTCTGAGTTCGTGTCTCCGCATCCCATGCCCCAGCACAGTAAACAATGATTCCTGCACACACCTCTGTAAGAAGGCCACCCTCACTTTCTGACCCAATGGCGGACAGTCCAGGTTCTCCTCGTAGGGGTCTGGGTCTCCATAGTCTCACTGGAAACTGGAATTCAGAGTAATTGAGAGCTTGTGTCTCCCTTCTGGTTGAAAAAAACAGCCTACCCAGGCACTAACCTGATTCACGCACCTCCATATCTCAGCTTTTCTGCGCTTGTGCACATTTCAATGCTCTTTTCTCTTTCCTTCTAGTTGTAGAACTTCTACTCAGCCAGCTTTCCCATGGTTCTGGATAATAGTCGTTTTGTCTTTTAGTTGTAGTTTTGGTGTGGTTGTGAGAGGCAGCACCTACTGGTGTATACCTTATGCCGCCATCTTGTTTTTCTCTCCATTTTTAGTTTTTTGAGGAAACTCCATACTCTTCTCCACAGTGGCTGCATCAGTCTGCATTCCCACCAACAGTGCACGAGGATTAAAAAAGGCATATTTTAAAAACTCAGTGTCTGTGCTCTCCTCTTATGTCAACCAATAACTATAATGAACTAGGTGTAGAGTAAGATGTTTGGATTACAGTGGCTACTCATTACTTACTAGTTCTGTAAATTTAGGCACATAGATTTAACTCTTTTAGCTTTAGTTTTCTCGCTGGTGTGTGAAGAGTGAAAACTTTTAAAGTGGAAGTCCTTCCCAACATGCCCCTTAACAGCCATGCATTTGTTCAACAAATACTGCATTTGTTGAGTGTCAGCCATGAGCACTGTGGGTCTAGGTGCTAGGAATAGTGGAAAACAAGACAAATAAGGTCTGAGCTTGTGTAGATTTTTACTTTAAAAGAGGAAGTAGAAAATAAACAAGTCAGCCAATTCAATAAAGTAGATTTCATAACAGGTAATCCTTTGGAGGGTAGGAAGGAACAATTTTAGACAAGATAGTCAGGAAGGGTCTTTCTGAGAAAATAGCATTTGTTTTGAGACCCGAATGGTCAAAAGTATCTGGATGTGGAAAGATCAAGAGAAAGAACATTCTAGGCAGAGTCAATGGCAAGGGCGAAGGCTCAGAAGCAGGAAGGAACTGGGTGTGTTTGGGGAAGAAGGCCAGGGGAGGTTGGTACGACGTGAGTGGTTGTCCTACTACCTTCTCAAGGTTCAGTTTCTCTATCTCAGTTATACGTAATTCATATGGTGTGTGCTGTTGGTGGATTAAATTAGGCTGAAATGATCATTATCTAGAATTCAGTTTTCATCTATTTCCAAGTCTATATGCAAGGTGAAATTGTATCTCCCACTGAAGGCACCAATTCTCAATTATCCAGGAAGCTGGATAATAATTCTGTTTGTTGGTAACAATATTCAAAGTTTCCAGACACTAAAAAGATCTTCTAATTCCTCATTCCCTTCCCTCACCAATTGTGTCGTTCCACTGCCCCTTCTGCCTCATGTGGATCATGACACCACCCACTTCAGTTCTGCCTCTTTCCCACTCCACCGGGCAAATGCCACCGGTCAATTGTGAGTTTTTGTCCTTTTTCCCTAAGCCTATTTTTTATAGAGGTTAAGGCTTCTTTTACTTCCAAGGATAGTTAACAAGCCCCTTTCCCTCCTTCCTTTACAGATTGTTTAAGTGGTGAACTATATAAAATATGAATTATTTTCACTTAACCTTCTTATAAAATCATTTCAATGTATAACCATTCCACAAAATTATAATCCATTTTCAAACCTTTGTTGCTAATTCATAATATTTTATTTCTTTAACTAGACTAAAAGCTACTTGAGGTCAAGTATCATTTCTTAAGTGCTTATCATCATCTTCATCAGTGAATCAACATCATCTTAGAAACTTGTTAATATGAATATTTGCACAGGTTTTGATTTGTCAGTCTGAGGTCAGGTCTGCATTTGAAATAAGCTCATCAATTGATTCAGAAGTTGTATTTACATTAACTACATTTGGACATTCTTTACTTGCTACTTTCACACAAGACTGAATTACCTTTCCAGTAGTCATTCAGTAACTACCTAAAAATCACTTTATCATAATAATATTCTAACAAATAGTATTTATTAATAGTTTTTTTCTACTAAATCCTCTAAGCTAGATGAATGTATTGATTTGTTAAAAATCAGTAATTCAGGTAATTCAAATATTCAGGCATTCCTGACCTATTCCCATTGTTCAACTGGTACTATGAAACCATATAACAGCCTATTTCTCTTCTGGAATCTTGCAGTTAAAAACACAAAGATGGCCCTGGCCCATATGCTCAGTGGTTAGAGCACAGCTTGTGCACTGGAGAGTCTCAGATTTGATTTTTGGTCAAGGGCACATACCTGGGTTGCAGGTTTGATCCCCAGCCCTGACTGAGGTGTGTGTGGGAGGCAACAAATAGATGTGACTTTCTCACCTCGATGTTTCTCTCTCTCTTCCACTCCCTCTCTAAAAAAAAAAAAAAAAAAAAAAATCAATGGAAAAAATATCTTGAGTGAGAATTAATAGAAAAAAAGCATGAACAAGTTGGTGATTATTATCTGTGATAATCCAGAAAATAAATAAGAGGGGGAAATAAAATGAAGAATAGAAATTTTGGGAGATTAAAACTTTTGTCTTCTGTCTTTCACATTTTATAATGTGCTTATTGTAGCACTAAAAGAAGTTAAATTTACTTTCAAGTTCCATTTTAGGATTTCTTGCAAACTTGTTTGACTGTGTGAGTGGCAAGTTCAGCTGGGGTGGAGGTGGGAAGTCATACCACAGTCTCCAACTAAGCAGTGTATGTGTTTTCTGTGGCTGACAGATGTTCCAAACCCGTTCCCTCAGAGGTCATCTTATTTCTTATCTTATCTCTACTGCTTTGGACCTTTATTTCAGGCTGCTTAAATCCATTGTCCAGTTTACTAAGAGCCTTTTGGTTGTAAAATGCACAAATTGTAAATAGGATGGGAGTGTATACATAGAACTTTTTTGAAGACAGTTGATAAAGGGAAATGTTACAGGTTGAATTGTGTACCTCAAAAGATATTTTGAAGTCCTAGCTCCTTACTCCCCCCCACACCTGCCAACTGGCGAATGCCCATCTTATTTGGAAATAGGGTCTTTGCAGATGTAATTAAGTTACAATGAGGTAATACTGCATTGGCCTGGGCTCTAATGCAATAATTGGTGGCCTTATAAGAACAAGGAAATTTGGGTACAGACAGCCAGAGGAGAAGGTCATTTAAAAACCTAAGCAACATCATAGTGATACATCTATAAGTAAAGAGTTGCAAGCACACCTGGCGACCACTAGAAGTTAGAACGGGCAAAGGAGGAATCTTCCCTGGAGCCCTCAGGGAGAGTGTGGCCCTGCTGACACCTGATTTCAAACTTCCAGCCTCCAGAACTGTGCCAAAAGACAGTCCTCTTGTTTTACACCACCCAGTGTGTGGTACTTTGTTATGGCAACCCTAGGAAACGAATAGAGGAGATTTTGATAATCATTTGAAAACATCAAGTCTTGCTCTAACAGAATGTGGACCTATCCTAGTCAGGAAGTATGGACATTTTAACAAGAGAATGGTTGAAACTGTGTCTTTGTTGACTCTACCGTCTTGTGCGAAAATGCTAACAGTATCTTAACTAGTCACACTGTCTCCAGTCTCTGCTCAACTAATCTAGTCACACTGCAGCCAGAGTGAGCTTTCTAGAATCTAATCATATCACCCACCTGTTTAAAACCTTCAGTGGCTTCTCCATCTCCCCTGGCTCCCACAGTAATACCCACACTCTCAAGAGGCTTCTCTCCCCACTTACCTCTCACCATTTCCCACATCACACTGCTCTTCAATCTGCATGACCTCATTGCTTGACCAACTCCTATTCATCCCTATTTAGATGCCCTTTCTTGCTTATTCGCCCTCCCACAGTCTGCCATAACTTTCCTGGCACAGCCCTGATGTCCATCTTAATGGATCTGCCTGTGTTCTTCCCTGTATCACCCTATTGCCTTGCTACTCAAAGTGATGTCATAGACCAAAAGCATTAGCTCTACCAGAGTTTGTTTAAGAGGCAGAATTGCAAGACCAGCCAGCTCTCCAGCATCAGATGTGCATTTTAACAAGGTGGCCTTGTGCGTATTGAATTTGTAAATTACTGATCTCTTCAATGCAGCTTCCATGGGAGAGGGGACACTTGTCTACCCCAGTGTCTGTTTAAATAAAGAGAGATTTAACTGATCAATGTATGAGGCTGATATCATGTTAACACCCATGTTCTGCAGGGAAAAACAACCACAACAAAAAGTTCTCTTTTATCTGAATAAACAGACTCAGGTTTACAGCCTATATATATCTTCACAGGCTTCCTTAAAATCCTCCCCCCACCCCTTATTCATTTCTCACATTTTCTTCCTGTCAAATCCCATTTCTGCAGAAAATATATGACTATTCTATTACTAATCTCATCTGCTATTTTGTTTTTCAGTATTATCTTTAACACTGTAAAGGATAACACAGGCATGGCTGGATTTGTATTGTCATTTTTTAAATTTGGTCCATGAAGACTGCTATCTGGTAGTAGTTAAAAAATTGTCATCCTCTCCAGCCCTGTGTGTGTGTGTTATTTAAATATTTCTTTACTGATTTCAGAGAGGAAGGAAGAGGAAGAGAGAGGAAGGGAGAGAGAGACAGAAACGTCAAAAATGAGAGAGAATCATTGATCGGCAGCCACCCACAACCCAGGAAAGTGTCCTTGACCAGAATCAAACCTAGGAACCTTCAGTCCGCAGGGCAACGCTCTATCCACTGAGCAAACCAGCTAGGGCTGTGTGTGTTTTTTAAACAGATAAGAGGGGATTCCAGAAAAGTATACAGTTAAGAAAGCCCTTCACGCTCAGCTTCGAATTTCCTTAGTCGAATGTGAGATCTGAAAGAGTTTGCAAACTGTCTCAAATCCAACACCTTAAAAAGTCCTCCATAAACAGCTGATTCGGACCCATCTCTGAAGCCCACCCCCCTCTTGCTCCTCTTTTTTTCTCTACAACAAGTTGAATTTGCAATTCTCTAAAAGGCACAAAGTTGCCTGAGGTTTGTCTGGGTCACGTGACCAACAACCTTTTATCATGTTAATAGAGAGGACAGGATTGACACACCCTTTCTACGTAAACAGGACAGAATTTGTTTTTGTTGTTGTAGTTGAATGTATTCATTGCTTTTTATTTAAAAATATATTTTGTTGATTTTCTTACAGAAAGGAAGGGAGAGGGATAGAGAGTTAGAAACATCTATAAGAGAGAAACATAGATTAGCTGCCTCCTGCACACCTCCTACTGGGGATGTGCCTACAACCAAGATCCGTGGGAATCCAACCTGGGACCTTTCAGTCCACAGGCTGACGCTCTATCCACTGAGCCAAACCAGTTTTGGCTATTCATTGCCTTTCAGCGTGCACGATTTGATCAGAAGTTTACTAATTTATCCAAGCAGGAAGTTAATGGTGTGCCTTGAGTATTAAGTTAGTCCAAAGGAGCCTTTCAAAGGGGGGCCCCAGTGGTGGGATACCTGGTTCCAGGTCACAGGTTTGGAGGCAGCCTCTCCACTGTGCTCCCAATATCACGTGATGAAAAACTCCCTTAATTATCTTAATCTCAACGTGTTTACCACAACTCAAAACGAAGTTACTTAAACTCAAGAATAGTTTTGTCCCATGCTTATAGCGTTGTCTACACCTCTGCAGAACCAAGGCAAAATAAATACTTGCAGATTTGTGTTGATTGAATGACTTGAGGTAAATAAACAACTCCGCTGCCTACTGGGGCCAGATAAAGTAAATGAGAAAACAAACAGCAGGGAGTGAGGCGGAGGAGAGCTCCGGACCCAGGTCTCCCGAGGGAACAGGCGGCCGCCGCTCCTAGTCCGCTCTGCACGTTTGGGAAACGGATCCCGGGTTGGGAGAGCTGCGGATTTTCCCAAGGACGCCAGAAATCCCAGCCTTTATACTACGACGTCTCAATTTTAAATGTTGGTAACCCAATTTAAATGTTCAAAAGACAGTTTGCAGAAAATCTTGGGAGCCAAACCCAATGTTTCTAGGAAGCCACGCAGCTCCAAGCCGCCAATTCTGCAACCTGTGCGTTCAATAGCGCGGATAATAGGAGCATGCACTTCCTGAGAAACTGTGATTCCCGGGAAGGCTGCAGTGGGCAAGGGCTCCGACCCTGGCACTCACTCTGCCCCTGGGAGCTTCGTCTCCCTCAACCTCAGTGTCGCACCTGTGAAGTGGTCCTGATGGCGAAGCCTGGCGGACAGGAGAAAACGCCTGCTTGAACCCTTAGCATTAAGCCGCTTTCAGCGTAAGTAGACCGAGTTACTTCCTCTCTTTATAATAATGCAATCGGTTATTCAAGGGCCAGCCAAACCTCACGCAAATAACTTCATATTCCCAGATAGCTCACGTCTCCCTGCACAAAAGCGTCTGAATGTTTTCTATGTGATGGGATTATTGTTACTATTTTTTAAAAATGTTACTAAGCACTCAGAACGAGCAAGTGTGACCCATGCAGAGGGAATATGCTCAACTCTTAAAATTACAGTCCTGACTCTGGGGGCCGAGAACTAATCCCCTTCCCCTCACATCCAAACAACAACAACAACAACACACACACCCCTTCCAAATCAAAGCGGTGTTGGCTCCAGGGTTTCAATTTGTAGTGAACTTCCCAGCCGTTTCGATCTCTCTAGCGTCGCATGGCCCCTGGCCACCCATCCCTCCAGCTATTAAAGCTCTCTTCACGTCGCTTTATTGATTCCCTGAAATCAATAAAGAACATTCAGTGTGACCACTCTCCTTCGCCAGCTGTTTACAGAAGTCCCTAATTGCTCATTTACGATAAGGACCAAGTTCCTGGCCTCCCCACCCTCGACTTTCCAGCCGGGAAAACCTTCCTCCTCGCCCGACTCAGGGACCCGGCGGCTCCCGAAGCTGCCTCCACTCTGGGCGCCCGCACAGCCTGGGTCCGAGCCCGGCGCCCCCAGCCCGGTGCCCTAAGGGAGTAATTGCGGAGTCTCGCGGGTTGGAAACGTGTCCGGGCAGATTGCGCCAGGTGGAGCGGTGCGGCTCCGGGGCCCCGGCCGGAGAGCGGCGGGCGGGCGGGGCGGGGAGAGGGGCGGGGACGGGGCGGGCCCGGCGTCTGGTTTCGCTACGTCACCGGGAAGTCCCCCATAAGATGAAAGCGCGGGCCCGGGCCGTTTCCCGGACCTCAGAGGTTCTCGGGCGCGCGTCTAGTCGGGTGTCCGGCCTGGTCCGGCCTGTCCAGCCCGGTCCGGCCCGGCAGCCCCGCGCGCAGCTCGCCTCCCGCACACTCCGAGTTCGGAGACCCGGTTCCCCGGGGTCGGCCGCAGAGTTACCGCCGGCTGCCTGCGGAGATGCCCGGGAAGAAGGCGCGTAAGAACGCGCAGCCTAGCCCTGCGCGGGCCCCGGCAGGTAGGGACCAGCTGGGGCGGAGGTCCTGGCCGGGGAGAGGGGGCCGGGACGGGGTCGAGGTCTCTATCGGGGCTGGGTCAGCCCGTCTACTCGGGGCCTCAGGGTCTGGCCTGGTCTGCGCCCTTGCACATGCTTTCGGGGCGTGGAAGTCCTTCGGGGGGTTTTTATCCAGGATCGTGGAGACGGCGAGGGAGGGACCCAGGTTTGGGATGGGGATGCAGCGGCATTTCAGCGGAGGCAGAAAGCCTCTCCGCCCGCCGTCCACCCGCACTTGCCCTGCCCTCGCCACGGGGAAGAAAAGTGCAAAAGCGGGTGCCAGCCGCCGGGAGAAAATCATTGTCACGCCAGGTGGGGATGGGAGAAGCTCTTGGCACTACCTGGCCTCTCGGCGATTCCCAAGACAGGCCTCTTTCTCCGGGAGTCCTGGACCTTGGAGGGCCCTGCGCTGGGCGTTATCACACTCTCCACCCGCAACGCAAACAAAAGCAGAGATAACGCTTGGTCTGATCCCAGCTCTTCCACCAAGGACTCACGGAGGGTTGTGGAAGTTTCACAGGTCCCACGGCGTTCAGGAGCCCAGAAATTCTTGCTTCTTTGTTGAGAGTTGTTCTATAACCATCTTAATTAGTTGCGGAAAGGGGGTAGGAGAACCGAAGTTGGTCCACAATCCATCCATTCCTCTCCCTACTTCCCAAATTGCCCATCAACTAACTTTTCAGAATCGACCTTCCCCCCCTACCCCCATTATAAATCTTATCAAACAAGGCTAGGGAGCAGTATCAAAGAAGGCAGCAAGGTTTTAAGCTAGAAAATCCGGGTGGGTCATACTGCTATTACATCAGCAGGTAATAGCCTCCCCACCCCCCTGTTTTCAACATACTTTCATTTTATAGAGCCCATGCACCAGCATGCAAAGGAAGTGGTGTGTCGGCAAATGTAGCCATGGCTAAGTTGGCGCCAGGCTGCTCTCCCTGGCTTTTGCTTGAAAAGGAAAAATTTTTCTGCCTTTTGTGATGTCCGGTGGTTTTGACCGTGCTTTGAAAAGGCTCCTCATTGACCAGGGAGATGGCGGCTAGGGAGTGATCTATTGCATAACATCCACCCATTCAACTTACTTAGTTCCCCATAACAAGGAATTGGAGAAAGGTCCCACGTAAACTTGTTTAGATAGTAACACTTAAAAAGAAATGAGACACGTGACATATAACATTGTATTTCAGTTGTACCACACAATGGTTTGATACATGTATATGGTGTGAAATAATTACTACAATAAGTTTGGTTAACATCCATGATTACCATTTTAAAAATTAATACCTTTATAGATGTGTGACTGTAACAGAGACTAAGTTTTTATTTCTTTTGAGCCTAACTAGGGTCTTTGCAGGGTCTACTTACCAAGTAAACCAGATTGCAATTTTTAGTCATGATTTTTAATGTTCACAATCATGATCTTAAAATAGACAAAAGACCCTGAATTGCTCTTTGACTTTCCAAGAAAATTTAAATTATGATCAATATAGATTTGATGTCAATTTTACTTAAAATTTACTTGGAAATTATAAATATTATGTTTCTTAAATTAATATTCAGTTAATTACAGTATTTCTATTCTGAAAAGTAGTAAACATGTGAATTACTTATATTCCACTTCACTCATCTCCCTAAAGGCAATGAATTGCTAGAGGTTGGGTTTGTTGGAAGAATTTGACTTAGAGTTAACATTTAAGCTTCTAAATTATTTTAGAGAGCCTTAATCAGTTTGGCTCAGTAGATAGAGCATTAGCCTGCAGACTGAAGGGTTCCATGTTTGATTCTGGTCAAGGGCTTGCTGGGACATCCCCAGTGCAGGGTGTGCAGGAGGCAGCTGGTGGATGTTTCTCTCCCCGATGTTTCTAATTCTATCCCTCTCCCTTTCTCTCTGTTAAAAAATCAGCAAAATATATATAAAAAAATTATTTTAGAGAATGTGGACTTACTTTTGGAAAACAAGTGTATGAATCTCTTATGAGAAAATTTCAGAGTTTTTTAAATGAAGAAAATACATTTTAAGATTTGCCTATTAATGAGGGCATAATCTTTTTTAAAATATATTTTATTGATTTTTTACAGAGAGAAAGGGAGAGGGACAGAGAGTTAGAAACATCGATGAGAGACATCGATCAGCCGCCTCCTGCATGCCCCCTACTGGGGATGTGCCCACAACCAGGATACATGCCCTAGACCGGAATCGAACCTGGGATCCTTCAGTCCGCAGACCAATGCTCTATCCACTGAGCCAAACCAATTTCGACGAGGGCATAATCTTTTAGCTATGAATTATTGCCACAAAATTTAAGTTCTAATTGAAAACAAAAGAAAAGAGTATAAAATTTGACTTCCTTTCCTCCCACCAACTTTAAGTGAGAGAAAAAGGAATGATCATCTGAGGCAGGCAACATCTCACTGGTGTTAATCATATTAAATGTTTGTATTTGCTAATAAAGTAATATTTGCCTCATCTAGGATGCTTTAAAAAATTTCAAAGTAAATGTTTTTGTTCAACTTTTCTTTTTTCTTTTTGTTTGAGTCACAGTGTGTTTGTATATGTTGTGTGTCTGTGTGTGTGTTCCATCTCACATATAGAAAACAGGTGTACATAAAGCTCACAGTATGAAGATTGCTTCACGGGAAACATACCTCATCAGTCTTGCTGGTTTTATTTTGGAACGTTGTCAATTTAATTTTGATGTTTTGCATTATTTTTCAGAGGCTGAAATTGAGTGTGCCCTTCAATTAAGGAGAATTGGAGACAAACTGAGTTTCCTGCAGAAACTTCTGAATCTAATGTACAAACTCTTTGGCTCAGGAACCTGACTGCTTCAGAAGCCTTCTAATGAGGCGACTCCTTTAAAGCTGGATTTACCATATTTCATCAATTAGTGGCGAGAGACTGCGTTATAATGGAGAATGTGAAGGAGCTCTTACTTGCTTTGGGATGTCCTTGGAAATGAAGATGGAATACATCACAGTGAAATTCTGTTGGAGTTTTCCCTGAAGTCATTTGTTTATTTTAAAGCAAGAATTGCTTTGAAAATATGGAATGAAGTATTACACTTTCTGTTTTTGCTTAGAGAATTGTTCTAGTATTTTTGTTGAAAGTTGCTGCCCAGCCTAGTGTAAGTAAGAAGAGTTGATAAATAACTAGAATGTTTTGGCAGGGGCCAAAAAACAGAATATGTTCAGTGTTTATTTCTACTTACGATGACAACTCCAGAACAATGTATAATATTTGGTTTATATATATATATTATCTTGTTAAAAGTAAATGTTTCATTCTGAGAACACTGAATATTATAAGTGAATGTTGATTTCATAGGTCACTACAAAATATAAAATTTAACTTTTTTTTTTTTTTTACTTAAAATGTATTACTTCTGTTCAGATAACTTTTCATTAAATGTGTTCCTGTGAGCCTTAACTGGGCAGTATGGAATTTGAAAAAATTTGATCAAAGTATGATCAAATTTGGTGCCAGAAAAATTCTTAGGTAAAATGTTAAAAGATGAAGAGCATAGGGATCTTGGATAGTAGAAAAAAAGTGAATTTTATTTTTTACTGCTGTAATTAAAACTTGGTAAGACAAATATTCTAAAGTAATTGTTTATAAGAAAATGAATGTTTCTAAAGAAATTTCTAAAATTGTAAAATGCCCTTTTCCACAATAATCACTGTGAATTCTATAAGGAGTGATTTTTAAAAGAAATTAAACATGTTTTCATAATTACGATATACTTTTAAAGTTATTTTTTAATAACAGTTTACATTCAATATTATTTTGTATTAGTTTCAGGTGTAAGGGATATACTTTTTTTAAAAAAGGAATAGATTGCTCATTCAGAATGAAAATCCTATGTATAAATATGGGATTTTAAGGAATTTTCATTATGGGTGATATATATATATATATATGTGTGTGTGTGTGTGCGTACATATATATATACGCACACACACACACATATATATATAAAATTAATTTTCATTAAAGTAATATGTAGATTCTGAGAAAGCTTTCATGCATTACATTTTATAAAAAAAGCCAGTCTATGAACAGTTTCCAAATATATATAAAAACATCATGATTGAATTTCATCAAGAATAATATTATTTATTTTACCTATTTATAATTAAAATATTTTTTGTTTAGTTTAACAATTTGTGTTAGCTGAAGTTACAGTTTTAGGTTATGAAACAAGGGTTTTATTGTTTTTTTTTTTTACAAGAGTTTGATAACTACTTGAATTCCTACAGTAAGAATGTTTTAATATAGGCCAGCGATTTTCAAGCTTTTCCATCTCATTGCACAGATAAACTAATTACTAAAGTTCTGTGGCACACCAAAAAATATATATTTTGCTGATCTGACAAAAAAATAGGTATAATTTTTACTCATTCACATCTTTCAGCTATTGTTATATTGGCTGTTGTCATTTTTTTATTTGACCATCTAAGGGAAAAAAGGTCAGTGTCCCTGACTAAGTAAGTAGCCAGGTATTGAATGTTTTAAAAATTGTTGCAGCTTACTGCTTGAAAATCGCTGATATATAGGCTATAGTCACTTTGATTAAAAAAAATACCTCAGTATCTACTTTTCTTCAGTATTACTTACATCTGTTAGTTTGTTTAGTTGCAGGGATATGTTGTGTATATCTGCCTAGTGGCAGGTCTATTTTGCCATGTGGATATTTATGGTCTGTAACTATATTTATACATGTATGTATACATATAAAAGTGGATACTGTAGCTATAAACCATTAAAAATTAATATCCTTTTCTGTGTTTATTTCTTTATCATGTAAATTGTTGTGTGTTGATTACATAATCCAAATATTATATTTTAAGTAATGTTCTTTTTTAAAAAGTATATTTTTATTGATTTCAGAGAGGAAGGGAGAGTAAGAGGCAAATGTGGACACTGAGAAAGAATCCTGCAAATATCCTACTGGGAATCCAGCCCACAATCTGGGCATGTGCCTGACCATGACCTCCTATTCATAGGTTGATGCTCAACCACTGAGCCACACTAGCTGGACTATATTTTAACTAATTTTCATTAGCATGCACCTTCTGATGGAACCATCCCCTGTGGTCCCATTCTGTGATAGGAATAGAGAAGACAGGGGCACGTGGCATGATTTTTACTGTCCAGATGCTTACACTTTAATAGGAAATAGTGAAAAATAGGAAATTAATGTCAGGTCTGGAGTGCCTGACATTAATGCCCATAGAGCAGCCTACCTACAGAAATCCAGGATTAATTCAGAAGAATGGTGAGCCACCTAGGTAAGTGACATCCAGTCTTTCAGTCCCCGCCTCCAGCAGTAAGTATGGCTTCATTAGAAGCCAGACGTGTGCAGAAGTAGGTATTTCGGAGTGGTCTTCCTGCTTGAGAATGAAAAGGATATCCCCAGTTTGTAGCTTTGATCTAGGAGCCACATCTTCCTGCCCCCACCCCCGCCCTCAAAAGTGCTGAAATCAAGAAAAGTAAACTGTCTCCTTTAGTTGCGGAGGGAGGGAGAGAACAAGCTGCAAGGGGGGAAGTGACAAGAGAATGGAAGAGCCGTGGAGAAGGCGACACAAACCACCGGCTCCCCCAGAGGAAGGCCTTTGTAATGCAGGAGCGGAGGAGATTGGCCTCATAAAATGTGGGGTCAATCTGCATTTGATTTGAAAGTCGAGGAGAGGAACTCGTGTCCCTAAGCCTCTGCATGCATGGCCAGAATGGAACCATCAGTACTAATTTGCTAAAAGGACCTTTGTTCTTCTAATGTAAGGAGTAACACCGCAAGGCTTAGATGTAATTCATAGGCTTTAGGTATGAGAGCTAGGTGATTTGATAACTGTATTTTCAAAAAATAAGATAGTGTGAGTCATATATATATATGTATATATGTAATTATTGTTATTATTACTATTGATTTCAGAGAGAAAAGGATATGGGGAGAGGGATAGAAATATCAATGATGAGAGAGAATCATTGATCGGCTGCCTCCTGCACAACTGGGGATGGACCCTGCAACCTGGGCATGAGCCTTTGAGGGGAATGAAACCCTGGACCCTTCAGTTCGAAGGGCCGAAGCTCTATTCACTGAAGCAAACCAGTTAGGGTGGCAACTTTATTTTAATGTCAAATAATTTCCAAGATATCCACATAACTGTAATTGAATCCAATGACTGACAAAAAGTTTCTAGGAATTAAAAAATATTTCGACTTGCATTTATATTTAAAAGAAAATCCCAATAGTCAGTATATTTGAAAAAAGCTATCTTCTATCTATCTGTCTGTCTATCTATCTATCTATCTATCTATCTATGAACGAATTAAGTTTTTTGGTCTAAACATATCTTGCAGTGATTTGGGTTTTTTAATGTCTTGCAATAATTCTGCCCCTTTCTGTTCCCAACAGCATAAACTGTCAAACTCCTCAAACCTTTGTCAGAGGGAATGACCCACTAGGAAGATAATTGACACCCTGAAAAGTGAATGTTGACTGGGAGGGATGAGGTACACACAGCACCCACTTTGGACTTTCAAGGCAACATCATTTGTGAGCTGAGTAACCCTGAACAAGGCAGCTTGTCTGAGCCAGTTATTCCTCTGAAGGCAGGATGACCAGACAAGTCACTTGTTTGCAAGAGAAAATGAGATGTCAAAAGGGTGTGAAGAAGGTCCCTCCCCCGCTCCAACTGCTACAACCCCAGTCCCCTGACCTCATTTCAGACAATGTAAGAGAGAACTGGAGTCTTTGAAAAAAAATAAAAAATAGTGGAGTGCATGTAAAAAGCCCCCCCCCCCACCTGCCAGCATCTATTTTCTAAATTCTCCCAAACATTGATTCTAAGTTCTGCAGCAGATTGGGTGGGAACTTATTGACATGTGTTTTCTTAGAAATGAGAATTGCACATGCTCACTGGCTTCCCTTATGCCAGGCCACTCTCTCAGGGCTGCTGTTTCTATATATGTAGCTAAAAATAGAACTGGATCACCTGACAGAACACGCCCGATTGTGTAATCACTTGAGTGTCTTCATGTCGCAATTCAAGAACAAACATTTTGTCAATACAATCCAGGCACTAATTTAGCTTCCCTATTATGGATTTTCAGAAATCAATTAAGCAAATTCAGAGTGAAACAGTCACACCACCTACCACCATCTTCTTCCAAAGTGGCAACTTTTTAAAACACCAGAAAAATGAGAGAGTTGGTTTAAGAGTTACAGGTAGAAAGTTAGGATTCCTTTACTTAGTAAGTCTGGGTGTCAAACCACCCCCTAGTAATTTGAAACTGCATAGGGCATGGAGCCTGGGCTTGGGTTTGGGTTGAAAGTAGAATGTGGTCAATATTATCTGTGTTTTAGAAAAAGGCTTCTCTTCTTTTTGTTCTACTGCCTCACTATGATCTCGAGTGGAGCTTATGAGATTTGTCTACTTCCACTTTCACAAGTGTTTTTCAAAACTGCAAAGTTCCTTTTCCTACAGTTGTCATGGGCTTTTGACTTTCAAATCAGCCAGTCACTTTTCCACCTGCTCTTGGAAGACTTTGGGTACATTACTTGATCTCTAGTTTCTTATACAATTATGTCAAATATATTTATTTCAAACAATTCTCAAAGGAGGTGAGACTGTGCATGGTGTCTGGTGGATAGTCATGCTCAACAAATTCAGCTAACTTTTCTCTTACAAGATATTGGCTTCCTAGCAAAGCTAGGGGAATGCTTTGTCCAATTAAGATTATTAGATGAGAATGAAACCCTTTGAAGGAAGGCATTTGAGCAGTGTTGGAGCTGAAGAGGAAGTAGTAGTTTTTCTCTTGATGAGGCCATCTGTTCTTAATTTGGAACCTCTTAATGACGGTAAAACATTTACTGTACTTTCAACCGTACATAATAGATTTCATGACTGCTATTGCATTGCCAGAAGCCCCTTGAATATTCACATAAAAATTTGGGACTTGATTTATAGAATACCACCTCAAGAAGTAGGAAGAAAATCCTGTCTAGTTACTTTGGACTTGGCTAGGTTTGGGTAAGGCGAGGAAGAGTGAGACTGGGGGATTTCTCATGAGATGAAACTGAAAATTTGTTAATTTGGAGAGCCAAGATCAAATCCTGGCTGGTGTGTGTGTGTGTGTGTGTGTGTGTGTGTGTTGGCTTTAGGGAACTTAGTTGCATAGGGCCACTTTAAGTCTGTATTCATGGGGACCAAAGTTTTGCCAGATAAACACAACTTGTTGATGCATCCTATATGTCAGGCATCTTAGAAACACAATTTTATCATTCCATTCAGTGCTCACAATGAAACAGGACAACCAATGGGCCCGGGTTGCCTGTCACTACTTGAGCCAATTCAGCAGAGACAGGGTTGAATCATATATGAATGTTAATTCCAGCAGTATGGGAGAGCAGCAGGTCATCCATGAAAATCTGCTCTTCACCCTTAACAAGCTAGCTGTTTATATGGGGCATAAGGAAAAAGATTACATGGGAAAGTGGGTGAAAGGAATAAGAATGGCCCTAACCGGTTTGGCTCAGTGGATAGAGCGTTGGCCTATGAACTCAAGCAAGAGTCTCAGGTTCGATTCCGGTCAAGGGCCTGTACTTTGGTTGAGGGCACATACCCAGTGGGGGTTGTGCAGGGGGCAGCTGTTCAATGTTTCTAACTCTCTCTCTCTCTCCCTTCCTCTCTGTAAAAAATCAATAATATATATATATATATATTTTTTAAAAAGAATAGGTATTGTGGCCTGGTGGAAGGAAAAATAATTCCTTATTGAAAAACAATTCCCCCCATCACTCTTATTTTTATAAAAAAAATAGCCTAATTAAGACCAATTTACTTACTGTGTTAAGTCTAGTAACAACAACATGTCTGTTTGGAAACCGAGACTATTTTTCTCACTTTGTAGTAGAGGAAATTGACTCAGAGGATCAGCAACTTCCCCCAACATCAGTTGGCAAATGAATGAAAAACAGGATTTGAACTTGGGGCTTTCTGACTTCAAGGCTGTCTTCTCCAGCTGCCATGTAGGGTCGGGGAGGAGCCCCACCCCAGAGTAAAGGTGGTTGTTTTCCAGCCCAGGGTGTCCTAAGGTACTGCCAAGTTTTACACTCCTGGCTTTTCAGAAAATGGAAGGTTGATTATTAAACCAGCCGATAAATGAAAAACACTGATAAGTGCCGATGCAGTTCTAATTCCTCTCACACAGCTCTGCTGTCCCTTTCCAGCCTCCAGCGAAGACACGCAGCCTATGGAAATGAACTCACGTAATTCCAAGGGTGAAGGTCTCATTTCCAGAGGGGATTTTGTGAGGGATGCGTCCAGAATTAATTATGAAACACACACTCCCCACCAGTTCGCTTTTTCCAGCCAATGCCAGCACAGCACCTACTTTGAAGGACCTGAGGGAGCTATTTGTCTTGGGAAAGAAAAAGACCTCCAGAGACTGTCAAAACAGCAATTTTGTGTTTTGTGGCCCTTCCAGATTCGCCTCATTTCAGCAAAGTCAAGCAGAGATTAGGAAGGAAAAAGAAATTGTTGCCACTACCACTTTTTTTTAAAACCAAACAATAGAAAACATTTCAATTAACCAGTCTGCATTCCTGATGATTCATTTGCACAAGAGTTGGAGGATGGGTGGAAAACAGCAGGTGGTTATGTATGAAATTCCTTCATCTTCAGGAAACATACACAATTATCAGCTCATAAGCAAGCAAAGCCATAGCTCATTGTGAAGAAGAGAAGAAGAAGGAGAAGGAGAAGGAGAAGGAGAAGAAGGAAAAAGAGAAGGAGAAGGAGAAGAAGGAGAAAAGACAGCCCAGAGCTTGCAAGGAACGTGAGAAAAAGGCTGTTTCCTCCTTTCACATTTTTACTAATGTGGCAAAAAGAACAGGTTTTTGAGAACAAACAAATGAAGACTAAAACTCTCAGTTGACTTTTAACAGGTAGTTATAAGAGGATACAGTATAAGGCAGTTTGGCTAATGCTACAGAGATGGGGCTCTAGGTAAACACCAGCGAGGATGATAAATTTAGGCTTTCCTTCCAGAGTTGAACATAAAGCAGGAAAAGGGGTAGTAATAGGGCCTAGCTGTGGCTTTCTTGTAAACCACGTTTTCAGGCAAAAGCTGGCTAAATGAAAAAGTGTATATTTCAACATGTTTCCAAACGCAACTACACTTTTCAATCTAATTCATCTAATCTTGTGGTTACACTGGAGTTCTCTTTATGATTAATACTAGAGGCCTGGTGCATGGATTCGTGTACCCTGGTGGAGTCCCTCTGCCTGGCTTGTGGGGTTAGGGCCGAAACCGGCTCTCTGACATCTCCCATAGGATCCCAGATTATGAGAGAGAGCAAGCCAGGCCAAGGGACCCCACATGTCCATGATTGGGTCCAAGGAGGGACCACAGGAGGGCTCCAGGGCATGTCCAGCCTCTCACCCAGTCCTGATCAGCTGGACCCCAGCAGGAAGCTAACCTACCAATCAAAGCATCTGCCCTCAGGTGGTCAGTGGGTGTCATAGCTACTGGAAAAACAATTGAACAGTTGCTTAGGCTTTTATATATATATGTGCTATCTAATTAAGATAGCACATTTATATATATATGTGTGTGCTAATATCCTTTCTTATGCTAATTTACTATCACTTCATCACAAAGATGGCTGCACCCACAGCTGAGTCCAAGTTCCCATAAGGAGCCTTAATGAGCAATCAGCAGGGACCTGAGGCTACACCCTCCCCTGCCCCCATTGGGCTTGACAGGAGACCTTAGGCCATGTCCCCCATCTGGTGGGGCTTGACAGAGGAACTCAAGGCATGCCCCCCCTCACCCTGGTCTGGACTGGGGGACCTCAGGCCATACACACCCCGTCCTGGTGCCAGGCCAGGGGACCTGAGGCCATGCCCCTTCCTGGCACAACTTAACCATGGTGGGACTGGCAGGATCTGGATCTAGCCCAATTGCGGGGGCAGGCTGGGTCTGGGTCTCATGATTTTGAGGTGTATGTGGATGGGTGGAGACTTGACTCTGGGTCTTGTGGTGAGCCCCAAACTCTGACAGGAGAAAGGTTTTCATATACATTTTACTAATTTTCTTTCATCTATGACACTTCTATTATAGAGAAAGGGCAAATAGTAATATTAAATTATTTCCTCTAATTAATCTGCTTTTAATGTGCATGAATTTCATGCACCGGGTCACTAATGCACACACACACACATACACACACACACACACAGACACACACACACTCACTAGTGGCTTGATGCATAAAATTCATGCACTTGGTGTGGAGGTGGGGTCCCCACGTCTGGCCAATGCCCTGTCACAGTACGGGAGTCTTGCAATCCATCACCCCAAAGAGGTAGGCCCTGCCCACCCATCTGGGGCTCCTTAATAGATTGCCCCAAAGAGGGAGGCCAGAGCTGGGGGAGGCCTGCAGACCTCTGCATGCCTGCAGACCCCCAGTGCAGGCTTATGAAGAGGCAGGCCTCTCTGATGCGGCCCCGCCCCTGTACCTGATGCTGCAAGTCTCACCCACCTGAGCTTGCTGAGCACACAGTCTGCTGATTGGTCGTTTCTGTGATGGCTTCCTGACCAATTTGCATATTACCCTATTATTAGTATAGGTAAATTGCTGGTGGGACCTGGATACTGGCCGCTTTCTTCAGGGCAGTATTTTATTGTTTCATCCCTAAAGACCTTGATATGTTTCCTAGTCCTGCTTTGCTTGGGACTGTTCTGGTTTTAAAATTGAAAGTCGCATGTCCTGTGCAAACCAGAATTGTCACCTGCTCTAACTGTAATGTGCTGACATGTGTACCTTTAGCAGATTTAACTCTGAGGATCTCCATCTACATAAATAACATCTTCTCCACATTTGGCACCTCTGTGAAAAGGGGATAAGCAAAGCCCTGTGAAATCACAGGGTTCCTGAGGGGATTAACAGAGATATGGCTTTCAGCCCAGTTCCTAATAAATGGCTGCTGGAAAACTTGTTCTGGAGATTACAAAGAGTTACAAGACTTTATTGGAATTATTAAATAATACATTCTGAATGAAGAGATGAAGGAAACAACCTCTCTGATTTATGGAGTTTTACAGGTTAGTTGAGGAGACAGATGGATCAGCTATAAATGGCCCAGAATTCAGAGTCACAAACTGTGAAGGTGTGCTCTGGGGAAAAGAAAAGAGTCAGGGAAGGTCAAGTATTTTTTATTTCAAATAAAGAAAGATGTTTATCAGGGAAGTCATTTAACTCTCAAAATAACAGCCTCCAGTGACTCAGAGATCTGAACAGGCAGATCTACCAGGTTCTTATGGGGACGCTTCTCCCAAGCCTAGTCTTCCAACACAGTGTGTTTCCCCCCAGCTGTAATCTGTCCTCCATCTCCCTTTGTTAAGAGACAACTGTTTTCTTAAAGGTCAGTAATGGCCTAATTGCCACATCCCTAGGCTTCATTTTCTGTGGCGTCATGCTCACCCTCTGGGCTTCCCCACCTCCTTTAAACTTCTGTAAAGTGATTAGCATACCTCCTTACCTTATTAGCAAGTTCCCCTTTTCTCTTCTTTAAATGTCAATTTCCCAAGGTTCTGCTTTCAACAGGTTCTCTAAGACTAATGACCTCCTGTGCCCCCTTTAAGCTAATTATTTCCATTTTCATTTGATTTTTATCTGACTTCTACCCTTGGGCACAGGCCTGAATCTGACTCTGCTAGACTTCTTCACTTTTTAGGATTTGTTTATACTTTTCATTAACTTTGGATTCCTTTCCTTCTCATCTTTGCTGCTTACAGCTCTTTTATCCTTCAAGGTCAACAGCAAAAGCCATTCTTTTTTGGGAATGTTTTTCAGATTGTCTAGATCAGAAAAGGCATTATATTGCTCCACCAATGTTTAGTACATTGTTTAAGTCATGACCCAACACTTATTTCATTCACATTTATATTTATTAACTTTATGTTTGCTTCCCCAACTTGATTATAAGCTTCTACAGCATAGATCTAATTTGTTTTTTTTTAAATCCCCAATATCACTTAGCAAAATGGTATTCATTCATCCAAAAAATAATTTTGATCATATGTGCCAGGAACTACATTTGATAGTAGAAATAAAAAGATAAACTAAGCAAGAATACATGTCACAGCCTGAATGTCTCAAAGTCTAGTGGTTGAACTTGATTTGGGGTGGTGAACACACAATACAATATACAACCTATGTAATTTTTTGAAACCTATATCATTTCATTAACCAATAAATTCAATAAAAAGGAAAAAAAGTCTAATGAGGACAGCAAGACAAAAACAGACAATCATAATTAATCTTTTAAGTACATTGCTAAGAGGTGAGCTCAAAGTGCTGTGGCTGTGGGAGGTTTGAGGCTCACAAAGTGTGTGTGTGTGTGTGTGTGTGTGTGTGTGTGTGTGTGTCAGGAGCTTTTGAAGTCTTTATAGAATAGATTTGTCTGAGATGAGTGTATTGATATATAGTATTTCTGTGTAACAAATTGCCCCCAAATTTAGCAGCTTCAAATAGTACATATTTATTATCTCACTAGAGGCCTGATGCATGAAATTCAAGCACTTGGGGTGTGTGTGTATGTGTGTGTGGCAGGGGTCTTTCAGCTCAGCCTACATCTTCTTGAAGTCCAGAGCCCTCAGGGGATGTCTGACTGAGGACCAGCTGGCAGTTGGACATCCTTAGTGCTGCTGCAGAGGTGGGAGAGGCTCCCATCACTGCTGCTGCGCTCACCAGCCATGAGCCTGGCTTCTGGCTGAGCCATGCCCCCCTGTAGGAGTGCACTGACCACCAGGGGGCAGCTCCTGCATTGAGTACCTGCCCCTTGGTGGTCAATGTGCATCAGAGCGACCGATCGCTTCACCATTCAGTCAATTTGCATATTACCCCCCCTTTTTTTTTTATATAGGATAGTTTCTTTGGATCAGGAGTTCAGGCATGCATCTTCTACTTTAGGGTCTCTCATGAGGCTGCAATCAAGGTGTTGACTATGGATCTGGTCTCAGTCTGAAGGCTCACATGGGGAAAGATTCCCCATGTGAGCCTTCAGACTGAGCTCTCCCATGTGTTTGTTGGAAGGACTCAGTTCTTTGGCAGTTATTGGACTGAGAGCCTCAGTTCCTAACTAGCTTTTGTCTGGAGGCCACAAGGGCTTCTCCAGGTTGTTTTATCAGAGCAAGTACTCAAGAAGAATGAGAGAGAGATAGAACAGGATCAAAGTCACAGTCTTTTTTAAAAAAAAAAAATATTTTATTGATTTTTTTTACAGAGAGGAAAGGAGAGGGATAGATTTAGAAATATCGATGAGAGAAAAACATAAATCAGCTGCCTCCTGTACACCCCCGACTGGGGATGTGCCCACAATCAAGGTACATGCCCTTGACCGGAAATGAACGTGGGACCTTTCAGTCCTCACGCTGACGCTCTATCCATTGAGCCAAACCGGTTTTGGCAAAGTCACAGTCTTGAATAACCTAATCATGGAAGCGACTTTTGCTTTATTCTATTTGTTAGAAACAAGTCACTAGGTCCGACCCACATTCAACAGGAGGGGAGAAAGTAGGGCAGGAATGGGGATTTTTGAAATCCATATGAAAAGACTGTCCACCACCACAATCAGTCTTTTTTAAAAATATATTTTTTATTGATTTCAGAGAGGAAGGGAGAGAGAGAGGTAGAAACATCAATGATGAGAGAGTATCATTGATTGGCTGCCTTCTGCATGCCCCCTACTGGAGGGGAGGGGGATGGATTGAGCTTACCATCTCGGCATGTGCCCTTGGCCAGAATCAAACCTGGGACCCTTTAGTCCACAGGCCAATACTCTATCCACGGAGCCAAACTGGCTAGGGCCACAATGAGTCTTTAAGAATGAGAAGTTGCCAAAACTGGTTTGCCTCAATGGATAGAGCATCGGACTGCAGACTGAAAGGTCCCAGGTTCCATTACGGTCAAGGACTACCTTGGTTGCAGGCACATCCCCAATAGGGGGTGTGCAGGAGGCAGCTGACCAAGGTCTCTCTCTCATCGATGTTTCTAACTCTCTACCCCTTTTCCTTCCTCTGTAAAAGGTCAATTATATATATGAAGTTAATAAGTTCATTTTTCTCAGATGAACCGGCATGAACAAATGTGTGATGAGAACAACAAGTCATATGAGACACTTTGGTGCTGCTGGCTCTTAAAGTTTAAGCCTGGAGATAAGTTGGGCCTGGTCTGTCAAGTAGGGACTTGGACTTTATCTTGTAGAACAATTGTGTTGATGTAAGTAGCACAGTCAGTTACTGAGATGATAACTCATTCTGGGCCTATATAAAGGATGGATTTTAGGGAATAAGTCTAAAATCTGGGAATGCACAGAGGATATTATTGTAGAAAGATGATGAAGACCTCAATGTTGGCAGTGGTTTAAGTAGAAGGAGAGGAGACATAACTGAGCTAAAAAAACAACAGGTAAAGTTGATTGACTTTTTTCCCCCTTGTATTTGTGGGACATGCAGGTGGAAACATATACATTCAAGTAGAATCTTCCTAAAAGACAGAGCAGAGGATAGTTTCAGAGGTTCCATTGAGGGAATCTCTTCACCAAGCCAGGTAGAAAGGCTGGCACACAGATCCTCAGTGGGCTCTCCTGTGTGGCTTCTGCATCACAGCTAAATCCCTGGGACAGTGAGGAGTTGTATTCGTTTCCCAAGGCCGCCTTACAATGTACCACAAATTGGGTGGTTTAAAACAACAGAGTAAATTAATTTGTTTTGGGGGTCAGGGCGGGGGAGGGGGCAGGGGGACAGAAGACAACTGCCTTTATCAATTGCCTTTAAGAACAAAAAGGTCTAGTTTAGGATAATTAGTTAACTTCACTAAGGCCAGTTTCAACACACTGATGGATTTAAATATTATTGCCTGAGATCTGCTCAATAAAGATACATGGCAGACATTGCCTTTCTCACTCCTAGTGATTGGTACCTTGCTACGTTCTGTCAGAAAAAATCGCTTCTGACAAGTGCTCGCCACTAAGGGAAGAGGAAGAATATTGAGCACAGTCCTTATTGCTGGGCTGACGCTGCTGCCTCACTCATCATTTGCCTAAAGGAAAGTCTTCCCTGAAGGAGGTGTCAGTGTCTCCCCCGAAATTGTGTATAAGATTTTTTTTTTTTTTTTTTTTTTTTTTACTGTGCAGAGAGGTCCATTTTAATTGTCAAGGGAGCCTTGACTCAGTAATATTTACCAGCCATTGCACTGGGTAGTGCAACCCCCCTACAAAGATTTAAAGATTTAAAATGCTCTTGCCAGTGGGTTCGATAAGGGCCCGAGCATCGGAACTGTCCAAGCTACGCAGGTGATTACAGTGAGCAGCTGGCTTGGGCGCCACTACACCAGCTGATCCCTCCTCCGCCCCCCCTTGGCACCCTCTGAATAAGCAATAGGGCATACCCATTGAAACCCTCAGTGCCATGAGGGTAGGGCTTGCCAAGGCCCAGGAAAATTATGATTTTAGACACTTCTGGTGGACATTTCAAGAACTTCTCTTGGGCTTCTGGTGGTTTCTGCTGTTACAGAGGGTTGGGAGAAGAGCTGGTGGTTGTTTCTTGAAGCCTCCCCATCCTCTCCCTCACCCTCTACCATATGTTTCCAGAAAGAATGAGAGCAAGAGGGAGACACTGCAGAGTTCCCAAGGGGGTGCGGTGAGAAGGGGGTGGCCAAGCAAACCTCCAACAAGGTGGAGGGCTAGCAAAAGGCAAGGGGCCAATGGAGGTGATGGCGGCGGGACCTAAAAGGTAAGCCAGTTCGAAGACCTGTTGATCCAGAAAATAGGCCACCATTGCTTTTGTAGGGTGACTCAACAAGCTAATTTTTAGGAACTATTTTTTCTTCCCTGCTCTCCCTCTAACTGCCCACCCTCCTCAACCCAAGGTAGTGAAGGGGAAACAAGCAAACAAAGTTTAGGCCTGGAAAAGATTGCAGCTATTTATATCAGATATGTAAGTACCTTTCATTGTTTAATTAGACACTCACAAAAATAATCTGATAACTCGCACTTTTTTACTTTTCTCTGGAGGCTGGTATTGTATAAACCAGGGGACTCTCTGCCAGCCACAGAAATCCAAGGATAGAGACTCAGATAAGAGGCTGATCCACAGCTGATTGCCCACACATTCGAGACACCTGGCCTCCCTCTGGTCATTTATCTCTCTGCAGACAGGAAAGCTGGGTGTGGGGTGTATGAATCTGGTCAGACACTTGGCCGCTTGGGACTTCAAATTGCCCTACAGGCAGCTGGGATGACTCAGACTGTGTTCTTCAGCCAAGTCAGCAGGGCTTGGCAGGGTGGGACCAGTGCAGCTGAGTTCAAGAGACTTCCCCAGTTGCTCTATTTTAAGCAACAGGGTCTCGTAACAGGTTTGGTAGGAACTGCAGAATTGTTAGGGGAGTGAGGAAGGATTAAGCACTGTCTCTAGGTCCCTGTTTTAATAATAACCCTTCCCAAAGGCTAGCTGTGGGCCAGTTGCTGCAGCAAGTGCTCTGTAAGTGTACTGTAATTTCATTTAATCCTTTCCAACAACTTTCAGGGCCAAGTATGATTATCTCCACTGTTTTTTTTTTTTTTTTAATAAGGGGGGAAATTGAAGGTTAGAAGATTGGGAAAACTGCCAAAGTCAGAGACTAAATGCAGAGGTAGAGACAGAGCTTAGATGGGTCTGATTCCCAAGCCTGTGTTCTGGGTCTACTGATAGAGCTGCTAACTGTGACCTCTCCCTATAGGGAATTCATTCAAAGAGCATTGTTTAGAGCCTGCCAGACGCCAGGTGCTTTGCTGGCCACTGTGGAGAAGGTAAATGCTGACATATGTGGCCCTTGCAATCTAGGAGTCACAAGGCTTTATAAGAACTACCCAGGTAAACTGGAAAATGTTCTTATTTTTAAAATATTTTTATTGATTTTAGAAAGAGGAAGGGAGAGGGATAGATAGAAACATCAATCAGCTGCCTTTTGCAGCTGGAGATCGAACCCACAACCCCAGGAATAAACCTGACAAAGAACAAAGTGTGGCTTCATGGTTCATGGGTTGATGCTCAACCACTGAGCCATACCAGCCAGGCAAAAATGTTCTTTTTAGTCTCAGTTCTGTGCACCTCCACTGGTGTGACCTGGGCTCATTTATTTAGCCCCAAGACTCCTTTTTGTTCAACGATAAAGTGTAGATAATAAGACTATTGGGAATCTAGACAAGAGGAAGGATGAGAACAGGGGTTGAAAAGTAACAGGTGCTCAGAAAGCAAAGCGTCATTCATTTTTTACAGGTTATTCGTCTTTTAGCTGGGCTGGTACTGAAGCAAAGTACTGTTCTCAGACCAGACTCAGGTGTCTTGATGCATCCAAGACCACTCTCTTCCCATTACATTTCACATTGTCAAATCTTATCAACTGTACCTTCTGAGAACAGATGAAATATGACCTTTCTCTCTTCTACTCTAGTTGAGGCCACAGACATCCCTCATATGGCCTGCTACCTGTCTGTCTGCTTCTGCCCTCAGTCTCTGCTCAAGTATTGCCTCAACATCCTCCACATCTTTGCGTATCATTTTAAAAATTACACCATCATTGACTATATTGTAACCCTGCTGTATCTTTCTTCATGATTTGATATAGACTTGTTGATTGGTTAATAGTCTGATGCCCGCTCTAGAATGTAGGGCCTCTGAGAACAGGGCCCTTGGCCTTTCTATGTATGGCTTTATCACCAGACTGTGAACCTGGCAAGCAATAGATACTACCACATCTGACCTCTTTCAGTTCATTCTCAACACAACCTTCCCTTCTTCAATTACATTTTTCCCTACATTTTTATATTACTTTATTTTATTTTATTTTACATATATTTTATTGAATTTTTACAGAAAGTCAGGGAGAGAGATAGAGAGTTAGAAACATCGATGAGAGAGAGACATTGATCAGCCGCCTCCTGCACACCCCCTACTGGGGATGTGCCCGCAACCAGGATACATGCCCTTGACTGGAATCGAACCTGGGACCTTTCAGTCCACAGGCCGACGCTCTATTCACTGAGCCAAACCGGTTTCGGCTTCCCTACATTTTTAATATAAAAAATTCAGAAAGGTAGAAAAAAAGGGGAGGCATTTATCCATAATGGCAGTCCCAGAAATAATCATTGTTAATATATTTAAAACAATTTTAATGTTTTAATATATCATTGAACATATTTTCATTACAAACCCTCTTTTCCTCATATATATTCTGAATTTTGACATTTTGCTTAAAGCATTTGAACATCGGAGTGACTGGAATTTGATCTGTGCTTAGCATCATCAGTAAGTTTAGCATTATCAGCTAACCCTTAGGCAAATATTTTTGTAATGTTAGACCTAAGAAACCTATAATACACTGGAGGTTCACTATATGTATAATGTACTGATAACACATGGTATTTTATTTGCACATTCATGCATTAATTCATTAACAGCTAATTTATTCAGCACCTACCATGGGCCATGCATACATGCATACAGTTTCCTGTCTCAGAACCTTGAGTTTTCATTGTGCCAATAGAATGGAGCCATTGTGCAGAAGCCTTCTTTGTGGGAATGGGGAAGGAAGATGGCTTGGCTCATGGCCAGTAGATGGCTTGTATGATAAAGTCCATGAGCAACAAGGATGCAATATTTTGAAGTGGGGAAAGCCATAGACTCAAAGATAGGAGAATCAGGATCTTGTCCCAAGTGTTGCAACTAACTTGCTGTGAGAACTTGGAAAGTTACTCATTGTTCTGATCCCAGTTCCTACATTGAGAATGTGTCAGGGTAGAGTATGTCTGTGTGTGCCTGTGTGTTTGGGGAGGCTAACTCTGTAAGTCCCATTAAAGATTCATGATATTGGCTAATTTTCTTATGATTGGACATCTAGTCTATAAATTGACTGCAGGAATATACCAAACCAAACCACCTTCTTACCCAAATAGCCAAACCACCCAACCGTTCTCGGCAACATTTATCTTCTTCTGCTTAGATTCCCTGGAATAGGCCAAACACTGGGACTCAGCTCCTAATGAGTTTTATGCCCATCTCTGGCTACTTCTGAATCTGAGGGAGAGTCTTTGGTCTTTATCAGAACCTCCCATCTCCAGAGAGGGTGAGGAAAATTGAGAATTCAATGCACCTGAAACAATAGTCTAAGCCGGAACCAAAGTATTGATTGCCACCTGTGGCTTCCTTTACTCCCAAATTCACAATGTTTTGTAATAATAGGAGACTTGTAGAATATTCTGGTCTTAAATTAGACAAGTTACTGCCACTTACACATCCTTTCAAGTTTTTTTTTTTTTTAAAAAAAACATGTTTTTAAAATTGATTTTTAGAGAGAAAGGAAGGGAGAGAGATATAGAGATGGAAGCATCGATGAGAGAAACACCAACAGATCAGCTGCTTCCTGCACCCCTCGGCATGTGCCCTGATCTGGAATTGAATTGGTGACAGCTTGGGTCCTGGGTCACCACTCAACCACTGAGCAACACTGGCTGGTCTATCTTTTCAAGTTTTTAATGCTTTACCCATACCATAGGGTTGACTTTTATCTTGCTCAAACTGCTATGAAACAAAGGAAAATAAGCCATCCTGGACTGGCTGATGTTTAATTCTATGCCAAATGTAGTATCTCTAAACCTCATTCAATGTTGTTGTAATCTAAACAGAAGAGTCCTTCTTCACGATTGTAGCTCTGACCAGAACACCCCAGATGACATGTGTTTTTGGAATACCACCAAAGAGGGCCACGCTTTATCTGCAAGAGAATGCCAGTGCCTGGCAACCTATAAACCTCATGTGGTCTCTGAGGAGTATTTCATTTCACCGGATAGCAGGCGACTTCTCTGTCGAATACAGGGAGACCACAGGGATCCTATCAGATTTCTTGCCAGGGACTCCCAGAGGAGGACAGATTGCCTTTGGCTGTAAATGTTTCCTTAGATAACTTGTAGTTTGTTTGATTGTTTTCTCCTCTGACCAAACATAAAGCGAGGGTCGCCTTCTTCTATCTCTTTATTTTGATAGTGTGGCAGGAAGAGGCTTTGCTATAGTAACTGAGGTTTTGGTAGGTTACTCCAGGAACCTCCTGCTTTTGGGGCAGATAGAAACCAAGTTCTGTTGCCTTAGGGGAGACTCATCATAACAGAACTGGAGAAACCGGGACCAAATTCTTAGCTTTTAGTTTCCAAAGATGAAAAAAAAAATTGAGAAATAGGTGGGCAAGCAGGGATAGTTCTCTCACTACCGAAGATTAGATAAAGTTGCCCAAGACAGAAAGATTTGAAGAAGGGAAGTAGAATATTCAGTGAGGTTGGGACACGGTTCCAGATCTGCTCCTGTCTCCTGCATCAGGGAGCTGAGGGAGCTTCTGTGGATCTATGGATGCCGAGTGCTATTGATGAGCATCCTTTATCTCCTACCTGCCTTAAGTGCCCTTCTCTTTAGGAAGACTGCCCACAAGCAACACTTGCCTGTACCCCCACTTTTTGCTTCACCTCTTTTTCCTGATTAATGAAGGAAATCTTTTAGCAAATGAGGACATGCAAGGTGCTAGGAAGGTGAGTTTTTATGTTCCTTTTCTCTCTATTTTTATTTTTTCTCTCTGTTTTTAAAACATAATTTTATTGATCTGAGAGAGGAAGTGAGGCGGAGATAGAAAGATCAATGATGGGAGAGAATCATTGATCATCTGCCTCCTACATGCCCCCAACTAAGGATCCAGCCCACAATCCAGGCACGTGCCCTTGACTGGAATTGAACCCAGAACCTTTTAGTCCACAGGATGTCACTCTATCCACTGAGCCAAACTGGCTAGGGCCCTTTCGTTCTTCTCTTAAAGGCCCAATGTATGCCTCTGAAGAACACTAATGGGTGTTGGCAGGCCTTCTGCTTTTAGTCATCACACTTCAACAGACCTAGTAGAGACTGAAAAGCTGTCAGCATATGGGGCTTGATTAACTTATCAAACAACTGCAAATTAAGTAATTCAATGTGTTAATTCTGTAATCCTTTCAGGAACATATAAGAACCAGAACTAGTCATTACACCTAAAGAAAATTTAATTCAAATTATTCATACAATTTAGCATCAATGTATTAATCAATATGGAGCCTGAGGTGCACGGTCAATTTCACCAAGTCAATTTGGGAGGATACAGCTCTAGAATAATTTTTCTTCATTTGCACACTTTTCTCCTTACCTAAAGCTAGTATATTAATGCCTGATTTAATTAGACAAGCTCGATAGGGAATGGTTGTATTTTCTTTCACTTAAATATTGTTCAGTGTTGGTGAACTGCTATAGATAATCCCAAAATATAAAAGTGAGTTAGTTGCCCAGCCAGTGTGGCTTAGTAGTTGGGCATTGATGTATGTGCCAAGAGGTCATTGGGTCATTCTTGGTCAGAGCACATGCCCCAGTTTCAAGCTTGATCTCTAGTAGGAGGCAAGTAGATGGTAGCTGATAATGCTTCTCTCTCATTGATGTTTTTATCTCTCCCTTCTCTCTCTCCCACTCTTCCTCTAAAGATCAATTAAAAAAACATATTTTTTAAAAAGTGAGTTAGCAAAATGAAAATTTCACTTATTGGTCACTTGAAGTCTAATACGGATCTTTCTGGCTGAGAGGTTCTCTGGGCTTCTCTCTTCTAAGGAGTAATGTGGGGACCCAAGATCTTGTGGCTTCCCCATCTTTTGGTTTCAAAGTCACTCTTATGAGCTGAACTGTGTCCCCCACCCAATTTACCGTATATGTTGAAACCTTAACCTCTAGTACCTCAAAATGGGATTGTATCTAGAGATAGGGCCTTTAAAGAGTGATTAAGTTAAATGTTGCTATAAGGGTGAGTCCTAATCTAATCTGACTAGTGTCCATACACAGGGAGGAAATTTGGACACATAAAGAGACACTAGGGATGCACATACCCACAGAGAGAAAAGATCAAAAGGATACAGGGAGAAGCCAAGCACACTAAGGGGAGGGGCCTCTGGAGAAACCAAACCTGCTGACACCTTGATCTTGGACTTCTAACCTCCAGCATTGTGAGAAAATACATTTCTGTGGTTGAAGCCATCCAGTCTGCATATTTGTTATGGCAGTCTGAGCAGATGAATAGTCAACTTGTCATCATCCTGAGAACAGGTGAGAGGAGAGAACCCCACTGAGAGCACTCTGTGGGCCTGGTCTGCCAGTGGTATAAGTGTTGGGTAGCTTTTCAATCTATTGTCCCTGACCCAGAATTTAGTCACGAATGATGCTATTTTCACAAGTGTTACTTATAATTATTCTTTAAATTGTTCATATGTTTAAAAAACCCTTTGAGATATGTGTGTGTGTGTGTGTGTGTGTGAAAAAATTATTGAAAAACAAAACAATTAACAATGAAAACCATATTCTAGTTCTTTAAAAGTAGTACCTCTTTAATAAAAGGATTACCTGTCTCCGTTTTCCCAGATGTTAGGAATCCTATAGGAATCCTAGATCAGGGAGGGAAAAATAGTCTTCCTATCTTCTTTTATTTGTATTTTTTTAAACCCTCACCTGAGGATATGTTTATTGATTTTAGAGAGAGAGAGGAATGAAAAGAGTAAGAGAAGGAAAAGAGAGAAGAGAGAGGTAAGAGAGAAACATTTATCAGTTGCCTCTCCCACAAACCCTAATTGGGGATCAAATCTACAACCTAGTTATGTGCCCTGACCAGGAATTGAACCTGCAACCTTTTGGTGTTACAGGATGATGTTCCAACCAACTGAGCCGCCCAGCCAGGAGTTCATAACTCCCTATCTTTTTAAAGATAAATCTCTCATGGTTTGGCCGAAACCGGTTTGGCTCAGTGGATAGAGCGTAGGTCTTCGGACTGAAAGGTCCCAGGTTTGATTCTGGTCAAGGGCATGTACCTTGGTTGCAGGCACATCCCCAGTAGGGGGTGTGCAAGAGGCAGCTGATCGATGTCTCTCTCCCATCGACGTCTCTAACTCTCTATCCCTTTCCCTTCCTCTCTGTAGAAAATCAATAAAATATATTTAAAAAAATGTCTCTCATGGTTTGAATTTGTATAGTTTTTGTTGTTATTATTGTTCTATGTTTGCATTTGTAATTAAACAATGATTAAGAAAGCTGTTTTCATAAAAAAATAAATAAGACATTATTATTTTCTGTTATTGAAGGACATCAGATTTTTTTTTTTTAGAAGAGACTTAGGTTGCTTTTGTTCTCTATAAGGCTATTCTGAAAATAGCCAGTAGATTTCTTTAACAGAATTACACTTCTTTTGGCCAATAATTTTTCAAAATCAGTGCTTTATTGTATGTATACACACTCATTTCCTCCAATCTTTTTCTAACACACACACACACACACACACACACACACACACAATCAGATGTTCAGAAATGAGTAGTTGACCAAAAGCCTTTCTCATATTTTTGTGTTTGTATTGGGCCTGCCATATCTTTTGGTGGGTGGAAGACTTCTGAGATTTGAATTATGGTTTCCATTGATGCCCGAGACCATTGCTCTTACTGAGGCCCATTCAGAAATATACCGTACAGGAAGCAGAATTGTGTGATAGTGAAGGACATAGTCTGGTTTTGACCCCTCACTTAATAGCTGTGAGGCATTGGGGAAATTACTTAATCTCTCTGTGATTCAGTTTTCCCATCAATAAACTGGGGATAATAGTAGACTTCATAGGGTTGCTGTTTGGATGAAATGATTTATATATGAAAGAAACTTAAAACAGTGTCTGGTATACCATAATTGCTACATAGTGTTTGCTTTTATTGCTATCAATACCTACCAAAGTATTCTCATTGTCTTTTATTGACATGAAGCTGCAATGTTTCTGCTCTAGTATTGAAAGTATCAATATGAAGAAAGCTAACATGTTAACATAAAAAAATGAGGACAAGTGCCCAAGAGGCCAAAATGAGAAGATGAACACCTGTCTTGGAGATTCACAGATCCAGGCATGCTTCCTAAGGGCTGCCTCAGAATTCCAGTGCTTTAAGCAAGACCCACACCTCAAACACTTTGCCACAATCACAGCCATGCATCTTTTTCCTTAATTCTCCAGACCTGCCCAACAGGAAAGACGGCATGGTGTTGCAACTCCATTCTGAGTGAGAGTGTTGTTATTCTAACCAGAGAAAGGAACTGTGCAATTGGGGAGAAATACCAAGCATAATTTCTAAGCAGTTAGAGAAGACAGAACAGCTAGGCCAGGACTTGCCAAGTATGTGTGGGAGTGCCCATGACTCCAACGCTGGGGCTGGGCCAGAATAACACTTATTTCTGAAAGTAGGTGAATGAGATTGGGGGTGGGAGGAAGACACAACTGTTTATGATGTGACCTTCTCTTTGACTTTTCACAAAGAATCCTAACTCTAACCTTAATCCTAACCCTAACCCTAACCCTAACCCTAACCGTAACCCTTCCCACCATTGATATGAAATGCCTGCCTGACTACAAATTACATTCTGGAATGCAGTTTGGTCTGTTTCTAGAATCTACACTACCGTTTATTTCCTTTGCAGTTTCCAGGTATTTTATTGTTGTGTCTGCATTCTATGTTTTAATATCTGGAAGAACAAGCTTCCAGAGAATCTTCAGAGTTTTCAAATGGTGAAAGGGAGGTGAGAACAGAGAGGTGAGAGAAAGGTGGCTTTTAGGGGGAAGACCCCTGAAGAGGTGAGAAAATGGTTTCCTGAGCCTCTGATACTGTGAGGAGACCGAGGGAGGAAGGATGAGGGCTCTCAGCCCGTCCAGAGGAAATCACTTCCACCTGGTTCCTGATGCTGGGCAGTCTCAGGGAGCCATGTTTTGTTCTGTGATTCCATGTCCATTTCAATCACCCCAAAATGAGTCAGGAATATTCGAGTAAGGAACCCTTTCAAAGTTATTGTAAACCCAGGAGATGATGTGACATGAAGAGGTACATCCAACTCAGCCAGAAGCTCTAGTGAACTGATTTGCTCAACTATCATTTTTCATTCTAGATTTTTTTTTACACAGAAAACACAGACTCACAGGATAAACAAAGCACTTAATTTTTTTTTTTAATTTCAAAGAGGAAGGGGAAGGGAGAGAGGCATAAAAACATCAATGATTCATTGGTCATCTACCTCTTGCATGCTCCACACTGGAGATAGAGCATGTAATCTGGGTATGTGCTCTGACCAGGAATCAAACCATGATCTCCTGGTTTATAGGTCCACAACTAACCACTGAGTCATGCTGGCTGGGCCAAAGCACATTTTTAATGCTGCCTTCTTCCTCCTAGACTCAGAAGGCATGAAGGAGAATAGTGTCCCTTCCCAAAATCAAGTCCGTGATTGGAATTTCTCACCACTGTGGTTGGGGTGCAATTGTCATTCCCTGCAGAGAAAGGGGCAGGGGCTGCTTTTTTCCCCAGGCCTTAGATACTTTAGGATATTGAGCCATGCTTCATTTGACTAGAGAAGCAGCGAGCCCACCAGGCTGTCTCAGCAGTCCCAACACCTCCAGGGTGAATAGATGTTCTATTACTGTAGACTGCCATAGGACAAGAGGCCACAGAGCTCTTCTTATTATGGGGTTAGCCAACCAACAGGGTGTGAGTCACATATCTGTCTTTTACAACCAACCAAGAGCCCATCAAACATCATACGTGCACATAAATTCCAACTGCTGCTCTAGAGTCACATGGCATCAGCCTGGTTTATAGGTAAAGGTTTTCATGACTTTAAGAGAGCAGTCCTGCTATTAAAGGAAGAATCTCTTTACAAAACAGTGTTTGCTTTTTGGGGTCTACACCCCCAAAGAACGTTCCTCTGAGGACCCTCCTAATTCATTAGATTAGTGGTCTTCAATTTGTGGTCTCCATATATATGAAGGTTATGCAAGGGCCTTCTAAGGGGTACACAAACCTGAATAGTGCTAAGGAATAAACTTCCTGATACTCGGAGGGAAACCAAGATGGCGGCATAGGTGAACACCTAAACTGCTGCCTCGCACAACAATTTTAAAACTACAGCTAAAAGACAGAAGGGACACCATCCAGAACCACAGGAAAGCTGGCTGAGTGAAAATTCTACAACTAGAAGGAAAGAGAGGGGCTCACGGAGACTCAGAGTAGCTACAAAAAGCTGAGGTACGGAGACATGCATGTGGAGAGTATGGGCGGCGGAGTGCCTGGCTGGCTTCCTCTAGCGGGAGGGAGAAGGAAACTCCCGACTGCATTGAACCCCAGTTCTAGGCGAGACTCATACAGGGGAGTCTGGATTGTTGGAAAAAAGGGAGGAGTGCACGGAAACTCAGGGGAGCCACGAAAGGCAGAGGTCTGGAGGAGTGCGCTCCAGTGCCTGCAGAGAGGACTGACTGTTGATTGTGCCACTGGCTTTCTCTAGCAGGAGGAAGACAACCTTCCAACTGCACCAAACTCCACTTCCGACTGCACTGAACCCCAGTTTCAGGCGAGACCCTAGGGACCCAGACTCATACAGGTCCCCGGAGCTCACAGAAACTTAGGGGAGCTGTGAAAGACAGAGGTCTGGAGGCACGTGTGCGAGTGTGCAGAGAGAGGGCTGCAGCCATTACTGTGGAACACTGAGATGTAGGGGCTGCATAGGGCAGGGCTGACTGGAAGCCAAAGCTATCTGCTCAGCCCTGAGACTCTGCCCCATCCAAGCTAGGCACAGAGGCTTTTGCAATTTTGCCCGTCTTGTATCATAAAGCTGACTCCATCATAGAAGTTATCCTGGTGTAGATACAGCTGATCCACACAACCAATTGGCTTGGAGGTCAATTCTCCCCAGTGATACTTACAACAATCAAGGCTTAACTACAACAAGGTTGTACACACAGTCCACAAAGGTGTGCACCAAGAGAGTCCACCTCAGGTAACTGGGGAGGCAGAGCTATTGGGCCATATAAGACACTTATTTCTGAAAGTAACAAAGCTACTCTACCAACTCAGGGAAGCAGCAAAAATGTGGATACAAAGAAACAGATCACAAATGAAAGAAATGGAGGAAAACAAATGACTGGATATAGAGTTCAAAACCACGATTATAAGGTTTTTCAAGAATTTCCTAGAAAAGATGGATAAATTTAGCAAGACCCAAGAGGAGATGAAAAAGGACCAACTAGAAATTAAACATACACTGACTGAAATAAAAAAAAACATTATACAGAGACCTAACAGCAGACTAGAGGAACTCAATAATCAAGTCAAAGATTTGAAATACAAAGAAGCAGAAAACACTTAACTGGAAAAGAAAAAATAATACAAAAATTTGAAAATAGAGTAAGAAGTCTCTGGGATAACTTGAAGCATACCAACATCAGAATTATGGGGGTGCCAGAAGAAGAGAGAGAGCAAGATACTGAAAACCTATTTGAAGAAATAATGACTGAAAACTTCCCCACCTGGTGAAAGAAATAGACTTGCAAGTCCAGGAAGCACACAGAACCCCAAACAAAAGGAATCCAAAGAGGACCACACCAAGACACATCATAATTAAAATGCCAAGAGCAAAAGACAAAGAGAGAATATTAAAAGCAGCAAGAGAAAAACAGTTAATTACCTACAAGGGAGCATGCATACGATTGTCAGCTGATTTCTCAACAGAAATTATGCAGGCCAGACGGGAGTGGCAAGAAATATTCAAAGTGATGAATAGCAAGAACCTACAACCAAGATTACTCTACCCAGCAAAGCTATCATTCAGAATTGAAGGGCAGATAAAGAGCTTCACATATAAGAGAAAGCTAAAGGAGTTCATCAACTCCAAACCAGTATTACATGAAATGCTGAAAGGTACTCTTTTAGAAGAGGAAGAAGAAGAAAAAGGTAAAGATAAAAATTATGAACAACAAATACATATCTATCAACAAGTGAATCTAAAAATCAAATGAATTAAAAATCTGATGAACAGAATAAACAGGTGAATAATAGAATCAGGGGCATAGAAAGGGAGTGGACCAACAATTCTGAGGGGGATGCAGGGAGAGACTGGATAAAAATCATACACCTATGGATGAGGACAATGGGGGGGAGGTAAGGGCAGAGGGAGGGGTAGGAGCCAGGTGGAGGGGAGCTATAGAGTTGAGGGGAAGAGTAACAATTGTAATCATCTGAACAATAAAGATTTATTTAAAAAAATCTTTCTGATAATCAAGTTTCACATTTGTATTTAACAAAATTTATCTGTCTGGTTGTTTGCTTTCATATCGTCTTTTACAAACACCCCCTATCCATTCATTACGACGCTTTGCATGGCCTCTGGATGTGAACACTCTGCATTTGCAAGTGAAGGACAGTTGGAGGTTAGTGAGGTGTTGAGAAAGTGAATGATTAATGATGGGCTGATAGTTTTTTTCTCACATCAGGGAGTTTTCACTTGTAGGAAGGCTGTAAGCACATTGTTAGCTTTCAATCTGACAGTTTTTCAAGTGTTTTGTTTTTAGTGATAGACAACTAATACAGGAACTTATTATTTTTTTTAATTTTTTCTTTTTTTATTATTAATTTTTTATACATATCTCCCCATTGCCCCCCCTCCCTCCACGGCATACCCCAACCCCCCAGTGTCTATGTTCATTGGTTATGATTATACGCATAGATACAAGTCCTTTGATTGATCTCTTATCTACCTCACCTAACTTTAATCTTCCTGCTGTAATTTCACAGTCTGATGCTTTACTAGCTCTGTATCTATCCTTTTGTTCATCAGTTTATAATGTTCTTTATTACCCACAAATGAGTGAGATCATGTGATGCTTCTCCTTCATTGACTGGCTTATTTCACTAAGCATAAGGTTCTCCAGTTCCAACCAGGTTGCTGCAAATGGTAAGAATTCCTTCTTTTTAATGGCAGCATAGAATTCCATTGTGTAGATGTACCATTTCTGATCCATTCATCTGCTGACGGGCACCTAGGCTGTTTTCAAATTGTGGCTATTGTAAATTGTACTGCTATGAACATAGGGGTACATAAATCCTTTCTGATGGGTGTTTGTGATTTCTTAGGATAAATTCCTAAGAGTGGGATTACAGGGTCAAATGGGAGATCCATTTTTAGTTTTTTAAGAAAACTCCATATTGTTCTCCACAGTGGCTACACCAGTCTGCATTCCCACCAACAGTGCACAAGGGTTCCTTTTTCTCCACATCCTCGCCAACACTTGTCGTTGGTTGATTTGTTGATGATTGCCATTCTGACAGGTGTAAGATGGTATCGAATTGTCGTTTTTATTTGCATCTCTCGGGTGATTAGTGACTTTGAACATGTTTTCATGTGTCTCTTGGCCTTCCTTCTGTCGTCTTTCGAAAAGGTTCTATTTAGGTCCGTTGCCCATTTTTTTTATTGGATCGTTTATCTTCCTTTTATTAAGTTGTATAAGTTGGCTGTAGATTTTGGAGATTAAACCTTTATCAGTGATATCATTTGCAAATATGTTCTCCCATACAGTGATCTTTCTTGTTGCTTTGTTGATGGTTTCTTTTGCTGTACAAAAGCTTTTTATTTTGATGTAGTCCCATTTGTTTATTTTTTCTTTAGCTTCCATTGCCTTTGGAGCAGTATCAGTGAAGAAGTTCTTTTGGCATATATCTGAGATTGTGCTGCCTGTGGACTCCTCTAGTATTTTTATGGTTTCCCTTCTAATGTTTAAGTCCTGTATCCATTTTGAGTTTATTTTTGTATTTGGTGTAAGTTGGTGGTCCAGTTTCAATTTTTTGCATGTATCTGTCCAATTTTCCCAACACCATTTATTGAAGAGGCTATCTTTGCTCCATTGAATGTTCATGCCTCCTTTGTCAAATATTAGTTGAGCATAGTAGTTTGGGTGGATATCTCAGTTCTCTATTCTATTCCATCAGTCTATATATCTGTTCTTGTGCCAGTACCAGGCTGTTTTGAGAACAGTTGCTTTGTAGTATAGCTTGAAATCTGGTATTGAGATCCCACCTACTTTATTCTTCTTCCTCAGAATTGCTGTAGCTATTCGTGGTCTTTTTTGTTCCAGATGAATCTATGAAGAATTCTTTCTAGGTCTGTTAAATATGTCATTGGTATTTTAATGGGGAGTGCATTGAATCTATATATTGCTTTGGGTAGTATGGACATTTTAATGATGTTGATTCTCCCAATCCATGAGCATGGTATGCTCTTCCATCTGTTAACATCTTCCTCTATCTCTTTTTTCAGTGTCCTGTAGATTTCTACATATAGGTCTTTTACCTCTTTAGTTAGGTTTATTCCTAGGTATCTTAATTTTTTTGGTGCAATGGTAAATGGAATTGCTTTTTTAGTCTCCCTTTCTATAATTTCACTATTAGTGTATAAAAATGCCACAGACTTCTTAGCATTAATTTTGTATCCTGCTACATTGCCAAATTCATTAATTAAGTCAATTAGTTTTGGAATGGAGTCCTTTGGGTTTATTATGTACAATATCATGTCATCTGCAAATAAGGACAGCTTTACTTCTTCGTTTCCAATTTGGATGCCTTTTATTTCTTCTTCTTGTCTAATTGCAATGGCTAATACCTCCAGTACTATGTCAAACAGTAGAGGTGAGAGTGGGCATCCCTGTCTTGTTCCTGTTCTTAGGGGAAATGGTTTTAGTTTTTTCCCATTGAGTATGATGTTAGCTGTGGGTTTATCATATATGGCTTTTATGATGTTGAGGTATGCTCCTTCTATTCCCACTTTGCTGAGAGTTTTTTTTATCAAGAAAGGGTGTTGGATTTTGTCAAATGCTTTTTCTGCATCAGTTGATATGACTATGTGATTTTTATCTCTCAATTTGTTTATGTGATGTATCAGGTTTATAGATTTGCGGATATTGTACCATCCCTGCATTCCTGTGATAAATCCTACTTTGTCATGGTGTATGATCTTTCTGATGTACTGCTGGATCCGATTTGCTAGAATTTTGTTGAGGATTTTGCCATCTATGTTCATGAGAGATATTGGCCTATAATTCTGTTTCCTTGTGTTGTCTTTATCTGGTTTTGGTATTAGGGTGATGCTGGCTTCATAGAAGGTGTTTGGAAGTGTTCCTTCTTCTTGAATGTTTTTGAATAGTCTGAGGAGGATAGGTTTTAATTCTTCCTTGAATGTTTGGTAAAACTCTCGTGTGTAGCCATCTGGTCCCGGGCTTTTATTTGCTGGAAGCTTTTTGATGACTGCTTCAATTTCTTCCATAGTTATTGGACTATTGAGATGTTTGGCTTCATCCTCATTGAGTTTTGGAAGGTTATATTTTTCTAGGAAAATGTCCATTTTTCGCAGGTTGTCCAGTTTGTTGGAATAGAGTTGTTCATAGTATTTTTTAACAATCCTTTGTATTTCCACAGGGTCTGTTGTTATTTCTCCTCTTTCATTTCTGATTTTGTTTATTTGGGTCTTCTCTCTTTGCTTCTTGGTGAGCCTGGCAAATACTAAAGGGAACAATCTGGTTTGGTGGTAATATATTCCCTTAGTCTTTTTTTGTCTGTGAAGCTTCTGATTTCACCATCAATTTTGAATGAGAGTCTGCAGGGTAGAGTATTCTTGGATTCAGACCCTTCCTTTGCATGATTGTATTGCTGTCAATCTCTCCCTTACTATCCTCAAAGAGTTTTTTTTTTTTATGTATTTAGGTGCTCCTATATTGGGTGCATATATGTTTACAATCTTGTTTATCCTCTCAAAGAACCAGCTCTTTGTTTTGTTGATCTTTTGAATTGTTTCTTTGGTCTCCAAGTTGTTTATCTTTGCTCTGATCTTCACTATTTCCTTCCTTCTGAGTACACTGGGCTTTTCTTGTTGCTCTTGTTCTAGCTCTTTGAGTTGTAGGGTTAGGTAATTTATTACCATTGTTTCCTGTTTTTTGCAGTAGGCTTGTAGGGCTATGAACTTCCCTCTCAAGACTGCTTTCACTGTGTCCCATAAATTTTGTATTGTTGTGTTGTCATTGTCATTTGTTGCCATGATGTTTTTTATTTCTTCCTTGATCTCTCTGGTAACCTAGTCATTGTTTAATAGCATGCTGTTTAGTCTCCAGGTGTTTGATTTCTTTCTATTGTTTTTATTATAGTTGATTTCCAGTTTTATGCCACTGTGGTCTGAGAAAATGCTTGATATGATTTCTATCTTCTTGAATTTGAAGAGACTTTTACGACCCAACATATAATCTATCTTTGAAAATGACCCATGTGCACTGGAGAAGAATGTATATTCTGTGGCTTTGGGATGAAATGTTCTGAAGATGTCAATTAATTCCATCTGGTCTAGTTTGTCATTTAGGATTGATGTTTCTTTGCTGATTTTTTGTTTAGAGTATTTGTCCAATGGTGACAGTGGGGTATTAAAGTCTCCTATGATTGTATTGCTGTCAATCTCTCCTTTAATATCCTCCAAGAGTTTTTTTTATGTATTTAGAGCTCCTATATTAGGTGCATATATGTTTACCAGAGTTATTTCTTCTTGTTGGATTGTTCCCTTTAGTATTATGAAGTGGCCTTCTTTATCTCTTGTTATGTCCTTCACTTTGAGATCTAATTTGTCATCAATTTTGAATGAGAGTCTGCAGGGTAGAGTATTCTTGGATTCAGACCCTTCCTTTGCATGACTTGGTATACTTCATTCCATTCTCTTCTGGCCTGATGAGTTTCTGTTGAAAAATCAGTAGCTAGTCTTATGGCGTTTCCTTTGTAGGTAACTCTCTGTTTCTCTCTGGCCGCATTTAAGATTCTTGCTTTGTCGTTGCTGTTTGCCAATTTAATTATAATGTGCCTTGGTGTCATTTTGTGGGGTTCATTTTGCTTGGGACTCTTTGAGCTTCTTGGATTTGTGTGGGTTTTTCCTTTCCTATATTGGGGAAATTTTCTGTCATTATTTCTTCAAACAGGTTCTCTAATCCTTGTTCAGTTTCTACTCTTTCTGGAACCCCAATTATGCGGATGTTGTTTTTTTTCGTGTTATCCCAAAGTTCCCAATGGCTCTCCTCTTGTTTTTTAATTTTTTTTTCTAGAAGCTGCTGTACTTGGGTATTTTTTCCTACCGTGTCTTCTAGCTCACTGATGCGGTCCTCTGCTTCTTCTAGTCTGCTTTTGATGCTTTCTATTGAGTTCTTTAAAGCAGTGATGTCATTTTTTATTTCTTTGTGCATTTCTTCATGCTTCTTCTTTATTTCCTCTTGGCTCTTGCTCAGATTGTCGATTTTGTCTTCCATTCTTTTCATCCACCTTATGATCATTTCTCTGAACTCTTTCTCTGGCAGGCTTATTTCTGCTTCTATTTCGTTTACTTCCTTTCCTGATGATACCTGCCTATCTGTCGTATGCGGGCTGTTTCTTCTTCTGCCCATGGTTTTTCTTCTCCGGGTGTTTGGTTATGTGGTTCTCTCTCTTACGTTGATTCAAAGGCACAAACTACAACATGACCTGGTACAGCACACAAGGCACTGAACAGAAATGTATTCACGATGTTAATAATCACCTATAAGGTGACCACCAATGAAAGACAAATTAGGGGTAAGTAGAGAAAGAAGAAGAGGAAAATGAGGGAAAAAGAAAGGAAAGAATTGCCCAAATCAGATTGGGAGAGGGAGAAAAAAAAGTAACTAAATAAACAACAACAACAACAACAAAAATAAAATAAAATAAAATAAAGGAGAAGAAAAATAAAAGAGAAAGAGAAACAAAGTTAGAGAGAAAAGAAAGTGGATAAGAGAGAAAAGGGGAACAAAATATAGATGTCAGGAGAAAACTCCAATAGTACAGTCACTAATCCCAATAAAGGCCAGTAACCAGTACCTAGAGATTAATACAAACTGCAAATAACAACTGGTATCGAGAGAGGTGAGGGAAAAGAGAGGTAGAATATAAAGCAAGCAAAAAGCAAAATAAAACAAGTAGAATAAGCTAAAACAATCTCACAAAAAAGTAAAAAAAATCGATATAATCACTGTTCAGGCAAATAGGAAAAAAAGGACATAGAGAAAAAATAACTTTTTGGCTAATGAAGACAAGAATGGAGAGGTTTGTATGGACTTGTAGTAGGGGGTTTGAAATTAGATATATAAGTGGGGTGAAATTTTAACCAGGTAAAGAGAAAGAATAGGGAGAATCTAAAGTTGGAAAACGGAAAGAGAAACAGACAACAAAATGGGGAAAGTTAGGTGGAAAGTGTTGGCATAAAGGTAGAGCTGAGTTGGAGTAAAATTATGCTAAAGGAAAGATGAAAATAGAATATAAAACTCTAATCCTGAAGTAAAATAAAGAGAAAACAAAATGACACTTGTTTTTTTCCAAAAAAGGTAAAAAACTAGTAGTAATAATACTAGTTGAAAACAAAAATGTAATAATTAAAAAGTTAAAATCAATTGAAGTGGAAAGAAAAAAAATAGTCTTTTAATTAAAATATGTAAAAAAAAAAAGAAAAAAATTAAAAAAAATGGAATGGTCATTCACTTCCACTATTATTCTGCTTGGCACTCCTGTTTCCCAGTAGAGAAGGTATTGCAGTTCCCTGTGTTGCACTGTTGACGTTTTAATCTCTTTATTCTTTTGTGGTTATGCGAGAGTCAATTTGTGCATCATCCACTGGGTGGCAGTGTTTCAGAATTGATCTCTGAGGCAAAGCACAGGACCTCTCTAGGCTGTGCTCAGATCCTGCTACTCTGTGGTTCTCAAAGCAGGTTTGTGGGGATTTTGCAGCCGGGACACTGTAATAATTCCCAAGCTATCCCTCTGCCTCAGATAAAAATGAGTCGTTTTCCAGAGCTCCCCTCTGTCAACAGCTTGGAGAGTTTGCTTCCACACTTAGGGATCACGCCCTGACCACCTCTGCGGACCTCTCCAGAGGCAGCTTTCCCGCAGCCCGGCTCCCACAGTGTGCGCGTCTCTGTTCTGAGGGGCAGGAGACCTCACCTTATCTCAGGTGAAATCTGACCTTTCTGTGTGCCGTGTGGATCTCTGAATCTGCTGCCCGTGTGTCTGCACCAATTGGAGAGTGGTGTTCTTGGTCCCCCGCTGTTCAGTGAGTAATTCAGCCTCAGTGTTCAGACCACCGCAGACATCCACCTCCCTGGGCAAGATGGCGCGGTCTCTGCGTTCGCGCTGGCGGCTCCGGCCGACAAAAACCCCGCGGCAGTGGGGCTGCCTGGCCAGGAGAGCCCCTTCCAGCAGTTCTCCGCCTTCTCCTGGAGGATAACTGACTCTTAACTTGCCAACAAACACTCCCTGTGCGACTCCCAGCTGCTCTCTCTCCCTCTGCCCGGCGACAAAGCTCCAGACACGTCCGTCTATTCCGCCGCCATTTTTTTCTCCCAGGAACTTATTTTTAGTAGTATATCTTCAAAATAATTTTATGTTTTCAGCAAAACTGAGTTTTTTAGATCATTGAGTAACATTTCCATACCCAAATTCCTTCTATTTATGCTTATGTGAATACAATTTTTACAATGGTATCTATAAAAAAAAGCCAATCAATGATTCTCTCTCATCATTGATGTTTCTATCTTCCTCTCTCTTTCCCTTCTGCTCTGAAATCAATAAAATAAGAAGGTTGTTGAGCAAATGTGAAAAAAACACACACCCACTAAAAAATAGGAATAAAATTGATGCTAAATTAGTTTCAGTCTATCATCTACAATTACATTAAATAATTGGGGAGGAAAAACCTAAACTGTTAAAATAGTACCATTTCTCTCTTCAGAGCTTTATTCCAGTACATTTTACTTCATATTTTATATTTTTACTTTATGTTTTACATTCTATGTAATGACTTGACATATGTAATATTTAGGTGCCTTTGATCAACTGTTTACAAATATCTTTACTGTAAAGCAATTCAATCCAGAAAAAAAGTTTCAACATAGTTTTATGGTCAAAGGAAATAATATTTCAATTCTAATTTATGCTCCTATTTTTATCATAAAACATAAGAAATACCAACGAAAGACTTTCAGGCATAAAAATACCATGTCAGGCTATAATTCTGTGGGGCATGGAAAGGCAGAGTACAGAGTCTCACACGGTCCCCTCCATACTGAGTTTGAGAGGCTGGAGGCCATATGATGAATTCTGAGAGTTCTCCCCATGAAAATAGGTGTGATTAAACTTTACTTAGTTGGGCTCCATCACTTAGAAGAAAACAAAATACATTTTAATTTAATTTAATTTCTTGTTCAGAAGAACAGCAGGCAAGGCCATAGGCCGAGTATGAGTATGAGAAGGATGTGTTCATTAGATCAACCTCAGAGCGATAGCTGATCCCCAACCCCACTGCAGTGGTTTAACCTAAATTTATTTCTCATTCAGGTAAAATTTATTTGGCACAGTGCAGAGAGTAGGTGTGTGTGTGTGTGTGTGTGTGTGTGTGTGTGTGTGTGTGAATGAGATTTGTTTCACACACTCATTCAAGTCCAAATTGAATAGGGATCTGATTCTTTTTTTTTTAAATATATTTTATTGATTTTTTACAGAGAGGAAGGGAGAGGGAGAGAGAGTTAGAAAGATGGATGAGAGAGAAACATCAATCAGCTGCCTCCAGTACGCCCCTGACCGGGGATGTGCCCACAACCAGGATACATGCCCTTGACCAGAATCGAACCTGGGACCTTCAGTCTACTGCCCGACGCTCTATCCACTGAGCCAAACCGGTTTCGACAGGGCTCTGATTCTTTAACCAGTGGCATCCAAGTCTGCCCCAGGTCTTAACATCCATTCTGCAGATGGATGAAAAGATAGAGGAGCATTTGTTTGAGGTTTGGATAGGCCAGGACTGGGAGAAGGGAGCCATCACTCTGCTCTCTTTCCTTGACTGGATCTCAGTAGCATGGCCAAACCACATGCAAGGAGAGCTGTGAAGTGTCATTTTCTTGGGCATATTGGAAGAGGACTCTGGTTGGCTCCTGAGCTGGCTGTATCTGCCAACTTGGGGTAGATAGAAGGTTTAAAGAAAACAGAGAAGGTTGAAAATATTCAGGATGAGAGGAACAGCTGACAGTAAAACAAGAGCCTGCTGTGCAGCATAAGTGTCAAGTTACAGCTGTGGGGTGGAGAGATTTTCTCCAGCAGCTCAAAACCACAAGGTGGATAGTTAGATCTAGGTTGGGATTTGGGGGACAGGTATGACAGGAGGTCAAAGGAACAAAGGAGTTGAAGATGGTAGGGAACTACCACACATTTCGTGGGTAAGAAAGAGAATAGGCATGGCTGATTGGCAGAAAAGGAAAGAGAATAGGCATGGCTGATTGGCAGAAAAGGAAAGATTCAGGTACCATTCAAGGCCTTGCTGAAATTGAAAAGAGATATAGTGGATGGAATGGAATGAGAGCTGGGGATAGAGACTGCTGTTTAAGAGGGTATGTTTTAATGGACTGAATGTTTCTCTCCTCAAAATTCATGTTTTGGATCCCCATGCCCCAACGTAATGATATTAGGAAATGTAGCCTGTGAGAGGTGATTAGGTTTGAGGTTGGAGCCCTCAGGATTAGTACCCTTAAAAGAGTCCTGAGAGAGTTTGCTTCTCTCTCTCTCTCTGCCACGTGAGGAGACAACGAGAAAGTAGTCATCTGCAACCCTGAAGAGGACTTGTACCAGATCCGACCATGCTGGCATTCTCATCTCTGACTTCTAGGCTCTGGAACTGTGAGAAATAAGTTTTATTGTTTGTAAGTCTGTGGTATTTGCTATAGTAGCCAGGATGAACTAAGACAGTGTGCTTGAATTTACAGTTTCTAGGTAGAGCTGAGATGCAATTTGTGGCTCAGGAAGTGAGCACGAGTGAGCATGTGTGTGTGTGTGTGTATGTGTGTGTGTATGTGTGTATGTGTTTCCTGTTCTTTCTTTCCCCAGATACCACACATTTTGGGTGCTGGGTCTCAAGTGCACCTATTATCTTTCCCATTAGAAGATTAAATGACTTGAATCAGAAGCATTAAAAGATAATGACTAAGTATATTTTTTTTGTAAAAATATCAATATTTTTCCGTGATACAGATTTAGCAGATAAAAAGATGTTAAAATACACAGATTTTCCCAGATAATTTTGTTTACCATTCCTTTCACAAATATATGCAATGTATTATATATAAATGAAAAAGTAAAGGATATTATCACACAGCAGGTGTTGTTTCAATTTAGCAAAATGTAAAATTAAACTGTCTTGGGGGTGGATGTAAATGAAAGGAGTCTACTTCAGCCTCCTGCAGTTGTGTTGTCCTTGTATAACTCACCACATGGTTGAAAGTGAATGATTGGCAAATGGAAAAAAGGACAACTTTCATGTGTGATACCTTCCATTATATTATTAGATCATATTATTAATGTCCTGAAACAGAAATAAAAGTTTTAAGAGGCCTAATTAGAAGTACCAGTGGTGATTTAAGCTCTAAAAATTGAGAATTATTTTCATATTTTAGCCAAAGTTAGTCAAGTTCCCCTTTTCCTATCAAGCCTTATCAGGTGTTATCAGGTGTCAAGGAGTCTTTCCAGCTGGGACTGTTCAGCCAGGATCCCTTTCAGGTAGGAAAAACTGATGCAATTATCTTGACTTATGTAGGCAAGAAAGCTACCAATTAGGTAATGTCTGTATCGCTCAGGTGTGGGGGTTGGGGAATCTCAGGAAGAGATTGCTCAAAAAGGCTCTATGTCCACACACTTTGCTCAGTTCTTACTCACTATATGTCAACGTGGTTTTGAAACCAAATGAAATAATGTATTTTTCTGTGTCGACTTCAAGCAATATCTCATTATTTAGGCCACAAATAGATCCCAATAAGTTGACTATTGAAAGTTTAATGCAAACCCCATTGGGTGTGTTGCTTTTCTTCCTTCTCCGCGTGAATGGTTAGTCCTCACTGAGAACTTGGAGTTGAGCTAATCAACACTTCATGTCCAGACCTGCAGCTCTGGAATCACAGGTTGGGATCTGACTTAAAATATTCATTTTAGTTTAAGGAATTAAGTGTATGTGTGTGTATGTGTGTGTGTGTGTGTGTGTGTGTGTGTGTGTTTTAAGGGACATATTTGGGCCCCAAAGCATGAACGGTTAAAGGGTTCATGAAATCAATGTCACAATTTCACAAATTTCCATTTCTTGGGAAATAAACAATTTTTTTCCCTTCAAGCCTAAATTCAAAATTCAGGTTATTAAAAATACATATCATATATACAACTATTTCTTCTCAGATAAACTCTGTTGTACATTCAACCTCTGAATATATTAGTGTAGAGTGTCTGAAATTGCCACTCTCCCTAATAAGATCAGTAAGTGCAGACTTCTTCACGTTTGTATTTTAACCATATGCTATTTTTCTTAGAATAGTGATGACTATCATCTGTTTTCTAGAAAGTAGTGGCCTGTTAACTGAAGCCAGCAAGTGTTGTGAGTTTATCTAAGTCAGGATGATAGAGTACATGGGAAAAAATGAAATCTATTTTGTAGCTACAAAGAAGGGCATAAAATGAGAGTATGTTTCTGAAGAGAGTCATATTCCCAAAGCATGGACAGATGAGATAGATTTCTCCAATGGCCTGAAGCATTTTAAAAAATATGTATATTTTTATTGATTTCAGAGAGGAAGGGATAGGGAGAGAGAGCTACATTAATAAGCCTGCAACCCAGGCATGTACTCTGAACGTGAATTGAACCATGACCTCCTGGTTCATACTGGTTCATTGATCAACACTCAACCACTGAGCCATGCCAGCCAGGCGCATTTTTTTTTTTTTAAACAAAGAACTATCTTTGGTTAAAAACAAGAAAAAAAGGTTTTATGAGGGTAAAAAAAAAAAAGAGAGACATCTGGAATACTCTCAACAATAAAGATTAAAAAAAGAAAAATATTTTTAAAAATGTAAGTAAAGGAGAATAACAGCAATGATATTGTGACTCCAAACACAATGCACATGTTTAGAAACTGTGGACTCACAGGGGGAAGTTGATTTCTAAAAAATATTTTTATCAGTGGTAAATTCTGGCTTGAATAATGTCCCCTGGAAATTCATGTCCATCTGGAACTTCAGAGTATGACCATATTTGGCTATAAGGTCTTTGCAGGTATAATTAGTTAGGTGAAGATTGGGTTATATTGAATTAGTTTGAGCCATAAATCTGATTAGTGTCCTTATAAATAGTCTTTATGAAGATATAGAGAATATCAACAATTACAAATGCTATGTTTCATTGTCCTATGAGTGCACTGTAAGCTATTCCATTGCTTATTTACCAAACTTTATAAAGTTTATGAACCTTTTAATAAGATTTTTAAATGAGGCTTAGACAATATTTTAATATGCTGATAGCCATGATCAAAGCATAGAGATTACTTAGACAAGGGGTGGAGAATGTCTAGCCAGAGGGCTGTATAAGGCCCTCAAAATCATTTGATCTGGCCCTACCAAGGCATTAGAGGTGAGTTAATTAAATGTTTGACCAAATATGGCAGGCTAATTTTTAAGTTGATAATTTTATATGGCCTGTGATGATGTTATAAATATCTAAGGGGCCCTTGGCAGAAAAATGGTTCCCCATCCTTGACTTAGAGTAACAAGTGATGATCCATTCAAATAGAAATGTAAACAAAAATTTAATTCATCATTTTGCTAATGGTTTTTCCTTGGTACGTTTATCAACCATCATTGCCTCTTTTGCCCTCATATATTGTGCTGTTTTATGAACTTTCTCCTGAGCATTAATAAGAAGGAAGTTATTATGGCCTCCTTTACAGTGACTGGAATGAGGGACTTGCTCAACATCCCAGTTTTCCTATCAGTGTGTAGATCTGCTAGTTAGATTAGTTCCACCTCTTTTTCCTACTTCCAGCCCTAAGCTCAGCCTCTGGCACTATCAATTCCATTTTATATCAGGAGTGATCCATGTTCTTAAAGATGTTTCCTGAAGTAACTAATCAACATTATCTTTGAAATGAGTCCCTTTGATGTAAACATAGGAAAATAAGGCAGAATGTCAAGCCCATGTGTGTTTTCTGCAGTGATTTACAGTCAAGATAGCAACTAAAGACCAGTGATCAATTCTGGCTATTAACTTACATAATAATAAAAGCATAGATGTTTATTGTTTGATGATATTTCCTCAGAAGCACAGTGAAGTTTGCTCTAACATCTGATATATTATTTTCATTTTTCTTTTCAGTGGTTTGACCTTGTTGTGAGCATCCATTGGTGCTTGCTTATCCAGATGATCACAAGCTTGAGATAGCTTTTGAAAGGTGAGGGAGTTACCTAAGCTAGGCTGCATGGTTAGATCATTGGAAACTTGCTCTGCCTATGAAGTGAGTGTCTATGGTTGCTATGATCATGGAAATACAGGTGGCTTTCATGGTAAGTGAAATCATAAATTTGAAAACTTACTGGGAAGTAAACACAGAAAATGTCTTAGATTTACATAGTCAGGGTGTTAGAATTTGAGGTATTTGGGGTTTCGCGTGTATGCTTCCTTTGATGGCAGCTGTTAAATATCATCAATCCAGAGAAAATGAGAAGAGAGAGAGCTGCCGTCTGGGGCTACTACTATGTGATGGTGTGTTTAAACATGAGGGAACTTACTAGTGATTGTCTTGAGATGCAGATGACATCATAGATCACCAGTTCTATAGATTCTATTAAAGAGAATAGAGGTGGGTGACCTAAATAAAGATATAAATAAAAAGTAAAAGAGATAACAGGGATTGCAGATTTCTGGGTTATAAAATACCACGCAGCATGTCATTGGACTGGCCATATTTTTTCTATAAAGTATCAAGTTCCATCTGTTGGGGACTTTTTCTTTCTTAATGGCTGTAGAAAACATATAATTATTTTCTTAGAATAAGGAAAGTGGTGGTATTTGTTTTTTTAAGATGGTTCTTAGACTTTTTATCCCTCTTTATATCAGATAGACTTTACTTTGCAGCTCTGATTTTTTTTTTTAAAAAGGTCCTGTAAACTGTTACAAGTAGAACCCAGAAATGCACATTTTACACCCTCACTACACATGAACGAAAGTTCCCATTGCTTGCTAATGTTTAATTTTTTGCAGCTCAATTCTTTTGACTAAAAACAATACTTAACCACAGTGTTTTACTGTCATTTCAGGATCACACTCTACCACATGTCACTGGGGCTCAAAATTAAGAAGGGAATTGAAACAAGGGGAATTTTTACTGTTAAGAAATAATACTCTCTTTATCTCTTTGTTTTCAATGCTTTCTCATTAGACTAACTCTCCACACAATTTGTACATTCAAAATGGCAAGAATCTAATTTTGCCCAGCTGGCATGGCTCAGTGGTTGAGCGTTGACCTATGAACCAGGAGGTTCCTAGTCAGGGCAATTGCCTGAGTTGTAGGCTCTATCCGCAGTATGGGGTGTGCAGGAGGCAGCTGACCAATGATTCTCTCTCATTGTTGATGTTTCTATCTCTCTCTCCCTCTCCCTTCCTCTCTGAAATCAATAATAACAAAATATATTTTTTGATATCAGAGAGGAAGGGAGAGGGAGAGAGAGATAGAAATATCAACAATGAGAGAGAATCATTGGTCAGCTGCCTTCTACATGCCCCACAATTGGAATTGTGCCTTTAATTTGGGCATGGGCCCTGACAGGGAATTGGAGCACGATTTTTGGTTCATAGATTGATGCTCAATCACTGAACCACGCTGGCCAGACTCATCTTGTTTCTTTTTGACCCAGTTTATTGGGCAGCCTTCACTGTGACTTAAGTGTTTAGTAGGGAGATTATGACCAGATATTGGTTCCCAGTATTCACAGGTGACTATGGATAAGAAGTGAGTTTATTAGCATAGCGTTGGTATGTAGAGTTATGTATTATTTGAAAATTGATGGGAGTAACTTTCCCCTTTTCATAATCTACCTACCATATATCTGAATTCAGATCATCCCAACTTCAGTTTAAATACTCTGGCACTAACACTTGGGTCACAATTGAAATATATGCAGTGAGGCAAGTTTATAGCAAATTATCATTAAATAAAGCTTCCTCAAAACCCATAATTTTAATGGATATTTAAAAAAATTATCCTTAGTCTACATCAATGATGAAAGAGAATCATTGATTGGCTACCTCCAGCACATTCCCCATTGGGGACCCAGCGTACAACCATGTGTCTTTGACTAGTATCAAACCCAGGACCCTTCAGTCTGCAGGCCAACACTCTATCCACTGAGTCAAACCAGCTAGGGCTTAATGGAGATCTTTAGTCCTTGAAGCAATGCACCAGATTAGAAGGCAGGCTCCTTCTTTATGAAATAGAAAGAAATGTATTAGGGAAGGGGATGTGTACATGGACAATGCATATGAATATGTATACAGTTTTTGGGCAGATATTTTTAAAAATGATGTTATTCCCCCCAAAGTATCAGTGTTCACTTGCTCCTTAACTCTTGTAAAAGAGTTCAGTGAAGCTCATGCATTTGAACCCCAAGTGTAGCACTTGTAACTTCAAGTAATAAAAGTCCTGATTAGTTATATTTAGAACTAATGACTGGCAATTCTCATATTGAATCACTCAGACTTCTAAAGAATTTGTGTACTCATAAGAACATAAAGTCTTAGATATGTTACAAAACAGCTTCCTAAATGAATTTGCTTTTTCAAATGGATTCATTACAGTGCATTGAACCATATGTGGAAAGAAATCAGGATAAACAAAGGCTCTGTTGGTTTACCTAGGATGTTAGTGTTAAATACTCTTTTTACAGAGTATTTAAAACTTAATATGCTTGTTTTCTCTTCATTGAGACTGAAGTCTTTTTTTTTTAAAATTGATTTTTCACAAAGCAGAAGGGAGAGGGATAGAGAGTTAGAAAAATTGATGAGAGAGAAACATCAATCAGCTGCCTCCTGCACGCTTCCTACTGGGGATGTGCCCACAACCAAGGTACATGTCCTTGACTGGAATCGAACCTGAGACCCCTCAATCCACAGGCCGACACTCTATCCACTGAGTCAAACCAGTTTCGGCAAGAGACTGAAGTCTTAACCCAGTATAGTAGAGTTCAGTGTCTAACATACATAATGCTTTTAGGAGAGCCATTAAAAACAGCTGGAGCAAAGAGTTGCCACATCTCAAGGCCATAATCCTATATAATAAAAGACTAGGTGGCATCATGCTTTTGTGCAACGCCCTAGCGCAGTGATGTTGCCACAAGATGGCCATACCCACAGTGGAGTCAGGGCCCGGTAGCCACTCCGCACAATGAGGCCTGGGAGTTCTGCAGCTCTGTGCTGCCTGGAGGAGGCTGGTCCCAGTGGAGGAGGTGGGTCCTGGTGGAGGAAGCAGGTCCTCGTGGAGGAGGAAGGTCGCAGCAGGGGAGGGCAGTTGTGGGTGATCAGGTTGGCAGGGGAGGGCAGTTGGGGGCAATTAGGTGGCAGGGGAGCAATTAGGCATAAATCAGGCCAGCAGGGGAGTGGTTAGGGGGCAATCAGGCTGTCAGGCAGAAGTGATTAGGAGAATTGAGGCAGGCAGGCAGGTGAATGGTTAAGAGCCAGCAATCCTGGATTGTGCGAGGAATGTCCAACTGCCATTTTATTGGGCCTAAACTGGCAGGCAGTTGGATATTCCCTGAGGGTTCCCAGATTGGAGAAGGTGCAGGCTGGGCTGATGGACACCTCCCTCCCATGCACAAATTTTGTGCACTGGGCCTCTAATAAGTTATAAAAGACAACTGAGAATCCAGCTGCAGGTTCTATATTAGATGAAGATCCCAAGGAAAGGGCAATCTGTCTCTCCTACTGAACCCCACAAACTGTGTTTTGCTCTTTAGGCAAAGGTGGGGAAAAAGGTACTCTAGAATTATTTGAGATGCAATCTGTAGAATATTTTTAATATTCATTAAAAATAAGCTTAGGTGAAACCTCAGGATCATAAGTGGTAGCATATGGCTTTGTGAGCATCTAAGGTAACTACAAAATCTGTTTCTAAAACCCCTACCAAGCTAAGAAGTTGGTAAATTGATCCAGGACCAGACCTATATTTTTTAAATATATTTTTATTGATTTCAGAGAGGAAGGGAGAGGGAGAGAGAGATAGAAACATCAATGATGACAGAAAATCATTCATCAACTGTCTCCTGCACACCCCACACTGGGGATCGAGCCCGTAAACTGGGCATATGTGCTGATCAGGAATTGAACCATGACCTCCTGGTTCATAGGGCGACACTCAACCATTGAGACATACCAGCTGGGCCAGACCTATGTTTTTAACCAGAAGCTCTCTTCTCTTCCTATGTCCTTAAAACAGAAGTGAATAAAAACCTAACATTTTTCTAAGAATGTTCTGCATTATTTTTTTCATCAAACTTTTTCCAGAATAGTCTTTCTAAATTATTCCCTGATTAGAGAGACATAGTAAATCATAAAGGCCTCTGCATCTGAAGAGATTTAGAGAAGAGTTAAGGAGTCAGATTTAATCCCAACCTGAGTTGCCAGGTTGCTGATTGCTTTGAATCATGATTCTCTGAGGCAATGGCTGTGAACATCAGAATTTGTATTTATTCTCTCTGACGCCAGGTGTTGCATGGTCTTACACTGTAGAAAGCTGCTCATTTTTCTTCAGTTTTCATAATGGTTTCCAAGCTTTCATTTTTATTCTTAGGGCACCAGTCCTTCCCCTGAAAGTAGGAAGATAGTTCCTGTGTCGCAGAAGACTGGGCCCGACTGAGCCCATCTTTCCATTAATCATTTGCAATATTCTTACACTTGCTGCTGGTAGAAGACTTTCAGGACACCTCTGCAGATGGAATAAACCAGCATAGACAGAACGACATCTCCTTGACATGGTCCCCAGAGCTCATCTTTATCCATGAAAACATGAAATACTTTTTCCTTTTTAATAGTAGCTGACAAAGATAACTAACCTTTAAGAGGTTTACTATGGCTCACTTGACTTGGGTTTATAAAAATGAGCACTTGATTAAACTGTAAGGTAGCTTGTAAAGAAATTTGTCAAGGTGTTTAACACCCCTTACAATAATTAATTTTCACTCTGTATCTTCTTATGTTATAATGAGTGCCCCGCATGGCTCTCCTTTGTAAACATCTAGTTGTTCTAATAAAAGAAAAATAGAAGAAAAGTTATGTATTCTTTTGCTAAGAATAAGGAAGTTGATGAATACAAATCATTCTGTGGTGTCAACAATGAGAGACTTCAACTTTTAACCACACCAATTGTGAATGTTCATGGATTGAGCTGCTGCAGAAACTGTAGAGGGACACTGAAGCCACTACCTGGCATATGTGAGCAAGTGTAATATTTTAGTCTTTAGATGTAGAAACTGAGCTCCTGAGGAGCAAAACCACTCATTAATGCTTTACACTGAGGACAAGCCTGGAGAAATGATGAGAATTTTTGAGTTTTAACAAGCTGTTCTGATGCCTAGGTCTGGTTTTCCCCTAAATTAGGTCATGGAACATCATTTTGTCTACATGAGAAATCCTATACTTTAACTGTAAAGCTTAACCCTAGCCCCTAGTGCAGCCAAGGCTGATCCTACATCAAATTACCATGTGTCAAAAGCAAATAAAGCCTCTTAAAAATTCTTCCCAATATTAAGTTTATTGGAATCAAAGAGCAATGGAAGAATACTAGCTCCTGAGCTGAAACATGTAGTGTTTAAAGATAAAATTTAATTCTTATCTCACATTCAAGCTAAAAAGGCTCTAAATAGTAATTTAGAATATATTAAAAACACTGTCCCAAGTCTCAAACTTTAATCAAGTCACTTATTAGAGTAGAAGGTTTTAAAATAAAAGTGTACCTATGCAATGTTGTTGAATGAGACCTCCCTGGAGACACATTGTTCATCTTTTTTGTCACTGTCAACGCCAACATTGCCAGGTTCCCAAAAGGTTTTACAGCTGATCATTTCAGAGTGTTTTCAAGCAGGTTTGACTAGAAAGCAACCTTTAATGGTGATTTTTATGCTTTGCTTTGGTGACAGAAAGTATAGAGGCCAAACAAAGAATAATCCCTTCTGTACTTTAACCCTGCATTTTGTTTAGTGTTTCAAGAAACAAAGCATATGTTGTTATTCAGATTAAAGGTGTTTAGTATTATAATTAGTCATAGGGACCTTACCTTAGCACTTTCTTCTGCCTAAAAAGATGCATTCACATTTTAACCCATTGTACTTCGATGGCTCAAATTTTGTCTGTATTAAAATGACTTTCACATTTCTTGAGGGTTGAAAGGTGTTCTCCTGCATAAATTCATTGGTGTGTAGCGGTCCAAAGACACCAAGCCTCAGAAAGGAAGAGAGACCTGTTTCTAAAAATTGGAGGTGACATATGGATGACAAAGTATTTTGTGTATAACTTCTGGGAGAAATAGCTTGGGGGTTGAAATATTGGCCCTTCTGGGACATTTCAGTGTTTTGTGGAATAATAGAGATGAATCTCTCCTCTGAATAGTTTATATATAGAAGTTATTTTTTTATTCAAATACTAGAGGCCCAGTGCATGAAATTCATGTGCTGGTGAACTGGGGTGGGGGTTTGAGGGGTATTCCTCAGCCAAGCCTGCACCCTCTCCAATCTGGGACTCCTTAGGTGATGTCCCCTATGGGATTAAGCCTAAACCAGCAGTCGGACATCCCTCTCACAATCCAAGACTCCTGGCTCCTAACCGCTTACCTGCCTGCCTGCCTGCCTGATTGCCCCTAACTGCTTTTGCCTGCCAGCCTGATCACCCCCTAACCACTCCCCTGCCAGCCTAATTAACATGTAACTGCTCCCCTGCTGGCCTGATTGCCCCCTACTGCCCTCCCCTGCTGGCCTGATCTCACTCCCAACTGCCCTCCCCTGCTGGCCTGATGGCTCCCAATTGCCCTCGCCTGCAGGCCTGGTCTCCCCTAACTGCCCTTCCCTGCCTGCCTAATTACCCCTAACTTTCCTCTGCCAGCCAATTTGGTTCTGATGGGTCAGTTTCTATGCTAATTAGTGTCAAAAGCTCCACTTCCTAAGCAGGCATTGGCTCCTCACACTTCACCCATATTTGGTTTTGATGGTTGGTTTCTATGCCAGTCAGAGTCTCTGGGCCTATCAATGGGGCCTGATCAGAAAGGCAGGGCTGATCAGCAGCCCCAGTGGAGGCCTGGAGAGAAATGGAGATGTAGCTGCTGCCAGGTGCAGAGAGAAAGAAAGAGGCAAGTGCTGATCAATAGCTGCCACAGAGGCTATAGATCAGACCCTGCTTCTCTCTTCAGGCCTCTCTCTAGGCCTGATTTGAAGCTCCCTCATAGTCAGTGCTGGGTTACCACAGCAACCCAGCACTGACTGCAGGACTGACTTCTGGTTGGTTAAGCCTCCAGTCATAATGGACCCAGGGTTTTTATATATTAGGATTTTTTAAAATATTGAAACATTTCAAACCTATACCAAAGGAATATATCTATTCATTTAACAAATATATATTAAGAGTCTACTACATGTCATCTAGAGATCTCCATGCTGGACATACAATAGAGAATGATCTAGTCAAGATCCCCACCTTTATGGAGAGTATGTTCTAGCAGGGAAGACAGGCAATAGAGAATCACTGCAGAGAGACCCCTGAATAAATGAAGGCAATGGTGACAAACAGGGAATTGGATTAGCGAGTCCCTTGGTGGTAATGGGCGGGAGGGCAGATATATGGGTCTAGATACTATGATCCAAGAAGGCCCAGGAAGTTCTGATTGAATCATTGTTCTATAGGAAGAACAAAATAAGACCATCAGCAGGAAGTGAGGATGGGGAGGATGTATTGATATTTGAGGAAAGAAGCTGAAGGGGTGAAATATTGATCTATTTAGTACAGAAAATGATGTAATACACTTATAAAGAACCAAGGTCAAACATAACACTTTACCATATTTTGTTCAGCTTTTATTATAAAATAGAATTGCAGATCATTTCAGACTTTCCATGTTCCCAAAGATTACCACTCCCTAGATGCTGATGTGAATGGTACCCAAATATGTTGTTTAATTATTGTTTAAGTTGGATTTGAAGCTGCTTGTTTCTCTGAAAAATTGAATCTTAGTTCGTTTCCCCCGGCCCCCCCCAACCCCCCTACTCTCTACTGCTTTATTGCTTTGGTGTATTTTTTTTTCAGTCATGGTAAAATAATATTCACCATCTTAACCATTTGTAGGTGTAGAATTCAGGGACATGATGTCCATGTATAATGTTGTATAACCATCACCCACTATTAATTTCCAAAACCTGTTCATCATCCCCAACATATACTCTGTATTCATCAGACAGTAACTCGCCTTTCTCCTTCCTTCAACTTGTGCTAACTCTTATTATACCTTCTGTGTCTATGAATTTGACTCTTCTATGTACTTCATATAAGTGAAATCATAATATTTGTCCTTCTGTGGCTAGCTTATTTCATTCAGAATAATATTTTCAAGTTTGAATATTTCATTGTTTTCATAATATTTCACTGTTTTGCCTTTATGTAGCAGCACATACCAAAACTTCATTTCTTTTCATGGCTGACTAGTACAGTACCTTTAGCAGGCTTCTAGTATCACAAAAGCCTGCAGCCATCCTGTGGGTTGAGAGGTACTAAGGAGTGGAAATGCAATGTCTGTCTTCCTCTGCAGTATCTCCCAGGTCCCTAGCTCAAAGCTGTTCTCCATAAATACTTATTGAGCTGTTTCCTTACTAGCATCACCTAGAAAACATACTGAGTTTATAGTGTAAGGCAAGATCTTGTTCCTAGCACTATATCAAGATTCTGGGAGTCTGCTAGGCGGCCAGCTCCGAGGCTGTGCTTGCTGACAATGGTCTCTGCTGGCTGAGTGTGGGGCAGGTACAGAGACAGAGAAGGCATCTGGGCATCCCTAGCGGCAGCTGCTTGCTGACCGGAAATAGGCTGTCACATGCAGAGGGTGGAAAAGAAACATTTGGGTAATGGTTTCCAGCAATTTCTTTCTTGGAAGAAAATAGTCTTGAAAATGGCAAAGTCCCCCAATGGAGCACACAAATTACAGTGATGTATGCAGCCTTTTAGAGCTTTGCATTTTGAGGCTTACAGAACGACTTTTGAAGTCTGAAAGACTTGGATTCAGAATACTAAAGTTTAATGCCACTGGTCATTATATCTCAAAAATCGTTGTGTTTTAGAAGAAATACTGCTTCACCTTTTAGATATCTTTCCTCAGAAGAACTTGTGCTTATAAAAATGTTCTGACATTCTTACAATGAGCAATCTTATTAATAAAGGTGTTTTTTTTTCATCTTCACTGGAGGCTGTTTATTGATTTTAGAGAGAGAGGAAGGAGAGGGGGAGAGGGAAAGAGAGAGAAATATTGATGTGAGAGAGAAATATTGATTAGTTACCTCACATACATGCCCTGCCTTGGGATCAAACCCACAACCTAGGTATGTGCCGCAGCTGGGAATTGAACCTGTAACCTTTTGGTGTACAGGATGACACTCCAACCAACTGAGCCACACCTACCAGGGCAACCATCTTATATTTGAAATGAGAAAATGTTAAATAAAACATTCACTTTGGTCCTTGCTAAATCTACAGGAACTTGTTTTTTGTAGATCCTGTGCATTTCTTCAGCTATTGCTAATACTGACAATAAGGAACTTTTTTTGAAGGCTTGATATATGGCAGTTACCTGATTAGGCTTTTGTTGTTGTTATTAATCCTGTCTTGAAGATATTTTTCCCTTGATTTTTAGAGACAATGGAAAGAAAAGAGAGAGACACATAGAGAGAAACATCAATCTGAGAGAGAGACACAGTCGATTGGCTATCTCCCACAAGAGCCCAGATCAAGGCTGGGAATCAAGACTGCAACCAAGTATGTGCCATTGACTGGAATCGAACCCGGGACCCTTCAGTCCAAGGGCCAGTGCTCTATCCACTAAGTCAAACCAGCTAGGGCCTGAGTAGGCATTCTATAGACATTCTTACTTCATCTTTGTAATTATTCTGTGAAGTAGATAAATATTCATTATGATTAGATTAATCTTATAAATGAGGACACTGAAGCTTAGCACAAAACAAATTGCTAAACCATCATTCAAGGCCAGTGTTAACCAAATGCCAGAAGCTAGTCACAACCCTGCATTAGGTCACCAGAGGAAGTTCAAGTTAAATGCATAGTTAGAAACCATCTGGCCAAACACCTGTCTTACACAACAGGAAACTGAGACCAGGAGCAATGTCAACCCTGCTTCACAGTATTGAACTGTGGTTAATTGTAGAGTCGGATCTGAATCCCATGTCCCCCTAATGCCAGGCCACCCATGTGCTTTCCTACAAGATTGTGGGGGTTTTCTTGTAAACTGCTTTCTATGCAGCAGCTTAAAAAAAAACACCACTCTTATAAATACCAAAACATAGTAAGTCAAAGGAGGGTGAACTGGGCTTCAGGCAGCAAAGAATTCAAGAACTTAGCAGCCACATCCAATAAGAAAGCCTTTTTATGTATTTTTTTCATTTTTCTCCATTTGCCTTCTCTTACCCTTCCTCCTACCCTCTTCCACTTCCTGAGGCTGCCCTTTAACAGAAACATTTCACCCAAAAGCACTGCCTGCGGTTAGAGGATGGTGTCATCTGATTACTAGTAAAAGCTTCAATCCAGATAAAGACAAATACCACATGATCTCACTTACACCTGGAATCGAATGAACAAAACAAATTGTGGAACAAAATAGAACCAGAGGCATGGATACACGGAACAGACTGACAGCTGTCAGAGGGGACGAGGGTGGGAGTCTGGATGTAAGAAGGGGAAGGGGTAACCAAAGAATATACTAGTATATGCATAGCCCATGGACATAGGCCACAGTGGGCTGATGGCCATAGGGAGAGTGGAGGTGTTGGGTGGAGGTGGGTAAAGAAGTGGGTATAGAGAACATCCTTAATAGTGTCAACAAGAACAAAAAAAGCTTCTTGGACCTGCTAGTAGCAAATCAAAGTGGAATATCAAAGCAGGAAAAAGGCCCCCATTGGTAGTAATCCTTAGTTCTGGACGTAACTTATTTGTGTTTAAGCTCCAGGATGGGTACCCAGGCTCCTTGATTATTTGTTCCATAGTTAATATTACTGTCCAATGTATTTTAAATGTATTTTTAGTTGCCAGTTGGCTTCATTGTCTTCTAAGGCAGCTAGCTGTCCTTTTGGCTGCTGATGTATTTTAGGGTGTGGCGGGTGGGTGCGATGGGATACTTCTGATAGAAGTTCATGTTTAGACTCTGGGAGTGAAGGCACTTCTACTGAGTTTCTGACATACCCAGAGGCCCAGTGTTGCTAAGACACACTGGAGCCCACATCACAGTCGGGTAGCTGACCACTGCTGCTGGAAGCTACCTGCAAGGCATTTCCTTCTGAGTACAGCCACTGGGACAGGACGAGATGTGGCAATTCACAGTCCCGTGAGCAGGGCTCCTGCAGCCCTGCTGCCGAGAAGCACACACACCTGGACACTCCAGCGGCAGCCCTTTCATCTGCAAAACAGGAAAGCCTGATATAGCAAAACCTCAATGCACAGGAAGGTGACGAGTCCAAGCCAGTCATTAACCAGTGACTCTAGTAACCAATGGATCAGTTCTGATCATTATACTTCATGTTATAGCCTCCAAAGACCAAGAACCTCAGAGTTACGCACCATCACTACTACGTAGTTCCAGAACATTTTCATCACCCAAAAAGAAACCATGTGCCCATTGGCAGCCATGCCTCATCCCTCTCTTCCTTTAGCCCCTGGCAACCAAGAATCTACTTTCTCATCTCTACAAATTTGCCTCTTTGGGGCATTTCATATAAGTGTAATCATACAATATGCAGTGTTTTGTGAGAGGCTTCTTTCACTTAGAACAGCGGTTCTCAACCTGTGGGTCGTGACCCCTTTGAGGGTCCATTGACCCCACCACAAGGGTCGCCTAAGACCATCAGAAAACACAGATATTTACATTACGATTCACAATAGTAGCAAAATTACTGTTAGGAAGTAGCAACGTAAATAATTTTATGGTTGGGGGTCATTACAACATGGGGAACTGTATTAAAGGATTGTAGCATTAGGCAGGTTGAGAACCACTGACTTAGAATAAAGTTTTCGAGGTTCGTCCATACTGAAGCATGTGCCAGTATTTCATTCATTTTTATGACCGAATAATATTTCAATGCATGGATGGACCACGTTTGTTTTTCCATTCAACATTTGGGAATATTTTTTTATTATTCATCTTCCTGCCTCCTTGATCTCCTCACCCCAATATATAATCTACATGATATCCAAAATCATCTTAAACAATTTTGATCATAGCACTCACTGTGCATTCAAAACCCTGTAAGGTTCCCCAATGGCTCACCTGCAGAATGAAGTCCTCACCCCATCCTCCCGTCTCAGTCTTTTCATTGTGTCATTACAGTCTCATCCTCTCACTTTAGTCTCCTTGAGCTCATCCCTTATTTTTTCCACTAATCTCTATGTGGATGGACCCCTCCTTAGGTCTTTGCTCTAAGGCAACACCCTCCTCCTCTCCAAATGGTGACCTTCCACTACCCTTCTCTTTGAAGTCTACTTCAAAGCCCTGTGGGAGAACCGATGATACCTTAGAATTTTCTGCATCTTCCCTAACTAAAACATCTATGATTCCGTATGGTACTTATTTACCCCTTAATTGTCCCTCCTACATACATTAGCCCTTTGAAGGAGATGCATGTTTCTTATTCCACTTCTTGTGTCTTATCTGTAACTGACCCTAATTTGTGTGTGTACCTATATCTATCCTGTATCTATAGGGTAGATATAGATACACGAATTAGACTATTCGTGTGTGTACCTATATCTACCCTATATTTAAAACTTTTATGGAGAAACTCCATGTGTCTGGCACTCACTTTTTCCATTGGAAAATGAAGTCAGCTATATTGTGACCTGTCAGGAGAATTATTTCATGCTTTGAGAGCGCCCCTACCCTTCAGATGATAACATATCTTATCGTCTTTGAATCTCACCTGGTTTCTGTAGCAGGCAATTATCCTCTTTTGAAAACAATTGGAAAGTGAAACAAAGGGAGCTTAAATGACTTGCCTATTGGAGGAAGACTCCACTCCTGCCTTAAGTTGCGGAGGAAGGAAGGGCTGAAGGAAGAAGAGAGACTCTGCACTTGATGGTTTAACTTCCAAGGAGACATGGTACTGACAGAAGCAGAGCTTTGTGTTAAGTTGTATTTGCAAAACAGGAGGACTTTTTTTTTTTTCTCCTTCTGTCTCTACATGGAAATTGACAGATGCAGCCCCTTTGTAAGTCTGAGGCAAGAAAAAGAGAGCAGAGCCAGTGTTTCTGTGGCTCCGCAACAGCCTGCTGGGTGCTGCGCAGAAAGCACAGTGTGCCCAAGGGAGTTTCAGTGGGTTTTCTGACCTCCAAACCTGAGAGCTGAGGGAGGGCCCTACCACCAGTTCAGAGCCTCTGGGCTGAAAGGACAAGAGAACTGAAGAGGGAGCGTGGCATCAGGACAGCCAACGTTTGTAGAGCCCACTGCAAAATGCAAATGGGGATCCCTTCTTCAGAAAGCATTAAGAATTTCAAGATAGTGACAGACAAGCAACAAAATCCAACCCGAGGCCCTCTGAGAGAGGCACAGGCGGCCCTGTACAAATTGCACATCTGTGAAGCTGGCCCCAAGCAGACTTACACACCAAGGGACACATTTGTTCTCAGAATCACACAAGAAACAATGACATACATTTCATTAAGGACTGTAGACCAAAGCAATGTTGCCTTCCAATGTTTTTAACTATTAATGTAGCTTATATGATAATTGTACTTCCTATGTGTCAGACACGATTCTAAGTGCTTTGCACTCACCGACTCATGTTTTTCTTCTTGAAAACCCTATGGGGTTGATACTATTATTAGTCATTTCATAGATGAGGAAGTGAATTTGTGGGAATTCATTTGTCCCAAATTCTTCAGAACCTAGGCCAACTGAGTCTGTGCTTCTAACCACTATCTACAGTGCCTGCCTGAAATAAAAGCAAGATTACTTGCTATACTACATGACTCTATACCAACATATTGTGGAGAATGACAATTTTAAAGGGTTTCTTGCTTCTTTTTCTCCTAAATAGAGAGGATTGAATTCATTGCAGACCTGGACCCTTCAGTTTCCAGCAACCCAACTTGCCTATGTGTGTCCCTGTCCTTTCTGCAGGCCCCTGGTTCAGTCCTGCTCATTCGAAAACACATCTGAGAAACAAATACATGTACAAGAATGCATCCCTTAGTGAACCGCACATCAACAAGTATCACTACTTCCTCATCTCAAAGAACCAAATAACCTTCCAGAATAGCAGATAAGAACTTAAGCAAACAAACAACATTCAGGGTGGCTCCTAAGACTGCGTCTCTTCTTATTACTCAGGAAAACAACTAGTGTTTCTGAATGTGAAGAAGAGGCTCAATTGTATTTGTCTACTACAAAAAACGAGTAGAGTATCAAATTAATTTTAAAAAGCATTTTATTCACAATGTTCAAAATAAATGCAGTTTTGGTAAATCTATAATACATTTCAATTATGTGGAAGCTCTCTCTATTCATCTTTGTTTACCTTTCATGAAATATTGGATAAATGAATTGAAGAATATGAGAAAAAATTCACTATATAAAGATATAGTAAAAAAATTACGCCCCCCTCTCCTAAAAAGTAGCTATTTCAAAGCTATTGAAAGTTTCTTGAAAAATACTGAAAGCAGGGCAAAGATTTCAAGTTTTCATACATCTTTCTCACTTATAACCTTGGGTTTCTGTCCTGTAGTCAGCTGCATTTGTCTAAGACAAAACAGGTAGCACGAGAACATGCCAGAGAGTTGCCTGTGAGTCTGTTATCTTCAACTCGCTAATGGTACCTGGTTTCTAGTTGCATTGACTAATTTTCTAACCCTCTCATGTCTTTTCTTTTCTCTTCTTCCCACATCCCTTACTCTGTCTCTCTCTAGTATGGGGTCATTACCTACAAAATATTTTCATTAGAGCTGCATTTTGCAAAACTCTTTTCTAATAACAAATTAAAAAGAAAAAAGAAATCCATCTACCCACTGATCAGAATAACCCTTCCTGGGTTCTTATGCCTTCATGAGTTTCAGAAGAGCAGGCTGCTTTCTCTTGAATTTACTCTGTTTCTTTTTTTGACTTAACAGGCTTGTTGCAGGAAAGTCAAATGAACCTTGTGAACACCAACAATTTATTTATTTCTTCTACTTATTTAAATTGGAAAAGTTAAAAAGAACAACTAAACTTAATAGAATAAACATTTGCACACACAATAAAAATATCAAACTTTTGTCATCTCTTTTGTAAAATAAGTACATCGTGCTGAGTAAGTTGAAGTCTCTTGGATTCCTGCCTGGTCTTATTTCCCTTTAATTTTTCACCATAATGACTTAAGCATAGTATCCTTTGTACCCATGCTTTTACTTTAGCTGCAAACATACATTCTTTATAAATAGAACATAAATATTGCCCAGACATGCTTCTAAGTTTACAAGAATAGCATCATGTCTTGCAAAGATCAGATCAAACTACCTGATCTCTGGGGATAAGAGAGGGTAACATTTTTTAAAAATCATGACCTCTGCTTTTGAAACTGTTTCCTGAAGCAAATTTAGTTTCTGTCATAATCAGAGCAGTAAATCTCAACTACAGACAAGAATTCTTGAGGTGAAACCTTTTTGCCTTCATGTTAGATTTTAGAGAGTAAGAACTTAATTTTCTTAAAAGGTTCATTCATTTGTTCAGTTTACAATGTTTATAGATAATTGGATTGATAGTGTCTTCTAATAAGGCAATCAGACATCCCAATTTTCCTGGGACAGAGGGGGTGTCCTGGGACATTCCTGGGCAAACAGAGACCAGTTGGTCACCCTACTTACTGATGCAAAGCATTGTGTAGGCACCAGGAGTGAATAAGACAGGCGAGGTCACTGTTCTCATGGAGTAAATGTTATTGTGGGGAGACACAGATGATATATATCCATATAAAATATCAGATACCTATAAGTTATGCAGGTAACTAAAACTGGTTAATGTAACAGGAAGTGACTAGGTGGCTCTCCTAGACTGAGTGTTAATAGAGGAGGTGACATTTGAGCTGAGAGCTGAATGACAAGTAGGAGGTGTCATGAAATAGGAAGAAAGGAAGAAGAACATTCTGGGCAAAGAGAAAATTTAAAAGAGACCCTAGTTCAGGAATAAACCTGGTGTATTTAAGGAACTCGAAGGAATCAATGTGACTTGAGCAAAGGGGGTGTATTGGGTTCCCAGGATTTCTGTTAACAGATGACAATGAACCAAGTAGCTTAAAACAGCAGGAATGTATTGTCTCCCAGTTCTGGGGGCCAGAGGTCTGAAATCGAGCTGTCAGCAGGGCTGTGCTTCCTCTGGAGGTTCTAGGAGAGGGATCTTCCTTGCCTCTTTCCAGCTTCTGGTGGTTACAGGAAATCTCCGGTGTTTCTCACCTGGTAGATTGAGCATTCTGACCTCTGTCTCCAGTTCACATGGTGTCTTCCAGTCTTCATGTGCCTTTTCCTTTCCTTAGAAGGGCATTAGTCATTGGATTAGGACGTACCATAATGATATCATTTTAATTTGATTACATCTGCAAAGGTCCTGTTTCCAAACAAGTTCAGATTTATAAGTATGAGAGGGGTGGGGAGGGATCCAATATATTTGGTATGGGGGACACAATTCAACCCATTACAGTGGACAAGGCTGGAAGTAGACAGAGGGCTGAGCAGGGCCCAGCTCAGGCAGGGATTTGCAAGGTAAGGTAAGAAATATAACTCTTGGTGGGTTTTAAGGATCCGGAAGATGTGATGTCACAGCCATTAAGAAGAAAGATTACTCTAGAACAGTGGTTCTCAACCTATGGGTCGCGACCCCTTTGGGGGTCGAATGACCCTTTCACAGGGGTCGCCTAAGACTATTGGAAAACACCTATTTCCCATGGTCTTAGGAACCAACACACCACTCCTCGGTGTAGCAACATGTAGCAATGTAGTTTACTGTTGTCATATTAAGACTGTTACCCATGCTACACCACAATTCAAGACAAAATTTCATTTATTTGTAATTAGAAATAAATATTTCACAATATATAATTACATATTGTTTTTGTGATTAATCACTATGCTTTAATTATGTTCAATTTGTAACAATGAAAATACATTCTGCATATCAGATATTTACATTACAGTTCATAACAGTAGCAAAATTACAGTTATGAAGTAGCAACGGAAACAATTTTATGGTTGGGGGTCACCACCACATGAGGAGCTGTCTTAAAGGGTTGCGGCATTAAGAAGGTTGAGAACCACTGCTCTAGAGGGAAGATGGACTGTAGGGATGGAAAGAATAGGTCAGAGTCGGGATATGATGTAGAGATAGAGTCAAGAGGTTCTTCTGATGCACTGAGTGCAGGTGTGATAAAGGAAGCAGGTCAGAGATAAGTGCCAGAGTTTTGACTTAAAACATCTAGTAGATATTTTAGCTGTTTCTTGGTCTGAGGAAACCTAGAGGAAAAACAGGTTTAGGGACAACAATTGGGAGTTTTATCTCTGCAATGGGAAGAGAGCAGGGCAGTTTCCCACTTGTAGACCCCAAGTGACATGGAGTGGGTGAGAAAAAGATAGCTGTCGCTCCAGGGGAGCAGAGGAGAAAGAGGAAGAGTTGTTTTTGTGCAACAACTAGGTTTGGGCTAGGGCATGGAAGAAGAGAGAAGGCTTACAGAAGATCTTGAGAATGAAAGGAGTTTCTGATGAGACATGTGAATTCCACGAGACACCCTGGCAGGGCTTGGAAGAGTGCAGTGGAAAGGAAATTGGGCCACGTTGGTGCATGTGCTTAGCAGTTTGGGTGATGATGGCTGATTTGTAGGGCTTGGGCTTCTGTCTGTGACAGTGGTAAAGTGTTTGTAAAGCCTGAGGGATTTGTTTGATAATCCTTAGTGGACGGTGTCCAGTTTCATATGTGTGGGCAGTTCTATCTTGCAGCTTCCAGAGAGCATAATGAAGCAGGCGGGAGCCAAGACAAGCAAGAGCCTCCCAGACAGCTTCTTTAGAGGCAAGGAGTTCTAGGCTCCTTGACAGCTGGCAGAGGGCTGGCCTACCTGGAGCCTGCGGCTAGGCGGGACCTATTCCTAGTGACACAATGAAGCATGAGGCTTTTGTTAACAAAAGCTTCTTCCATGGCAGGCAGCCTCTTCTGCTCACATGTCAAGAAGCAATGTCGTTAGGGTTATGAGTTGCTCTGGTCAGATCTACAGTTGGGAATTCATAAGCTGAATGTGAAACATCCCATCTGTAGGCTTCATAACTGAACACTTTCAGTATTGTAACATCGCACAAACTAGAGAACTTTTATGCTGATTTTTATTTTTTATTATTCTTTCTTCTTTGATGAACACAATATAAGACAAAGATATAAAATAAGAATTATTTTGTATCAAAATGTAGGTCTAAGCTCATATCAGTGTATAAACAGATTTATTTCTTTTTCTAGGCAAACAAATGGTCTTATGTTTAGACTTCCAGGTCAGGCTAAAATCTTAGGAAGGCAATCATAAATAACTTCTATGGTTAAAGGAGGAGAAACAAGAGGAGGAAAAGTATGTTTATTTCCTTTTTATTTCTTTTTATTTTTCACTTTATTTAGGTCAGGCAGTTTAGAAGCTGAGAGGCCAACAAGACTAGTCCACATGTCTTAGCATCTTCTGGTCCCTGTGCAGATGCCTGTCAGGCCTTGGGCCATGCAGCGGAGAAGCTGGCCTCTCTTCTCCAGCCTTCATTTCTGGGCTGACCTCAGCCTTGAATGTAAGTGAAAGAATCAGCACCCCCTTCATGAGTGAACCTGGAAAGATCTAAATGGGAGTTTTCTTTTTCAATACCTCCAGCATGTGTTTCAATCCCCTGACGAACATCAGGAAGGATCAATGCTTGGGTTCTCATTAATTGCTCAGTCCCTCCACCCTTCCCAGCCTCACCACCCCAACAGCTGTCAACCTGTTCTCTTTCTATGAGTCTGTCACTATTTAGTGTGTTAGTTCATTGGATTCCACATGAAATCATATATTTCTTGTCTTTCTCTGAATTGCTTATTTCATTTAGCTTAATACTCTCCAGATCCATCCATGCTGTTGCAAAGCGTAAGATTTCCTTTGTTTTTTATAGTCGAGTAGGATTCCATTGTGTAAATATGCCAAAGCTTTTTTATCCACTCATCTACTAATGGGCACTTGGACTGTTTCCAAATCTTGGCTGTCCTATCTAATAAAAGAGTAATATGCAAATTGAACATACCTCTGCTACACCGACAAGCCACATCCACCAGCCAATCAGAAGTGAGTATGCAAAGAGGGACGTCCGACTGCCTATTTATCTAATAAAAAAGTAATATGCATTGACCATCCTGGTAGGATTGGGCCTAAACAGGAATTCAGACATCCCTCAAGGGGTCCTAGATTGGAGAGGGTGCAGGCTGGGCTGAGTGACACACTTCCTGTGCATAGATTTCATGCACTGGGCCTCTAGTATATAATAAAACCCTATTATGCAAATCGAAGGAAGGGTGGAATAACTCATTGCTATGAACTGACCACCAGGGGGCAGATACTGAATGTAGGAGCTACCCCCTGGTGGTCAGTGTGCTCCCACAGGGAGAGTGCTGCTCAGCCAGAAGCTAAGCTCACAGCTAGCAAGTGCAGTGGTGGTAGCAGGAGCCTCCGCAGCAGCACTAAAGTAGCGAGCCAAGTGGTAGGGATCAGCAAGCAGGTGGTTGGTAAGGAGCAAAGGCTCTCAGACTGCGAAAGAGTACAGGCCAGACTGAGGGATCCTACACCCCACCTTTAGTGCACAAATTTCATGTACCTACCTCTAGTTGTAAATAATGCTGCAAAACATATATTCTTTTGAATTTGTGTTTTGGGTTTCTCCAGATGAAAATCTTTTTTTTTAAAAAATATATTTCATTGATTTTTCACAGAGAGGAAAGAAGAGGGATAGAGAGTCAGAAACATCGATGAGAGAAATACATCGATCAGCCACCTCCTGCACGCCCCCCACTGAGGATGTGCCCGCAACCAAGATACATGCCCTTGACTGGAATCGAACCTGGGACCCCTCAGTCCTCAGGCCGACGCTCTATCTACTGAGCCAAACCAGTTTCGGCTGAAATTCTTTTGAGATGAAAATAATGCCACTGTACTGGTCAACGTGTACATGTCTTCTAGGTCACATGTGCTCAAGTTTCTATAGCATATACATGTGGAAGTGAACTTTTTGGGTGATTGGGTACAAAAATCAAGTTTACTAGATATCAAGTTTTTTCTTAAAATGATTGTAATAGTTTATACTCCCACCAGCAATTTATTCCAACACTGTACACTATATCTTTGCACATCCTTAGTATTGTCTATCATTAAAATTAAAATATATATATATATATATATATATATATATATATATTGATTTTTTTACAGAGAGGAAGGGAGGGTGATAGAGAGTTAGAAACATAGATGAGAGAGAAACATCCATCAGCTGCCTCCTGTACACCTCCTACTGGAGATATGCCTACAACCAAGGTACATGCCCTTGACCGGAATTGAACGTGGGACCCTTCAGTCCGCAGGTTGATGCTCTATCCACTGAGCCAAACCAGTTAGGGCTATCATTAAAATTTTTGACAATTTTATTAGGTCATTGTTTTAAGTCCTTTTACTTTTTTGATTAATAACATTTTTTTCCCTGAGAAAGAAGCCAATTTTTATATTTTGCTTAAAACAATACCTCCTCATCTATATATACAGTAAAAGTTGAGTTAACCCATTTATCAAAGTTTTTAAAGACTCCTACCTCCACTAAATAACATACAAGTTAGAACTGTCACTTATTCAGATTTTGCTCATATTTTCTTGTTCCTGAAAGAACATCAGCAATAAGGAGATAAAATTGTTTCTGTTTTATATTACACCTCAATAAAGGTGTCCTCTGACTTTTTAATATTTTGAAGGCACAGTCTCTTCCTTCCCACCATAATGTGCAAAAGACATGTTGATTCTCTGCTGATAAAAATAAAACTTATGAAAACCATTCTTCATTCTTATAAGGACTAACTCCAACTTTCAAAAACAGTTTTTCACCTTTACACTAAAAAAGTCACAAACTAATTGGACACCTGAGAGTGTCCATTTGTGAGTGCATTTGCAGTTTTCTCATGAATACCAGTACATCCTATAGATATTCTTAATCATACTTCATAAAATCACAATATCATTTTATATTGCAATGGTTTTCAGTAACTTTTTAAAAACGGGAGGTATAAAAATGCCTCCTTTTTTCCATAATGCAGTATAGAGTTGATATAACAGATGGATGTGACCCACTATAGAATGATGAATATTTTGCATTCAGACATAGAAAATGCATATTTTATAAAACTCATTTTCTGGGTTTCCACTTTGCTTTTTCTGAAGACTCATTGTGGCTTCTATCTGGGGAAGTCTTAATGAATTTCTGAGGTAAGAGGAAATGAAACCTGCATATCATTTAAGGATGCAGACACTGAGAAAGCTTTGATAGCAGATGTTTTTTGCATATTTATATGTGTGAACTATAAATGCAGCAGCTTTACTTTTTTTTCTCTGAAAAATTATTCCTGTAAATATTTCTCTTTTTTCTGCATCCAGGGCAGCTAGAGAGTGGTCCAGTTCTTGTGTAGGAGCAGCTGGGGATTGAGAAATAAAAGAAACAGGACGCAAAGATAGAAGGAAAAAACTGGGACCAAGTGGGACCACTGCCCTCTTATGATGGAGAGACAGTGACCCAGAGCTGATGCAGTGTGTTTATTTTATACCCACCAAATACCAGGAAGTTTCCCTATTCATTCTTGGTGCTTGGCTGGATTTACATAATAAAACCCACCCCCTAGCACCTGGGCTGAAATGAAGGTCAAGCTGACAACACTTCTGCCTTTTGGTGGCTTTGCCAACTGTGCTGGATTCAGCTGACAATTGAAAGAAATGCCCATATGCCTTCCTAGGCGCTCTCTACATATTCCAACACCGATAACACGAAGAACGCAAATTTTTGTGTGTATTGACCATTTCTGATCTTGCCCTCTCTTTTTCTCACTGAGGGGAGGGACTCTTAGGTAGTGATTTATTCTGAGGCCTCTAACCCACTACAATCTTTACACTGTTGCTCAAGTGTCCCAGATTCCGTCGTTAGGAGGCCTTTCTTTACTTGGCCTCCTGTGTTCCTTAGACAGACAAGCCTCCATCACTTCTTCAGCAACTCCTTGCTTTCTGACATGAGATAGTCCAGGCTTGTCTTAGGTTTGCCCCGCCCTGTAGCCAGCCTTTCTACGAGGACTCTTGTCCTGTTGGAGGTGCTACTGAAATCCAGGATCTGGGCCCAGGCAATAACTGACCTGCTTTCTGTCACTACAGATTAGACTTGTCTTTTGTTGTTATTGTTTTAATCCTCACCCAAGGATATTTTTCCACTGATTTTTAGGAAGAGTGGTCTTTCTGTTGACCACCTCCCAACCTAACACTATCTAGGGGCCTACATGGGCCAACTCATTAGTGTAACAAAAACACTCTTTGTCAGGAAATTTCAAGTTTTTGAAGCTCTGTGTCAAGAATCAAGGACAAAACCCAAGTATGATCTATATTGTATCACAATTTTTCACACTCATGCTCCCATGCCTTTCTCTGTCTTACTTATTTCACTTACCATTATGTCCCTAAGGTCCATCCATGTTGTTGCAAATAGTAGGGTTTTATCTTTCTCATGGCTGAACAATATTCCATTGTATTTATACCACATCTTCTTATCCATTCATTAATGGACACTTAAGTTGTTTCTATATCTTGGCTATTGTGAATAATACTACAATTTTGATGGGAGTGTAGGAATCTCTTTTATATATACTGCTTTCATTTCCTAGATAAATACCTAGAAGTGGGATTATTGGATATGATAATTCTATTTAAAAATGTTTTGGTCTTTTGATGTTGTTGGATTTTTGCTCATATCCATTCTAACAGGTGTGAGCGGATATCTCATTGTAGTTTTGATATACATTTCTCCTGTGATTAGTGATGCTAAGAATCTTCTGTTGGCTATTTGTATGTCTTCTTTGGAGGAATGTCTATTCATGTCTTTAGCCCATTTAAAAAAATTGGGTTATTAGTCTTTTTTTTTGTATGGAGTTGTAGGAGTTTCTTAAATATGTTGGAAATTAACCTTTCTCTAGTTTATGGTTGGCAAAAATTTTCTCCTATTCCATAGCTTGCCTTTCACTCTGTTTTATTTTGTTTTAACTACAGATGAATAATCTATTGAAAATCCCAACAGAATACCAGGAATCTCATTGAAGCAAATGCGATTCACTAAAGAAAAGTGAATGGTATCTGCTTGCTCATTTGGACAGTATTTATTCTCTTCTGACCTAGAATCAAACTTTACAAAGTCAAACATATTCAAGTGCTGAAATCATCTATTTGTATATATAAAAACTCAGCAACCAAACAGTGGAATGACTTGAAGGACTGTTCACTATAACATGTACTACAGTGGCCAACTGGACTGATTTGGGCCCCCCTCCCCACAGCCCCTTCCTCCTTCCCCTCCACTGGCCCAATCCTGATCAACCCCCCTAGGGTGGGCCAGCCAGACACCACTTGTGCACAAACTAGTGCACTGGACATCTAGTATCTATAATAATAGAATCTGTAATAATAAAAGTGTAATATGCTAATTGGACTGGATGTCCTTCCGGACAACCTTCTAGACAGAGCCGTGTTGAGCGGGGACAGAGGTAGAGGCAGCTGCTGGGGCAGTAGGGGGCCAAGTCCCTTGCACAAATTTTGTGCATTGGGCCTCTATAATGAAAGCAAATGACATCAGCAGTGAGGAGAAGCCTACTTACAGTATTTTCAATGTAAAGTTACAAGAATGAAGATGTGATGGTTTTAGATCAATCTTATTAGCTAACATGCAATGATGGCTTACATATGCCAGAATCATTAAATGCACAGCATGACTTAGGGTGGTTGGACTGTTTAAGTGATCTGTCATTTCAGACTTATTCATCTACAACAGGATGGTATTTCACCAATACTGAGAGAAATAGATTTGTGAGAAGAATCCCAGCATCCTTGAAGAGCTCTGTGATTGTTTTTCTCTGTAGGCAAGACCTTATGATGGGAACGATGGTCACTGAATGGGAAAACCTAAATGAAGTAGAAGTAATTGGATCCATGGTGGCAGGTGCCTATTTTAGAACTGAAAAGAGGAGACACCCTCAAAGGTCCACCTACGTTAAAGGGACAAAATGAAATGTTTTAAACAACATTAAGCCCATAAATTCAACTCGTTAGAAGAAATGGACACCCTTCTTGAAAGGCAGAAAATACAAAGCTCAAGCAAGAAGAACTAAATAACCTTGAGCCTTATATCTATGAAGAAAAATTGATTTTGCAATTGAAAACCTTCGGGCAAAGAAAGCTGCTTCACTGGTAGGTGAATTCTATTAAATATTTCCAAACTTTGCTTCCCTGCAGAGTTAACATCATCCATGAGAGCACTTACTTGCAAAGTTTGGAAGGGGGGAGTGAAGCTAATTGTTTTGATGCTTAGGCGGTGGATGCAGGCACCAAGAGCCATTCTGCTCTGGCATGGTATTGCCCCTTTGCTGACTCACCTGGTTGAGGTGGGCAGGAGCCAGGACCACTGCTCTTCCAGCTCCAGTGCCAGGGTTGAGTGCTTTGCTTTGTGACAAGGGTGCCAGCTTCATCTACAGGTCACTCTCTTTGTTAAAGTTGGGGGCAGGGAAAGGTGGGCTTCAGCCTGTCCTATATGTCCCATCTCATCCCAGCAGGTCCCAGTTTTTTCCTTGATCTTTCCTATTCACATCTATCTATTCTTCCTGAGTGCCCACCCCACTCACTCTGGCCCCAGTCCTAGGAACACAAGCCTTTCATAGACTGCTTAACCAACTGCACAATCGCATTTGGTCAAATTTTTATGATAAATCCGTATTATATATCACCCCTCCTGGAGCCCTCCTTCTCCTCCCCTTTCCTCTTCCCCACACTGATTCTGTTTCTCTAGTTGAACCTTGGCTGACACACCAGGTGTGGTAGTGTTTTAGCTTTCAGGAAGGAATCCTCTTTGTAAGGAATCCTCTTCTAAAGAGCATTGCATTTTCTAATAGATTATCAGTTGAAATAAAAAAAAAAAATATATATATATATGTTCAAATATTGCTCAAGTATTGCAAATTAATGTCTAGATCAATTTCTGTTTTTTTTTAAAGGGTCAATAAATAGACCCCTTGATTGATCTTTCTTCTTTTCCTTTATTGTCCTCTTTCTGTTTTACCATGTCTCCCATTCCCTTCCTTTGCCCAGGTCTATATTTTAATTAGTTAATAAAATATTCATTGAGTGCCTACTGCATAAATACCATATATATCAGGTGCCAGTGTATCAGGCATTGTGCTGGCAACTACGTATAGAGTGGAGAACAAAAGAATGATAATTTAATGCCAGTTTTTAAAAATTAAATATATTTTTATTGGTTTCAGAGAGGAAGGGAGGAGAGAGAGAAAGAAACATTAATGATGAGAGAGAATCATTGATTGGCTGCCTCCTGCATGCTCCACACTGAGGATTAAGCCTGCAGCTTGGGCATGTGCCCTGACAGGGAATCAAACGGTGACCTCCTGGTTCATAGTTTGACACTCAACCATGCTGGCTGGGCTTAATGCTAGTTTTCATGAAAACAGGTGTGAAATCAACAGAGATATACAATTGCAGTTCTATAAGATCTATGGAGGAAAAGATACCAACAAACACATCTAAGGCGTGTTCTTGGTCCTCAGTATGCAATGTGTGGGAGAGGAGCATTTGTAGAAATAGCTACCAAGAAAGCTACCTGCAAACCACATTTTCAGTACCTAGCCTCCCACAAGGTTGCAGTCTCCATAGTCCAAGCAAAATCCTCATGTTCCCAGCAGAGTTGATCCTGGGAAGCATGGATCAACTTTGACTATTTTCACATAGTCAAGTGAAAATGCATCATGTATCTATTTATCGTACTGCCCTCAGAGTTTTTTTCCTATTACCACCTGAAAATTTGTTATAATAAATATCCCATATGGTAACTCACCGGAGATCTTGATTTATGTTATGCTAGATAACTGGCATCACCATAAACAGTGGAAGACACAGTCTCTAATTTTGACTGGCCAGGTGACTTTTGGTCACCAGCACCAACTCCATGACAATCCACAATGCCCGCCTCCTTGTGGTAAATGACTTTAAGTGATTCATTCCCAATCCTGGTGTTATTTAGTTTCCCATTTTGGTCAGATCTTTTAAGTTTCTGTACTTTTGTCTTGAAAATATGTCAATCAACATATTTTGAATGGTCATTCAGAAAGAACAAAGCAGTATTCTCAACACAACAATCGTTTTTTACATTTACAAATTCACTTCCAGTTATTTTTACCGAAGTACACATTTCTTATGTAAATTAAATAATTTACACACAACTTAGCTGAGGAAAAACGTGGAGACCAGTGACCATTGCTGTCCAGTAGATGGCGCCAGACACCAGGCTACCAGTCAGCTCATTTTTACAGATGTTTATTTTGTAAAAAAGCGGAATTAATTTCATAAGTATGGTAATATCTTACTAATTTCTTTGAGGAATAGCAAACTGGTTTAGTTTATGTATTTTTGTTTAACTTCTCTATAGTCTAAAGCTTTATATTTTAAAATTGCACACTCTGAAAATGTTATTTATTACTGAGGACATTTTTTAAGATCCTTGATCATGCTTGTGAAATTTCTATAAATAAAAGTACCCGAGGTACTTATTTTATATGCTAAAGAAAAAACATGCATTTATAGAGTTTGAAAAACTTTTTAAAAATCTTTATTATTGAAAGTATTACATAAGTCCTCTTTTTTTTTACCCCATTGACCCCTTCTAGCTCCCCTGCCCTTCCCGACCCCAGGCCTTCACCACACTATTGTCTGTGTCCATGAGTTAGGCATATATGCATACAAGTTCTCTGTTAATCACTCCCCACCGCCCCCTCCCTCACCCCACCTTCCCTCTGTCTGTTCCATAGATCTATTTTGTTTATTAGTTTATTTTGTTCATTCAATTTTGCATATGGAGTTTGAAATAATGATAAAAAACAATTATTGCCCATGATCCATGTTGATGATGCTGATTTTGTTAGCTTTAAAAAAAGTTACTGAAAATTGTCTTTTAATAGTATTCCCATAGACTCTGAGCTCAGGGATCATTGTGCCATGCTCATATGTGTCTTATGCAGATGGCAGAACAACACAGTAACTTCCTTCATAGTTGATGGTTTCTTTTTGTAGCAACAACTCAGAAAGGGGAGCTTTTAAGTAAAGCCAGGCTTTGGCAATGGAATAGAACCAATCAAATAACGACTTCGATTTAACATGTTAGCATCTACTTGCGGATAATGCTACATTTTATTTTTATTTTATTTATTTATTATTTATTTTTAATTAAATATTTATTATTCAGACTATTACATTTGTTTCTCTTTTTTACCCTCTATAGCTCCCTCCACCCGGCTCCCACCCTTTTCTCTACCCTTCCCTCCCTCCCATTGACCTCATCCATAGGTGTATGATTTTTGTCCAGTCTCTCCCTGTATACCCCTCACCCCTTTCCCCCTGAGAATTATCTGTCCACCCCCTTTCTGTGCTCCTGATTCTATTATATTCACCAGTTTATTCTGTTGATCAAATTTTTAATTCACTTAATTTTTAGATTCACTTGTTGATAAATATGTATTTGTTGTTCATAATTTTTTGTCTTTTACCTTTTTCTTCTTCCTCTTCTTAAAGAGTACCTTTCAGCATTTCATATAATACTGGTTTGGAGTTGATGAACTCCTTTAGCTTTTTCTTATCTGTGAAGCTCTTTATCTGCCCTTCAATTCTGAATGATAGCTTTGCTGGATAGAGTATTCTTGGTTGTAGGTTCTTGCTATTCATCACGTTGAATATTTTTTGCCATTCCCGTCTGGCCTGCATTGTTTCTGTTGAGAAATCAGCTGACAGTCGTATGGGTGCTCCCTTGTAGGTAATGAACTGTTTTTCTCTTGCTGCTTTTAATATTCTCTCTTTGTCTTTTGCTCTTGGTATTTTAATGATGATGTGTCTTTTTATATGGGGTTCTGTGTGCTTCGTGGACTTGTAAGTCTATTTCTTTTACCAGGTGGGGAAAGTTTTCAGTCATTATTTCTTTAAGTAGGTTTTCAGTATCTTGCTCTCTCTCTTCTTTTGGCACCCCCACAATTCTGATGTTGGTACGCTTGAAACTGTCCCAGAGGGTCCTTACATTATCTTCACATTTTTGGATTATTTTCTCTTCTTGCTTTTCCAGTTGAGTGTTTTCTGCTTCTTTATATTTCAAATTTTTGACTTGATTCTTGGCTTTCTCTAGTCTGCTGTTAGGACTCTGTATAATATTTTTTTTATTTCAGTCAGTGTATGTTTAATTTCTAGTTGGTCCTTTTCCATCTCTAGTTGGTCCTTTTCCATCTCTAGTTGGATCTTTTCCATTTCTAGTTGGTTCTTTTTCATCTTCTCTTGGGTTTCGCTAACTTTATCCAACTTTTCTAGGATATTCTTGAAAAACCTTATAACCATGGTTTTGAACTCTATATTCAGTCATTTGTTTTCCTCCATTTCCTTTGTTTGTGATCTCTTCCCTTGTCTTGGCATTTGCACTATACAGGAAGAATTTCTGTGTTGGATTCAGCCTTATGATACAAGATTTGCAAAACTGCAAAAGCCTCTCTGTTGAGCTTGGGATGGGTGGAGTCTCAGGTCTTAAGGGACTGCCTTGCCTTCTAGTTGGCCCCACCCACCACGGCCCCTGAGTCTCACATGACTGGGTAATCGATGGAGCGGTCTCTGTGTGAGTGTGCTCGTGCTGTGCCTCTAGACTGCTGCTCCTCTGGCTCCCCTGCACTCTGGGACCATATGAGTCTGGGTCCCCAGGGTTTTGCCCGAAACTGGGGTTTGGTGGAGTTAGAAGTGGCACAGTTGGGAGGGTCTGTCTCCCACCCACTCGTGAAAGCCAGCGGCACAATCAGCAGTCAGTCCTCTGCGTGCAGTGCTGTGCGCACTACCAGACTTCTGATCTTTTGGGACTCCCCTAAATTTCCATGCACTTCTCCCTTTTCACAGTCCAAACTCCCCCTGTATGAATTTTGGCTGGATCTGGGGTTTAGTGTCGTAGGATAAGGGGTTCAATGCCTTTGAGAGTCTCCATCTCCCTCCCACCAGAGAAAGCCAGCCAGGTATTCCAGCACCCGCTCTCCCCACGCACGTGTCTCCGTACTCAGCTTTTTGCAGCTCCTCTGGGTCTCTGTGAGCTCCTCTCTTTCCCTCTAGTTGTAGAATTTCCATTCAGCCAGCTTTCCTGTGGTTCTGGATGATGTCCATTCTGTCTTTAATTGTAGTTTTGAAATTGTTGTGCAAGGCAGCAGTGTAGATGTTTACCTGTGCTGCCATCTTGGATTCTCCTAATGCTACATTTTCAATGTTTTCTAGGGTTTTTTGTTTATTTATTATGCAATGAACAGTGTTTAAATTATGGGTGAATATCTTTGGAAAGTGATATCCTCAGTCTCTAAAAATCATGTGAGCATGATTCTTAGCTATACAAACCAAGGATATATTTGCATTTGAGGGAAAGTTGAAATAACCCAAACTATAAATCATTCTGCTTTTAGATGTGGCCATTTTACAGATATTGTATTTGTTTACATCTGCTAGAATATTTGCTTTACAAGTACCTGTTCTTTACATATTTTTATTTATTTATTTTATTTTAAAATATATTTTATTGTTTTCTTTTACAGAGGAAGGGAGAGGGATAGACAGTTAGAAACATGATCAGCTGCCTCCTACACGCCCCCTACTGGGGATGTGCCCGAAAACAAGGTACATGCCCTTGACCAGAATTGAACCTGGGACCTTTCATTCTACAGGCCGATGCTCTATCCATTGAACCAAACCCATTTTGGTTTTACTTATTTTTAGATAAGCACCCATGTTGTTGCACTATTCACTGAGCCCAAAAGATAAAGCCAGGTGATTTATAAATCACCAGAGGATTTATAAGTTGTTTGCTTCTTAGTACCGATTCTCATTTACATCATATGGAAATTCACTTTGGCACATAATTGAATTTCCCAGCAAACTGAAGCTTATTTCTTAGCCTTAAACATAAACATTAAAAAAAAATCTATATATCTTAGATAAGGGTATCGTAGAAGAAGGAGGCCAAAAGGAAATGGTTGTAAGAGATTTAGAGTGGAAATAACAATGAGATAAAGAGAAACATTTAAGAGGAAAGGACAAATGACATTTGGAGAACCAGTTTAGGAAGTTAGGGAAGGAATTGTCACCAGGTTCCTCTTTGGGATAATGCCCCATCTGCTTCTATTAACGAGTCCCATAGATAGTGATTTTCATACATATGCGGTTTCCTGTGGAGGCTTAAAGAAAGCATACAGGTTGGGGTCATGGTGTTAGAATATATTTGTACCCCTTGCTCTGTTTCTCAACAGAGGCGGAAGGAGCTCTTTGCATTTTGGACACGATGTTTCTTCCTTGGAAACTATCTAATGTATCCTCGCATTTCAGATGCCACTTGGGAGAGTGGCCATGTGTCTGGTTGAGAAATTACATCGAACACATTCCCCTACACGTGGATGGCATTTGGTTAGATGGCTCATATTCAGCAACATCCTGGTAACTTAGCTCTTAACAAAACAAAACAAAACAAAACAAAAAACAAAACAAACACACACACACACACACACACACACAAACAAACAACAAAACAAAACAAAAGGCCCTGATTCATAGATATGCCAACTTCTGTGCTGTAAATATTTCAAACAGCAATTTCATTTATTCATGTTTTAGCCGCCGGCTTGAAAAATTTCTGAATATTGAGCAGTTGGCTTTTGCAGGTGACTGGGTGAGCTCCAGTTATGTCCCTGTGCCAGAAAGCTCCCAGGGAGCCTAAGTGTTTAGGGCTTTGCCACTAACGGATGGTGAGTGAAGGAAGTGAGTCAGGTCACAGATTTGGTGACAAAGTCATTTCAGGCACTTTGCCTTCAAGTTGGTGAAGGTACATATAACTAGTGAATGTTGTTTAGGGCAGTTTGTTGGATGCTTTCCATGACATGAAGGCGTAGAATGGAGAGAGTCAATGTCCTGCTCTCCCGCCCCCCTGGTCTGCATAGTTAGCCCAAGCCTCCGGCTAGAAAAGGGAGGAGAAGCCCCTCTTTGCATTCCCCTGAGAAGCCAGAGCATCTTCATTGGGCTGAGAGGGAGATAGCACTTCATTTGCAGCATCTGAAGGGTTCCGGTAGTGACAGCCTCCTACATGAGGCTCCCCCCAAAAGAGGAGGGTTTCCATTTTTATGAGAGAAATTGGTTGCTGCTGTGATTGTCACTAGTATTCACTGGATGTGCCCAGCTGTTTCACCCCCGCCAGCCTCTCCACCTCTCACACTTATGAAGTCAACACTTTTTATTTTTAATTGATTTCAGAGAGGAAGGGAGAGAGATAGAGATAGAGAAACATCCATGATGAGAGAGAATCATTGACTGGCTACCTCCTGCACAACCCCTACTGGGGCATGGGGGGATTAAGCCTGCAACCCAGGCCTGTGCCCAGACCTGCAACTCAGGGAATCGAACCTGGATCCTTTTAGTCCACAGGCAGTCGCTGTATCCACTGAGTCAAACTGACTAGGGCTGAAATGAACACTTTCAAGGTCACATTGGAAATGATCAATTTCAGACCTGGGGTTGCACACTGATTGAGGCAGTAGCTAGAGGCTAGCTTTAGGAACCTCCATTCTTGGGCAGCCTGGCAGGACTTTCAGGAAATTATGTGCACTCAGTGTCAGGGCTGGGACTTCCTGACCTCTAGCTTCCAGGTGCGCAGGAACAGACAAAGGTCATACAGCTAAGGAAGGAGCTAGCAAACAGCAGAGCCAAGACTCATACGTAGGTTGGTTTATGCCACTACACAGCTCTTTTTTTTTTTAAAGAAATTATTTGCTTTATTGTTGTTCTTTGTTTTTTTTTTGTTTGTTTATTTGTTGTTGTTGTTTGTGTTTGTTTTTTAAGAAAAGGAGGTAGCTCCTGCCAGCTTGCTTTATTTTTTAGGCATTTCTGAGAATCCTAAGAACACAGTTAGGCTGGAATTGGCCACTAGGTGGAACACTTAATCTAAAGTGAATGTCTCTACACATTTATGGCTATAAATTGGAGGTTCAAGTGAGAGGATCTCTAACATTCCTAACATCTCTAACATTTCTAACATTTCTCATGCATTATTATTAGGCCATAGTTAAGATTTAGACTATCTATTTAATATATTCTGAACCTGCAAATCTCATCGAAGCCAACTCCTGTTCAGAAAGCAAAGGCAGACATAGAGAATTATAGGGATGGGCAAAAGTAGGTTTATAGTTGTTCATATGGAAAAAATACAAATCCTCCTATATAATAAAGAGGTAATATGCAAGTTGACTGCCATGCCCTCGCACAAGATGGCCAGGAGGGAAGAGCAATTGTGGGTGATCAGGCCAGGAGGGGAGGGCAGTTGGGGCTACCAGACTGGCAGGGAAGGGCAGTTGGGGCGGACCTGGCCTGCAGGGGAAGGCAATTAGGAGTGACTAGGCTGGCAGGGGAGGGCAGTTAGGGGCGATCAGGCAGGTAGGGGAGCAGTTAGGCATCCATCAGGCTGGCAGGGGAGTGGTCAGGGAATGATCAAGCTGGCGGGCAGGCGAGTGTTTGGGACCCAGCAGTCCCGGATTGTGAGAGGGATCCCAGATTGGAAAGTGTGCAAGTTGGGCTGAGGGACAACTCTCCCTCCACCTAGTGCATGAGTTTCATGCACTAGGCCTCTAGTTAATAAATAATATTACAAGAAACTGATGAACAAAAGGATAGATACAGGGGCAGTAAAGCATCAAACAGACTGTGAAATTATAGCAGGAAGATTAAGGAGAGGTGGGGTAGATAAGAGATCAATCAAAGGACTTGTATCTATGCATATAAGCATAAACAATGAACATAATCACTGGGGAGTTGGGGTATGCCTGGGAGGGAGGGGAGGGGCAATTGGGGAGATATGTATACATGTAACACAATAAAAAAAAGAAAAAAATAATATTACAAGAATAAATTTTGTGTTGCACTTTTGCTCATCCCTATATATCAACTCTTAAAATTTTCTGTATTTTTTAAGCTGGTAATTCTACTTCTAAAAAGCTATTTTATTCGTTACATCTGAAGCATGGATAAATAATATAGAAGAAAATTTATGTCATTTTTTAAAATGAAGATGTAAATTATACTAAGTGTTTAAAAATCGCCTGTTTACATTTCACTATTTTATTGGCTAAGTTTGTGGTGGAATTTTGAGGAAAGTAACCTTGTGGATTAAATGATTTTTTGCTTTTCATTCCATCTTTAATGGCAGTAATACATCCCTCATAAAAGCAGAAAGATGTGTCCATGCAAGTCTACAAAGGACACTCCCAGGGGGTTAGGTACCACAAACACTCTCCCCTGAAGGAGTCAGTTCAGGACAGGAGGGTTCTGGCTGCCTTAGGGTTTTAGTGAGCTTCTTATGAATTGAATTTGGGATATTTCAGCGAAAATGAACACAGTATTTCTTCCAATACCTATCCTCTTATAAGCAGTTTCCATGAAAAGATTGTGATATAAATAGACCTCCCTAAAAGCACATAAATGGCTTAGGAATGAGGAAATGAATACTTTATATCTCAGAGATTTTGTATAGAATAGGTTTGTGATAGAGTGAAGTTAAAATGGAGAGTGTGGGAACGAGGACCACTTTGTCTAACCCTACATTTGTAAGAACAGATATATGCTGCGAGGTAACCCTTAAACCACCTGAAGATATGCAGCATTTTGTGTGCTGTGCAAATGAAATGGGGCTCAGTGATCATTAGGGAAGCTGAGAGTATTGGTGCTGGCTCATGGCAGGCAGGGGTCATGCTTCCTGGAACCGGATGAAAGCTCAGGAAGCGGGAGGAGTAGGAAGGGTATGGGAGCCTGGAACCATCAGAGACATTGAGAGGGGTTCCCGGGAAGAGAATGAACTACGGGGGCTCAAGTTCATATCAGGGCATGGCGATTTTTATCCCTGGGTATTAAGTGTCTAAAAGGAAATTAGTTGGTATTACTTAAAAACAGAGTGGGGACAGGATTTTCTGTCAAAATACTAAAATTCCTTTTAGGAATTCAGCCAAAAATTTTATCAGGGAGAACATAACCCACTGATGGAAGAGAGTAGATGGGATGTGTTAGTAAGGAAATGAAAGGATGTGATTGAACTTTGAAGGTCTTTAGAGATGTCTATGGGGCCATTTCATCAAAAAAGAGTCCCAAGATTAAGGTCTTAACATCAGGTGTCAGTTTAACCAACATCAGAGTGCAAGGAAATGTGAAGGCTTGCTCAGAGCTGTTGGATGGATAAAGGAATGGGATTTGGTCATGAGAGCAGATCAACCATGGCAAGAATACATTAGAGCAGTGATCCTTACCTCTAATACCATGACAAGTATGTATGACCTGGGATGTTTGTTAAAACTCAGATTGTGGGCCCCACTCTAAGTTTCTGCTTCTAGGGTAAAATAGAGACTGAGAATTTGCATTTTTAACAAATGGTTTGTAACAAAAGGATACTGATGCTGCTTGTCTGGAAAGTGCACTTTGAGACCTACTACCTAGAAGATGCCATGTTATGCAGGAGTCTGGGAGGGAAAAGCAAGGCTGTTAGTCATGAGTAGGTAGAAACAGGTGAGATGCAATCATGTTGGCACCACTCTGGAGGACAATGAAGTCCCATTGGTATCTCTTGTAAAAAGGGTGCAGACTTCCAAATAATTTATGTAGATGTTCTGCTTCAAGGAAGCAGAGCATGTCCCTCACTCCTTAGTGTAGGCTCTACACAGTGACTTCTTTCCAAAGGGTACAGTATGAAGAGAGTGTCTTAGTCAGTTCAGGCTGCCATGACAGAACCTCATAGACTGGGTTGCTTATAAACATAGGAATTTTCTTCTCATAATTCTGGAGGCTGGGAAGTCCAATATCAAGGGCCAGACTCTGATGGCAGAATTAGAGCCTGGGGAGAACCACTTGGTTCAGAGACAGCTGCCTCCTCTCTGTTATCTCACATGAGTGAGGAGACACTGGATCTCTCTGGATCTCTTGTATAAGGGCACTAATCTCATTCATGAAGGCCCTGCCCTCATGACCTCCCAAAGGCCCCATTTTCTAATACTATCGTCTAGACAGGTAGGTTTCCAGCATATAAATTTGGGGCGGGGGGAGGTGGGCACAAAATATTCAGTGTATAGTAGATGGGGACAAAAGTTACCTTCCTATGGAGAAACCTGACCAATAATTACTTTAGCCAGGTGACTATGGTCAACATCATCTGTGATAAGTCATGTTGAGAGCATGTTAAAAGGCACAGATCTTAGTTGGCAGGTTGTCATCCTAAATAGGTTCTGAGCACATGAAAGATGAGGTCTGAGGTGAGCGAGCAGTGAGATTCTCATGGTGTCCCAGGAGCACTTTCTCTAACCACCTTAGTAGGAATAATTGTTTATCTCCTGAGTTATTGATGTTTTGTTTAAAAATTTATGGATAATGTGAATCATGAAACAGATGTGTGATCTACCCCAAGAGAATATGCAGGGATTATCAGCACACACCCTATACATCAATAATGATTCTTATTTCATGGCATCTTTTTTCTCACAACTTCTTTGAATTTATGTAAGCTACATTTAGTCTTTAAGTTAGTAACTAACAGAATAAATAATTGATTTGCCTCTCTATTCTATTTTTCAAAATTTCCATGTAATAAATACAACTTTTAAATATTTATTTTTTATTTCTAAGTACATTCAAATGAAACAACTTTTGTAGGACTAATTTTTCTATTTATTTTTATCCATAAGATAGTACTGCCCTCAATACTATTAGTTCCTTAAATTACTATTTGATTTCTGCTTTATACCTCTCCAAAAATTCTTCAGAGGATTATTTTATTAACCAGACTTCTTTTTTCATTCATAAAAAATATGAGGAGAAAAACAGGTATTATTTGTGTACCAGATGGCTGAGCTGGACCAAGTTCCATGCTCTGCACGTAGTGGACTAAAAAAAAAAAAATAGGGGGAAAGAAAAGAAAATAGAATTCAGAGTGATTTGCCTAAGGGCAACATGCCAAGCTAATGGCCAAGTTGGGACCAGAATCCAGATGCTAGAGTTGGATTTGGCCATCCATCTGGTAAGAGAAACACACACACAAATTATAAACTATTTGAACTATTTGAATAACAAACCCCTCATTAATCGCCTTTGGAGGATTATTAGGAAACAACCTATTGTTTTTATAACCAGTAAATGAAGAGTAAGAATTAAGCATTTACTTCTTTCCCATATGAGTTGGGCCTATGGGAAACCAAATAATTGATGAGTTCCAAATGATTAAATAATAATACATAAAAATGATTGAACATAATATTAACTAGAATAGGATGGTCTACAGCAGAGAATCCATCCATCAAGAGCCAATTCTTTCAGGGATTCCATGACTTAGAGCTTTGAGAACATGTATTCATGTTCTCTTCTCTCCCTCTTTCTGCTTCTGTCCCCCAAACTCCACTGTTTCTCACTCTCTTCTTTTCCTCCCTATCTGAGTCCACTCCTTTTTAAATCCTTCCACATTGCTCCAAGGCAATTTTCCTTGTATATGTGGTCTTTTTTCCAAGAATGTCATTTTTCAAAACGAAGCAATTTGTCTTTTAAGCATAAAATAAAATTAAAACAATCACTCCTAAGTGAAGACTTCACCAGCCCACTTCTGCCCATTTGCCACATTTGTAGAGTGTCATTTTATAAATATGTCGTCACACTGTATAAGATCTACTTCATTCAGAGAATCTGTCTCATTCATTTCTAAAATCTCACTTTGTATTGTGGTTCACTATATGTTCCTTAAATAAATGAGTAATTAGTGAATAAATTGCATTAATGGTTGGTAATCCAAACTTGAGTTTTGTAAGTAACTATGGCAAATGTTGATTTCCAAGACTGTTTTTCACCACCATTTAAGTTGATTTTTAAAAAAATGTATTTTATTGATTTTTTACAGAGAGGAAGGGAGAGAGATAGAAAGTCAGAAACATCGATGAGAGAGAGACATCGATCAGCTGCCTCCTGCATGCCCCACACTGGAGATGTGCCCGCAACCAAGGTACATGCCCCCAACCGGAATGGAACCCGGGACCTTTCAGTCCGCAAGCTGATGCTCTAGCCACTGAGCCAAGCCAGTCTCGGCTCAAGTTGATTTTGATATAGACTTCTGTGTTGTCATGGCATGCAGAGTCATTTTGAATATGGAAATTTAATATGCATTAGCAGAAGCATATTAAAGGTAAAATTAAAAGAAAAAAAATGATGTTCTCCTAAATTATAGACCCATCAGTCTTCTGTACCTTCTCTGCAGTCTGGCTTTATCTTCAATAAGCAGCAGATATGGGACTCAATCTAATACCCTAGATGAGGAACAAGCTGATTTTGGGTGCAGATATTATGCTATTAAAGTTTTTACTTGCTTTGTTTCACTTAATTGGGAAAAGACCAGTTTAAGATTAATTTTAGAATTTATTGTTGATTCCTTAGACATTTGTGAATGAAATAAATGTAGACATTATCTTTAATTATTTAGGGCTTATTGCTCTATAATTGCTTGGATAAAACCCTTCTATGTACCAGTCTTGATGACCCTGATTTGTATTCTAGGATGTCTTTGCTCCAAAGAAGCTTTTATTGCGATACTCCCATGACAACCAGAGTAAACAGGAACAGGGCCTTGAAGATAAAATTATAGAACTAAGTGTTATAAACAAGGTTATGTCTTAGATCATCTTACTTTTAAAGTTTGTTTTCGTAAAGTGGGCCGTTTTTAGAAGAACTACATGTATGTCCTTTTGCCATGTTACAGCAAACATTTATTTCTAGAAAGTATGTATTTTGAGTGTTGGAAAGGATGCAAGTAGCATGTTTAGGACTAATTTATATGTTTTCCAGCAGTTCATTTTAATTCACAGATGAATGGCCTTTCATTTACATAAGACAGCAAATAAAATTATTTGGTTTTATAGCTACATTTGAACTTTCAACTTAGATTTCTGGTAGTTAACCTGATGTATAGGGATTTCTTTGTAATCAGTAGCTCTGAAAGGTAAATGTCAACTTTTAAACCCCTTTTCAGTTATCTTTTTATTTTTTTTAACAAACTATCTTTTGCTTTTATTGCTTGTATATACAAAGATTACATTATAAAACTCAGTGGGAGGAGGAAAAAATAATGAAAGAGTAAGTTACTTACATTAGCACTTTTAAGAATAGTTTTGATAATTTAGAACAACCTGCTAATCTGAAATAGAGCAAAACAATAATATAATCATGATATAGTTCTAGTAATCACATCAGTTATGCTTTCATTTTAATTTTTTTCTTAAAAACAATGCTATAAAAATGAGGTTGATGATATCCTTATTTAAAAGACACCTTGTACTGGTATCAAATTATGATTTATTTCAATACAAACTGAAAAATAGATCTTATATAGCCTATTATGTCAATGAAGTTTTATTATTACTTTTATTTTCAAAATTGGTAGAAAATATTCTCTTATTATGTGTTAAAATTTCCTTAAAAGTGTTGAAAGGCGATAGACATTTTAGGATAGGCTTATAAGGAAAATCAATTATTCTAATATCAATAAATAAGATATTTGATAAATTTACTTCTTTAATTTCCTTACTAATATTTCCTGATTTTCTAATTTTTTAATGCATATCATGTTGTAAAAGTCCAAGCCTTTTCACTGGAGCAATTTCCATTATTTCTCTTCAGTTTTTCAAATATATAGTACAACAATCCAATAATCATTGCAGGAAGGAATGACCATTTAAGTTGGATAGTGTCATTTACCTTTTAATTTAATTGGAGAGATATTAATATTAGTCATAAAATATTTAAAATTTCAACACACATACATGTCATCACAGAATTAAAAATCATTATACCTTATAAAGGGTTCCTCTTCATTTAATGTGTCCTAGTCAAGTTTTCATCTAACTAAATATGCTTTTACTAAATACAGCAGTTACCACTTACCTTTAAATAGTTTATGGATGAAACTAAGTTCAGTACTGATTCAAGGATGCTGGCATCAAAGCCTTCACTTTGAATTATTGCCTCAAACTACTGCTACCATCGTTATTCTAGATTTATCACACTCTGTCCTTAATTTCATATATACCATCTTTTGGGGAAAATTTTTATTCATTTTTTTGAGATGAGATATAAGAACAGTTTCATTCTTGAGGTTCCACCTCAAAAAAGAAAAGAAAAGTTTGTACATAGCAGCTAGTTTTGATGCCACCTGGTTTTGATAGGCTAGCCTTCACAAAAAGAACCTGCATATACAACCACAACTCACACATCTGTTTTGAAGTTGATTAAAAACTGCTGCTTATTCAAGTCACAGATGCCCCCATGTTATGCAGGGAGACAGTTGAATTGCGTGTCCACAATAAGAAAAGGAAAATAAATGATGAAACAAATGTAGCAAATATAGGCACTTGGCATTCAGAACACGCCAAAAAGCTAACACGCAGCTTTTCTTTCTTAAAAAAAAAAAAGTCTTTGCATATTTTAAAATGTAACGATCCTAGAGAATCATTAAGTGCCTTTTCATTTTTGCTGCTGACCTCTGGTGTCCACTCGTTGCTTTTGGCATTGCTGGAAGTAAGTAGAAAGTTTTTGTTTTCATCTAAAAGCTTTTTATGTTCCTGTACCAGACTAGATGCATTTTGCTTGTTCTTTTCATCCTGGACCAGTTCTGCAACTAGTTCTTGCCTTCTCTGTAATAACAATGCAATTTCTGTTTGAACTTTTATATATTCTTGTGCCATTTTACAATGCTGTTCCAACACTGCCATAGATTCCTTGGAGTTTCAGCGGAATGGTGCTAGAGACTAGTGATCCAGTGTAAGATAAGCCATTGGGATGAAGTTATCTGATGCATTGGTATCTGTGGAATCCTCAGGAGTCCATGGATGACTTAGAGCTGACTTTTCTGAGATTGGTCCTGAGATAGTAGTGATCATTCTGTGCTAAGACTGGATGACCTACTGCTCACCTGACGAGGTTCTGTTCCAGTAATAATCAAGTCTGGGATGGATCTGCATCTTGGCTGTCTGTTGCCTGATATGATGTTCTCAGGGACATCCAGAATGTTGCCAAATGAAGCAGTTTTATGATGGCCCTGTTTAGGCTTGGAATAGGCTGTGGTTGCAGCAATCCTGGCTGCTATTTAAGACTTGTCAGCATTCATCCTCTTGCCCTTGGAGGTTGGGGGCAAGCTCTCTACACTGTTCCCATGGGAAGCTAAATGGCCAGATTCACTGTTGTTTTGCCTGATTTTTCAATAATTTTGATTCTAAGTGTTTAATAGTATCATTTGTGGAAGATACTTGCTCCACATTAGTGTCACTTTTATTACTGGTATTTGTAGAAGCAATGTCCGTGAATGAGCCTGTACTGGTGGCTGAGTTGCTCTGTCCCTCATCGGAGTGCATACAGGGATACTGCAGGGGTTCATCTGCTCCTGCAAAGTACCGCAAGTGAGCCATTATTTCCACAATCTCCTCCATTGAAGGGCATAGAGAAAGATCTTTAGACCAACAGCAAGTCATCAGGCTCTCAACAGGCTTAGGCAAATTTTTGATCAGTGGTGGTCAAGTACTGTTGGGAACAGCCCACATGCTAATGGAAAGCTGGGTCATCAATCTCATCAAAGGGTTTCCAATGCATTATCACTTCCCAAAGGATAATATACCAGCTGAAGATGTCCCCTTTTTTATTGTAATTGCTACCTTCAAAGACTTCAGCTGCCATCCAGGCAGCACTCCCCTTGTTATTGGTCATGTGTGTCTGAATGTCACAGGCTGTACCAAAATCACAGATTTTTAAAACTGTCCCCCCTGCGACCAGCAGCAAGTTTAGTGGTTTCAGGTCCCTGTGAATGAGAGCTTTGGGATGCATGCTGTGAAGATAAACCACTCCTTGGGAACACTGTAAATACCAACTCATGGCATGAGCAGCAGTGTAATATACAATGGTTTCAGCACCAGGAAGCACATTATGTAACGAACCCCCTTCAGCATATTTCAGCACAAGATACATTGGATTCAAACAGGCTCCATAGAGCTTTATAATATTTGGATGGTTCACACGGGATAATTGCTGAAGCTCTACAATAAAACTTTCCTTTCAAAGTCACATTTATTTGTTTAATAGCAATATCTTTTGCTCTCCACTTAGCTTTGCAAACTACTCCAAAGGCTCCTCTTGCAATAACCTCTTCCACCTCGATCTCCTTATAGTCAATTTCTTCAAAGTTGAGGACTTGGGAAGGGGTTCCTGATCATGTCACTGGACGAAGAGGAGAAGGAGGAAGAAGTGGGGGAGACTGTAAAGGGAATCTCTTAAAGAGCACGAGGGGAAGGGAGGAGGAAGATCCGAGCCTACCTGCTGGAAGCTACCCATTGGTTATACTATCAGGAAAGTGTAAACAAGGCACCCAGAAGGCTGATGGACCTTGAACTTTGGCAAGGGCTAAAGCTATGCACTGATTGTTTAGTTGAGGACAATGATGGCTCAAGCAATTTTGTGACCTAATAGTCTCAAAGTAAATCTTTACTAATATTTACTGACCTTTAAGATAGTCTGTCTGCTACTGGAATTGCCTGCCAGAATAAGGCCAATATGTGTATCTAAAATTGAATGAAAAGCTGGCAGGGCCTAGGCACCAGTGAAATCCTCCCACTAGAGTTGGGCTCTCCACCTGGTCCCCTGTTTCCAAATTTATATTTCTTGTCTAGTTTCTTCATTTGTGTACAGTCCTTCTTCAGGTTCTGAACCCAAGCCACAGTGGACATCAAATCTTTCACACCAACCTGCCTCCAGATGGTCCTTCATCCTGGAGCCACAGCGATCTGTGAAGGGGACAGGGGCAGCAGTCACAACTGAGTCTCCATTCCAGCTCCTCTTTCAATTATCTTTTAATTGAAAGCTGGGCCATCAATCTCATCAAAGGCTTTCCGACACATTATCACTTCCAGTGGCTTAAAACAATAGCCATTTAGTTATTTCTCAAGACTATGTTGTCTGGGCTCCACTGGGTTTCTTTTTTTCTTCATATGCCATTGACTAACACTGGAGTTTTCTCAGGACCCTCTGGGGCTGGACTCTCAACATAGGTCCCTCACATGAGTGCTCATTGGTGCTGGCTGTTGACTGCTCATTGGTGTTTGCTTCTTTCCCTGTGGCTTCTCTTAGGGACCTGGCTTTGTCATAACATGATGACTATATTCCAGGTAATGTAAATGGAAGGTGCCTGACTTCTGAAGGCCAGGGCTGAGAAGGTCACTTCCACTGCATCCCATTGGTACTCTATTTAAGGAAAGGCTTTTTAAAGGGGAGGTGAAATTAACTATACCTCTCAACCTGGGAGTAGCACATATTTACAAGTAAAGGAATTGATGGTGGCTATTTTTAGAGACTACCTACCATAGACCCCAGTAGAACCCTCAGTTTCATATTATTTATTTGGCTCTACTCAAAACCTTGTTGGTACTGCTATTATTTATGGAAACTGATGGGTTAGACTGACCATTCTTCTATGGTGGAAGTTAGTAAATCAGAATCTGTGAAGTTTCTGCATAGGTAAGCAAAGTTTTGTACAGATGTGATTTTTATTTGGAAGAAAAAAGCAGCAGTGCTTAGCAGTAAATTATTTAGGCTCATGAGTCTCATACTTCCCTTTAAATCTAGGCTCTGCCAGTTACCAGTTAGTTATGTCATTTTGGATGGCTTATTTAGCCTTGCTAAACTCAGTTATGAAATTGACATGTATTTCATAGGTTGTTGTGAGGTGTAAATGATGAGCTCTTCATACAGGGCATGCCACACAGTAAGGGCTCTGTAAATATTGGGTTATTGTTATCAGGGTTATTCTAAATAGCTCAGTGATTACTCAAAGGAGTGAAACTCATGTACTAAATTCTTTGAGCTCAAATGTAATATTACAGGAGATCATCAGAAATCTACACTCTTGAACTACATTACTGAAGTCTAACTGAAGTACTTTATTTTTTTATTCTCACCCAAAGATATGTTTTTTATTGATTTTATAGAGAAAGAGTAAGAGAGAGAACAAGAGAGAAATAGAGAGAGATTGATGTGTGAGAAAAATATTGTTTGGTTGCCTTCCATACATACCCCAACTGTGGATTAAATCCACAACCTGGGTATGTGCCCTGACCAAGAATCAAACCTATAATCTTTTGGCACAGGGGAATGCCAAACTCAACCAACTGTGACATCTGGCCAATGAGGCTCAGTTATCTATTAATCAATTTCTTTTCTAAGTCTATCAAACACCTCACAGAGTGCCCATTTACTTAATCTGGCAATAGCTTCCAAGTAGAACCATTATTTACAGTATACATTATTAATTGCAGATAAATACTATATCTAGTGGGCTTCTTAAGTTTGTCATGTTTTTGCACAAAAAGAACCTTAATTGACAAAATATGTGGTATGTTCACAGATATTAAATAGGGATCCATTCCACATGCAGTGTGAACAACAAATCCTAAAATTAGAGGCAGGAGAGCCAAGGACTTCAGTTATAATGAAATGAAAACTCATGACTTCATGCTCATATTCTATAGTTTGCTCTATTAATTGTATAGGATTATTGGGGATGACGTGTGTGTGTTTATAGGCAAATTTGCCTTATTTATAATTTCCCCTCCAATGTTTACTTAATTATAGTGAATGTGTCTTTTTAATCATAATTGCACCTATAGCAAAGTATTCCCTCTAACTATTCATAATATGATTTTCTTCTTTGTGTCCATTCAATAGAGAGATGAAAGTGCTGTTTCCTAAAAGAAAGTATAGAATGTGCAAAAATGTAACTTACTGCTCTGAAAGGAAGCAATTTCTTCATTTGTGGCACATTAAAATTTGATAAGATTTCAAAGAAGTACATCGATTCTCCAAACCTTCAGCTTTTTATTAGCACTTTTATAATTGCTGTTAGGAAAGCAATTTAGCTTGTTGAAGTGCAGTGAGCTAATGCCCTTGTTAGCTGAAAGGTGTAGGCATAGAGTCGGGTGGTGACTATAAATTAGTTTAGTCAGTTCTCAGCTAGCAGTCTGGGCTGAGTTCAAGACTCTGTGTCTCACTAGCTTATCTGTTCACAGGGAAGCCAGGTTCAAGGGGAGGTGCGTTGGCATACTTGGGAGATGTATCTGAAGTGCACAGGGCTTTCCCCCTACATGCTGATTGAATGCAAATTCTAATGACTGATATTCTTATTAGAACTAGGAAATTTGGACACAGAGGAAAATGCCAGATGAAGAGACCGAGTCACCCAGGAAGAATGCCATGTGGAGACAGGCAGAAATTGGAATGATGAGCTACCAGTCAAGGATTGTCAGCAACCACTGGAAGTGAGGAGAGAGGCAAGGATCCTTCCTTGGAGCCATCAGTAGGGGCATGGTCTTGCCAGCACCTCAACCTCACACTTCTAGTCTCCAGAGCGGTGAGAGAATAAACTGCTATTAATTGAAAGCACTCAGTTTGTGGTGATTTGTTACAGCAGACTTAGAATAATAATGCACATGGATTTTAGAAACATTCAAGAGTTTTTTTCCAATGTTTTCCCAGTATCTCCTTGTTCACATGACCAGGAATCCTTTCAGGTAACTGTTTCTAATCATCACTGTAGATCGCGTTGATGAGGTCAGGGACAATCAAAACAGTGGACTGATTAAAGAAATGATAGTTTATCTATTACAGTATTTGCTATAAAATAATTAAAGTGAGCTAGAGAGAGATATTTGTCATTATTAAAATGATATATTTTTGAGTGGGAAAGGCAAGTCACCAAATAGTATATATGATCATAATTCTTACTTTAAAATATTCATGCATACAAAGATATATGAATATAAGTAAGGGAAGGACTATGTCAAAAGGCAAATAGTGATTATCTCTGGGTAATAAGATTATGGGAGACTTTTATGTTCTTATTTACTATTATCAATTTTTAATTTTTAAATTTATTGATATATATATATAAAGGGGGGAGGAGCGAAACATCAATTTGTTGTTCCACTAGTTTATGCAGTCTTTGATTTATTCTTGTATATGCCCTGACCAGGGATCTACCCTGAAACCTTGGTATGCTCTAACCAACTGAGCTACCCAGCTAGGTAATTTATCTAAAGAACATTTGTCATTTGCTATTGCTATTAAAACTCTGATCATTGTGAAACATTTAAACAAAATAAGCTCAGAGTCTTCCTATTATATTAGACTAGAGGCCCATTGCACAAAGATTTGTGCAATAGGCCTTCCTTCCCTTTGCTTCTAGCACCAGTTTTCCACTGGCACCCAGAACCCAGACCTTCACTCTGGCCAGAGTCTGCCATCTTCCTTTTTGCTGCAGACTCAGGCCAGAGTCTGCCATCTTCGTCTTCGCCGAAGACTCTGGAGTCTGCAGTTTTATCTTCTTTGTGGCACTCCATTCCTGTAGATCCCTTTGTCTCCTGCCCTCTCTCTCATAGCAGGCATCCTGCCCCCTTTGGCCACTCCACGCCTGGAGCAGCTGGGCAGCAGCCATCTCTGGGCTTCTAATTTGCATACTCACTCTGATTGGCTGTGGGTGTAACAAAGGTACAGTCAATTTACATGTTTGTCTATTATTAGTAAGACTAGTGGCCTGGTGCACAGTGAAAGGAAATTAATTAGAAGAAATATTTTAATATCACTATTTGCCCTTTCTCTATAATAAAAGTGTCAACCAAATTCAAGATTGACAATGACAGATGGAAATACACATGTGTGATTGGCGCTAGCGAGAGCTTTATATGTATTGTGTATGTGTGAGTCAACTTAGCCTTGTATGTATATAGAATAAACTTGCTTAATTAGACTTGCTTTCTAATTTAGCTAAACTTTTTCCAGCCCAGTGGAGCACCCCAATTTCTCTTTCAGGTAATTGTCAGCAACTCAGCAGTAAATATCAACATGAAGCAGATAATTATTGTAGATCATGCAGGGAGAATAAAGGGTAAAATATTTAACTACAGCAATGTTTGACTATATTCTGTGCAGTGAGAAAACCTGAAGTTATTTTCAAGTTCTACCATTTCATTACTTTTTAAATTAAATCTTTATTATTCAGATTATTACATTTGTTGCTCTTTTTTCCCCTCCATAGCTCCCCTCCACCCGGCTCCCACCCTTCCCTCTGCCCTTACCTCCCTCCCATTGACCTCATCCATAGGTGTATGATTTTTGTCCAGTCTCTCCCTGTACACCCTCCCTCACCCCTTTTCCCCTGAGAATTATCAGTCCACTCCCTTTCTGTGCTCCTGATTCTAGTATATTCACCAGTTTATTCTGTTGATCAAATTTTTAATTCACTTAATTTTTAGATTCACTTGTTGATAAATATGTATTTGTTGTTCATAATTTTTTGTCTTTTACCTTTTTCTTCTTCCTCTTCTAAAAGAGTACCTTTCAGCATTTCATATAATACTGGTTTGGAGTTGATGAACTCCTTTAGCTTTTTCTTATCTGTGAAGCTCTTTATCTGCCCTTCAATTCTGAATATTAGCTTTGCTGGATAGAGTATTCTTGGTTGTAGGTTCTTGCTATTCATCACGTTGAATATTTCTTGCCATTCCCGTTTGGCCTGCATCGTTTCTGTTGAGAAATCAGCTGACAGTTGTATGGGTGCTCCCTTGTAGGTAATGAACTGTTTTTCTCTTGCTGCTTTTAATATTCTCTCTTTGTCTTTTGCTCTTGGTATTTTAATGATGATGTGTCTTGGTGTAGTCCTCTTTGGATTACTTTTATAGGGGGTTCTCTGTGCTTCTAAGTCTATTTCTTTTACCAGGTGGGGAAAGTTTTCAGTCATTATCTCTTCCAATAGGTTTTCAGTATCTTGCTCTCTCTCTTCTTCTGGCACCCCCACAATTCTGATATTGGTATGCTAGAAACTGTACCAGAGGCTCCTTACATTATCTTCACATTTTTGGATTCTTTTCTCTTCTTGCTTTTCCAGTTGAGTGTTTTCTGCTTCTTTATATTTCAAATTGTTGACTTGATTCTTGCCTTTCTGTAGTCCGGTGTTAGGACTCTGTATAATATTTTTTATTTCAGTCAGTGTATATTTAATTTCTAGTTGGTCCTTTTTCATCTCTAGTTGGACCTTTTCCATCTCTAGTTGGTCCTTTTCCATCTCTAGTTGGATCTTTTGCATCTCTAGTTGGTCCTTTTTCATCTCCTCTTGGGTCTCGCTAACTTAATCCAACTTTTCTAGGATATTCTTGAAAAACTTTATAAGGGTGGCTTTGAACTCTATATCCGGTCGTTTGTTTTCCTCCATTTCTTTTGTTGTGATCCCTTCCCTTGTCTGCATTTTCACTATGCCGGGAGAACTTCTGTGTTAGATTCAGCCTTATGATACCAGACTTGCAAAACCACAGAAGACTCTCTGTTGAGCTTGGGATGGGTGGAGTCTCAGGTCTTAAGGGACTGCCTTGCCTTCCAGTTGGCCCCACCTTCCATGGCCCCTGAGTCTCATGTAACTGGGTAATCGGTGGAGTGGTCCTTGTGCACGTGCACAGTGCCTCTAGACCACTGCCTTTCAGGCTCCCCTGCACTCCAGGACCATATGAGTCTAGGTCCCCAGGGTTTCACCCCAAACTGGGGCTTAGTAGAGTCAGAAGTGGCACCGTTGGGAGGGTCTGTCTCCCGCCCACTCGTGAAAGCCAGCCGCACAATCAGCAGTCTGTCCTCTGCTCGCAATGCCGTGCGCACCACCAGACCTCTGATCTTTTGCAACTCCCCTAAATTTCTGTGCACCTCTCCCTTTTCACAGTCCAAACTCCCCCCGTATGAATTTCGGCTGGATCTGGGGTTTAGTGTCATAGGATAAGGGGTTCAATGCCTTTGAGAGTCTCCATTTCCCTCCTGCCAGAGAAAACCAGCCAGGTACTCTGGCACCCGCTCTCTGCACACACGCATCTCTGTACCTCAGCTTTTTGCAGCTCCTCTGCATCTCCGTGGGCTCCTCTCTTTCCCTCTAGTTGTAGAATTTTCACTCAGCCAGCTTTTCTGTGGTTCTGGATGATGTCTGTTTTCTCTTTTAGTTGTAGTTTTGACATTGTTGTGTGAGGCAGCAGTGTAGGTGTTTATCTATGCCGCCATCTTGGATTCGCTACCATTTCTTATTTCTTTTCAGTCAGGTCAAGTTCCTAAACTTTCTAAATCTCTGTTTTTTGGGTAATGAAAATAGGATTCCACTAAGTCACCTATCTACCTACTCCAGGACTTCTGTGAGGATCAAAAGAGACAGGCATGGAAAAATGCTTCACAGATATTTCGTTAAAGTGTAAAATGTTTCCACCTGGCTATAAAGCAAATTGTGTTCCTGGGCTGAAGAAACTGCAAGGAGGTTAGTCATTGCTAGGGAGAGGAAGTTGGGAGTTGCTACATGACATAATTACCCAGACAAACATTTAGCATATTAGCCTTTTATATATATATATATGGCCTGTCACTAGGGGAAAGAAGCTGGGCGTTGCTATGTGACATTATTACCCAGTGCCCACAGCAGCCTTTTCTGGGCTGGGCTGTGGGCCACATTTTGCACCATGAAGCTTTGGCTGTGATTTGGTGGGCTGTCTCTCTGGGGTGGTAGCAGGGCCTGTGTCCCACTTTGGGGAAGCCTAGTGTTGCTTTGTTGGCACCAGGTCTGCTATGTCATTTCTCTGTAAAGAGCCAGTGCGTGTCACAGCAGCTCTGCATTGAGTATCTGCTCCCAGTGGTCAGTGCATGTCATAGTGACTGGTCAGATGGATGGAGGGATACTTAGCATATTAGCCGTGTGTGTGTGTGTGTGTGTGTGTGTGTGTGTGTGTGTGTGTGTAATATATACAACAATCTCCTCCCTTCTAGTTTCTTAGAAATCACTACAAAAGTAATTCTTCCTGAGCATTGACTTCATGTGATAAACTTCTTAAAAACCTGACCTAAATAGCATTTTCAAAGTTCTTGACCAAGAATTTGAGTTTTTCTAAGATCTGGGCTCCATTTATCTCTATTTACATCTCTGTGGGAGAGAGGCAGCCTTCCACATAAGCAAGATTTGTGAGCCCCTGCTCACAACACACCTTTTGTATGTCCACATTCGTGTATCCTTATCTTGCTTCAGCTGAAAATCTATTCATGCCTCCTCTCCTTGTTCAGTGCTTCTTCTTCTTCTTCTTTTTATTGTTTAAAGCATTACATAGTTCTCCTCCCCCCCCAGCATTGACCTCTCCTCAGCTGCTCCTACACCCCAGTGCATGCCCTCATTCACCCCACCCCCTTTCTACTCTGTGTCCTTTGGTTATGCTCATAGTTTAGTGCTTCTTAACCACTTTTGAGTCATGGAAATACTTGAAAATCTGCTGAAGAACATGGGCTCCTGCTTAGAAATATGCTCAGCTGCATAACATTTTCACAAACAATTATAGAGCCTTCCCATGCTCCTTGAAGCTGGCTCATTCCCAACTGGTGTAGCTCAGTGGTTGAGTGCTGACCCATGAATCAGGAGGTCATAGTTTGAATCCCAGTCAGGGCACATACCTGGTTTTAGGCTCAATCCCCAGTAGGGAGCTTATAGAAAGCAGCTGATTGATGATTCTCATCATTCATATTTCTCTCTCTCTCTCTCTCTCTCTGAAATCAATAAAAACACATATATATATATTAAAAAAGCTTGCTCATGTCACCACAGGTGCTGGGTTAAGACCCTCTGCATTTGACACCTGTCCATTGCAGTATTTAGGTCACACATAGGTCCCTCTTCTGCCTTGAAGTCAGGCTTGGTCAGTTCAGACCATGTGAATCCTTTCTCCTCATTATGTTTTCCACTTATATTGCCCATCCCATTCATTAGAAATCATGTGTTTCCCTTGGTTCTCTCCTTAAAAAATAGGGACTCTTGATGATAACTCTTTTTTCTTTTTGGAATTTATTTAAAATTTATTTTTGACACAATTACAGACGCCCCCATTTGCATACCTCCACAGGACCCCCCGTCCCCCATCACCACACTGGGGTCTGTGTCTATAGGTAATGCATATATGTTCTTTGGCTAATCTCTTCACCTTCTTTCATCCAGTCACCTCCCAACTTCCCTTTGACAACTATCAGTCAGTTTCTCGTATCCATTTCTCTGATTCTATTTTGTTATTATAACTCTTTATATTTTATACTCTAGAGAAAACATCCTTACTTATAATAGATTCTCCTCAAATATTTGCTGAGGCAAAGTTCCTTTTGCACTGGTATTTCTACTATAAATTTGTAATTTTATTTTATAGTTTTATATATAATTCTAGCACAAATCCCAAAGATATGGTAAGTAAATAATTTAGACATGCATATAACGAGGCAGTACATTGAGTCTGAAAGCAAAAATGCCAACCTCTGCCTCTTACTAGCTTTATGAATTAAAAATCTTCTTGAGCCAAAACCAGTTTGGCTCAGTGGATAGAGCGTCGGCCTGTGGACTGAAAGGTCTCAGGTTCGATTCTGGTCAAGGGCATGTATCCTGGTTGCGGGCACATCCCCAGTAGGGGGCGTGCAGGAGGCGGCTGATCGATGTCTCTCTCTCATGAATGTTTCTGATTTTCTATCCCTTTCCCTTCTTCTCTGTAAAAAATCAATAAAATGTATTAAAAATAAAAATCTTCTTGATATTTCTTAATTTCCTTTATTCATATAGGGATAATAACACATGCATGCAATACAGGGTAAAGACTGCAGGGCTATTTAAAGAGACAACCACAGAGGGGAGAATCCAAGATGGCGGCATAGGTAAACACCTACACTGCTGCCTCGCACAACAATTTCAAAACTACAACTAAAAGACAGAATGGACATCATCCAGATCCACAGGAAAGCTGGCTGAGTGGAAGTTCTACAGCTAGAAGGAAAGAGAGGGGCTCACGGAGACCCAGAGGAGCTGTAAAAAGCCGAGCTACGGAGATGCGCGCGCTGAGAGAGCGGGTGCCGGAGTACCTGGCTGGCTTTCTCTGGCAGGAGGGAAACGGAGACTCCCAACGCCACTGAACCCCTTCTCTTAAGACATTAAACCCCAGATCCAGCCAAAACTCATACAGGGTGAGTTTGGACTGTGAAAAGGGAGAAGTGCCAGAAATTTAGGGGAGTTGCAAAAGATCAGAGGGCTGGTGGCTGCACGCATGGCACTGCGCGAAGGATAGATTGCTGATTGTGCCGCTGACTTTCTCGAGTGGGTGGGAGACAAACCCAACTGTGCCACTTCTGACTCTACTAAGCCCCAGTTTCAGGTGAAACCCTAGGGACCTAGACTCCTGTGGTCCTGGCGCACAGGGGAGCTGGAAAGGCAGCGGTTAGAGGCACTGCAGGTGGCGTACAAGGACCGCTCCAGCCATTACCTAGTCTCGTGAGACTCAGGGGCCGTGGAGGGCGGGGCCGACTGGAAGGCAAGGTGGTCCCTTAAGCCCTGAGACTCCACCCCTCCCAAGCTCAACACAGGCTTCTGCGGCTTTGCAAGCCTGGTTTCATAAGGCTGAATTCAACACAGAAGTTTCCCTGACATAGGGAAAATGCCGAGACAAGGGAAGGGAGTACAAACAAAAGAAATGGAGGAAAAAAAACGACTGGATATAGAGTTCAAAACCACGCTTATAAGGTTTTTCAAGAATATGCTAGAAAAGATGGATAAATTTATCAAGTCCCAAGAGGAGATGAAAAAGGACATACTAGAGATTCAAAAGAGCCAACTAGAGATGGTAAAGGTCCAACTAAAGATGAAAAAGGACCAACTAAAAATTAAACATTCACTGACTGAAATAAAAAAATATTATACAGAGTCCTAACAGCAGACTAGAGAAAGACAAGAATCAAGTCAAAAATTTGAAATATAAAGAAGCAGAAAACACTCAACTGGAAAATCAAGAAGAGAAAAGAATCCAAAAATGTGAAGATAATGTAAGGAGACTCTGGGACAGCTTCAAACGTACCAACATCAGAATTGTGGGAGTGCCAGAAGAGAGAGAGCAAGATACTGAAAACCTATTTAAAGAAATAATGACTGAAAACTTCCCACATCTGGTGAAAGAAATAGACTTACACGTCCAGGAAGCACACAGAACCCCATATAAAAGGAATCCAAAGAGGACCACACCAAGACACATCATGATTAAAATACCAAGAGCAAAAGACAAAGAGACAATATTAAAAGCAGCAAGAGAAAAACAGTTCATTCCCTACAAGGGAGCACCCATATGACTGTCAGCTGATTTCTCAACAGAAACGATGCAGGCCAGATGGGAGTGGCAAGAAATATTCAACGTGATGAATAGCAAGAACCTACAACCAAGAATAATGTATCCAGCAAAGCTATCATTCAGAATTGAAGGGCAGATAAAGAGCTTCACAGAGAAGAAAAAGCTAAAGGAGTTCATCAACTCCAAACCAGTATTATATGAAATGCTGAAAGGTACTCTTTAAGAAGAGGAAGAAGAAAAAGATTAAAGTCAAAAAATTATGAACAACAAATACATATCTATCAACAAGTGAATCTAAAGATTAAGTGAATTAAAAATTTGATCAACAGAATAAACTGGTGAATATACTAGAGTCAGGAGCATTGAAAGGGAGTGGACTGATAATTCCCAGGGGGAAAGAGGTGAGGGGTATACAGGGAGAGACTGGACAAAAATTATACACCTATGGATGAGGTTAACGGGAGGGAGGGAAGGGTGGGAGCTTGGTGGAGGGGTGCTATGGAGGGGAAAAAGAAAAATGTAATAATCTGAATAATAAAGATTTAATTAAAAAAATAAAAATAAAAGACAACCACAGAGAATCCAAGATGGTGGCATAGGTAAATGCCTACATTCCTGCCTCGCACAACAATTTCAAAACTACAACTAAAAGACAGAACGGACATCATCCAGAACCACAGGATAGCTGGCTGAGTGGAAATTCTACAACTAGAAGGAAAGAGAGGGGCTCACAGAGACCCAGAGAAGCTGCAAAAAGCTGAGATCCAGCCAAAACTCATATGCGGGGAGTTTAGACTGTGAAAAGGGAGAAGTGCACAGAAATTTAGGGGAGTCGCAAAAGATCAGAAGTCTGTGGAATGCACAGCACTGCGCGCAGAGGACCAACTGCTTATTGTGCCACTGCTGGCTTTCACGAGAGGGTGGGAGACAGGTTTCAGGAGAAACCCTGGGGACCCAGACTCATATGGTCCCGAGTGAAGGGCAGCCAGAGGGGCAGCAGTCTAGAGGCACTGTGAGGGTGCGTGCATGCACAGGGACCACTCCAGTGATTACCCAATCATGTGACACTCAGGGGCCATGGAGGGCAGGGCCGACTGGAAGGCAAGGCGGTCCCTTAAGCCCTGAGACTCCACCCATCGCAAGCTCAACAGAGAGGCTTCTGCAGTTTTGCAAGTCTGGTATCATAAGGCTGAATCCAACACAGAAGTTCTCCTGGCATAGTGAAAATGCCAGAACAGGGAGACCTCGCCATCTTGCAGAGGGAGGTGGATGTCTGCGGAGGTCTGAAAGCTGCAGCTGAAGCGCTCACCAAACAGCTGGGAACCCAGAACACCACTCTCCAATCAGCGCATACACGCAGACACAGAGGAGATCCACACAGCACACAGAAAGGTCAGATTTCGCCTGGGATAAGTGCCTTGTGTGTTGTACCTGGTCCTGTTGTAGTTTGTGCCTTTCAATCAACGAAGGAGTGAGAACTACATAACCAGACACCCGGAGAAGAAAGACCATGGGCAGAAAAAGAAACAGCCCACATAACACAGAAAGGCAGGTATCACCAGAAAAGGAAGTAAATGAAATAGAAGCAGAAATAAGCCTGCCAGAGAAAGATTTCAGAGAAATGATCAAAAAATGGATGAAAAGAATGGAAGACAAAATCGACAATGTGAGTAAGAGCCAAGAGGAAATGAAGAAGAAGCAAGAAGAAATGCAGAAGAACCGAGAAGAAATGCAGAATACTCAAGAGGAAATGAAAAATGACATCACTGCTATAAAGAACTCAATAGAAAGAATCAAAAGTAGACTAGAAGAAGCAGAGGACCGCATCAGTGAGCTAGAAGACATGGTAGGAAAAAATACCCAATTAAAGCAGCTTCTAGAAAAAAAGTTAAAAAGCAAGAGGAGAGCCTAAGGGAACTTTGGGATAACATGAAACAAAATCACATCCACATAATTGGGGTTCCAGAAAGAGTGGAAACTGAGCAAGGATTAGAGAACCTGTTTGAAGAAATAATGACAGAAAATTTCCCCAATATAGGAAAGAAAAAATCCACACAAATCCAAGAAGCTCATAGAGTCCCAAGCAAAATGAACCCCAACAAACCGACACCAAGGCACATTATAATTAAATTGGCAAACACCAATGACAAAGTAAGAATCTTAAAAGTGGCCAGAGAGAAACAGAAAGTTACCTACAAAGGAACCTCCATAAAACTAGCAACTGATTTCTCAAAAGAAACTCATAAGGCCAGAAGGGAATGGAATGAAATATACAAAGTCATGCAAAGGAAGGGTCTGAATCTAAGAATGCTGTACCCTGCAAGACTTTCAATCAAAATTGAAGGTGAAATCAGAAGCTTCACAGACAAAAAAGGACTAAGGGAATATATTACCACCAAAGCAGCAATGCAAGAAATATTAAAGGGTCTGCTGTAATAAAAAGAAATAGGAAGCGAAGAAGGAACTTGGGGGTAAACTAAAAATGGCAACACATAAGTTACATTTAATAACTTTAAAAATATATATATTTTATTGATTTTTCACAGAGAGGAAGGGAGAGGGACAGAAAGTTAGAAACATCGATGTGAGAGAGACATGAATCAGCCGCCTCCTATATACCCCACACCGGAGATGTGCCCGCAAGCAATGTATATGCCCCTGACCAGAATCAAACCTGAGACCCCTCAGTCCACAGGCCAACACTCCATCCACTGACCCAAACCAGTCTTGGCTACATTTAATAACTTTAAATGTAAACGGATTAAATGCTCCAATCAAAAGACATAGGGTAACTGATTGGATAAGAAAACATGATCCATATATCTGCTGTCTGCAAGAAACCCACCTCAGGAAAAGAGATGCACACAGATTGAGGGTGAAGGGATGGAAGATGGTATTTTAGGCAAATGGAAATGAAAAAAAAAGCTGGCGTTGCAATACTTATATCTGACAAATTAAATCTCAAAGTGAAGGACATAACAAGAGATAAAGAAGGCCACTTTATAATACTAAAGGGAACAATCCAACAAGAGGAAATAATTCTGGTAAACATATATGCACCCAATATGGGAGCACCTAAATACATAAAAAAAACTCCTGGAGGATATTAAGAGAGATTGACAGCAATACAATCAGAGTAGGGGACTTTAATACCCCACTGTCACCATTGGACAAATCCTCTAAATAAAAAATCAGCAAAGAAACATCAATCCTAAATGACTCACTTAGACCAGATGGAATTAATTGACATCTTCAGAACATTTCAACCCAAAGCCACAGAATATACATTCTTCTCTAGTGCACATGAGTCATTTTCAAAGATAGGTCATATGTTGGGTTTTAAGAATAGTCTCTTCAAATTCAAGAAGATAGAAATCATATCAAGCATTTTCTCAGACCACAGTGCATAAAACTGGAAATAAAATATAATAAAAACAATAGAAAGAAATCAAACACATGGAGACTAAACAGCATGCTATTAAACAACGACTGGGTAACCAAGGAGATCAAGGAAGAAATAAAAAACATCATGACAATGACAACACAACAATGCAAAATTTATGGGACACAGTGAAAGCAGTCTTGAGAGGGAAGTTCATAGCCCTACAAGCCTACTGCAAAAAATAGAAAACAATGGTAATAAATTACCTAACCCTACAACTCAAAGAGCTAGAAAGAGAGCAACAAGAAAATCCCAGTGTAAGCAGAAGGAAGGAAATAGTAAAGATCAGAGCAGAGATAAACAACATGGAGACCAAAGAAACAGTTCAAAAGATCAACAAAACCAAGAGCTGGTTCTTTGAAAAGATAAACAAGATTGATGGACCTCTAGCCAGGCTCACCAAAAAGCCAAGAGAGAAGACCCAAATAAACAAAATCAGAAATGAGAGTAGAAATAACAACAGACCCTGCTGAAATACAAAGGATTGTTAAAAAGTATTATGAACAAATCTATTCTAACAAATTGGACAACCTGCAAGAAATAGACATATTCCTAGAAAAATATAACCTTCCACAACTCAATCAGGAAGAATCTCAACATCTCAATAGTCCAATAACTATGGAAGAAATTGAAGCAGTCATCAAAAAGCTTCCAGCAAATAAAAGAATGGGACCAGATGGCTACACAGGAGAGTTTTACCAAACATTCAAGGAAGAATTAAAACCTATCCTCAGACTATTCAAAAACATTCAAGAAGAAGGAACACTTCCAAATACCTTCTATGAAGCCAGCATCACCCTAATACCAAAACCAGATAAAGACAACACAATGGAAGAGAATTATAGGCCAATATCTCTCATGAACATAGATGCCAACATTATCAAGAAAATTCTAGCAAATCGGATCCAGCAGTACATCAGAAAGATCATACACCATGACCAAGTAGGATTCATCCCAGGAATGCAGGGATGATACAATATCAGCAAATCAATAAATGTGATACATCACATAAACAAATTGGGAGATAAAAATCACATAGTCGTATCAATTGATGCAGAAAAAGCATTTCACAAAATCCAACACCCTTTCTTGATAAAAATTCTCAGCAAAGTGGGAATAGAAGGAGCATACCTCACCATCATAAAAGCCATATATGATAAACCCACAGCTAACATCATACTCAATGGGAAAAAACTAAAACAATTTCCCCTAAGAACAGGAACAAGACAGGGATGCCCACTCTCACCTCTCCTGTTCGACATAGTACTGGAAGTATTAGCCATTGCAATTAGACAAGAAGAAGAAATAAAAGGCATCCAAATTGGAAAAGAAGAAATAAAGCTGTCCTTATTTGCAGATGACATGATACTGTACATAAAAACCCAAAGGACTCCATCCCAAAACTAATTGACTTAATAAATGAATTTGGCAATGTAGCAGGGTACAAAGTTAATGCCAAGAAATCTGTGGCATTTCTATACACTAACAATGAAATTACAGAAAGGGAGACTAAAAAAGCAATCCCATTTACCATCGCACCAAAAAAATTAAGATACCTAGGAATAAACATAACTAAAGAGGTAAAAGACCATATGTAGAAAACTACAGGACACTGAAAAAAGAGATAGAGGAAGATGTTAACAGATGGAAGAGCATACCATGCTCATGGATTGGGAGAATCAACATCATTAAAATATCCATACTACCCAAAGCAATCTATAGATTCAATGCACTCCCCATTAAAATACCAATGACATATTTCACATACCTAGAAAGAATTCTTCTTAGATTCATCTGGAACAAAAAAAGACCACAAATAGCTACAGCAATTCTGAGGAAGAAGAATAAAGTAGGTGGGATCTCAATACCAGATTTCAAGCTATATTTCAAAGCAACTGTTCTCAAAACAGCCTGGTACTGGCACAAGAAGAGACATATAGACCAATAGAATAGAATAGAGAATCCAGATATCCACCCAAACACTATGCTTAATTAATATTTGACAAAAGAGGCGTGAAGATACAATGGAGCCAAGATAGCCTCTTCAATAAATGGAGTTGGGAAAATTGGACAGATACATGCAAAAAAATGAAACTGGACCACCAACTTACACCAAATACAAAAATAAACTCAAAATGGATAAAGGACTTAAACATTAGAAGGGAAACCATAAAAATACTAGAGGAATCCACAGGCAGCACAATCTCAGACACATGCCAAAAGAACTTCTTCACTGATACTGCTCCAAAGGCAATGGAAGCTTAAGAAAAAATAAACAAATGGGACTATATCAAAATAAAAAGCTTTTGTACAGCAAAAGAAACCATCAACAAAACAACAAGAAAGACCACTGTATGGGAGAACATATTTGCAAATGTTATGACTTATAAAGGTTTAATCTCCAAAATCTACAGGCAACTTATACAACCTAGTAAAAGGAAGATAAATGATCCAATAAAAAAATGGGCAACGGACCTAAATAGAATCTTTTCAAAAGATGACAGAAGGAAGGCCAAGAACACATGAAAACATGTTCAAAGTCACTAATTATCTGAGAGATGCAAATCAAAATGACAATGAGATAACATCTTACACCTGTCACAATGGCAATCATCAACAAATCAACCAAGGACAAGTGTTGTCAAGGATGAGGAGAAAAAGGAATCCTTGTGCACTGCTGGTGGGAATGTAGACCGGTGTAGCCACTGTGGAGAAGAGTATGGAGTTTTCTCAAAAACCTAAAAATGGACCTCCTATTTGACCCAGCCATCCCACTCTTAGGAATTTATCCTAAGAAATTACAAACATCAATCAGAAAGGATTTGTGCAGCCCTATGTTCATAGCAGCACAATTTACTATAGCTACAATTTGGAAACAGCCTAGGTGCCCGTCAGCAGATGAGTGGATCAGAAAACTGTGGTATTCTATGCTGCCATTAAAAAGAAGGAATTCTTACCATTTGCAGCAAGCTGGTTGGAACTGGAGAGCCTTATGCTTAGTGAAATAAGCCAGTCAATGAAGGAGAAGGACCACATGATCTCACTCATTTGTGGATAATAAAGAACATTGTAAACTAATGAACAAAAGGATAGATACAGAGGCAGTAAAATAGACTGTGAAATTATAGCAGGAAGATTAAGGAGAGGTGGGGTAGATCAATCAAAGGACTTGTATCGATAGTCCAGGGGAGAATCCAAGATGGCGGCATAGGTAAACACCTACACTGCTGCCTCGCACAGAAATTTCAAAACTACAACTAAAAGAGAGAATGGACACCATCCAGAACCACAGGAAAGCTGGCTGAGTGGAAATTCTACAACTAGAATGAAAGAGAGGGGCTCACGGAGACCCAGAGGAGCTGCAAAAAGCTCATTTATGAAGACGCATGCGTGGAGAGAGCGGGTCCCGGAGAACCTGGCTGGCTTTCTCTGGCAGGACGGAGACGGAGACTCTCAAAGGCATTGAACCCCTTATCCTACGACACTAAACCCCAGATCCAGCCGAAACTCATATGGGGGGAGTTTGGACTGTGAAAAGGGAGAAGTGCACAGAAATTTAGGAAATTTGCAAAAGATCAGAAGTCTGGTTGCGCGCACGGCACTGTGGGCAGAGGACTGACTGCTGATTTTGCCACTGGCTTTCATGAGTGAGCGGGAGAAAGAACCTCCCAACTCTGCCACTTCTAATTCCACTAAACGCCAGTTTCAGGCAAAACCCTGTGGACCCAGACTCATATGGTCCCAGAGTGCAGGGGAGCCGGAAAGGTATCAGTCTAGAGGCACTGCGAGGGCACGTGTGCCGCGCATGCATAAGGGCCGCTCCAGCGATTACCTAGTCATGTGAGACTCAGGGGCTGTTGAGCATGGGGCCGACAGGAAGGCAAGGTGGTCTCTTAAGCCCTGAGACTCCACCCATCCCAAGCTCAACAGAGAGGCATCTGCAGTTTTGTATCATAAGGCTGAATCCAACATAGAAGTTCTCCTGGCATAGTGAAAATGCCGAGACAAGGGAAGGGATCACAAACAAAAGAAATGGAGGAAAACGAACGACTGGATATAGAGTTCAAAGCCATGCTTACAAGGTTTTTCAAGATATCCTAGAAAAGTTTGATACAGTTAGCGAGAGCCTAGAGGAGATGAAAAAGAACCAACTAGAGATGGAAAAGACCCAACTAGAGATGGGAAAGGACCAACTAGAGATGGAAAAGGTCCAACTAGTGATGAAATAGGACCAACTAGAAATTAAACATACACTGACTGAAATAAAAAAATATTTACAGAGTCCTAACAGCAGACTAGAGAAAGCCAAGAATCAAGTCAAAAACTTGAAATATAAAGAAGCAGAAAACACTCAACTGGAAAAGCAAGAAGAGAAAAGAATTCATAAATGTGAAGATAACATAAGGAGTCTCTGGGATAGCTTCTAGCGTACCAACATTACAATTGTGGGGGTGCCAGAAGAAGAGAGAGAGCAAGATACTGAAAACCTATTTAAAGAAGTAATGACTGAAAACTTCCCCCACCTGGTGAAAGAAATAGACTTACAAGTCCAGGAAGCACAGAGAACCCCCTATAAAAGTAATCCAAAGAGGACTACACCAAGACACATTGTAACTAAAATACCAAGAGCAAAAGACAAAGAGAAAATATTAAAAGCAGCAAGAGAAAAACAGTTCATCACGTACAAGGGAGCACCCATACAACTGTCACGTGATTTCTCCACAGAAACGATGCAGGCCAGATAGGAGTGGCAAGAAATATTCAACGTAATGAATAGCAAGAACCTACAACCAAGAATAATGTATCCAGCAAAGCTATCATTCAGAATTGCAGGGCAGATAAAGAGCTTCACAGAGAAGAAAGAGCTAAAGGAGTTCATCAACTCTAAACCAGTATTATATGAAATGCTGAAAGGTACTCTTTTAGAAGAGGAAGAAGAAAAAGGTAAAAGACAAAAAATCATGAACAACAAATACATATCTATCAACAAGTGAGTCTAAAAATTAAGTGAATTAAAAATTTGATCAACAGAATAAACTGGTGACTATAACAGAATCAGGAGCACAGAAAGGGAGTAGACTGATAATTCTCGTGAGGAGTGTATAGGGAGAGACTGGAGAAAAATCATACACCTATGGATGAGGTCAATGGGAAGGAGGTAAGGGTAGAGGGAAGGGTGGGAGCTGTGTGGAGGGGTGCTATGGAAGGGAAAAAAGAGAAACAAATGTAATAATCTGAATAATAAAGATTTAATTAAAAAAAAGGACTTGTATCTATGCATATAAGCATAACCAATGAACATAGTCAATGGGGATTGGGGTATGCCTGGGTGGGAGGGGGGCAATGGGGAAATATGTATACTTGTAACAATATATAAAAAAAAGCCAGAACAAGGGAAGAGATCACAAACAAAAGAAATGGAGGAAAACAAACGACTGAATATAGAGTTCAAAACCATGCTTATAAGGTTTTTCAAGAATATCCTAAAAAAGTTGGATAAAGTTACCGAGACCCAAGAGGAGATGAAAAAGAACCAACTAGAGATGGAAAAGATCCAACTAGAGATGAAAAAGGACCAACTAGAAATTAAGCATACAATGACTGAAATAAAAAAAAATTATAAGCGACTTAATAGCAGACTAGAGGAAGGCAAAATCAAGTAAAAAATTTGAAATATAAAGAATCAGAAAACACTCAACTGGAAAATCAAGAAGAGAAAAGAATCCAAAAATGTGAAGATAATGTAAGGAGCCTCTGGGACAGCTTCAAGCATACCAACATCAGAATTGTGGGGGTGCCAGAGGAAGAGAGAGAGCAAGATACTGAAAACCCACTTAAAGAAATAATGACTGAAAACTTCCCCCACCTGGTGAAAGACATAGACTTACAAGTCCAGGAAGCACACAGAACCCCATATAAAAGGAATCGAAATGGGACTACACCAAGGCACATAATTAAAATACCAAGAGCAAAAGACAAAGAGACAATATTAAAAGCAGCAAGAGAAAAATAGTTCATTACCTACAAGGGAGCACCCATACGACTGTCAGCTGATTTCTCAACAGAAACCATGCAGGCCAGATGGGAGTGGCAAGAAATATTCAATGTGATGAATAGCAAGAACCTACAACCAAGAATACTCTATTCAGCAAAGCTATCATTCAGAATTGAAAGGCAGATAAAAGAGCTTCACAGATAAGAAAAAGCTAGAGGAGTTCATCAACTCCAAGCCAGTAGTGTATGAAATTCTGCAAGGTACTTTTTAAGAAGCGGAAGAAGAAAAAGGTAAAAGATAAAACATTATGAACAACAAATATGTATCTATCAACAAGGGGATTTAAAAATTAAGTGAATTAAAAATTTGATCAACAGAATAAACTTGTGAATATAATAGAATCAGGAGCACAGAAAGGGAGTGGACTGATAATTCTCATGGGGAAATGGGTGAGGGGTGTACAGGGAGAGACTGGACAAAAATCATACACCTATGGATGAGGTCAATAGGAGGGAGGTAAGGGTAGAGGGAAGGGTGGGAGCGGGTGGAGGGGAGCTATGGAGGGGAAAAAGTGAAACAAATGTAATAATCTGAATAATAAAGATATAATAAAAAAAAAAAGAAGAAGAGACAACCACAGGCCCTGTCCAGTGTGGTTTAATTGGTTGGAATATTGACCCATACACTGAAAGGTGGTGGTTTTGATTCCTGGTCAGGGCACATACCCAGGTTGCAGGTTTCATCCACACTTGGGGGGCATTTCTGGAGGCAACTCATGGGTGTTTCTTTCTCTCCCTTTCTCTCTCTAATGTCAATACAAAAACACATCCTCAGGTGAGAATTAAAAGAGAGAGAGGGAGGGAGGAAGGGAG
>JAAGEH010000480.1:12590974-12602794 GCA_011751065.1 Lasiurus cinereus
TTCCTTTCCTTTCCTTTCCTTTCCTTTCCTTTCCTTTCCTTTCCTTTTCCTTTCTTTTCTTTTCGTCCTTACCTGAGTATATGTTTTAGAGAAAGAAGAAGGGAGAGGAAGAGAATGAGAGAGAGAAACATGGATCTGCCAATTCCTGCATGCTCCCCAACCGGGGATCAACCCAGGTATATGCCCTGAAGGGGAATCGAACTCACAACCCTTTGATGTAGGGGACGACACTTCAACCAGCTGAGCCACCTGGCCAGGGCTGGGGCATATTGTTTTAGCTTTGTATTAGACACACAGTCCATCAAACCTTCATTCCCAAGACAGCCTGACTTAATGCTAAAATATACTCCCAGCTAAAACCCCACAAGAAGGTATTTATTGTTCAGTCAGAGAAGAAAATACAGTGGTACCTCGAGATACGAGTTTAATTCATTCCATAACCTTGAGGCATGGGAAACTATGAGACGCTCGAGTTGAGGTAAACTGGTGGGTCGTGTGCAGCTGGCCGATCCGCTCGATTACTCCTATCTCAAATGTTGCTCGTATTTCAAAGCAAAAATCGCTCACTCAATGGCTCGTATCTCAAAAATCTCGTATGTTCAGGCACTCGTATCTCGAGGTACCACTGTAAGTGAAAAGAAAAGCCCAGTTCAGTAACAGTAACACAGAAATGCACTTTCAAACTTGAATGTAGGTTGATACTCATGAATTATCTGATTTACTGAGACAACATAACTTTTGGGAAGGTAAACTAACTTGTTCAGACATAGTAACATGCATCGTTACTCTATCCTAAGACTTGGATAGGGTAACAAGGGGGATTGGATTTTCATGGGAACCTCTGAGTTTAAAGTTTTTCTCTTGTTGTCAGGAGCTCAACTGAGCTGAAGAGAGCTAGGTGGCCAGGTGTTAGAGTAGCAGATTAGGACAATAAACTATAATGATAGAAATGGTCAAGCCTTTTGTCACTTACTGCCATAGTGTAAGCAGGGCTAACCCAGAGAAGGTGTCAACCACCCTGTTTCATTTCCCATGTACCTGAGCTGGGGGAGGGTCAGGGACCAGCTCAGACATGGGGTCATCGCTCCATCAAGGGGAGTGGGGCTGGGGGAGAGGACAGCTTCCAGGGAAGCCTGCCTCCTAATACCTTTGTAAGTGACTGTGATCAGGCTTGAAACAGCAGAGTTTTAGCCAGGAGCTGGGTTCCTTCTTTGTCTTCTTATAAGCCTACTAGAGGCCCGCTGCATGGAATTGATACAAGAGTAGGCCTTTTTTCCCTTCAGCCGCCTGCAGGCACCTGGGACCCAGGCTGGCTTCCTTCCAGCCCCAGCTTTGTCTGGAAGCACATCTGGTATAATTAGAATATTACCCTTTTATTATTATAGATCAGACTGTGTCTGCTTTTGATTTGGGAAATACTATCACTGCAACTCTGGCTTACTAATTATATTCCTTTTATTGCATTTTTGCACATTTTTAGCATAAACTAACTTTACCATCTAAAATCATTAAAGGCTTTCCCCCTGGGTACATTCAATAAAAAATCAAAGGGACTTATTAATAAATCTAACAAATATTTGTAAGGAACACTGAACTTACACATAATGTTTGCTGCTGGCTGCAGAGCAGACAGTCGTACAGGCCCTTGGTCAAAGTGGTAAACATATTGCTTACATGTTTGTTTCCTTACATTTCTGTACCTCCCCTGACCTCATGCTGCCCTTTGTCTTTTTCCACCTCGCATTTCATTTTGCTACCTCAAAATGCTCATTACTTCAGTACTATATGTTCCCAAACATTCCTGTTAGTCTCTCTCCTGGGGATCACCACCCACTTCCACACCATGGTAAAAGGTTGGTTTTAAGAGGAAAACAAGCACATTAAATCAATTCATACTAGACCAGTGGTTGGCAAACACATTAGTCAACAGAGCTAAATATCAACAGCACAACAATTGAAATTTGAGAGCTGAAAACCGACTTTTGCGCATGGGCCACAAAGTTTCAATGGCACTGTACATGCGCGCCCGCAAGTGGTATTTTGTGGAAGAGCCACACTCAAGGGGCCAAAAAGCAGCATGTGGCTCACGAGCTGCAGTTTGCTGACCACGGTACTGGACTATGCATGATTAATAGGCTGCCAAATCTCATAGGTACTTGCATTTTAAATAAGTACAGTAGCAAAACAGGTTGACCCAAATTAATCTTGAGATGATGGATTGAAGACTGGGTAAAGTAATGAAAAAGAGTAATGATAGGAACCATATAGAAGAAATGGTTGGTGGGAGAATGGCTAAGAAGAGAGAGATTTTATATTCTTAAATTGTGTATTTCAGATGAATTCCTATTCACTTGGACAGGCAGATCTATATTTCCCCCTCAAAGACAGGCTGGTAAAGTAAAGTGAGAAAAATGGAGTCAATGGTCCCATCATTCATCTAAATGCTTAGGCCCAAACTCTTAGCATCCCATTCTCACTTCATCTTACATCCCTCACCTAATGCATCATCAAACCCTGTAGATTTCTTATATCCAATGAATCCAGATCAGACCACTGTTTACCCTCTACGTCTACTCTTGGTCCAAAGCCCCATCCTGTGTTACTACACCACGTTCCTTACCTTCTGTGGTCCCCAACACTCTTCTCAAAACAGCAGCCACCATGCTTCTCTCCAAATGAGGACAGATGATGTCAACCATGTCATTTTCCTGGTCTCAGTGGTCCAGTGGCTTCCCATCAGACCAAAGTACAATCTAAAGTCCTTCCTGTGCTCTGCCCCTCACACTTTCTTACGTCTCCTAAGTCTCCTCCCTTACCACTCTCTTTTGCTCATCGTGTTCCAACTATGTCAGCCTATTGCTGTACTTCAGAATGACAAACATTTTCCTGTGTCAAGGCATTTTATTTTGGTGTTCTCTCCTTCCCCTTCCTTTTTCTCCTAGAGAAGGGGGATGGTCTCCAAGCTATCTACATAGTTCCTGCCTAAATAAAGGTCTTTCCTCAAATCCCACCTTCTCAGACTCTGCTCCTAAACATTCTATCCTGCAAAACTTTGCTCTCTCTAGCTCCTCATCCTGATATATATATAGCATTAGTCAGTATTAGTCACCTAGTGATTACAGAAAAGTAAACAATGACAAAAATCTGTTAAGGAGCTTACAAACAGGAGGAGAAAGGGTATTGTTGATTCTGGTGAAACCAAGTACCATTGCCTATATTTTTAATATTAAAATATACTAGGATCTTCCCACAATAGGCTAAACTAATTATTGAAACCATTAGTATAAGGCAAAAGAAACAAATAAAAAATTAAGTAGTAAGAGGAAGGATCAGAGGAAAACATAGGTAGGTGGCTATAAGAGAAAATAACCACTGTGATTGACAGATTTCTTCATATAGGACAAGACATGTGTGAGAGATACATGTGGACTGATGGAGTTCAGTACAGTTTCATTGCGATTTTGGAGTGAAAAACAAAACTAGCTATAACTAGGAAAAATTAGCTATATGGAAATGTAGCTAATAAGTAATTGAAGTTGAGCTTTTCTATTTTATATACATTATCTTGCTTGATCTCCTCTGATACTTTGTAATAAGTAAAGATAGTCATAGTTATTTTTAATATTGAATTGCAAAGAAGGTGGGGAATGAGTTAGTAAATGGCAGAACTGGAACTCAAACCTTGCACTCCAAGGTCCAAGTGATGAATTCTTTCCATGATACCAAAGCAAAAAGTAGAGAGAAGTTGAGTGATGCATGTTAGAAATGACAAAGGGAGTTTGAAATGATGACCACAAGCCAAGTGTAAAGATAGGATATTATACTGGGCACTATGGAATTAGGATATCAATATTTCAAAAAACTGCTTATTCAAAATCTGTAATAAATGCTCCTTTACCCAGAATAACCTGTTTTAGAGTTGCAGTATTTTCAGAACTGGGCTGAGAAGTTGTATATATACATGATTTAAATTCAATGCTTAAAATTGTTTTTGTCTTTCAAAAAACTCCCAGTCCCAAGTGTCATGTATTCATTAAAAACCATGATGGTGTCATGAAACTGTGTTACAATCCATATCAGCTTAACTGTGTCACCATGCAGACGGCGGAACATCACAATATAGGTCAATTAAGTGAATAACCCTGGCAGAGGACAGAATGGTCCAGTTTGTCCACAAGATGACATAGGAATAGATGCACAAAAGGGGACAAAACTTTGTTCCCAAAAGATTTTCAAAATGAGAATGGAATATACAGACACTGACTTAGTTACAGGAAGTTGGATATAGTGGAATAAATCTAATGAGTAGATATATGAGGAACTCAGGGATTTTTGTGTTTTAGAATAAAGCTGCCTTAAAGAAAAAATAGAACAGATTTTCCGTTGATCAGATTCTTGAGCCGTGAAAAAGCAAAGCCAAAATAATCTCACAATCTCAACTAAGCATAAATTCAGCAGAGGGAGTAATTTAATTTTGTAAAGCTTAGTTTAAGTTCAGTATTTTATCCATATAATTTGCTTATTCGTAGCAGTTTCAATAGCAAGATTTAATTTAAAATAAAATTGATGCCCTGGCCAGGTTGGCTCAGTGGATTGAGCATTGCCCTGTGGACTCAAGGGTCCCAGGTTTGATTCTGGTCAAGGGCACATGCCCAGGTTGTGGGCTCAGTCCCTAGTAGGGGGCATGCAGGAGGCAGCCAATCAATGATTCCCTCTCATCATTTATGTTTCTCTCTCACTCTTCCTTTCCATTCCTCTCTAAAATCAATAAAAATATATTAAAAAAAATAAAATAAAATTGATAATTTTGTGCCCGTGTTGACTGGCAATTTGAATTAAAATATTTAGTTACAACTTTCTTCCATTAACAACTGTGAAGTATGATGAAACTGTCATTCCCATTATGAAAAGGATAACAGAGACTAAATTGCCCTAAATTTTTTTTCCTAATTTGTTTTGGTAGGTATTTCCATGGATCTAGTCTGGTCTTGGCTTTTGATGCCTGCTCCAGGTTGGGGAGCTATCTGAGGACAATAAAGAGAGTGAGGTTAATAAAAAGCCAACAACAAGCCACAAAGGACAGCCTGATTAAAATTGGGTGCTAGCAAGTAGATAAAATGCACAGCTGATTGAGGATTAGAGAGAGCCTTTGTCAGCTGATTCCCAGGTCTATGCCTTTGAGTCAATGACCTAATTCAGAGGCAGAGAAAGAGGTCGCTCCCAATCTGTGATTTGAGTAGTGTCAAAAGTCATTTTACCTTAAAAAAAACCAGTATTGTTTCTTCTAGCATATTTTATTCTTGACATTACTCATTCCTCTGGTTTACTCCACTGAAGGTTAATGTCAAAATAACATTTCGGGAGTGGGAGACATGAAACACTAACTTATCATCAGCTTCAACACCTTGGCTTGAGTTACATTCAATGTGAGTCCACATTAGTTTATCTCATGACGTAATCAGTCATTTATTGGAAGCCCAGCAGGATAGGACATAAGAAAGGTACATTTGGGAAAGGAAGAGGAAGGAAGGCCACAGTTGGAAAGAGACATTACAAAGAAGAAGCCTTTGGAGAAGTTTAGACAGCTTCTGACATGTCAGAAACTGCAAAACAAAGTGATCTGAATCTGATAAGAAGTAGCCATGCATTTCCACGGTACTGCCCAAACTCACTATTTCCACTTATGCTTCTTTTAAAAGCTTTTCTTCTATCTTCTGGCAAGAAGAGAAGGAAGAGGGAGATTGTATGAGTAAATCAAGTGTAGGGCTTTATTTGAATAATTTCAAGGAGCATGTTTGGTAATGGTGTTGCAATGGAAGTATTTAAATAACTGTTATTTAATTATATCCAAATACTTAAGAAGTACAAAATATTACTTTTGTATTTAAGAATTACATGCTGAATGAACCATTTAAGAAAACTTTTAAAATAAGAAGGCAACCACGTAATACCATAAAGTCCTTTGCATTTATTAAAATGTCCACCAGCAAATGAAACTATTTAAAATTAGTGCACGAGCTATTGAAAGGATGATTTCATCTTTTTTACTATAGAAAAAAAGTGTTCCTGAGACATCAGAGTGCTTTACAATATCTGAGGAATAATTATGTGATTCCAGAGGTATGTTCGGGATGGAGAAGGTACCTTCCATTTACATTGATAAACAGAAATGGAGTCATGGCTTCCAGAATTCCTTTGTTTAATCTTATGTTTGTGAAAATGGAACAAGCCTGGATAAATATTAGTTATAGTCATTCCACAAGGTTTCACTTATAGATTTATGATACAATATTTTCATTCCACTGTACAAACTGGATAATTGTCACATATCCATACAATGTAATTATCATAGAAGATATAGAGATCATGCAGTCCTACCCCATCCAACATGCCTTCTAGCATCTTAAGTTTCCTTTTTCCCTCAAGGGAACTCAATTAATGTAATTCCTGGATCCTCCTTACTCATTTTAAGATTATTTATTTATTTACTTATTATTTTAATTAAATCTTTATTATTCAGATTATTGCATTTGTTTCTCTTTTTTTCCCCTCCATAGCTCCCCTCCACCCGGCTCCCACCCTTCCCTCTGCCCTTACCTCCCTCCCATTGACCTCATCCATAGGTGTATGATTTTTGTCCAGTCTCTCCCTGTATACCCCTCACCCCTCTCCCCGTGAGAATTATCAGTCCACTCCCTTTCTGTGCTCCTGATTCTATTATATTCACCACTTTATTTTGTTGATCAAATTTTTAATTCACTTAATTTATAGATTCACTTGTTGATAGATATGTATTTGTTGTTCATAATTTTTATCTTTACGTTTTTCTTCTTCCTCTTCCTAAAGATACCTTTCAGCATTTCATATTATACTGGTTTGGTGTTGATGAACTCCTTTAGCTGTTCCTTATCTGTGAAGCTCTTTATCTGCCCTTCAATTCTGAATGATAGCTTTGCTGGATAGAGTATTCTTGGTTGTAGGTTCTTGCTTTTCATCACATTGAATATTTCTTGCCATTCCCATCTGGCCTGCATCGTTTCTGTTGAGAAATCAGCTGACAGTCAAATGGGTGCTCCCTTGTAGGTAATGCACTGTTTTTTTTCTTGCTGCTTTTAATATTCTCTCTTTGTCTTTTGCTCTTGGTATTTTAATTATGATGTGTCTTGGTGTAGTCCTCTTTGGATTCCTTTTATATGGGGTTCTGTGTGCTTCCTGGACTTGTAAATCTATTTCTTTTATCAGGTGGGGGAAGTTTTCAGTCATTATTTCTTTAAGTAGGTTTTCAGTATCTTGCTCTCTCTCTTCTTCTGGCACCCCCACAATTCTGATGTTGGTATGCTTAAAGCTGTCCCAGAGGCTCCTTACATTATCTTCACATTTTTGTAGTCTTTTCTCTTCTTGCTTTTACAGTTGAATGTTTTCTGCTTCTTTATATTTCAAATTTTTGACTTGATTCTTGCCTTTCTCTAGTCTGCTGTTAGGACTCTGTATAATATTTTCTATTTCATTCAGTGAATGTTTAATTTCTAGTTGGTCCTTTTCCATCTCTAGTTGGTCCTTTTTCATCTCCTCTTGGGTCTCCCTAAATTTATCCATCTTTTCTATGATATTCTTGAAAAACCTTATTAGTGTGGTTTTGAACTCTATATCCAGTCATTTGTTTTCCTCCAATTTTTGTTTGTTTGTGATCTCTTCCCTTGTCTCAGCATTTTCACTATGCTGGGAGAACTTCTGTGTTGGATTCAGCCTTATGATACAAGACTTGCAAAACTGCAAAAGCCTCTCTGTTGAGCTTGGGATGAGTGGAGTCTCAGGGCTTAACAGACGGCCTTGCCTTCCAGTCAGCTCTGCTTTCCATGACCCTTGGGTCTCACGTGACTCTGGGGGATCACTGAAGTGGTCCCTGTGTGCATGTGCAGTGCCTCTAGACCACTGCCTTTCTGGCTCCCCTGCGCTCCTGGACCATCTGAGTCTGGGTCCCTACCGCTTTGCCTGAAACTGGGGTTTAGTGGAGTTAGAAGTGGCACTTTTGGGATGCTCTGTCTCCTGCCCACTCATGGAAGCCAGCAGCACAATCAGCAGTTGCTCCTCGCACGCAGTGCTATGCGCACCACCAGACTTCTGTCCTTTCACGACTCAGCCTAAATTTTCATGCACTTCTCCCTTTGCACAGTCCAAACTTCCCCCTTTTGAGTCTCGCCTGGACCTGGGGCTCAGTGTTGTAGGATAAGGGGCTCAATGCCGTTGAGAGTCTCCATCTCCCTCCTGCCAGAGAAAGCCAGCCAGGTTCTCTAGCACCCGCTCTCTCCACGCACGTGTCTCTGTACCTCAGCTTTTTGCAGCACCTCTGGGTCTCTGTGAGCCCCTCTCTTTCCTTCTAGTTGTAGAATTCCCACTCAGCCAGCTTTTCTGTGGTTCTGGATGATGTCCATTCTGTCTTTTAGTTGTAGTTTTGAAATTGTTGTGCAAGGCAGCATTGTAGATGTTTACCTATGCCACCATCTTGGATTCTCTCTAAGATCATTTATTTGATTAGTAAATTTGGAAGAATTATTGAATATGTTTATATATAATGTGTTTACTGTAATATTTGGGAATATTCAATTCTAGCATATTGAAAACAAATATAACACATTGGAGAAATAAAACTTGGGCTGTGTCAAGTACAAATAGTGAAGTGGCTGATCTCTAGGATGTGTTTAAGCCAGATAAAATAAATGGAATATATGTGGGTTGAACACAGATAAAGAAGGCTGAGACAAATGAGAATACTACTTAGATAGGGAAGGAATGGAAGAAGTGAGTAAACATTAAATATTAATAAAACACAGATAGTGTCACATCTACATCAACAACATCATCCCTGAATCAGCTACCCGTTGGTGACACCAAGCCTGGCCTCCAATATCTTCTGATGCAGAAATTCAGTGATATGTCTTGGCTACTCAGCAGGCCATCGCAATTTACAGCTGTGGTGGGAGCCCCTGCCTCTGCATTTCTCTCATAGAGCAAGTTTGTGTTGCCACCAAACAAACCTATTGGGCCCCTTTGTTCAATCTTAACTCTGTTCTTTGCAATCACATCACCAGCAGGGAAGGCTGATGCAGTACTGAGAAACAGGACTTGCAAACAATGCATAGGCCAGGTTTCAGTAGGATGGGCCTTCCAGCAGCACCATATCCTACCCTGTCTCTTTTCTTAGCTTCTCACTGTGTATTTTAAAATTGATTCAATATATTGTGTGATTTGAGCATCTTAATGCAATCTGCAAGACTTTTGTTACTTCCGAGATGGCTTGCTACCATGGCAGTAAGATAAAAATGTGCTCGCTACAGGTAGCTTACTCAGCCTGTGCCCTCTTATTTTGGGATCTAGCTGCTCCAGCAGTAAGCTCTTCTCTTGCAGCAGGGGAGGTCTGTTGAACCTCCTACTGATGTTGCCTGTGATTGGATAATTAAGTACATCTACTAATCTGAGCCCTTTTGGTTCTCACACTAGCCTGGAGAACCCGGGCTAGTTCTGGACTGGAGGCCCGGTGCACGAAAATTCATGCACTGGAGGGGGGATGTCCCTCAGCACAGCCTGCCCCCTCTCACAGTCCAGGAACCCTCAGGGGTGGGAGATGATGCACCGATCAGGGGAAGATGATGCCCCCATCACACCTCTGCTGCTGACACTGCTGGCAGTGCAAGCCCTGGTTGCCTGAGCCTTGAGTGGCCCTAGGGGGCTGGGAAGCCACCATCTGACGCTTGCCTGTGCCTCAGGCTGGCCCTGGGTGGCTGGGAAACTGCCATCAGAGGCTTGCCTGCACCTTGGGCTGGCCCTGGGTGGCTGGGAGACTGAGGGGACTGGGGGACTAAAGAGGCAGGCATGTGGAACAGCTGAGCTTGCCCCCAGGCTGATCTACATGCCTGCCACCCTGGTGGGCTGAGGGGAACTGAGCACTGCCATCTTGTGGCTGTGGGCACCACCATCTTTGAGGGCTGGGCAGTCAATTAACATATTTCCTCCTTATTGGCTGTGGGCCCCGCCATCTTTGTGATGGTGTGAGGGTCAATTAGCATATTCCCTCTTTATTAGTTAGGATAATAAAGATAATATTTTGATCTTTCAACTGTCACTGATTAATTTTTTGTTTTGTTTTTCAGCACATGGGTACAAAAGAGGAATGCTATTTATTGGATCTCCTCCAATTCCCCAACCCTCCTCACATTCTCTCTTCAGGAGAACATATAGTTTGGCTCTCGCTAGCAGGGTAAGTGTAGGAGAATTCTCATTTCCTTAAGACCAAGCATTGAGGTATGGTCCCTTTCTTCCTCAGTGTGTTTCACATGGGCTCTATCAAATAAGGCCCATCCCATTGCTTTATCCTCTGGACATTTACCAGTAATGCTTTTGCCCAGAATGTCTAATAGAGTTATCTCACATATGTCAGGTCATTCTATCCTGGATTTAATGATCTCCTTCACTTTACCTATGTGCCCTATGAACAAGCACAGTCTGAAATCAATCCTAGCATGAATCTCTGTATAGACTTAGGAGAAGCATATTTTTTATTAGCTCATAAGGATGATTCATCCTATGTGAACCTTGGCTCTAAGTCAAACCAATGCTTCTGTTTCCTTAGCAGCAGGCAACATCCTTTGATATTGTACTGTAGTTACATACTTTCTTGGCATCTCTCTCTCAGGTCAGCTTCTTGCTAAGACTGTGACATCCCCTTGTCACTTTTGAGTATGTGGCCTCCATTCAACTGCTTTCAAAGTCCTGGTTTCCTCACTTAGAGATGCCACCATTTCTGCCTTTTCTTCATTCTATTTCCATTTAATTAGGAAAGTGCTATAATTATATTTCTTAATTTTATAAGAGAAAATAATTTTCTAGATAAAAGGATTAAAACCATTTACTAGTGCTAAGGAAATTCGAATCTTCTTACACTTCTTTTCTGGGCTGCCACCCTCCTTCAACATTAGTCATCTTTCTGCTTTTTATTTCATTTTGCTTCAAGATCTGCTGCCATTACTGAGAGTAATGACTGCATTTTATTTATTCATAATTTCTGGGGCCTAGCACCATTTCTCAGAAATGAGAAGGAAATTTATACGTCAAAGTGATTAAGAGCTATTGGAGACAAACCTTGTTTGTCTTTGTTTTGTCACTCAATATCTATTTTTCCTTTTCTAAAACAGCACCCAATATTCCTTAATGGGATTTACTCTTGCCAAAATTGGATATAATCTGGCAGAACTGTCATTCACGGAGCCCAAGGTGTAGATGTATGTCCCAAGCCATATCAATAAATACTCTTTCCCTTCATTTCAGAGGTTAAAAAAACACTAAAATCATTGGCAGGGATTGGCCACAGAGATAAAATTTACAAAATATACAATTAAACATTTAAAAGTCTGGCATTTAGTACATCCACACAGTGTTGTGTGATCACCAGCTCTCTCTAGCTTCAAAGCTTTTCTTTCACTCCAGAAGATAACCCTTTACCCATTGTATACTTACTCCCAATTATCCCACCAGTTCTTACCACCTAGAGGACGATCATGATCTCTGGTCTTTTAATATTCTCTCCAGTTCTACAAGCTGCTCTATTCCATATGATAATTCCTTTTCTACTTACATTATTCAAAGTCACTTTCTCTTGCTTTCAATCAAATAGTTCCAATTAATGCAAGACTAACTGGGAATCAGACAAGTTTCCTCACCTGTAAATAGTACCTTAATTATACATAGAAATTTGTAAATTATAAATAGTGCGATATCATGATTTATAAGAAAAATATATATTTGATTATTCAGATGACCAAAGTA
>JAAGEH010000480.1:12602804-12615592 GCA_011751065.1 Lasiurus cinereus
ATGACCAAAGTATATTTCTCCTATGTATTTGGTCTTTGTCCATTATTCCTGGCTCACAGCTCCCAAAACCTTTGGGATTTCCTAAGTGTTGAGAGTGATGTCTTTTGTTATGTAAATGAAGTAACTTGAAAGTACTTCAGGATGGGGCTGGCTGCCTGGAGGGTCATCTTTTGTATTCATAGAGGGGTGGAACTTCCAGTCTCACTCTAATATTTGAGGAGGGGAAAAAGGCTCAAGAATGATTTTAATAATCAATTATTAAGGATGTAATGCCTATGTAATGAAGCCTCCATAAAAATCCAAAAGAAGTTTGGAGAGCTTCTGGGTTGATGAGCATATGGAGATTTTGGGAGGATGGTGCCCCTGGAGAGAGCATGGAAGCTCCATGCCCTTTCCCCATACCTTGACCTGTGAATCTCTTCTGACTGTTCCAGAATTATATCCTTTTATAATAAACCAGTAATTTGGTAAGTAAAATGTTTCTCTGAGTTCTATGACCCATTCTATCAAATTAATTGAACCCTCGAAAGAAGGGGGTCATGGGAACCTTCAGTGTGTAGCTTCTTGGTCTGAAGCACAGATAATAACCTGAGCTGGGGACTGGTATTTAAAGTGGAGGGGAGGGGTGGTATTATAAGACTGAATCCTTAACTTGTGGAATCTGATGTTATTTCTGGGTTGAGTTGAATTGTAGGATACCCAAGCTGGTTTTCCAAGAATTGCTTGTTGGTATGGGGAGCTCCTTCCCCACACTGAAATTGGGTGCTCAGAACACCAAAATAAATAATAAAATACAAATAGCAATTGTCAGTATTAAATGAAACAATTCATGTAAAGCAACTGGCATAGTCTCAGACAGAGTATGTAATAAACGGATAATAGACATTATTATCATTACCATTACTATTACTAGGTATTAGATGAACATTTAATAAGTGAATTACTACTCAATAAAGTATTTCATCTCCCCCCAGGTGTGTTTGCAGTTATTGAACTTAGTCAAGTCTAACTTTGTATAGGTAAGATGACTAGGTACGAAGACAAGATACACATAAATGGGCACTTGTCAGGGGAAATGAGGAAAGTGATCAAGTAAGTAAACACTCAGAAAAGTATTGAGGAGTATGGGACATTTTGTCTTCCATTTCTGATGTTTCTTTCCAAGTGGATTACTGTACCTCTCCTGTCCTCTCCACTGCCTCATTATTCAGTTGATGAATTTGGGAACAGAAAGTGGGCATGTAGCCCTTTACCTCTTTGTCATTCTTTTTCTTGGTAATGAGTTTCCTTCAGGAAGAAAAGCAAAGGTCCTGTTTTGATTCAGGGTGTGAGATCTGGGCATGTGGAAAGAACTACAGTGGTCCAGAGCTGCTGTGATTAATGGGTAGTTTCCTTATTTACTTCTAGGTTCCTTATGACAACATTACTTTTCACATGGTTGTCACTTGGGAGAAAAAAAATCTTGTGTTTTAAGCAGTAACTAGGAAAAGAAGATACAAAAAAGAGAGGGTTGAGATTATAAAATTGTGAGATGAGATGAATAGGACTGGGGAGGATGGGCTGCTAGTTTTCACCCAATCACTGGGTACTTGAGTGATTATTTGCTGGAGGGTTGATGTGATATGAAAACCATGCTCTGTGAACCATGGAAAAACATATTCTGTAAGTTAGGAAAGATGGTTGAAGGAATTATGTTTACCTGCATTGACTAAAAGTACTTGAGCTGAATTATGAAGCTATTGCTAATATGTTTTGAAGCCTAACTCTCTTTGGATAGTATGACTTAAAGCTAATACAGTGGTACCTCGAGATACGAGTGCCCTAACATACGAGATTTTTGAGATATGAGCCCTCGAGCTTTGAAATACGAGCAACAGTTGAGATACGAGTAATTGTCTTTTGCTCTTGGTATTTTAATTATGATGTGCCTTGATGTAGTCCTCCTCGGATTCCTTTTATATGGGGTTCTCTGTGCTTCCTGAACTTGTAAGTCTATTTCTTTTACCAGGTGAGGGAAGTTTTCAGTCATTATTTCTTTAAGTAGGTTTTCAGTATCTTGGTCTCTCTCTTCTTCTGGCACCCCCACAATTCTGATGTTGGTATGCTTAAAGCTGTCCCAGAGGTTCCTTACATTATCTTCACATTTTTGTATTCTTTTCTCTTCTTGCTTTTCCAGTAGAGTGTTTTCTGCTTCTTTATATTTCAAATTTTTGACTTGATTCTTGCCTTTCTCTAGTCTGCTGTTAGGACTCTGTATAATATTTTTTATTTCAGTCAGTGTATGTTTAATTTCCAGTTGGTCCTTTTCCATCTCTAGTTGGATCTTTTTCATCTCTAGTTGGTCCTTTTTCATCTCTTTTTGGGTCTCGCTAAATTTATCCATCTTTTCTAGCAGATTCTTGAAAAACCTTATAAGCGTGGTTTTGAACTCTATATCCAGTCTTTTGTTTTCCTCCATTTCTTTTATTTGTGATCCCTTCCCTTGTCTAGGCATTTTCACTATGCTGGGAGAACTTCTGTGTTGGATTTAGCGTTATGATAGCAGACTTGCAAAACCGCAGAAGCCTCTCTGTTGAGCTTGGGATGGGTGGAGTCTCAGGGCTTAAGCGACTGCCTTGCCTTCCAGTCGGCCCCGCCTGCCATGGTCCCTGAGTCTCACGTGACTGGGTAATCGCTGGAGCGGTCCTTGTGCACGCGCACAGTGCCTCTAGACCGCTGCCTTTCCGGCTCTCCTGCGCTCCAGGACCACACGAGTCTAGGTCCCCAGGGTTTCACCCGAAACAGGGGCTTAGTGGAGTCGGAAGTGGCAGAGTTGGGAGGGTCTGTCTCCTGCCCACTCGCGAAAGCCAGGGGCACAATCAGCAGTCTGTCCTTTGCGCAGTGCTGTGCGCGCCACTAGGCCTCTGATCTTTTGTGACTCCCCTAAATTTCTGTGCACCTCTCCCTTTTCACAGTCCAAACTCCCCCTGTATGAGTTTCGGCTGGATCTGGGGTTTAATGTCGAAGGATAAGGGGTTCAATGCCTTTGAGAGTCTCCGTTTTCCTCCTGCCAGAGAAAACCAGCCAGGTACTCCAGCACCCGCTCTTTCCACGCACGTGTCTCCGTACCTCACCTTTTTGCAGCTCCTCTGTGTCTCCGTGATCCCCTCTCTTTCCTTCTAGTTGTAGAATTTCCATTCAGCCAGCTTTCCTGTGGTTCTGGATGCTGTCTGTTCTGTCTTTTAGTTGTAGTTTTGAAATTGTTGTGCGAGGCAGCAGTGTAGGTGTTTACTTATGCAGCCATCTTGGATTCTCTTCCTCCTTTGTCAAATGTTAATTGAGCATAGTGATTTGGGTGGATATCTGGATTCTCTATTCTATTCCATTGGTGTATATGTCTGTTCTTGTGCCAGTACCAGGCTGTTTTGAGAACACTTGCTTTGCAATATAGCTTGAAATCTGGTATTGAGATCCCACCTACTTTATTCTTTTTTCTCAGGATTGCTGTAGCTATTTGAGGTCTTTTTTTTTGTTCCAGATGAATCTTTGGAGAGTTCTTTCTAGGTCTGTGAAATATGTCATTGGTATTTTAATGCGGAGTGCATTGAATCTATAGATTGCTTTGGGTAGTATGGATATTTTAATGATGATTCTCCCAATCCATGAGCATGGTATGCTCATCCATCTGTTTAAGTCTTCCTCTATCTCTTTTTTCAGTGTCCTGTAGTTTTTTGCCTATAGGTCTTTTACCTCCTTAGTTAGGTTTATTCCTAAATATCTTACTTTTTTTGGTGCGATGGTAAATGGGATTGCTTTTTAAGTCTCTCTTTCTGTAATTTCACTATTAGTGTACAGAAATCCCACAGATTTCTTGGCATTAATTTTGTATCCTGCTACATTGCCGAATTCATTTATTAAGTCTATTAGTTTTTGGATGGAGTCCTTCGTGTTTTTTACGTACAGTATCATGTCATCTGCAAATAAGGACAGCTTTACTTCTTCTTTTCCAATTTGGATGCCTTTTATTTCTTCTTCTTGTCTAATTGCAGTGGCTAATACTTCCAGTACTATGTTGAACAGGAGAGGTGAGAGTGGGCATCCCTGTCTTGTATCTGTTCTTAGGGGAAATGGTTTTAGTTTTTGCCCATTGAGTATGATGTTAGCTGTGGGTTTATCATATAAAGCTTTTATGATGTTGAAGTATGATCTTTCTATTCCCACCTTGCTGAGAGTTTTTATCAAGAAAGGGTGTTGGATTTTGTCAAAAGCTTTTTGTGCATCAATTGATATGACTATTCATTTTTATCTCTCAATTTGTTTATGTGATGTATCATGTTTATTGATTTGCGGATATTGTACCATCCCTGTATTCCTGGGATGAATCCTACTTGGTCATGGTGTATGATCTTTGTGATGTACTGCTGGATCTGATTTTCTAGAATTTTGTTGAGGATTTTGGCATCTATGTTCAAGAGATATTGGCCTGTAATTCTCTTTCATTGTGTTGTCTTTATCTGGTTTTGGTAGTAGGGTGATGCTAGTTTCATTGAAAGTGTTTGGAAATGTTCCTTCTTCTTGAATGTTTTAGAATAGTCTCAGGAAGATAGGTTTTAATTCTTCCTTGAATGTTTGGTAAAACTCTTCTGTGTAGCCATTTGGTCCCGGGCTTTTGTTTGCTGGAAGCTTTTTGATGACTGCTGCAATTTCTTCCATAGTTATTGGACTATTGAGATGTTTAGATTCTTCCTGATTGAGTGGAAGGTTATATTTTTCAAGGAATATGTCCATTTCCTGCAGGTTTTCCAGTTTTTTTTGGATAGAGTTGTTCATAGTATTTTTTTTTAACAATCCTTTGTATTTCTCCTCTTTCATTTATGATTTTGTTTATTTGGATCTTCTCTTTTTCCTTCTTGGTGAGCCTCGCTAGAGGTCCATCAATCTTGTTTATCCTTTCAAAGAACCAGCTCTTGGTTTTGTTGATCTTTTGAAGTGTTTCTTTGGTCTCCATGTTGTTTATCTCTGCTCTGATCTTTACTATTTCCTTCCTTCTACTTACACTGGGCTTTTCTTGTTGCTCTCTTTCTAGGTCTTTGATTGGTAGGGTTAGGAAATTTATTACCATTGTTTCCTGTTTTTTTTTTTTTTCAGTAGGCCCGTAGAGCTATGAACTTCTCTCTCAAGATTGCTTTCATTGTGTCCCATAAAATTTGTATCATTGTGTTGGCATTGTCATTTGTTGCCAGGATGATTTTTATTTCTTCCTTTGATCCCTCTGGTTACTCAGTCATTGTTTAATAGCATGCTGTTTAGTCTCTATGTGTTTGATTTCTTTATATTGTTTTCATTGTAGTTGATTTCCAGTTTTATGCCACTGTGATCTGAGAAAATGCTTGATATGATTCTATCTTCTTGAATTTCAAGAGAGTTTTCCTATGACCCAACATATGGTCTGTCTTTGGAAATGATCCAAGTGCACTGGAGAAGAATGTACATGTGTGGCTTTGGGGTGAAATGTTCTGAATATGTCAGTTAATTCTATCTGGTGTAGTGAGTCATTTAGGATTGTTTTTTTTCCCCCTGATTTTTTGTTTAGAGGATTTGTCCAGTGGTGACTCAGGAGTATTAAAGTCTCCTATTATGATTGTATTGCTGTCAATCTTTCCCTTAATATCCTCCAAAAGTTTTTCTTATGTATTTAGGTGCTCATTTATTGGGTGTGTATACGTTTACCAAAGTTATTTCTTTTTGTTGGATTGTTCCCTTTAGTATTAAGAAGTGGCCTTCTTTGTCTCTTGTTATGTCTTTGAGATCTAATTTGTCAGATATAAGTATTCCAACCCCAGCTTTTGTTTTCATTTCCATTTGCCTGAAATACCATCTTCCATCCTTCACCCTCAGCCTTGTGTGCATCTCTTTTCCTGAGGTGGGTTTCTTGCAGACAGCAGATATATGGATCATGTTTTCTTATCCAGTTGGCTACCCTATGTCTTTTGGTTGGAGCATTTAATCCGTTTACATTTAAAGTTATTATAGATAGTACTTATCTGTCGCCATTTTTAGTCTTTACCCCTGAGTTCCTTCTTCGCTTCCTATTTCTTTTTATTACAGCAGACCCTTTAATATTTCTTGCATTGCTGGTTTGGTGGTAATATATTCCCTTAGTCCTTTTTGTCTGTGAAGCTTCTGATTTCACCTTCAATTTTGATTGAAAGCCTTGCAGGGTACAGCATTCTTAGATTCAGACCCTTCCTTTGCATGAATTTGTATATTTCATTCCATTCCCTTCTGGCCTGATGAGTTTCTGTTGAGAAATAAGTTGCTAGTTTTTTGGAGGTTCCTTTGTAGGTAACTTTCTGTTTCTCTCTGGCCACTTTTAAGATTCCTACTTTGTCATTGGTGTTTGCCAATTTAATTATAATGTGCCTTGGTGTCAGTTTTTTGTGGTTCATTTTGCTTGGGACTCTGTGAGCTTCTTGGATTTGTATGGGTTTTTCTTTCCTATACCAGGGGATTTTTCTATCAATATTTCTTCAAAAGATTTTCTATTCCTTGTTCAGTTTTCACTCTTTCTGAAACCCCAATGATGTGGATGTTGTTTTGTTTTGTGTTATCCCAAAGTTCCCTTAGGCTCTCCTCTTGCTTTTAATTTTTTTTTCTAGAAGCTGCTGTACTTGGGTATTTTTCCTATCTTGTGTTCTAGCTCTGCTTCTTCTGGTCTACTTTTAATGCTTTCTATTGGGTTCTTTATAGCAGTGATGTCATTTTTCAATTCTTCATTTCCTCTTGGGTTCTTCATTTTTTCTTGGCTCTTCTTCATTTCCTCTTGGCTCTTACGCATATTGTCTATTTTGTCTTCCATTCTTTTCAGCCACCTTATGACCATTTCTCTGAACTTTTTCTCTGGCAGGTTTATTCCTGCTTCTATTTCATTTACTTCCTCTTCTGGTGATACCTGCTTTTCTTTCATATGTGGGCTGTTTCTTCGTCTGCCCATGGTCTTTCTTCGCTGGGTGTCTGGTTATCTAGTTCTCTCTCCTTATGTCAGGCGAAATTTAAATGTTTCCCTGTGGCATGTGGAGCTCTTCTGAGTCTGAGTGTTTGCACTGATTGGAGAGCTATGTTCTGGGTCCCTTGGCTGTTCAGTGGGTGCTGCAGCTAGCTTTTCAGACTGCTGTAGACATCCACTTCCTCCTGAAAGATGGTGTGGTCTCCGTGTTTGCGCTGGTGGCTCTGGGGGACAAAATCCCCATGGCAGTGGGGCTGCCTGGTCAGGTGAGCCCTGTCCAGCATTCCCCCACCTTCTCCTGGAGGATAACTGTTTCTTAAGTTGCCAACAAACACTCCCAGTGCGACCCTCAGCTGTTCTCACTGTCTGCTCAGTGACAAGGCCCCGGACACATCTGTCTATTCTGTCACCATTTTTTTTTTCTTTTTATTGATTTTAGAGAGAGAGGAAGGGAAAGGGAGAGAGAGAAACATCAATGAGAGAAAAACATTGGTTGTCTGCCTCATATTCTGTACTTGGTATTGAGCCCACAAGTTGCATATGTGCTGTGACCTGTAATCAAACTAGTGACCTCCTGGTGCCTCTGGTGATGCTCAACTGAACCATACTGGCTATTCAGAGGAAGCTATTTATTAAGAAAAAGTGGATTTTGCAGAACAAATATGTATGGATCAATGTAATTCCTAAAATACAGTTCTTTGGTTTGGGTTATATTTCAAGTAAAATAAAACACATCACTTCTTATGGGGAAAGGAAGTCTCCTTTTTAAGCCATTAATATGCAAAAGTAGGTAAGAGCTGGAGAGAGACTATCCTAAGTAGTCTTACATGTGACATGTTTCTTTGTCTTTGCATTTTGGCTGCTTCCTTGTGTTTGTTTCTATATATTTGATAAAGCTGCTATGTCTCCTTGAGTTGGCAGAGTGGCCTTATGTAGTAGGTATCCTCTAGAGCCCAATGGTTCAGCTCCCCAGTCTCCGGAGCTGGAAACTCTACATGAACCTATTTGTGGGCTGTGAACAGTCTTATAGTTGAGACTTGATTGTTGTTGGTGTCACTGGGAGAACTTGACCTCTAGGCCAACTGGCTGTGAGTACCAGTTACGATTTACCAGGAGAAAGCTGCTATGCAGGAGACACTACTTTGGAGCACAACTTGCTTCAGTGGGGCTTTGTTGCTCACTGAGTCTACCCCTTGAGTGAGTCTCTTATGGATGTGTAGAGTTGTAATCAGTTTTGGTCTGATACTGATACTGTGTATACTAGCTCTTGGGTCTCCAGGGAAGTGCAAACTTAGCCACTGCCTGGCACCACCCAGCAGGAACTACAGAGAGATTTGAAGATTCCTGCTCTTTGTATCAGGTTTGGAAGTACGCAGATAAGGCCCCATTATGAAGCAAGGCAGGTTGGTGCTGATGCAGTGTCTTGGGCCTTTTATTGATAGGTTTGGGGCTCCCTGACCTAGCTGCAGCTTATTTGAGAGATTTTAGCCTGAGCAAGGACAGGGCATTCATATGTAAAAGCTGCTGCACACAGCTTGGGTGGGATTGTAAATTGGATGGGGTGGGAGTCAGGGAATCACCAGGGTGGAGCAAACAGAAATGACTGGCAATTAGTCCTGCCACTGGTGAGGTTCCAGCATAGGAACAATAATCCCTGCAAGTATCTTCTGGGAGAAAACCAACTCTGGGTTCGTGATAGGTGCAAGATAATCTGGTTCCTCCTAGTATGTGTCTGTATTCCCCAGAGCCTTGCTCTGGTGCTGGAGTTCAGAGAAAGTGGGATCGTGTAAGTTCAGTTCATGGTGCTGATCTTATATATATATATATATATATATATATATATATATATATATATTATTAATTTTTTACAGAGAGGAAAGGAGAGAAATAGAAAGTCAGAAACATCGATGAGAGAGAGACATCGATCAGCCGCCTCCTGCATGCCCCACAGTGGAGATGTGCCCGCAAGCAAGGTACATGCCCTCAACCGGAATCGAACCCGGGACCCCTCAGTCCACAAGCCGACACTCTGTCCACTGAGCCAAGCTGGTCTCGGTGGTGCTGACCTTTCAAGAGGAATAGCTGGGTCTCCAATTAGCCCCAATCTGGTTTTTACAGCCTGTAGTTACAAGGACTTCTTTTCCCAGCTCTGGGACCCTGGGCTGGGCATCTGGTGTAGGGCTGGGACCCCTTGCATTTCCAGACGGCCTCCACAGGGATGATCTCCTTCCTGATTAAAAAAAGTGGCACATATGGATGCCAGACCAGTTTATTCCATGCCTCTGCACCTCTTACCAGTCTCCAGGTGTTTTCTTCTTCATTTCTCTTGTTGTAGGATTTCCATTCATCCAGCTTTTTGATAGTTTGGGATGATGGTTGGTTTTGTATTTTAGTTGAATTTTGATGTAGTTGTGGGAGGCTATGAGTATAGGCATTTACCTATGCTGCTATCTTGGTTCCTCCCAGAAAATTTGTTTTTGATGGACATGTACCCCAATCAAGGAGGAACCTGCAACCAAGGTACATGTACTTGACTGGAATCAAACCCAGGACTGTTTGATCTGCAAACTGATACTCTACCCATTGAGCAAAACTAGCTAGAGTGGAACAGCTAAGTGTCTATGAATTTTAGTGAGAAAAACGGAAATGAATGACATAATTCAGGGTGAGTGTTGAAGGGGCAGACAGCGTGGGAATCAGACACTCAGCACTTGGGGTCTATTTATACTGGAAAATTATTTGTTGTTTATCTGAAATTCAAATTTTCCTGAGCATCTTGTATTTTACCTGGCAACCCTTTCTGGGGATAGGTGGGGGAAAAACAGTTCTCATTTAATGAAAACTGAGCTGGTTGCTTTTACTAATTTCTCTGCATCTTAGCAGTAAACTGTGCAGTTTAATAAAACAGAAAATATTATTGTATAGTTATTTTTATATTTTTCTGGATAAAGAAACTGACGCTTAGAAAGATTACACTCTCAGTGACAAGAACGGAGCACAGAAATTAAACTCTGTAGCTAGGTAGAGATGAGTAAAATATTTGTAATTTTCTTTATAACATTCTTGAATTCCTTTGGGTCCCTTTCGTTTGTATTATTTGTTTCATTTCCTCATCTTGGTTTGGGGGAAGCACATTTTCTTTTGTATGTGCTTCATTGTCTTAAAGAAAACTGAATTCTAAACAGAAACTCTAGGTGGATGATAAAGCTCCTATAATAAGAAAGGGTAGAGTTTGCAAAAGTGGGAATGAGTCATGGGAGGTCAGGTAGGAGGTGACTGATAGATGCCGATAAGTGACTGATAGATGCCGATGCTGAGTCCAACAAAGTTGTCCCTTCTTTTTCTTTCCTTTTGCCATTGGCTGATCATTCCTGATTTTAGTAAGTATTCCCCAATCCCCATCACCCTGAGCAAATCAAGGTCAAGTCATATTGGCAAAAAGAAATTGTCCTCAAAAGTCGTGCCTTCAAGAATGTGAAGCAAGACATTCTTGGGAGTTAATATTACTGTTTCTCCTCCTGCTGCTCCTCCTCTTCTTCCTTCTCCTTTTTTCCTTCAGGGAAGACCAACCCCACCTTTTAAATATATTTTATTGATTTTTTTACAGAGAGGAAGGGAGAGGTATAGGGAGTTAGAAACATTGATGAGAGAGAAACATCTATTAGCTGCCTCCTGCACAACCCCTACTGGAGATGTACCCAAAACCAAGGTACATGCCCTTGACTGGAATGGAACCTGAGACCCCTGAGTCTGCAGGCTGATGTGCTGTCCACTGAGCTAAACTGGTCAGGGCCCAGCCCCAACTTTTAGATGGGGAGGATTACTTCCTCTCACTCTATGTACCATACTTGCTTCTTGGAATGGCCCACTGCTCAGGGGATCTCCAATAACTTCACCTCATTCCTCTCTAACAATTGTGTGTGTATGTATATGTGAGTGTATGTGTATGTGTGTGTATGTGTGTGTGTTTGGTCTGGGTATGTGATTCTTGTCCTTTGGACATACAGAAACTAGGTAAGCTTAACTTTCAAATTCCTCCAGGTTTCTTTCTCTCTCATCTGGTAACTTATACCAGAAATGAGGACTCACCCCCTAAGAAACAAGCTCCTAACCCAGCTTCTAGTCCTAGAGCATCAGTTTCAGCTCCAATCACAGCTGTGGAATTTGGGATGCTTTCACATGTCACTGAATCTGTTCACCGTGGTATGGTTTTCAGAGCCTTCTCTAAAAATCACTGTTTAGCTTGGGCTAAAACTCTTCACTTCCCTGGTTGGTTCTCACACCTTTGGAGAACAGTATCTTCTGGTTTTGCTCCATTTAGACTGAAACTTAAACTCTTCAACACTTATCTTTGCAGAGGGTCATGGCGTCTGCCTTCACTAATATATGTTCTCCTGGCAAGGCCCTCAATACCCAAGTTTTCAGTCTTTAAGCTTCTTGAGGGTCATCCCATCTTTGGAAAAAATACTCATTTTTCATTTTCTTTTTGTCCTGCAGTGAAGGTTTATTATGACCCCTGAGTCTTTTTGTTATTTTGTTAATTTCCTTTTTTTTTTAAAGAGAGAATGGAAGGAAAGGGAGAGAGAGAGAGGTGAGAGGTGAGAAATCCACATTGATTGGTTGCTTCCCTTATGAGCCCCCAGTCAGGAGAGGAATCAAACCTGCCACCCAGGTATGTATCCTTGCTTGATTGGGAATCAAACCCTCAGCCTTTTTTTTTTGTATACATATATTTTTATTAAAATGAATGTCTAGAAATTCCAGCCTGCCCGAAACGCAGAGATTCAGAGGTATTTCAAACTGGGAGCTCTCAGGGGTAGCAGGTGTCTTGAAGTGACATCAGGCAAGCCAAGAGTGATGCTTCCCTGTGGGGGCATCTGGCAGTGGTACTCCAGATGCTTGTAGTCCACACATTGGGAGTTTGTGAATTGTTTCCAGTGCTCAATGCACATTTCCTTTTTTAAATTAAATTAAATCTTTATTATTCAGATTATTAAATTTGTTTCTCTTTTTTCCTCTCCATAGCACCCTTCCACCCAGCTCCCACCCTTCCCTCTGCCCTTACCTCCCTCCCATTGACCACATCCATAAGTGTATGATTTTAGTCCAGTCTCTTCCTGTACACCCCTCACCCCTCTCCCCCTGAGAATTATCAGTCCACTCCCTCTCTGTGCTCCTGATTCTAGTATATTCACCAGTTTATTCTGTTGATCAAATTTTTAATTCACTTAATTTTTAGATTCACTTGTTGATAGATATGTATTTGTTGTTCATAATTTTTTGTCTTTTACCTTTTTCTTCTTCTTCTTCTTCTAAAAGAGTACCTTTCAGCATTTCATATAATACTGGTTTGGAGTTGATGAACTCCTTTAGCTTTTTCTTATCTGTGAAGCTCTTTATCTGCCCTTCAATTCTGAATATTAGCTTTGCTGGATAGAGTATTCTTGGTTGTAGGTTCTTGCTATTCATCACGTTGAATATTTCTTGCCATTCCCATTTGGCCTGCATCGTTTCTGTTGAGAAATCAGCTGACAGTCGTATGGGTGCTCCCTTGTAGGTAATGAACTATTTTTCTCTTGCTGCTTTTAATATTCTCTCTTTGTCTTTTGCTCTTGGTATTCTAATGATGATGTGTCTTGGTGTGGTCTTCTTTGGATTACTTTTATAGGGGGTTCTCTGTGCTTGTAAGTCTATTTCTTTTACCAGGTGGGGAAAGTTTTCAGTCATTATTTCTTCCAATAGGTTTTCAGTATCTCGCTCTCTCTCTTCTTCTGGCACCCCCACAATTCTGATGTTGGTACGC
>JAAGEH010000480.1:12630592-12641707 GCA_011751065.1 Lasiurus cinereus
CTCCTGTTTCCCAGCAGGGAAGGCACTGCAGCTCCCTGTGTTCCCCTCTTGGTGTTTTAATCTCTTTATTCTTTTGTGGTTATGCGAGAGTCAATTTGTGTGTCATCCACTGGGTGGCAGTGTTTTGGAATTGATCTCTGAGACAAAGCACAGGACCTCTCTAGGCTGTGCTCAGATCCTGCTACTCTGTGGTTCTCAAAGCCAGTTTGTGGGGGTTTTGCAGCCAGGACACTGTAGTAACTCCCAGGCTGTCCCTCTGCCCCAGAAAAACAAAACAAAACAAAAAAAAACGAGTCGTTTTCCAGAGCTCTCCTCTGTCAACAGTTCATTGGGTTTGCCTTCACACTCAGGGATCAAGCCCTGACCACCTCCCCGGGCCTCTCCAGAGGCAGCTTTCCTGCAGCCCGGCTCCCACAGTGTGTGTGTCTTAGTTGTGCGGGGGTAGGAGTCCTCACCCTGACCCAGGCGAAATCTGACCCTTCCTCGTGCCCTGTGGATCTCTGAATCCTCCGCCTGCGCGTCTGTGCCGCCTGGGAAGCCGCGCTCTGGGTCCTGGCTTCTCTGTGGGTGCCTCCATCAGCCGCAGCTTTCAGACCTCGGCAGACATCCACTTCCCCCTTAAGTCAGGCGCAATCTGACCTTTCCGTGTGCTCTGTGGATCTCTGGTTCTGCCGTGTGTCTGCGCCGATTGGAGAGCAGAGTTCTGGGTCCCTGGTCCCTGACTGCTCGATGGGTGCCCCAGCCGCAGACATCCACCTCCCACTGCAAGATGGCTCAGGCTCTGCGTTTGCGCTGGAGGCTCTGGCCAACAAAAGCCCCGTGGCAGTGGGGCTGCCTGGCCGGGAGAGCCCCTTCCAGCAGTTCTCCACCTTCTCCTGGAGGACAACTGACTCCTAGCTTGCCAACAAACACTCCCAATGCAACTCTCAGCCACTCTCTCTCCTTCTGCCCAGTGACAAAGCTCCAGACACATCTGTCTACTCCGCCGCCATTTTTCAACACCAACTTTTTTTTTGAAGTAGATACTATTTTATTATTATTTTACTGATTAAAATAGTGTAGTTCTTCATCTATTGAGGGTAATGATTGAAATTTTAGGCGGAACAAGTCTTCATTTTGAAGATATTGCAGCCATAGACAAGCTCTAGTTCCTAAACACTAAATGCTGAAGTTTAATCAAAACCACTTCTATGTCTTTTTCAAACACTCCCTAAAAGGGTACATATATCCCCTACGTGAGAGTCCAGGATGTTGCAGATAGTATATGATTGAGTTGGAATTCCAAGTGGTATGACTGCAAAGCCCATCACCATTTGACTATATGGTAGTATGCTTGTTCCTACTAGGAAGTCTGATAACCTCTTAACAAATGAAACCAGGTTGTATCTGAAAGTGGCTGCTAAATGAATGAATGGAGGAATCCATGGAGGGAAGATACCAATTTAAAAAATTGAAAGATAGAGTGTTTGTTAAGGTCCTTTTTATAAAATGTTAGTTTAAATTGATTTTTAATGGAGGAAATCTTTATGAGACAGTCACAGCTATTGCAGTGATTATAATTTGGAATAAAGAAAAATGTTAGCTCTTCATTTATTTAATATTTATATATTACTCTTTTATTTATTTTTCAATCACAGTTTACTTTTAATGTTATTCTGTATTAGTGTCAGATGTACAGCATAGTGGTTAGACAACTATGTGCTTTATATATCTTACTCTTTTATGAGAAATCTGTGGAAAGGTATAAAAATCAAGTCTGTAATATCTCTCTTTCTTTTCTTTCTTTCTTTCTTTCTTTCTTTCTTTCTTTCTTTCCTTCTTTCTTCAAATAATATCCATTATGTGTCTTTTATGTACTAGTTATTGAAAGAATGAAAATACATCAAAGAGAGTGATATGTGAATGAGTACTATTAAGTATTCTGAGGAAAATTATGCTGGGTTTCATTAAAGATGATTTAGAAAAAGTCATAAGCATCATGTTAAAACCTGCCAGTTCCTAGTCATTTTATTCTGTGAGTTGTTGAAAAATCAAAACATTACAATGGGAACTCATGTGAAATTATAGCACGCTGTCTTCTTTCCTTCAGAAGCAGTGTTTAGAACTTTGTAAGTTCTGTGAATGTCACTGCCAACCCTTTATCATCCTAGCAGTCTAGAGAAATTTGCTGTCCTTAATTTCTTTGATATATGTAGATATTCTAGACAGCTTTTCTGGCCAAGAATATAGATCATTTGCAAATAGGGGCAAGTTGGTAGATGGCATCATGGCAGTGAAGCAGATTTCACACAAAAAGCCCACAAAACTGCTAATGGGCAAAGAAATTGCATGGAGAAAAGTTGGCAAGCAGAGCAGGAAGAAAACAGATGGGGCAAGCCCATTAATGGCGTCCAAATGTTGGCATTTTATTTTCACAACAGTTGTTCCAATATAGACTTGTCAGAAAAAGAATAATGTTTTATCTTATTCAAAATACATTTTAAATTCTGTTTCATCCTGAAATAGTTTTTGGCGTTAATCTCTGTCATGGATTTGGCTACTATTGATTCAGCATCCTTCAGAGAATACTGGGTTTATAGTACATTTTGTACTTATGTCCTGGTTTTGTCAGGGAGAGAAGTATATTAAGTGCTTTATTCGTAAGATCTTCTCTCTTAGTGAAATGGCACCAGTTTCTACCCAGATGTCTAAAGCTGAAAACAGAGTTCATAGTAAGCCCCTCACTCTTCCTTACCTTTCTTTATCCAGTTATCACTAAGATCAGTTATCCCTGAAGATCCTCCAATCCTCATCTCTACCCTCTTCGGTCACAATCTCTTTACAGGTTCTTTATATAACTATGTCTATATATCTCTATCTCTATCTCTATCTCTATCTCTATCTCTATCTCTATCTCTATCTCTATCTATCTCTATCTCTATCTCTATCTCTATCTCTAGATATATATGAACTGCTTCTTTTTTTAAATATACTTTATTGATTTTTTTACAGAGAGTAAAGGGAGAGGGATAAAGAGGTAGAAACATCCATCAGCTGCCTCCTGCATGCCCCCTACTGGGGATGTGCCCACAACCAAGGTACATGCCTTTGATCGGAATCGAACCTGGGACCTTTCAGTCCACAGGCCAACACTCTATCCACTGAGCCAAACTGGTTTCGGCCGGACAGCTTCTTTACTGACTTCCTAGCTATCAATCAAATCTTTGAATCACCAGCTAAGAATCCTTTCAGGGTACAAATCTGATTCATGTAATTTTCCTACTCAAGATTCCTCAATTGCCCTCTATCATCTGATGGAATGTATGAACTTTTCTTGAATTGTGAGAGACATCATGATGAGGCCCTTCTCTCCTTAGCAAGTTTTTCCTGTGCCCTGCTCCATCACAAGCTGAATGGAACATCAACCATGAGGCCCTCTTACCCACTTCCCCTCCAAGGTATTTTCCGAGTCTTAGTTTTAATGCCTTCTCTTAGGACATTTGATACAACATTCTTCATCAGACTTTGAAGCTATATTTCCTGAGATCCTAATGTATCTTGGATTTATTTGTAATATATCATCATTGTTTATTTTTATATTTGTCTCCACATCATGCTGTTAATTCATTGAAGCAAGGGCCTCTATTTTGTTTTGTGTCCTAGTTATCAGCATTGTGAGGGTAATATAGCATATGCTTCATAAATATTTATTGAGTAAATGAATGAATCAACTGCTCCCTGATGTGTCTCTTTAAATTTTTTTTTATTATCTTAAGTTTTACATATGTATCCTTTGGACACTTAGGCTGTTTCTAGATCATAGCTATGGTAAATTGTTCTGCTATGAACAAAGGGGTGCATATATCCTTTTTGATAGATGTTTCTAGTTTCTTGGGATATATTCCTAGAAGTGGGATTACTGGGTCAAATGGGAGTTATATTTTTAACTTTTTAGGAAACTCCATACTGTCTTCCACAGTGGCTACATCAGTCTGCATTCCCATCAGCAGTGCATGAGGGTTCTTTTTTCTCCACATCCACTCCAGTACTTTTGTCATTTGTTGATAGCCATTCGGACAGGTGTGAGATAGTACCACATTTTTGTTTTGATTTGCATCTCTTGGATGATTAGTGACTTTGAACATGTTTTCATATGTCTCTCAGCCTTCTGTATGTACTCTTTTGAAAAGTGTCAACTTAGATCCTTTGCCCATTTTTTTAAAATTTTATTTTATTGTTTAAAGTATTACATATAGTAGTACATATATCTTCTTTTATTTTCCCCATTGAACTTCCCCTAGCCTCCCCTACCCACCTTTGCCTATTTTTGATTGGATCATTTATCTTCTTCTTGTTAAGTTATATGAGTTCTGTGTACATTTTGGAGATTAAACCCTTATCTGAAATAGCATTGGCAAATAAGTTCTCCCATGCAGTGGGCTTTCTTGTTGTTTTGTTGATGGTTTCTTTCGTTGTGCAGAAGCTTTTTATTTTGATGTAGTCCCATTTGTTTATTTTCTCCTTAATCTCCATTACCCTAGAAGCTGTGTCTATAAAGATATTGCTACGACATATGTCCGCTATTTTGCTGCCTGATATGTCTCGTTATATGAGTATTTATGAGCAACCCATGGTAAGCATTAGTTTTTTATTTCTCCTCTTGATTTTCTTATTTCAAATTTATGCACCCATTCATTCAACTGAGAAATTGATGTCATTCCTTATTTTTCTCTATTCTTTAATATAATGGAGATCAGAGTTGTGTGTACTTAATTGACTGTTTTTTGGCTTTCCTATAGTTCATTATATGACTAATTCTAATTTGTATCTTTGTTCCAGTCTCTTTCCATTTCAGTTCATTCTCTAAACTACCACCAGAATTATCTCTTCTGAAATCATATCTAATTTTATCTTCTTTATTTATAAACTTTGATTCTGATTGCCTACAAGTATGGCAATCTGATTTGTAAGAAAACCATATTATCCCAGTATATCTCTAGTTTTATCACCTGCTAACCAAACCAATTCAATGCATGACCTATACAATAATTGGACCAAACAGTCCATCTTTCCCTAAATGACCCAAGCTCATAAATGTCTTGCACACACTCATCTCTTCTTGGGATAGTGAATTCTTATATATACTTTAAGACTGATCTCAAGGTTAGGAGGAAGGTGAATGCATCTGACCTTTCAATATTTTATTCTCTACCCTAAGATTCCACTTATTTATTTATTCACCTAGTCTTGAAACTTTATTTGTGACTTATCTTGCATTGGCCTTATGTAGGCACTAGGGAATTAAAACATTAAAAATAAAAGTTGAATCCTGTTAGAACTTGTTTTTGTTTTTTGTAAAGTAAAAACAAAATTTATGAGGGTACAGATTTATGAGAGTACAACACTCTTAATGGCATACAACTCATCTAATTTTTCTCTTACAAAGCTCTTAATTATCTACTTGATAGACTGTAAAATTGCTGTTTTATAAATTGCCAGAACTATCCTTTTCTGACTTTGTGCTCTCATTTACTTTTCATGTTTGGAATGCATTTCATTTTCTCTTCAGTTTCAAGGTCATAATTCTCAATCTCCATTAAGATGAAAGTCTTTGAAATGTCTACAAACCTTGTATATTATCCACTTGAAATTATGACCTTTGGTTACTTCACTAGCTACTGGTTCTGATGACCTTGGATAACATTGCTTCTTTTGTATTTCTAATCATCCTTCTAAAATGCTGTAATATCCTCCTAATACAATAGAAGCACAGAATTAAAAAAATGAATCATCTTGATTCTATTATTATTATTTTTTTTATTTTCTACTGGAAGGTTTAAGAAGATTACTTTAGTTCTGGAGAGAACACTGGGAATCTCCTGTTCTTTGATGTGTTCTCAGCCGTCAAGTATGCTACATAAATCCTATTTTTCATGAGTTAATATTTTAATTATAACCAATCATACCCTGCTTTGTAACTACTTAACTGTCCATCTCCCCTGTCATTGGTGAGTTTCTTGTGGAAAAGAGCTTATCTTACTAATTTTTGTAACTTCATCTCTATACTATATTCAGGAAATAATAAAACTTTTTTTTCAAGAAATAAATGAATAAATAAATGGCTACAGCTATTTTACTCTTGAATTAGTAGGTAGACTTTAAATGTTTGATGTCAGATATCTTGGTGGCTGACAGATAGTCCTTTCTATTTGATTAACAAATAGAGGTAGTTTGAAGATCCTTTTAGGCAAGTGCATGTATTTTTACTTTGGTATTAACAGCAGATGCTTTCTTCAACAAATACCTCTTAAGGGCTTCTCTAGGTTAATTGGCAATCTCCAGCACCTATCTAGATTGTATCCTGATGCCCACACTTTATGATTATCTCTTTACTGTGCCTTCGCACTTCTGCTTTTCTGGTTGAGTTGTATGCTTGCCGAGAGTCAGGCCCCTTTATTCTGAAACCTGTTCATACTAGTTTTGGTTATAGTACCTTGTGTCTCCGAAAGTAAGACATCCCCCGAAAATAAGATCTACTTCCAGTTTTGCCTCTCACTGTAATATAAGGCATCCCCCTGAAAATAAGACCTCCCCAATAATAAGGCCCCCCCAAACATAAGACCTCCCTGAAATATAAGGCCCCGAAGCTACCTTAAGGCGTCTGACTCCTAATATAAAGAGACCTCGCACTGCCTGAACAGCTCCGGCTGTGCTGTGGCCAATCAGTGATCTGGTTTGTGATGACAACTACTACCTTACCGTATACAGGCAATAAATTTCCTTTTTTTTTGTTCAACAAAAAATGTGTACTGTATTCTTCTTCATGGAAAAATAAGACATCCCCTGAAAATAAGACCTAGCGCATCTTTGGGAGCAAAAATTAATATAAGACACTGTCTTATTTTCAGGAAACAGGGAATAAATGGAGAATACTCATTGAACTATATGTGTATAGAAGTTATGTCATTTAATTAATATTATGAAAATATACCTAACTCTAAGTGTTAGAAGGAAGATGATGATTGTTTCTGGAAAAAATAAATTGACTTCTAAAGATATGCTAGAGCAGTGGCCCGCAAACTCATTAGTTAACAGAGCCAAATATCAACAGTACAACGATTGAAATTTCTTTTGAGAGCCAAATTTTTTAAGCTTAGACTTCTAATGCCATTTATTCAAAATAGATTTGCCCAGGCCATGGTATTTTGTGGAAGAGCCAACCTCAAGGGCCAAAGAGCCACATGTGGCTCACGAGCCGCAGTTTGCTGACCACTATAGAGAGTTGCTAACAAGTTGCATTCAAGTCAGCTTTGGGTATGGCTTATGTAAAAGATTGGGAAGCCTACGTACTCACATAACTTCAGACATACTTTTAGGCTTCAACCCTGTTTTTAAAGAAACCAAAATAACTGCACCATTAATGTTAAGGATGAAACAGAATTTCAACCAGTGGACCTAAACCCAGGAAAAGGCCTCGTCTTCAGTGTTAAAAGATCAGCAAATGAATGCACATTTAAATGTTCTCTGTTGAAATAAGATGTTCAAGGTGAATATGTATCATTTTTATAATTACCCACTTGAAATTATTATCTTTGATTACTTGACCAGCTATTGGTCTTTGTGACCTTGGATAACATCCTGTGTATTTTCAATCTTCCTTCTAATATGCTATATTATCCTCCTAACAACACAGAAGCACAGAAGCAAAAATCAATCATTTTGCTTAAATTACTTTTTTTTTCTTTCTACTGGGGAGTTTGAGAAGATTTTGGTTTCCCAAAAACTACTTTCTAGTACCCAAGGGGAGATCTCATCTTCATTATAGCATAGAGGCTTGAGTATTCTTCTCTCTCTGCATGTAACTGTGTTTAGCAGGCTCTTGACTTTCAAGAAAGCCACTCATCATACCGTAATGCATGTGGCCTGAATCAAATTGGTACAGGAAAGTGTGTTAGCCTTCACAGCCAAACAAATTAAGAAGGTCAGTCAGATGGGCAGGATCTTAAGTTAATGCTTAAAAACATAACTAAAATATTATTCTCCTATTGTCTTATCTAAAGCATTGATGATAACACTTTTGAGGATCAGATGACAGACAAATGAGTTCTATTAATTAACGGATTGCTTTGTATGGAAGAGCATATTTAAATCCTTGACCAAAAGTCTGAGAATTAAGAATAACATAACTCCCAAACACAATGACCAGGGAGGGATTTCAAGCCCTGTTATGCTGTGAATTATCTGCTTGAGGAAAGTGAGCTTGGTCTCTTACACACTGTAGCATGGACTTCGGAGTACAAGAGTTATAACCCAGGGGGTTTGTGTCATTTAAATGTTGCCCCAAATATTGAGAGCTCTGTCATCTGATTAGCCAGGTAAGCAAGTTTATGAAATTAACTACGCAAATCCAGAGAACAGACAGGAAAAGTGTTCAAATTATTTTTCACATATCCATTTTTCTTCTAAAAATTCAAAATTCAAATTTTATTTTATTGCCTGACTGCATTCTGTATCCAAGCTCATGGTTGAATAAATGAGTGAATAAATCAGTGAAGTCTATTTATTTAGAGAATGTTGCAAATTAAAATGCTGGGTATAGGGACTGTAACTAAACTCTGTTTGTAAAGTAGAGCCCAGGATATAATAAGAGAAAAATTAGGATAGCAGAACCAGAGTGCAGGTGCAAAAAGGAAAAAGGAAGAGAGAAGATCAAGTCTTGGGAGATGAAATTCTCCACTGTTGTTAAGTAAGAATCTGCACCCTTTACCATAGCATGGTAATCCGCCAGGCTCTCTTCTCCAGTATCCGCTAGTTCTTATTAATCAGAAGTTCTTAACAAGGCTTCATGGACTTCAATGCAGGAGGTGAGAATGAGCCACGATGCCCTTGAAGCTGTCAAGTGATTGGTCTGTGTACATTTGTACATTTTTACAAGGCAGGGCTGAATTTATTTTTAACATATTCCCAATACCAGAGGTTATGAAACACTGAGTTGACAGATTTTTCAAAAAGTGTTAGAGCATAAAATACCTTGGATACATACTAATTTGGCCTATGCCTTTCTGAGGTCATTTTTTAAACCGAGTTACAATGCTAAATCCTATGTACTCAATATGCATAATTTTTATTTGTCCATCAATCATACTTCAATAAAGCCAGGAGAAAAAGAGAAAACACTGTGCTTAGTTTGAGGTTTGGAAAAGATGAGTAGATTTCTTGACATTAACTGAATGGAAATCATATTTATTTAAGGAGGCAATTCTAGATTTGGAAGAAGAATGGAAAGAGTAGAGGTGGAATTTTGTATAAACTGAACAAGAATTGGAATTCTGGAGCCAGACAGCTGGGAATAAACCCTGTCTTTCACTTCCTGACTGGCTGTTTGTTCCCTAAACCTGTTACCCTTTCTTCCTGGCCACACTGCCTAAGTGTGGCCAAATATCTGAGTTCTGGTCAACAGACAATGAACAGGAGTGGTGTGCATACTCCCACACCTAGCCCATAAACACCTGTCTGACTCACATGTTCTTTCCCCATCTGCCAGTTTATAAAGATAAACACTGTATAGTAAGCAGAGATGTCCATGTCCTACTCACCAGAACCAGTGAGTAAGTAGGTTAGGCTACTTAGCAAAGGGTGACAGATGGAATTAGCTTGCTGATCCTCTGATCTTAAAATAGGGAGATTATCCTGGATTATTTGAGTAGGCCCAATTTGATCACTGGGCCCTTAAAAGCAAAAGAGGGATACAGAAGAGAGAGAACCAGAGAGGTGGCAGCATGTGAAGAACTTGGCCTGCGTTGTTAGTTCTGAAGATGTGAAGGGGCTGTGAGCCAAGGAAGGCAGATGGCTTCTAAAAGCTGTAAGGGCAAAGAATATAGATTCTCCCTTAGACCCTAGAAAGCAATGCAGACCTGCCCAGGCCTTGATCATAGCCCAGAGTGACCTGTGTCTGATATCTGATCTGTAAGATAATATATTTATGTTGTTTTAAGCCACTAAATTCATGGTGATTTGTTACAACAGAATAGGAAATTAACACACTCCAGTCACTAAAAGCCATATGTTGAAGAAATCAGACACCAAATGGAAGAGTCTGGCCCTCGCAGAGCTCTGGAAGAGCATTCAAGTCAGTCAAGCACTTGCTTTGGTCTTTACATGAACAAGAAACAAACTTCTATTGTTTGATCTTGATGTTTTTTGGAATTTATTTTTATGATATCTGTATACTGAGCAGCCTTGGAAGGTAGAGAGCTACTGTCTCCCTCTAGTACAGTGGTTCTCAACCTTCCTAATGCCACGTTCCTTTAATGCAGTTCCTCATGTTGTGGTGACCCCCAACCATAAAATATTTTTGTTGCTACAGCAACGAAATGGTTGGGGGTCACCACAACATGAGGAACTGCATTAAAGGGATGTGGCATTAGGAAGGTTGAGAACCACTGCTAGTACCTTGATTAAAACATGCTGGCAAGTCACATAGCCCCTCACTGCCTTAGTTTCCTCATTTATAAAATGTGTTATAATATTACTCAGAAGGTTGGTCTTGCTCACCTCAAATTTATCTCCAAGTTAGAGACCCAGAGTGGCATGCAGGTATTTCATTTTACAGAATTCCTTCCTGATTGCTATAAAGATTAAATGAATTAATATATGTAAATCAATATGTGCAATGAATAGTAGCACATATTGAATCCTACTAAAGTGAATAGTAGCACATATTGAATCCTACTTCACTATTATCATCAAAGAATGCAGAGAAAAACAAACGAAGGTGGAAGTTTTGCAAGCCAGTGAGTCAGCATAGGGATTGCATTGGACATAGCATGATGATAATTCTACAAAATACTTAGCCATGTGGGGGAGATCATGCATCTTTATTGTCTACGATTGATCTAAGCTTGCTTTTAGTTCAGGAGGGTGAACAGTACTGATGCTTATGATTTTAAAAATTATAAAGAATTTGCCTATATTGGACTCTAAATAGAACTGTGCATTTTGGAGAGTACCATGTTGTCCCCTCCCTTCCTCCTCTTTTTCCCTCCCTCCCTCCCTCCCTCCTTCCCTCTGTCTCTCCCTCCCTTCTTCTCTCTCTCTCCCCCTCTCACTCTCTCTCTCTCTCTCTCTCTCTCTCTC
>JAAGEH010000480.1:12641807-12677342 GCA_011751065.1 Lasiurus cinereus
TTCTCTCTCATCATTGATGTTTCTATCTCCCTCTCCCTCTCCCTCTCTTTGCAATCAATTTAAAACAAACAAACAAACAAGCACGTATTTTAAAAAGCCAAAACTGCTAGGTCACTTAAAGAAAAAAGGAAGCCCTGGCCGAATAGCTCAGTTGGTTAGAGCATTGTCCTGATACGCCAAGGTTTCGGATTTGATCACCAGTCAGGGCACATACATTCAAGAATAAATCAATGAATACATAAGTGGAGCAACAAATAAATCTCTCTCTCTACCACCCTCCCTTCTTCTCTCTCTCTCTCTCTCTCTCTCTCTCTCTCTCTCTCTCTCTCTCTCCTTCCTTCCCTCCCTCTCTCCCTCCCTCCCTCCCTCCCTCCCTCCCTCCCTCCTTCCTTCCTTCCCTTTCTTTCTTTCTTTCTTTCTTTCTTTCTTTCTTTCTTTCTTTCTTTCTTTCTTTCTTTCTTTCTTTTTCTTTCTTTCTTTGAACTTTTGAATACACTAAGTTTTCATATCATGTGAGCAATTGTCCCTCTTATCAATGCCATGTTCATAGAAATATAAAGAAGCAGGAGTTATAAAATCGCAACACTAAGGGATTTCTTAAGGTAAACTTTGGTACAGATTATTACAAATAAGAAATTTAAGAAGTGCTTTGCAAAGAAGCATTAAAGATTTTATAACTCATTTCATCTTTGTTAGTTACTACAGCAACAGTTAGAGAAAAATAAATCAAAGACTCACCATTCATGCTCATCAAAACTCCTTCTCAGCTGCCTACCTCCCAAATACATGAAAGGAATCCACATCCCAGAAGCACAGCTTTATTACTGCCACTCAGCAAGTGATTACTCTACAAAATAAAAGGAAAATAGACAAAGAATGAAAATGAATTAATATGCCTTATTTTTCTAGCCTTCAGCAATTTCCATGCAAATTTTAAAAAATTTTTAATGGTGTACCCAGGCCTTAGAAGTCAATAGCTTTCCAAAATTGGTAAAATTAGCCATTTGAGAAATTATTTATAACAATAATTATGTAAATTTGAATATATATAAAAATAAATTTTTAGAAATGTAAACTTGGGGGCTAGAAATTATAAGTTCTGGTAAAGTATTTGGTTGTTGGTATATTATTTTATCCTACTTTTTAAAGGTAATTTCATGATGTTTTATAGTAATAGGAGGAAAACTGCCAGGTTTTAACTGCCAGGATGTTCAAAGTCTCTGCATCTTTTTGATTTAAATAAAATGACTCCACTCTTATTTTACAAAAAGCAGAAATGTTGGTTCTCTTCCAAAAGACCTGGGAGCTTTGGAAGGGTTACTTTTTCTTTCTTGCCATTGGCCATGCTTTTCCTTTGCCTGAGGTCTTGTTCATTACAGGCATTACCTGCTTGGTACCATCCAGCCTTGACCATCACCCAGCATTGACCATCATCCAGAATCTTTTGTCATTTAGAAGATCACACACACACTAGACTTTGTAGTGGTTTTTAATAAAACTTAGGGCAAAGTTCAGTGATACATCACCCAGAGCATCATGCAGCAAATAAGTTAAAAGATAGAAGCCCACCTAATGAAGTTGAAGGGTCATTTTCCCTGACCAGCTCACTATGTAGAGCCCCAGTTTCTGGCCATCTTGTCATTTATCTAAAATCACAAAGCTCTCAGTGGTAGGGCCTTTGGGTTTCTAAGCCAGGATTTTTCTAATCCACCAATTGATGCTGATGTACATTAACAAGAAGGCTGCATATAGAAACCCTACGGTGATCATTGAAAATTGTAAACTCATTGTAGAGTCTGAAGTGTTGGCTTCAATTAAGGAAATTTTTACAGAAAGGTCAGATGAACTTGGAACTATTGGGTATTGGAATCCAGGGAGACTAGAAGATGAGATCAGATTAATAGCCTTCTGAGCCATGATTCTGTCTCTGACAATGGCTCCAAGGCACATTTTGTGAAAGAACATGTTTGTGTTCCATGACATTAACTTCAAAAGGTTATGGATGTAGCTGGAAAAAAAAATCCAGCTTCTCTTAGTTGATTTGTGGAATCATCTGTGAATCTAACTTAACCTCAAAGGACTTACTTTTTTCTGCCATATCTTTGAATTTCATAAATATACTAGTATCATAAAGCATTATTTTAATATATAACTTTTAAACATTTAATGACAGGATTAAAAATCTATCATTGTGGCATGCTAGATTACGAAGCACAAACTTAATATGTAAATATTGAGTTAAAATTTATACACTGCAGTCAAGGAAATAATAGTTCTGTCTACTTATGACTGATCCCATCTTGCTCAGGAGTCTCAATATATATTGAAGCAAGAAAAAGGGTGTTTAGAACTATAATTAACATGCCAATTAAAGGTAACTTAATTCTCCCACTTCCAACTGTCTCTTTCAGATTAATTCAGTGTTGTTTGAGTGAATAGGAAATTCAGAGTTTAATTCCCTGCCAGGCAAGTTTCTCCCTTTCTATTTCCTCATCCTTCTCAAGATGGCATCCAGGTGCAGAGGGATGACAGGTGTCCTCATGGCATTGGTGGGAATGAGTGGCCTATTCCAGTGGCATTGTCTTATCCTGCTTATCTCTGTACAGAGACCTGTGATCTACTAATTGGGATGGCTGTGTCCTGTGCTTTGTTCTCAGAACATGGGCAATTCTTGCTGATTGTTCAGGGGATTTAAACCAGGCCCCCAACCTCAGCTCTGAGCAAGCTCCAGATCCATGTAAGTCTGACTGTGGCTCCCAGGTTGGCTGACCTTCACCACGTTATCCAGATAGTGGCTCACTTCACCCTGCTGGGGGACAGTTTTCCATGGGTCTCTGGTATTTCTGCATATACTGTATTGTAGACAAGGTGCTGATAGTCCTTTGCTGTGGACTAACATTTAAGGGTATTTGTAGACTGAACAGCCTCAGAGCTGCTGTCTCTCTCTGGAGGAAGGAGCAGACATGTTGACTTCCCATTATGAAAGAATTGGCTTCCTTCAGCTGTGTGCAGTAGTCATTAGGTATCCTTTGTGTTGTCCTATGGGACTGGGGCTTAGAGAACTGGCTCAAGAAATGCTGAAATTTAGGTTACCGCTGTTATTGTGACTCATAAACTGTCCATCAGCTTTGTCATAGGAGTCTGGTGTTTTCTTCCAGGATTTCTGAAACAGTGGGAGTCTAATTTACTAGCTTGCAAGTAAGGTAAAGTCTCAGACTCTCAGACACATCTCAGTTCTTAACAAAGCACTTGACAAGCACATAGCCAGGACCTTCAACTTTTTCCTGAATTTAACATGGGGAGAAACTAGGGAAATTCATGATCCCTTCTGCACTATTCACACAGGCTGTGAGGAACTAAGCAGTGCTATTTCAAGTTCCCTCCTTGCCTAAACATTACACACAGTCATTTCCAGTCTCCCAAGAGTGAATTCCCTGAGTTGGCATGGGCACCCCAGGAGAGAGCTTCACCTGAAGATCCAATTGGGAATTGGAACTTCTGGTTAGCTCATTAATACTCTTTAAAATTTGCATATTTTAAAACTAAATTTATTGGAGTGACTTTGTTTAATAAAGTTACATAGGTTTTAAGTATACAATTCTATGATACATAATCGGTATATTGCATTGTGTGTTTACCCCCCAAAGTCATCTCCTTCAGTCACCATATATTTGGACTCCTTTACCGTTCACCACTCCCATCCCCTTCCCTCTGGTAACACCATACTGTTGTCTGTGTCTATGAGTTTTGTTTTTCATTTGTTACTTTCAGTTTTATACCTCATATATGAATAAAATTATGTGGTTCTTGACTTTTTCTGTCTGACTTATTTTGCTTAGCATGATATTCTCAAGATCCATGTTGTTGCAAATGACAATAGTCATTTTTAAAAATTTTTATCACTCATTAATCTTAACTTTTGATTAATAAAAGGAAGTTTTTGTCACTTAGAAGCCTCTTTTTCTTTTCAATAAAGCCTATTTTTCAAGACTGTGGCTTGATCCTATGCTTAAGGATACTAAGTTATAATTGAAGAACTGGGCATTATTGCAACAGTATGGTGGTTATCAGATAAAAAGGGGGTAATGGGGGCACTAAAGGGTAGAGGAGGTTGAATGTATGGAGGAGATTTGGCTTTGAGTGGTAGGCACATAATGCAAAATACATTGATGTATTATAGAATTGTATACTTGAAACTTATGTAATTTTATTAACTAATGTCACCCCAATAAATTTAATAAAACATTTAAAAGAGATTCCAATTCTCCTCCAGGTCATGTGTGACCCTTGCCAGATAAGGTCATATAATTACATTGATGTGTTTCAGAAATATTATTCCATATAATATTTGGAATAATGGTATCCCAAAATATGTATACACACTTTAACAACTGAGAGCTATTAATGAAATAAAATGTATTTTAATAAACACTGCCTTTCTAATTATTCAAAGTGTGTGTATACTTTTTCTGAGACACTGAAAATAGTATACATATTCACAAAAATAGGTAACCAACACATATACGCTTTCTTATGTATCTTGGTGCTTGAGAGGGAGTGACAGTAAAGTAATTCAAAAGTACTCATTTATAAAAGTACTCATTTCAGGCTGGAATGACCTTAGTGATATATAGTAGTTATAGATCAGTTAATAAACTCAGGAAACATTAATTCACCAGTATTTTTTAAAATATTGTTATTTTTTTTCTTGTTTTTTTAAAGCAAGAGAACAAAACAAAACAATTCCTGGAAATAGAGTTGTCATTATTTCCTCAGAAAAGAAAATTCTTGAAGGCAAGCTATTGTATTTCTTGACATAAAGGTTAGCTGTAAGAGGAAGCAGGTTCAAACTGTCATGTGACTATAGTACACATACTGTGGGTTAGTCACAGAGAACCTTGAAGTCAGAGCTCATCCCTGGGGTGTTCTCAGCACAAGGAGGGACTACAGAAATCAGGAAAAGCTTCTCAGTAGCTAGGACATTGAAGCTTGCTAAAGGAAGCTTGCAGAATCGTTACCTGGAAATACCTGTATCTATATATTCATGTTTACATTTCTGTTTATATTATTCACTGGACTGACAATTCAGTCATTTAAAACATTTAGTTGGAATTTGGAGAATAATTTTTATTTGAGTGAAGGGAAATTAATAGATTAGAAACCATTTTAAAACAATAATATTTATTCTTCTAAATATACTATAAAATCATCTTAATAATGATCTTAAATAGTGATTAACAATCACCTTAAATTGTAATTTTCAGTAATGTTACATGAATTTAAGTAAGTATAGGAATGTATGAATGAGAGGACTTGGCTAATTCTGTAGTTCTGACAAGATGAATCCATGGCACTGCAAAATACACTATTTCATACCCTCCCTGTTGGGTGAAATTAGTTTTAAGTGCCATTGGTAATGAATTTCATTTAGGATTTGGTGTCTGCATTTAATTTTAGAATTTTATCAAAATGTTTGGACTAAAAGCAAAACACTTTGGAATTTTCCTTATTCCATATATACTACTAAATTCACTTTAAAATCACATATTTATTTCTTGTCTGGGTAGCTCATTTGGTTGGAGCATTGTCCTGATACCTCAAGGCTGTGAGTTTGATCCTCAGTCAGGGTACATGCAAGCATCAACAGGTGAGTGTAAAATAGGTGGAACACCAAATCAATGTCTCCTCTCTCTCTTCCTCTCTCTCAAAGTCATTTAAAAAAGTAATAATTTTTTTTATACAAGATATAGAAGGTTCTAAATATCTATAATTTTTTATAGTCAACATTTCATCCCAAGAATAGGACTATTGATTTGTCACTCACAATCAGCTAGCACCTAAGGCAGAGTATAACATTGGAAAATAACTGTCTTTTTATTGATGGTCACCTCATTTTTGGCCTGTCTCTGTTTTTCCATTTCCTATGCTTTAAAGCTCAGGATTTGCTTCTGCTTCCTGGGGTCTGAAGATTTCCCATTGTATTAGCAGTCTACTCAGGCTGCCATAACATGATATCACAGAGTGAATGGCTTAAGTAATACACATTTGTTTTCTCACAGTTCTAGGGGCAGGAGATCCAAGATCCAGGTGCTGCAGTTGGTTTCTGGTGAGACCTCTTCTAGACCTGCACCTGGCCCCCATCTCCCTGTGTCCTCACATGACCTTTCCTCACATATAACCCTTTCCAGGGAGAGGGCCAAGAGATACAATGTTTGCCTTGTGGCTTTGAGAGCTGGGTTGTGGAGGGACTAAAGGAAAGCCAGGAGGGCTGTCTGTGACTTAAAACACTTGGGGAATCCTCTTTCACTCCACATCAGCAGGGGACCATCCTAGTTGCTTTAGAAAATTTACTTCAGTCTTCACAAGGCTATATTCCATTTAAGTCCATGTCTTTACTATCAAAAAAGCTCAGGTTGCCTTGGCTACGTTGGCTCAGTGATTGGAGGGCCACTGTCATGTGACTGCAGCAACACATACAGCTCATCCCTCGAGTGTTCTCACACCGAAGGGTGGTGGATTCAATTCCTGGTCAGGGGCACCTACCTCAGTTACAAGTTTCCAACCAGTATCTCTCTCTCAGGTCTATGTTTCTCCCTCTCCCCCTCTCCCTTCCCTTCCACTTTCTCTAAAAATGAAAAATATATCCACACTCCTGGGTGAGGATTAAAAACAACTTTTTTTTTTTAAAGCTCAGGTTAACATCTTCTATAAGAGCTTTCTTGTTTGCTGACTCTGAAATACTAGGTTAGTATCAGTAATACTCGCCCAATTTTTCTGCATCAACAGGTCACTCCTTGCTAATTTTGTAGGTCCTAAGAACAAAGAGGATTTTTAGGAATCAAAAGCAGTGTTCCTAGGCTCCTTTGAAGCTGCTCTGAAAGTATCTCACAATGCAGCAAGATGAAAGAAGTTGCCACTTTTATGCCCTGCTTACCTAGCTGGGACCTCTCTGAGAGAGGCTTGGCTCTGATAATGTGCATCTACTTGGTTTCTTTCTGTGTTCATTTGAGTCCTGACCCAGTGGTTCTGTTTGCTGATCTCTATGAGGGCATTATTATAGAAATGTATACTGCTAATCAGAGCAAGGCACTCTCTCTGGAAAATTTAAAAGCACAAATAAACAAACCAAACGCTGACCTCAAACTTCAAGTTGAGGCATAGGGAGGAGTTCATTTGCATCTCCTAACCTGTTCTCCTGACACATCATTCTGTTCTTTCCCCGTGGAAATGCTACAACAGATATGTGTAGAGCTTATTCATTTGCTGCATTTCAGTTCCAATTGTTTTCAGAATGTCCCCAGGACCATTCATCTTAAACTTATGAGTGTGATAGTTACTTCGGGTTGTATGTTTCAACTGCCTTTGTCAAAATATGTGTTCTCATTATAATATGAAAATAAGTTATATTTATTACACACTTTGCACAGTCTTGATTTTTTTTCAGGAATAGCATTTTATCATTTATGCTGAGAGCAAGTGGGTTTATCCCATTTATGTCTAAATAATACCATTACCTAGCCCTTGAGTGCATAGGGTACATCACTTATGGTAGAATGCTCTTAGCTGTAAGTAACAGAGTATCTGACTAAAATGGACTTAAACTATGTAGGCTGATTACTTTTTCACATAACAAGAAATCCAGAGGTGAGTGTTTTAAAGTGTGTTTAGGCATTTAATAGCATCATTCAGGACCCACTTTCCTTCAGCCTATAAACTCTGTCATGCTCCGTATGTCAGTTAGAGCTACTGATGGACACAAGATGACCATAGCAGCTTCTAACTCATATCCTCAAAAATTGGCTTCAAAGGACAGAGTTAAAGAGGTAGGAGCTGCCTTGAAGAGGGCTCACTCATGTGTCATTTTTTTTTTCATTGAATTTATTTGGGTGACATTGGTTAATAAAATTATATAGGTGTGCAATTCTATAATAGATCATCTGTATATTGTATTGTGTGTTGACCACCCAAAGTCAAGTCTCTTTCCAACACCATTTATTTTCCCTTTTACCCTCTTCTTCCTGCTCCCACAGCCCTCCTCCCCCTTTTCCTCTGGTAATCACCATACTGATGTCTGTGTCTATGAGGTGTCTTTTACTTTTGTTTGTTTTTTGTTGAATCCCTTCACCTATTTCACCATTTCTTCACTGTGGAAGATTTTTTGCAAAGGGTTCCTCTTATTGATTTCTTTTATGTTTATTGACCATAATTGGATCATATTCTATCTTTAGCTGAATACGAGATAAGGAAGTGAGTACCTCTGGAGTCTTGTCCTTTCTATGTGGAAAAAGGATCAAGAGTCTGGAAGAGAGACTGAGAGAATAGCTGCAGGACAGTCAGCCAGTGTTGCCTCTCTCAAGGGAGTTCGTATCACATCTGCTGTTCTTCCTCAACCAGGTGTGTTCCCCAATCTGTGCCCCCCAAACAAAGAAGGGCACATCTTGAATAAAGTTTTGAGCCACTTTACACACATAAAGCAAGACCAACCATACAAAGGTCTCATTCTGTGTTGTGTTCAGTAACTCGGAGAAGAAATTTAGTTCTTTGGCTCTCTTAAGATTCTGTAGGATTTGTCCCTGTTGATTAATTAATTACCACTTTCCTCTTGGAAGCCAAGTAGGATGAGTTTTTTGGGGACAGCATGTCTTTTGGTTTCTTTCTGACTTCTTTTGCTGTTTCTTCATAAAAAATTTTCAGTATATTCATTCCTGTCTGTCCTTAAGTTTTAGTGTTCTCTGGGTTCATTGGGTTCTTGACTTCTCACAGTGCTCATCTTCCCGGCTACAATCCAATATGCTTTCTCAGCAGCAGTAAGAGCCTAAATGAATAGATGACTTTTAAATATTGATCTCTATCTTACATTTCTTTTTTGAGCTCCAGGTCTATATATTCAATTGTTCCCAAGGAAGCATTGATATTGGTTGTCTCATCCATTCCTCAAATGCAGATGTTCCAAATTGAATTAATTTTTACTTCCCTTTGTACTGACCCACCCTCAGTTTGCTCACTCCCTGGATTCTTAAGATCTACCAATTGCCTCCTCTTTCATCATCCACATCTAATCCATACCCAAGTGGTGCCTCCTAGATATTTCTATAACCAGCCTCTCTATCCACTTTTTTTTGACATCTATTCTGCTTTTTTTATTTTTTGACATCTATTCTGCTTTTATTTTTAAATTTTTAAATTTTTTTATTAATGTGTTACATGTATACATATCTACCCATTGCACCGCCCCCCCAGGGTCTTGTGTTCATTGGTTATGTTTATATGCATGCATACAAGTCCTTTGGTTGATCTCTTATCTATCCCACCTCTCCTTAACCTTCCTGCTATAATTTGACAGTCTTTTTGTTGCTTTACTGCCTCTGTATCTATCCTGTTGTTCATCAGTTTATAGTATTCTTTATTATCCACAAATGAGTGAGATCATGTGGTGTTTCTCCTTCATTGACTGGCTTAATTCACTTAGCATAAGGCTCTCCAGTTTCATCCAGGTTGTTGCAAATGGTAAGAATCCCTTCTTTTTGATGACAGGATAGAATTCCATTGTGTAGATGTACCATAGTTTTCTGATCCACTCATCTGCTGATGGGCACCTAGGCTGTTTCCAAATTGTAGTTATTATAAATTGTGCTGCTAAAACATAGGGCTGCATAAATCCTTTCTGATTGGTGTTTCTAATTTCTTAGGATATATTCCTAAGAGTAGGATTGCCGGGTGACATGGGAGTTCCATTTTTAGTTTTTTGAGGAAACTCCATACTGTTCTCCACAGTGGCTGCACCAGTCTGCATTCCCACCAACAGTGCACAAGGGTTCCTTTTTCTCCGCATCCTCGCCAACACTTGTCGTTGGTTGATTTGTTGATGATTGCCATTCTGACAGATGTGAGATGGTATCGCATTGTTGTTTTGATTTGTATCTCTCGGATAATTAGTGACTTTGAACATGGTTTCATGTGTCTCTTGGCCTTCCTTCTGTAGTCTTTTGAAAAGGTTCTATTTAGGTCTGTTGTCCATTTTTTTTTATTGGATCATTTATCTTCCTTTTGTTGTATAAGTTGTTGGACATTAAACCTTTATCAGTGATAACATTTACAACTATGTTCTCCCATTCAGTGGTCTTTCTTGTTGTTTTGTTGATGGTTTCTTTTGCTGTACAAAAGCTTTTTATTTTGATGTAGTCCCATTTGTTTAATTTTTCTTTAGCTTCCTTTCCCCTTGGAGCAGTAACAGTGAAGAAGTTCTTTCGGCATATATCTGAGATTGTGCTGCCTGTGGATTCCTCTAGTATTTTTATGGCTTGCTGTCTTATGTTTGAGTCCTGTATCCATTTGGAGTTTATTTTTGTGTATGGTGTAAGTTGGTGGTCTAGTTTCATTTTTTTACATGTATCTGTCCAATTTTCCCAACACCATTTATTGAAGAGGCTGTCTTGACTCCATTGTATGTTCATGCCTTCTTTGTCAAATATTAATTGAGCATAGTGGTTTGGGTGGGTATCTGGATTCTCTATTCTATTCCATTGGTGTATATGTCTGTTCTTGTGCCAGTACCAGGCTGTTTTGAGAACAGTTGCTTTTTAGTACAGCTTGAGGTCTGGTATTGAGATCCCACCTACTTTATTCTTCTGTCTCAGGATTGCTGTGGCTATTTGTGGTCTTTTTTGTTCCTGATGAATCCTTGAAGAGTTATTTCTAGGTCTGTGAAATATGTTGTTGGTATTTTAATGGGTAGTGCATTGAATCTATTTGTTGCTTTGGGTAGTATGGACATTTTAATGATGTTGATTCTCTCAATCCATGAGTATGGTATGCTCTTCCATCTGTTTACATCTTCCTCTGTCTCTTTTTTTAGTGTCATGTAGTTTTCTGCGTATAGGTCTTTCTGATCCACTCATCTGCTGATGGGCACCTAGGCTGTTTCCAAATTGTAGCTATTGTAAATTGTGCTGCTATGAACATAGGGCTGCATAAATCCTTTCTCTTTACCTCTTTAGTTACGTTTATTCCTAGGTACCTAAATTTTACCTCTTTAGTTACGTTTTACCTCTTTAGTTATGTTTATTCCTAGGTACCTAAATTTTGTGTGTGATGGTAAATGGGATTGCTTTTTTAGTCTCTCTTTCTGAAATTTCACTATTAGTGTATAGAAATGCCATAGATTTCTTGGCATTAATTTTGTATCCTGCTACATTGCCAAATTCGTTTATTAAGTCTATTAGTTTTTGGATGGAGTCCTTCTGGTTTTTTATGTACAGTATCATGTCATCTGCAAATAAGGACAGCTTTACTTCTTCTTTTCCAATTTGGATGCCTTTTATTTCTTCTTCATGTCTAATTGCAATGGCTAATACTTCCAGTACTATGTGGAACAGGAGAGGTGAGAGTGGGCATCCCTGTTTTGTACCTGTTCTTAGGGGAAATGGTTTTAGTTTTTGCCCATTCACTATGATGTTAGCTGTGGATTTATCATATATGGCTTTTATGATGTTGAGGTATGATCCTTCTATTCCCATCTTGCTGAGAGTTTTTAACAAGAAAGGGTTTTGGATTTTGTCAAAAGCTTTTTGTGCATCAATTGATATGACTATGTGATTTTTTTCTCTCAATTTGTTTACGTGATGTATCACGTTTCTTGATTTGCGGATATTGTACAATCCTTGCATTCCTGGGAGAAATCCTACTTTGTCATGGTGTATGATCTTTCTGATGTACTGCAGGGTCCAATTTGCTAGAATTTTGTTGAGGATTTTGGCATCTATGTTCATGAGGGATATTGGCCTATAATTCTCTTTCATTGTGTTGTCTTTATCTGGTTTTGGTATTAGGGTGATGCTGGCTTCATAGAAGGTGTTTGGAAGTGTTCCTTCTTCTTGAATATTTTTGAATAGTCTGAGGAAGATAGATTTTAATCCTTCCTTGAATGTTTGGTAAAACTCTCCTGTGTAGCCATCTGGTCTCGGGCTTTTGTTTGCTGGAAGCTTTTTGATGACTGCTTCAATTTCTTCCATAGTTATTGGCCTATTGAGATGTTTAGATTCTTCCTGATTGAGTTTTAGAAGGTTATATTTTTCAAGGAATATGTCCATTTCCTGCAGGTTGTCTAGTTTTTTTGAATAGAGTTGTTCATAGTATTTTTTAACAATCCTTTGTATTTCGGCAGGGTCTGTTGTTTCTCCTCTTTCACTTCTGATTTTGTTTACTTGGGTCTTCTCTCTTTGCTTCTTGGTGAGTCTGGCTAGAGGTCCATCAATCTTGTTTATCCTTTCAAAGAAACAGCTCTTGGTTTTGTTGATCTTTTGAAGTGTTTCTTTGGTCTCCATGTTGTTTATCTCTGATCTGATCTTTACTATTTCCTTCCTTCTGCTTACACTGGACTTTTCTTGTTGCTCTCTTTCTAACTCTTTGAGTTGTAGGGTTAGGTAATTTATTACCATTGTGTCCTCTTTTTTGCAGTAGGCTTGTAAAGCTATGAACTTCCCTCTCAAGACTGCTTTCACTGTGTCCCATAAATTTTGTATTGTTGTGTTGTAATTGTCATTTGTTGCCATGATGCTTTTTATTTCTTCCTTGATCTCTCTGGTTACCCAGTCGTTCTCTAATAGCATGCTGTTTAGTTTCCATGTGTTTGATTTCTTTGGATTGTTTTTATTATAATTGATATCCAGTTTTATGCCATTATGATCTGAGAAAATGCTTGATATGATTTCTGTCTTTTTGAATTTGAAGAGACTTTTCCTATGACCCAATATATGGTCTATCTTTGAAAATGAGCCATGCGCACTGGAGAAGAATGTATATTCTGTGGCTTTGGGGTGAAATGTTCTGAAGATGTCAATTAATTCCATCTGGTCTAGTGAGTCATTTAGGATTGATGTTTCTTTCCTGATTTTTTGTTTAGAGGATTTGTCCAGTGGTGACAGTTGGGTATTAAAGTCTCCTACTATGATTGTATTGCTGTCAATTTCTCACTTGATATCCTCTAGGAGTTTTTTTTTAATGTATTTAAGTGCTCCTATATTGGGTGCATATATGTTTACCAGAGTTATTTCTTCTTCTTGGATTGTTCCCTTTAGTATTAAGAAGTGGCCTTCTTTATCTCTTGTTATGTCCTTCACTTTGAGATCTAATTTGTCAGATATAGGTATTGCAACCCCAGCTTTTTTTTCATTTCCAGTTGCCTGAAATACCATCTTCCATCCCGTCACCCTCAGTCTCTGTGGATCTCTTTTTCTGATGTAGGTTTCTTGCAGACAGCAAATATATGGGTCATGTTTTCTTATCCAATTGGTTACCCTATGTCTTTTGATGGAGCATTTAATCTGTTTACATTTAAAATTATTATTGATAGATACTTATCTGTAGCCATATTTAGTCTTTACCTCGGTGTTCCTTCTTCACTTCCTACGTTTTTTTTTTTTTTAATAGCAGACCCTTTAACATTTCTTGCAGTGCTGGTTTGGTGGTAATAAATTCCCTTAGTCCTTTTTTGTCTGTGAAGCTCCTGACTTCACCTTTAATTTTGATTGAAAGCCTTGCTGGGTATAGTATTCTTGGATTAGAGCTTTCTTTTGCATGACTTTGTATATTTCATTCCATTCCCCTCTGGCCTGATGAGTTTCTGTTGAGAAATCAGTTACTAGTCTTATGGGAGTTCCTTTGTAGGTAACTTTCTCTTTCTCTCTGGCCACTTTTATGGTTCATACTTTGTCATTGGTGTTTGCCAATTTAATTATAATGTGACTTGGTGTCGGTGTTTTGGGGTTCCTTTTGCTTGGGACTCTGTGAGCTTCTTGGATTTGTATGGCTTTTTTCTTTCCTATATCAGGGAAGTTTTCTGTCATTATTTCTTCAAACAGGTTTTCTATTCCTTGCTCAGTTTGCACTCTTTTGGAACCCCAGTTATATGGATATTGTTTTGTTTTGCGTTATCCCAAAGTACCCTTAGGCTCTCCTCTTGCTTTTTAATTTTTTTTTTTCTAGAAGCTGCTGTACTTGGGTATTTTTTCCTACTTTGTCTTTTAGCTCACTGGTGCAGTCCTCTGCTTCTTCTGGTCTACTTTTGATGCTTTCTATTGAGTTCTTTACAGCAGTGATGTCCTTTTACATTTCTTCTTGATTATTCTTCATTTCCTCTTGGTTCTTCTTCATTTCCTCTTGGCTCTTCTTAATTTCCCCGTGACTCTTACTCATATTATCGATTTTATCTTTCATTCTTTTCAGCCACCTTATGACCATTTCTCTGAACTCTTTCTCTGGCAGGTTTATTTCTGCTTCTATTTCTTCTGGTGATACCTTCTTTTCTTTCATATGCGGGCTCTTTCTTTGTCTGCCCACGGTCTTTCTTCTCTGGGTGTCTGGTTATCTAGTTCTCTCTCCTTATCTCAGGCGAAATTTGATTTTTCCCTGTGCCATGTGGAGCTCTTCTGAGTCCGAGTGTTTGCACCGATTGGAGAGCTATGTTCTGGGTCCCTTGGCTGTTCGGTGGGTGCTGAGCTAGCTTTTCAGACTGCTGTAGCATCCACTTCCCCCTGAAAGATAGTGTGGTCTCTGTGTTTGCGCTGGTGGCTCCGGGGGACCAAAACCCAGTGGCAGTGGGGTTGCCTGGTCAGGGGAGCCCTGTCCAGCATTCCCTCACCTTCTCCTGGAGGATAACTGACTCTTAATTTGCCAACAAACACTCCCAGTGTGACCCTCATCTGTTCTCACTGTCTGCTCAGTGACAGTGCTACAGGCACACATGTCTATTCCGCCGTCATTTTTTTCCTTTCCCTCTGTCCTCTTCTGTAACACTGGCTGAGTCAGCCACACCTCATGTTTTGCCTTGATTGTTCATTGCAGGCTCTCTTAATGCCAGTGCAGGCTGTCATCATCCTCCCTTCTTACCCACATTCTTCCCTGCTGTAGCTGAGTCCAACCAATGGTACTGAAATTTCTATCTGATTTAGAGGTTTTCTTTCTTTCAAATTCTTAGATGGTATTACATACCTTCAGGATAAAAATCCAAACTCTCCATGTTCAATGGTTTTTAAATTTCTGGTTCACGGACCTCTGTAAATTTCTGAGGAGACAGATGAAACCTCCACCTGCTTGTATTGGAGCGCCTCCACTGTCATCTGCTGCTTTTCAGTTCACAGGCCCCACTTCACATTTTTTTCTGCAAGACTTTTGGAATCATGGTTTCATCTTTTGCAGCTATAATATGTAATGTGTCTGATATAGAACAACCATTTCAAAAGTGTTTGCTGAATTAAAAATGTCTTTCCTCTTTCAATGTCTGTGTTTATAGTCAGTCTAGTGTACAATCTTCATATATAGTTTACTTTAGAGACTATGCCTGTATCTGTATTTCAGCGGTACCCCATTGTCCTATATAATAAAGAGGGAATATGCAAATTGGCCATCACTCCACCACAAATATGGCAGTGCCCATAGCCACAAAATGCTGGCACCCAGTCCTCTCAGCCCCGCTGGAGTTCCCCAGTCCCTGGGGGTTGGCTGCTGAGAGTGGGCAGCATGAGTGGCCTGGTGGAATGCTTGCTTTGTTGCTGTGGCAATGAGGCAAGCATTTCACCCCGGCTGTAGAGGGCCTTTCAGCAGCAGGCATAGAGTGGCCAGGGTGGCAGGGGAGAGGGGCACTTGCATCATTGCCCCGTGATGAGGTAAGTGTTCTGGCCCTCGGGGCCTCTAGCCAAGATGGGTGCAGAACACTTGTGTCATCACCCCCGTGACAAGGCAAGCATTCTGCACCTGGCCATGGAGGGCCTCTGGCCAGAGAGGGCAGTTGGGGTCATGAGGCTGGCCAGGGAGGGCAATTGTGGGCCATGAGGTCAGCAGAGGAAGGCATTTGGGGGTGATCAGGCCATCAGGGAGGGGGCAATTGGGGCAGATCAGGGCAGTAGTCAGAATGGTTAGGGGCTATCAGACAGACAAGCAGGTGAGTGGTTAGGAGCCAGCAGTCCTGGATTGTGAGAGGGATGATTGACTGCCAGTTTAGGCCCGATCTCACAGGGACTTTCCCTGATGGGTCTCAGATTGGAGAGGGTTCAGACCAGGCTGAAGGTCATCCCCCCATGCACGAATTTCATGCACTGGGCCACTAGTCATCACATAAAGGAGATTGTGTTATTTTTCCCTTCAATGAAAGTATATAAACATCTAATGGAGTTGCAGCTTAAAAATGTCTGTTGCAAATCTATCTAAAATGAAGTAATAGTTGCTGGGTATTGGCGCAGTACCTTACTCTTAGTTCTTGATAATGCTTTATAAAAGTGAGTAAGTTTACCTCCATCCTATTTTTATTTCTTTAAAGTATTGAAATATGGAAGAATAGTAGGTCATATAGTTTTCCCCTTTTACCTATTTAAGAAATTTTTTTTTGACATTGAAAAAATGTTATTTACTGACATGGAAAAATATCCATGATCAAGTGTAAAGAAAGCAGGTTATAAACAGCACTAATATTTTCATCTATTTGTGTGTGTGTGTGTGTGTGTGTGTGTGTGTGTGTATGTGAGCTAGAGTTGATGGTCTTGATGGTCTAAAATCCTTTAACCCCATTTTAAAAAATTGAATTCATTGGGGTAGCATACTAGCTAATAAAAGAGTAATATGCAAATTGACCATACTTCTGCTACATTCACCAGCCATGCCCACCAGCCAATCAGAATGCCATCTTTGATGGGTTAATTTGCATACATAGGCACCCAGCGCCTGGGTCCTGGGAACATCTTGGCACCCAGGTCACTCTGAGATAGACCCTGCATGGGCCCTGAGCAGCCTGTGAAGGGCCTGAGCCAGGGGGCTTCTGGGCAGGGCCAACCCTGCTATCAGAACCAAGGGGGCAGAGGCAGAGCTGGTGATCGAAGGGAGCTGGGGGTCTCCTGCCCAGAGGCTTTTGGCCTGAGCAGGGAGGAGCTGGTGATGGGAGGGAGCTGGGGGTCTGCTGCTGAGGCCAAAAGCATGGGACAGAGGCTTTCGGCCTGGGCAGGGGCAGAGCCGGTGTTCAGAGGCTATTGGCAATCGGTGTGAATGACAGAGGAAACATGTTTCTGATTGCTCATTGGCTAAGCTCCCTGTATGCCACTGCTGATATTCTTAGTAACTTGGGTAATAAGAATCCAAAAAGGTGACCTAGGGTTTTCCATCACTTCTGGAGTAAAAAACAAAGGTCTGCTGCTGGAGGACTAAGAAATGTCATATCCTGCCCTAGCCAGTTTGGCTCAGTGGATAATGCCTTGGCCTGCCAACTGCAGGGTTAGGTTTCAATGCTGTTCAAGGACATGTACCTAGGTTACAGGTTCCTCTCTGGCGGGGCCAGGTCAGGGCTTATGCAGGAGGCAACCCATCAAAGTGTTCTTCTCACTTTGATGTTTTTCTCTGCCTTTCCCTTTCTCTTCCACATTCTCTAAAAGTCAATGGAAACATATCCTCAGGTGAGGATAAAAAAAAAGAAAGAAAGAAAGAAAGAAAGAAATGTCATATACTATGAAAAATGCATCTTGTAAATGCCTAAAGAAAGTTGTCATTTTTTTCATGGTGAAGGGGCTAGAGTCCATGTTGAAACACCTTGGTGGCTGTGGTGACTGGCAGTAGCTGCAGCAGTGGGGTGATGGGGCTGATGCCTTCCCCTGATCAGTCCCGTTGCCTCCCACAAAGGGAGGCCAGACGGTGGTTTAGGCTCGCTTACCGAGCAGGCCTAAGCTGTCAGTAAGATATCCCTTGAGAGCTCCCAGTATGTGAGAGGGGGCAGGTTGGGCTGAGGGACCCCCCACCCCCAGTGCATGAATTTCATGAACTGGTCCTTTAGTTAGTTAATAAAATTATATTATAGCTCTCTAATTCTATAATTCTATATAGAATTATATATAGAATATACATCTGTATATTGTATTGTGTGTTCACTACCCCAAATCAAGATTCTTTCCATCACTATTTATCCCCCCTATATCTTCTTCTACTCCCCTACCCCCTTTCCCTCCAGTAATCACCATAATGTGGTTGTTTTTTCTTTTGCTTAATCCCCTTACCTTTTTCACCCAACCCCCATCCCTCTGGCAACTATCAGTCTGTTCTCTGCACCTATGAGTCGGTTTACATTTTGTTTGTTAGCTTATTTTGTTCATTAGATTCCACATAAAATTAAAATCATATGGTACTTGTCTTTCTCTGGCTTGGTTATTTCACTTAGCACATGTTCTCCAGGCCCATCCATGCTGTTGCAAAAATGGTAAGATTTCCTTCTTTTTTTATGGCTGTGTAGTATTTCATTGTGTAAATGTAGCACAGCTTTTTCACCCACTCATCTACTGATGGGCACTTGGGCTGCTTTCAAATCTTGGCTGTTGTAAATAACTCTGCAATGAATAATAGGTGTGCATATGTTCTTTCAAATCAGTGTTTGGGGTTCCTTTGATATATTACCAGAAGTGGAATGAATCTCTGGGTCATAAAGCAGTACCATTTTAAATTGTTTAAATTGTCTTACTCTCATGATATTTTATTTTAACACTTTTGTTCACAGCACTCTTCCACATAAAACAGTGCTTTCTGGATTCTCCCCACATCATCATGCTTATTTTTCTTGCATATATAGACATTGATTTTCATTTTGAACCCAACTGCTTCTTCGATTCCATAGCAAATTTCCCTTCTGAGCATGTGGCATAATTACCTCCATGGCAGTGTTCTGAAAGTAAAACAGGCCATTATGTGAGAGAGACTATAGTCTAAATGGAGAGACCCGAACTGAGTTCCTTTTAAATTGCAGGACAGAAGTTGAAAATTACTGACATTATAAATTACTTTGTCAATAAAGGTTTTGTCCCTATCTTTTATTTTTTCCTTTTTGTCGAATTTATTGTGGTGACACTGGTTAACAAAATTATACAGGTTTCAGGTGCACAATTCCACAACACATCATCTGTACACTGTATTGTGTATTCACCACCCCAAGTCAATCTCCTTCCGATACCACTTATCCCCCCTGTACCCTCATGTACCTTCCCCTCCCTTCTCTTTCCCCACAGCAATCACTATACTGTTGTCCATGTCCATGAGTTATCTCTCTATCTCTCTCTTTGCTCAATCCCACCGCACAAGGCAGTATTATTTTTAATCTTTGGAGGTAACTCCATAATGCTTTCTACAGTAGCTGCACCCATCTGCATTCACACGCTTTCCCTTTTTGACAATGTATTCATTGATTATACCCTGTGAAGACTATTTTGTGTTTTATATTATTTTAAGTTATCAGAAGAATTACTCTTGTCAAATTTTCCTAGCATTAAGTACCAAGCTGCAGTAGATACTTACCATAAATGAAAATAACCTGAATTATATTCAAATAACATTTTGTGTAAATTCAAGTGGTAAATATGGATTTAAAAATATTATAAGTCCACTGCATTTAAATGACTATGTAGAAATGTGCATATTGAACATGATGGTATGAAAAATTGGTAGATGGGCATTTACAAGTGAAAAGGCAGATGTAGAGGCCTTTCACAAATACAGAAAATTGAGCCATTTCTTTTAACTTTTTTTTTTTGTGTATAAGAAATAGCTATAATTTCTTTAGACTCTTACTGTGCATGTTGATTTAAGCTAATAGGTAAGTACATTTCTTTTGTACATGGAAATATATGGGTTTCTTTTGTATATAAAAATGCCGTGCAAATGGATAATATGAAAGTAAAGAGTATGCACTCTGGAGCTTGATTGCCAGGGCCCAAATTCCAATTTTGCAATTTACTAGCTGTGTGAGTCTGTACAAGTCTTCTGTGCCCCACTTTGCTCTTATGTAATTGGGGGTAATAATAGTACTTACTTGAGAGAAGTAACATGAGAATTCAAGGAGTCAAATTTGTAGATATAGGAAGAGGGGAGGCAGTCATCATTATCAAGTCACCTAATGTTCATCGAACACATTCAAGGTGCCAACACTGTGCACCAATGTTGTATGTAATATATCATTTAATCCTGAAATACCTCTTTAAAGTAGACTTTTTAAAAAAAATCTTAATTTGACAGATAAGGAAACAAAGATTTTGCAGTTAAATTACTTGTCCCACTTTAAAAAATGGCCTGCTGACCCTGGTTAGGTGGCTCAGTTGGTTGGAGTGTTATCCCATACACTGGAAGGTGGAGGGTTCCATTCCATGTCCAGGTATATACTCAGCTTGTAGGTTTGATCTCTGGTTGGTGCATACATCAGAGGCAGTTGGTCAAAGTCTTTTTCTCATATTGAGCCTCTCCCCCACTCCCCGCTCTCTCTCTCTCTCTCCCCCAAATCAATAAAACATATCCTTGGGTAAGTATATATATTGCTGGAATCTGATCCACTGTCCTCCTCTATCTAATAGGTCTCTGAGGAATCTGCCTAAGAAAATAATTCAGTTCAACAGCTGAAATGTAAAGTTGTTTGTTTTTTTTGAATAATCCATGTTGTCATAAAAATGACTTCTGGCAAAAAACATTATTTTTTATTTTTAAAAATCTTTATTGTTGAAAGTATTACATATGTCCCCCATTTCCCCACATTGGCTTCCTCTAGCTGGTGAAAGACATTTTGAGAAATCCTGTTAAGATAGTAAGAGAAGGTATTTATTTGTGCTCAAGTGTTTCTTCCATTGTCACCTCCTTGATTTATGAAACTTTTTATGTGACAAAAAATATACATCTAAAAATATTTAATTACAAAGTGCCCTTTCAGTTGTAGTGAGCACAAACACAGTTTTCTGAGTCTAATCAAATGGGATAAAAGGACTTATTGTGAAGCAATTACCACCAAAGTGACCTTTAATGATGCTACTGTACAATTAAATATGAATAATTACTCCTGAATTTAAGATAACAGAGAAACAGGGAAAGATAAATATAAAATTTAATCTCTTAGATAAGTATTGTACTAAATATATCTTTAACATTTGTTTCACATTTTTAATATTTTCATGAAAGAATACATCTCTAATTGGAAGTAAATTTCACAAGACAAGCACTTTGTAAGTTATGTGCATAGCATCAATGATTTATGCTTTATTCATTATGTACACATCTCACCATATGTGTGGGCCTATTATGTGTGAGGCCCTGTCCTGTATGGGTAAAGGGGAGCATGGTGAAGGGGACAGACCACTTTGGTTCTTGTCAATACAGAACGTAGAGTAGTACAGTAAGAAAAAACATTAAATGAGTAACACCTGCTCTGTGTAAATCATCAGGTTTTTAGTTCATAACGACTTCACATTTCTCCCTAGAAAGTGTAAATTTTTAATTTCATTAACCTAGAAAATCTACTTGAATTAGTTTTTCAGAATTCAGGAATACTTATCCTAAAGGTAAATATAAGTCTTTCTCTGAAAACAAAACAAAACAAAACAAAACACCTGTTATACCACCAAGATGTAAGTTTACATCACCGAAATCTGAGGCTGTGCCAGAGCACCCTGTTCCATAGCGACATTGGCTTATTTTGTTATCTAGTACCATTCTTTTGATAGACATTGTATGCATTTACAATTTCTCAGTAGTATTCCATTTCTTTTGAAGGACTTGGGTTTTTTTACATTTATATTCAGACAGTATCGCCCTTCTCATCAGTATTGTCTTCCCTTAAGGCACTATTATGCTGTGCTTGCTGTTTTCCACCAGAGCCAGCGCACTCTCTTCCCTGGTATTTGTGCCCAGGGCATCCATCTCCAGCACACTTCCTTCTTAATGAGCATTAGAGTTAGCTGAGTGGTGAGAGCAGGTGGAGGAGAACGGAGGCAGATAGCAGTGAAAGTTTTGGGGAGAGTAGATCGAGTGTTTGCCAGCCATCTCCCCAGTGATGACAGCAGACACCATGGAGCTGGGAGGATAGCTGAGTCCCATTTCCTGGATGTGAAGCAGATGCGGAAATGTCATGAAGCTTTTGCTTTCTTTCCATTATTTATCAGATTACTTATGGTGCCTACATGTGCTGGTTGTAACAAGCTGCCTGCATTCCTCTTCCTCAAAGCTGGAAGTATCACAGAGGGCCACATTTCTCCAAGATGTTTGACCAGGGAGCACGTTGGAAGTAATAATGAATCAAGAGAACATCAATAGCAGCTGCTGAGCTGTAATGCAGTCTTGCAGAGAGGTTGAGTGCCAAGAAATATCAACTCTATATTGAAATGTGAAATGAAAAGCACACTTACCAATTGTAATTATATGAATGCCTTGCAAAATGAAAGATTCTTATTTTAAAAAATATTTTAAACTTAATTTATTTACTTATTTTTCAGTTTTAGTTGACACAATATTGTTTTATATAAGTTTCAGGTGTATGGCATAGTGGTTAGACATTTATAGAATTTACAAAGTGACCTCCCATAAGCTTAATGTCCAACTGACACCATGCATAGTTATTACAATATTATTGACTATATTCCCTATGCTGTACTTTATATTCCTGTGAGTATTTTGCTTGGTAGGTGTTGATGAGTCAATACTTAGTTCAAACATTTTCAGCTCATGTAATTTTCAGGCACTTGGTTACATGCCATGCCACTTCCTGAAGGCAGACTAGCACATAACAAAAAGAACCATTGAATACATGTCTAGTAATTGGCCTACCCATGATGTCCAGTATTTTTACATCACATATATTTATAAAATTTATGTATCAAAATAATATTTATAAATATATTCTAAGCACTAATTTTTTCAAGAAATTTTTATTAGTTTCTCACAAAACACCCATGTTTAATGAAACACATTTTGAACTATGGTGATATAAAGAAATGGGCAATTATGTTTATGCTGTTTTCTTTAAGATATCAGCTTACCTTATAGTTGAATGGAAGTTACATTTTTGGATATAATTTTGGAAAATGACTTTGTTGAAGGTGGTTTGAATTCCAAGCACGGCTCTGTCAGATGTTAGCAGTGATATGCTAAGGGTCATATCAATAAACTTAATTGCCTTCCCCACTGTCTTTCCTGGTGTGAATTTCCCTAAAGTGTTCCCTGCTCAGAGAGGCAGTCCCAGGCTGTGCTTTACCGCAAGTCGGCTTCATGAGTTGACTTGACATAGCCTCCTAACTTGACCCTAATGGGTCTGGCTAAACTTTTTGTAAGTTCTCACATAGAAGAGATGTTCATCAACCCATCAGCTCCCAATTTTGATAAAGCAAATAGGAATTAGAGAAAGGTTTTCAGAAAGCAGCCATCACATACAATGCATCCAAGTTTGTTATGCGATTTACTTGGGGTGAATTTTTATTGGCTTCCTTTTAGGAATATCATCTTTAATTCAATTTTTAAAACATAAATTATATAGCTCCTATATTTCTATTGCCTTTTGAATTATTTTTGTACTTTTTCTCAGTACCCACATGCTTGTCCAAGACTTTTTGTACATTGAGATTGTTTTAAGGAAGGCAACTTGCATATTCAATATAATTATTGCATCAAAAAGCAACTGTAAAACTAGAAAGCCTTTCAATTGCCTACCTCTTCTGTTAAAAAATGAGATCTGTAGAAACCAAGATGGTGGCATAGGTGAACACTTAAACTGCTGCCTTGCACAACAATTTCAAAACTACAGCTAAAAGACAGAATGGACATCATCCAGAACCATAGGAAAGCTGGCCGAGTGAAAATTTTACTACTAGAAAGAGAAGGGCTCACAGAGACTCAGAGGAGCTGCAAAGAGCTGAGGTATACAGACGACGTATAGAGGATGGACGGTGGAGTGCCTGGCTGGCTTCTTCTAGCTGGAGGGAGATGGAAACTCCTGACTGCACTGAACCCCAGTTCTGACTGCACTAAACACCAGTTCTAGGCAAGACTTATACAGGGGGAGTCTGGACTGTCCGGAAAAGAGAGGAGCGCATGAAAACTTAGAGGAACCACGAAAGGCAGAGGTCCAGAGGCACATATGCATGAGTACTTGCAGAAAGGATGAACTGCTGATTGTGCTGCTGGCTTTCTCTAGTGGGAGGAAGGCGGAACCTCCCGACTGTGCTGAATTCCAGTTCCAACTGCACTGAACCCCAGTTTCGGGTGAGACCCTGTGAACCCAGACTCATACGAGTCCCCATAGTACATGGAAACTCATACGGAAGGGCTTAAGGGAAGGCAAGGCTATCTGCTTATCCCTGAGACTCTGCCCCATCCAAGCTGAGCACAGAGGCTTTTGCAATTTTGAAAGTCTTGTCTCAAAAGGCTGACTCCAGCACAGAAGTTCTTCTGGCATAGACACAGCTGATCTTTATAGCTAATTGGCCTGGAGGTCAATTCTCCTTAGTGATACCAACAATAATCAAGACTTAACTACAGAATCCAAGGTGGCAGCATAGGTAAACACCTACACTGCTGCCTTGCACAACAATTTCAAAACTACAACTAAAAGACATAACGGACATCATCCAGAACCACAGGAAAGCTGCTGAGTGAAAATTCTACAACTAGAAGGAAAGAGAGGGGCTCACAGAGACCCAGAGGAGCTGCAAAAAGCTGAGGTACAAAGACGTGTGCGTGGAGAGAGCGGGTGCTGGAGAACCTGGCTGGCTTTCTCTGGCAGGAGGGAGATGGAGACTGAAAACCTATTTAAAGAAATAATGACTGAAAACTTCTCATATCTGGTAAAAGAAATAGACTTACAAGTCCAGAAAGCACACAGAACCTCATATAAAAGGAATCCAAAGAGGACTACACCAAGACACATCATAATTAAAATACCAAGAGCAAAAGACCAAGAGAGACTATTAAAAGCAGCAAGAGAAAAACAGTTCATTACCTACAAGGGAGCACCCATACAACTGTCACCTGATTTCTCAACAGAAATGATGCAGGCCAGATGTGAGTGGCAAGAAATATTCAATGTGATGAATAGGAAGAACCTACAACCAAGAATACTCTATGCAGCAAAGTTATTCAGAATTGAAGGGCAGATAAAGAGCTTCACAGATAAGAAAAAGCTAAAGGAGTTCATCAACTCCAAACCAGTATTATGCTAAAAGGCACTCTTTTAGAAGAGGAAGAAGAAAAAGGTAAAAGATAAAAAATTATGAACAACAAATACAGATCTATCAACAAGTAAATCTAAAAATTAAGTGAATTAAAAATTTGATCAACAGAATAAACTGGTGAAGATAATAGAATCACAGAAAGGGAGTGGACTGATTATTCTCAGGGGGAAAGGGGTGAGGGGTGTACAGGGAGAGACTGGACAAAAATCATATAGGTATGGATGAGGTCAACAGGAGGGAGGTAAGAGTAGAGGGAAGGGTGGGAGCTGGGTGGAGGGGAGCTATGGAGGGGAAAAAAAGAGAAACAAATGTAATAATCTGAATAATAAAGATTTAATTAAAAAAAACTTAACTACAACAAGGCTGTACACACAGTCCACAAAGGGGTGCACCAAGAGTGTTCACCTCAGGTAACTGGGACGGTAAAGCTACTGGGCCATATTGGATAACTAGCACACAAAGCTACTCTACCAACTCAAAAAAGCAGTGAAAATGTAGAGATAAAGAAATAGATCAGAAAAAAAAGAAATGGAGGAAAACAAAAAACTGTACATAGAGTTCAAAGTCACAGTTATAAAGTTTTTCAAGAATTTTCTAGAAAAGTTCGATAAATTTAATGAGACCCTCAAGGATATAAGAAAGGACCAACTAGAAATTAAACATACACTGACTGAAATATAAAATATTATACAGAGGCCTCACAGTAGTCTAGAGGAACTCAAGAATCAAGTCAAAGATTTGAAATACAAAGAAGCAGAAAACACTCAACTGGAAAACCAAAAAAAAAGGAAAAAAACAAAAAAGAATTAAAAAATGTGAAGATAGTATAAGGACGCTCTGGGACAACTTCAAGCATACCAACATAAGAATTATGGGGGTGCCAAAAGAAGAGAGAGAACAAGATACTGAAAACCTTTTTGAAGAAATAATGACTGAAAACTTCCCTCACTTGGTGAAAGAAATAGACTTACAAGTCCAGGAAGTGCACAGAACTCCATATAAAAGGAATCCAAAGAGGACCACACCAAGACACATTATAATTAAAATACTAAGAGCAAAAGACAAAGAGAATATTAAAAGCAGCAAGAGAAAAACAGTTAATTATCTACAAGGATGCATCCATACAATTGTCAGCTGATTTCTCAACAGAAACGATGCAGCCAGATGGGAGTGGCAAGAAGTATTCAAAGTGATGAATAGCAAGAACCTACAACCAACATTACTCTACCCAGCAAAGCTATCATTCAGAATTGAAGGGCAGATAAAGAGCTTCACAGATAAGAAAAAGCTAAAGGAGTTCATCAACACCAAACCAGTATTATATGAAATGCTAAAAGGTACTCTTTAAGAAGAGGAAGAAGAGGAAAAAGGTAAAGATAAAAATTAGGAACAACAAATACATATCTATCCACAAGTGAATCTAAAAATCAAGTGAATAAAAAATCTGATGAACAGAATAAACTGGTGAGTATAATAGCATCAGAGGCTTAGAAAGGGAGTGGACTGACAATTCTCAGGAGGAAAGTGGTGAGGAGGGTTCTGGAAGAGACTGGACAAAAATCGTACACCTATGGATAAGGACAATGGGGGGGAGGTAAGGGCAGAGGGAAGAGTGGGAACTGGGTGGAAGGGAGCTATGGGGAGAAAAATAGGAAAAAATGTACTAATCTGAACAATAACGATTTATTAAATTAAAAAAATAAAAAATAAGATCCAGTATTCTGTAAATGTGTGCTGTTTTTATTGTTTTTTTTTTTTTTTGTAGTTTTCTGATGTGTTAGCTCAGACTGCCTGAAATACCACAGGCTGGGTGGCTTAAGCAACACAAACTTATTTTCTCACAGTCTTGGTGTCTAGAAGTCTCCGATTCAGAAGTCATTAGAGTCCGTTTCTGGTGAGGGTTTTCTTCATGGCTTGTCTGCCTTCTCACTTTGTCTTCATATGGTGGAGAGAAGAAAAGGGTGGGGAAAGAAAAGGAGGGAGGAAGAGAGAGAGAGGGAGAGGGAGAAAGGAAAGAAGAGAGAGAGTGAGAGTGAGAGAGAGAGAGAGAGAGAGAGAGAGAGAGAGAGAGAGAGACATTTCTTTCTCTTCTGATAGAGCTACAGTCTCATAGGTCTAGGAGCCCCACCCTTATGACCTCATTTAACCTTGATTACATTCTAAAGACCCTACCTCCAGATACAGTCACATTGGGTAGAGGATTAGGGCTTCCATATACACATGTGGGGAGGAGGAGGACACAGTTCAGTCCATGGCATCTACCAAATCCTCTTGATTAAAAAAACATTTCAAGAAGTTCTTTCTTAGGCTGATTTGTTTTTTTAAAGCAGTAATTGCAATTAAAAAAAAAAAAGGAAAATAAAGCACCCACCTCCTACTGACCCTTAAAAGACTTCTGCCATTATGTAATTCCCTTGGGGTGGAGGGTGGGTAGGGAGAGGAGAAAAAATGATAAAAGAAATCAGGCATGGATTTAAAAAAAAAAAGCTTTTTATTGCTTCTTATCTTTTTTTTTTTTTTTTAAAAAGAAAAACCAGAATGATTGACTCACGGTTAGGCTGCTCTAATGCCATATTATTGAGTTTCCAACTGCCAAGTCATGTTTCAGCTGCCAATCTAAGTTTCAAACTTTTAGAGAAAGAAACTGTTCCATTTTGAGCCATTTTTTGCTTGCTTATTAAACATGTAAAGAATGGACCTTACAAAATTCTGGGGAAGAAAGTATCTGAGTTTGAGGGCTCAGACCCCTTTGGCTCAACTTCCTACCATGTTGTCCATTCAAATACCTGAATAGGAGGAAATAACCTCATAAGAACCCCAAAAACTTCTATTTAAAATTGAGCAGATGTGGGGTTCAGATATATTTTATGGACAACAATGTGAAAAACCGAGGATTAAGGGGCAGCATCTGCCCATTTCCTGAAGCTCCAGATCCAAATACAATAAAAATAATTTAGCTTTTTTCTAATAACAAGAAGGATACATTTCTCCATAGTAAAAAAAACACACACACACACACACAAAACAGGAAGCAGATGATGTGTTGTAGAATTGTGTTATAGAATTGAAACCTGTATAATTTTGTTAACCAGTGTCATCCCTATAAATTCAATAAAAAGGAAAAAATAGAAAGGACAGTTTTATGTAACACAGTGATACAGCAGTTTGATATTGTGGCAGATGGCCTGAGGAGGACTGATTTTGAACGATATGAATACTGTTGTATCCTCCACTGTCATGTCTTAGAATGCCTCACTTGGGCATTGGGGCCACATGGGAAATGCTATGGTCAGTGAACACTTTCTTCCTTTTTTTGTGTGTGTTAATCCTCACCAAAGAATGTTTTTTTCATTGCTGTTTCAGAGTGGAAGGAAAGGAGGGAAGGGGACAAGGGAGAGACATTGATGGGAAAGATCGACATCAATTGGTTGCTTCCTGCATGCACCTCAACTGAGCCAGGAACAAATCCTCAAGCCAGGTAGGTGCCCTGGACCAGGACTCTTTGGTATGTGGGCCGATGCTCTCACCACTGAGAACACAACCAGAGCTGAAAACTTTCTTCTTAAGCAGATGTATGTTTCAGTCCCTGCTTGCATCTCTGACCTATTGGCAGAATATGAGGAAGACATCCATTTCCCGTGACCTTACTCCTGGAAAATCTTGACCTTAAGCCAGCACCAAGCTGCCAGCTTTCTGTTTTAAGCCCAAACCTCTGACTTGGTCCCTCTTAGATTTTGTGAGATCCCAGAAGCACCAAGAGAAACAAGGGTTTCCAAAATGGTGCAGTCACATAAATTATTCCAAGTAATCTCGAAGGAGAAAGAAAATGTTTACTTGGGTATGGCTACACCCTTCCATTCTGTGTCATTAAAGGGTACCCTGGTTAGAGAGGGAAGCCTTCAAAGAAAAGAGCCGGAGTGTCTTAGTGTTGGTGAATTCACTCATGTACATCTGTCGTCTCATCTACTAGTGATGGTGGCTCAACTGGATGAGCTGCTAGGTGACCAAGAAGTGAGTGTTGATCTTCCCAAGAACCATCTAGCATTGCCCCAACTGAATTCATGGTGACTGTGGATGATGGTTTGAACATTTGAAGGGTCAATAAGAGTGAAGATGTGTGGCACATGGTATAGGCCTTCTAAGGTGCTCTGTGGGATGCACCTTCACTCCCCAACAATTTTCTCTCTTCAATTTTCTCTTTCTCTACTCTGCCTCCTGAGTACCAATTCATTCCAATTTCTTGGAATACTCATCTACATGAGAAAAGTATTCCGGTTATCATCTTTCTTATTCCTTGAAAACTCTGTCATCTTAGGCTAGGAAAGGATGCTATGGAAGACTTTTTTTTCCCACCAGGACTCAACTGGCTTTCAAAGCAGGGTACTTGTGCACAAAGACTGGGGAGAAGATCCCAAAGGCACTGATTCTGTTTAGATTCTTTTCCCAGCAATAGTGTTAGAAATATTCCCCTGGAGTAGGGCAAATATGACTTACCAATTAGTCTTCATCAAAATTAAAACTTCTGTGCATTAAAGGACATTAATACAAAAATTAAAAAAAAACTCCCACAGAAATGGAGAAAATATTTTCAAATAATATATCTGACAAGGCTCTGCTATCCAGACTATATAAAGAACTACAAGTCAACAACAAAAAGAAAGCCTAAATCAAAAATGGCCAAGCTCTTGAATAAACATTTCTCTAGAGAACATGTACGAATGACCTTTAGCATGTGAAAAGACACTCAACATCAGTGGTTATTAGGGAAATGCGCAGCAAAACCCAACGAGACACCTTTTCACCCCACTAGGATAGTTATAACCAAAAAAAGGAAAATAAGGGTTAGGGAGGATGTGAAGAAATTGAAACTCTTGTATCTTAGTGGTAGGAAGGCAAATGGTTCAGGCAGTGTGGAAAACGGTTTGGTGGTTCTTCAGAATTATAAAACCCAGCAATTCCACTTCTAGGTATATACCTCAAAGAATTCAAAACAGATGTTCAACCAAAGATTTATACATGAATGTTTATTGCAGCACTCATTTACAATAGCTACAAGGTATAAACAATCCAACTGTACACCAAACAGTGAATGGATTAACAAAATGTGGTATATACCTACAATGGAATATTCTTTTAGCAATAAAAGGAATAAAATATCGGTTCATATTACAACATGGATGAACTTTGAAAATATTATGCTAAAAGAAAGAACCCAGACACTAAATGCCACATACCGTATAAATATGTTTATGTGAGATAACCATAAACCAGGGGCTGGGAAGAGGGGGGTATGTGTGCTGACTGCTAATGGATGTAGTAAGGGTTTCTTTTCTTTCTTTTTTTTTTTTTTAATATGTTCTTATTGATTTTTAGAGACAGAGGAAGGGAGAGGGAGAGAGAGAAACATTCATGAGAGAGGAACATCATCAAGTGGCTGCTTCATGCATGGCCCCTTCTGGGTGGGGATCAAGCCTACAACCGAGGTACATGCCCTTGATCAGAATTGAACCTGGGACCCTTCAGTCTGCAGGCTGACACTCTATCTACTGAACTAAATTGGTTAAGGCTATAAGGGTTTCTTTCAAAGATGAAGAAAATGTTCTGGAATTAGTGGTGATGATACACATTGTGAATATACTACAAAGCTGAATTGTGTACTTTAAAGTGGTATATGAAATATTGAGAGTAGGCAAATACATGAAGATGGAAAGCAGATTGGTTGTTGTCAGGAGCTGAGGGGGAAGAAGGAATGGGGAACAATTGTTTCATGAATTTTCTTTTGGGGGAAAATATTCTGGAAATAGATCTTGGTGATAGTTGCACAAGATTGTGACTGTACTGAATAGTATACAATTTGACCCTTTATGATGGTTAAAATAGTGAGTTTTTTGTTATGGGAATAAAAAAAAAAGAAACAAAAGGAAGAACTGTCCTAAAAATGAAGTGTATTAAATTTTCTAATGGCCATGTTAAAAGTTTAAAATTTGAGTTTCAGCTTTATGAATGTCTCTGATTTCATTTTTGTGGAAAATCTGTGCATACATCTCATTCATTCAAGTTCTGCTAATTTGATTTATTGGTAGATCAGATGCTAAGCAAATAAAAAAGATCTGGGACCCATTGACCTGTATATGAAGAAGTTATTAAATCTTTATTAATTGAACATAAGAGATTCAGATCTGTAAAAATTGCCTCTTGATAAACTACAATCAGGGCTTCTACTGTATTTTCTTATGAATTTCATGAGGAAATAAAATTTCAGAAGCTATGTGGTGGGAGGGAAATGTGTGTTTGTTTTAGGAGAATTTTCCTAGGTCTATGGAAGGAACCGGCGAGTTTACCACGCCATTCAAAGATTCAGAGCTTGGAAGAATGAGGCTATTTCCCATGTTTGAGTTATCATAATTACCATGTTGCCTTGAAAATAATTTTTAAAGTATTTTACACCATTTAATCAAAGGTTAAAAGGGCACATTGTAAAATACAAATGTTACCAGAAGGTGTCTTACAAAAGGTATTCTCTGGCCTCACTACCGAGCGCATAGAAATTGACTGGCTCTCGGTCATTCAATTCTTGGAATCATAGTCTTGGGTAACCCTCTGTAGATTTCAGCGTACAGTTGAGCAAATATGTACATGTCTTTTCTAAAAGTGGCATCTATTATATAACTCTCTTATGATATTTTTATAGGTTATTACATACTTGATTTTATAGGTCTGCCTCACAAGAAAAGGGAGGGAAGGAGGAGCAGCATTGTACAAAAAGAGAAGGGTCAAAGGTAACTTTTGACCTTGATTTATCCAGGATTATCCTTGTGCTATGCCTGTAGTATTATCTGATATTTAGGGGGCTTTTTGTTCTTGAATTAAACATTTGAGTTTTGAATAATTTAGTATAAAATGATGACAGCTGTTCTTCCAACTCATTGAGGTATTCTTTGCATAATGATTCTGTGAGTGTGGTTTGAGGTTCTGGCTCTATCTTTATAAAGTTGCTAGTAAAATAACCACTCAGTTCACAGATTTTTGTTTTGTTTCTATGGTGTTCTCTCTTATTTGAAATGATGGGCTTTTTGGCATTATGTAGCCTGGTTTTGTTATATACATTTGAAGAAACTGAAATGAGATAGCAACAGAGAAAGAGAAATAAGAAGGAAAGAAGGAAAATAAAATAAAAAGAAAGACAGAAAGAAAAGAAAAAAGCTTTTATAGCCAAATCAGCTAAGGCTCATTAATGATTAGTAACTAGATCCATCAATCATTAGATATTTCAAAATAACGGTATTCCAATTCTATCATTCTTTCTTCATTGGCTAGGATACTTCTATAAAGAAGTTCTTATGCATAAGTACTAAAATACTGTGAATATTATAAGCACTTATATATAGAAAGAAGTATCTTCTATCAATCCTCTAGTTTAACTTTCAAGTCTATAGAGTGGAGTTTTCTAGTATTTAATATTTGATTTCAATTGTGTAATGACCTGCTTTGAAATATATTCTGATGGTAGTAATTGTTCTCTGATTAATGAAGTTTAGATTCATGGCTGCTTCAGATTTGTCACTTAAAGTTTTGAGCTTTAAGTATCTTCTTTGTTTTTCCAGGAGAAAGAAAAGGGGGGATTTAATGTAACAATATGTACCTAGGAAAATAGATTTACTCTTTTTACTCATATTTATTGTACGAGATAGATTTCTCATGAAAAATAAAAGAAATTTTGATTTAACTTCCTTATCTCAAATAATCTTTTAACTTTTGAATTTAGGAAAAATTTTCTCAGAGTTCAAATGCTGAGGATGAAAAAAACTACTGAGCACATAGAAATTTGATTTTAAAGAAATATAAAAAGTAATTTGTGCTATTGAATTTATATTTTTTCTCTTCCCAGTGAATAGCTGTCTTTAGAGATTTGTTTGTTGCTTACAAAGCCAAAACAGCCATATGTTTTTAACCTCATTATTGGACACAAGGAAACTTGATTACCAGAACCTTCATGAGTGAGGGCGGGTCAGCAACGCCACCCACAGCCGGCTGGATATAATTTGAACTCTCTGACCTGCGCTGGAAGGATCCTGCCACATAGGATTAGATTTGGCTGCTCAGAAAAACATGAACAAATAGAAAAGATCCTAATGAATTTCAATGCATTCTACTAAGAATGACAATTTTTTTTCAAACCTTTTTTGTTTGGAACTTTAAGAAAGAATAAGAAAAAATGTCTTTTAACATTGTTCTGAGGGGGCTGTTTGTAATTAATCAGGTGTAATATAAGAAAAACAGGAAGCATTTTGGCATAAAGCAATAGGTTGCCCATGACTCATAAGAAAAACTAAAAACTGAAACAAAAAAAGATACGTTTTTTATCTTGACTCTGTTTTTTCTTTTACTTGGGAAGATAGTCATTAAATGGTATCTGCAAATAATATATTCACTTGCATAGCAGCATACAAGGCACACTCACACTCTGGTTAAACAAAATGTGTTGTGTGTGTGCACGTGCGCGCGCTAAGGAAAAGTGCAGAGGAATCATGATTTACAGCACTGGTCCTTCATTGCAGTGGATGGGGCAAGATCACGCCTGTGTATTTCTCCATATTGCCAAAAATCGATGAGGTTTTAAAGAAAATTCACTAAATTCACTGAGCCCAATTGAGGTATTAGTGTGACAATTCCATTTATTTTGAAATTCTGCCTTTAAAAAAATTATAGCTACTGCTGACATTCTTCCCCAGTTTTCATAAATTGCTCAAGGTTTAAAAATTTCTCATGAGCATTGTCTTGGGATTAGGAAATAATGAAAATCTATAGCTAGTGCTGCTTTTGCTTTGAGTCCATAAACCCCACTTGTATCAGGGCATCTCCTTTTTTTTTTTTCCCTATGCAATTTTGGGTAATCAAACCTTTGATCACTGGCACCTTAACATCAACTATTTAGCAGAGCCAGCTCTACTGAACATCCTGGTAAAGCTCGTGGCCCAAATTCCAGGCCCATGTTATTCTCAAACTGTGTTTTCTTCCTAATTTACTATGTTTTCTTTTTCCTGCTGAATACAAACAATCCTGACAGTTGAGGAAGGGCTCACTGCTGGGGAAGTTTCACTGGAGATGCCAGGCTTGTGGGATAGGCCAGCTCTTTACCATGAGGCCTGAGTGAGGAGTTGAGCCTGGCTTTAATGAGTGCTGTCATATTATCTCTCCAGATCATCAGTTTACCACCTGAGACTGAATAGATGCAAACAGATGTGTGGTTGAAGATGGTGATCATTTTTGGCATGGCATCTGCCAGTTACAAGCTGCCAGTTACAAATCTGGCCACTAGATACACTGAGATCTCATACAGACATGTGGGAACTTGAGGAGAGAAATCTAATTTAGAGTAATATATATATATATATATATGGCTAATATGCAGAGGGTCCCCTCAGGAGTTTGGGAGACCAGGAGTTCGATTGCTTACTATAACATGTGCTGACTACCAGGGGGTGGTATAGAACATGGTGGGTGACTAGCGGCTGTGGTAGGGTGCTGAGGGAGTTAGGGAAGGAGGAGGCAAGGAGGTGGGAGGATGAGAAACCTGATCAGCCCTGATCATAGGCCAGGCCTAGGGACCCTACCCATGCATGAATTTCATGCACTGAGCCTCTAGTTTTTAAAGAATGGTGTCTGACCATATTTTTATCTTCCTTCCTTCCTCCCTCCTTCCCTCCCTCCCTCCCTCCCTCCCTCCCTCCCTCCCTCCCTCCCTTCCTTCCTTCCTTCCTTCCTTCCTTTTTTTAATTCTTCACCCAAGGGCATGCTTTTATTGATTTCAGAGAGAGAGGAAGGGAGAGGGAGAGAGAAAGATAGAGACAGTGATTTGAAAGTTAAACGTTGATTTGATTGCCTACAATGCACGCACCCTATCCAGGTATGAAACCAGCAACCTGGATATGTACCTAGGTCAGGAATTAAATCTGTGACCTGTTGGTATATGGGGACAAATAATCCAACCAACTGAGCCACATTGGCCAGGCTGACCATTTATTTAAAAATATTTCAGCCAAAACCGGTTTGGCTTGGTGGATAGAGCATTAGCCTGTGGACCGAAGAGTCCCAGGTTCGATTCTGGTCAAGGGCATGTACGTTGGTTGTGGGCACATCCTCAGTAGGGGGAATGCAGGAGGCAGCTGATTGATGTTTCTAACTCTCTATCCCTCTCCCTTTCTCTCTGTAAAAAATCAATAAAATACAGTGTAGTAAAAATAATATTTCAGTAACAAGTTATTTTCTCGTATTTAGTACAGGTTACAAAGCACTAAAAACGTGACTTTAATAATTGAAGGAAAAAAAAATCAAAGTAATGACTGTCACTGGCAATATTAATCGATTTCTGTTTTGGAACAGGAAAGAATGGCTCTGGGATTATTTAATTATAGATATCGTTTTCTATATTTTTGTTCTCTAGGTTTTGCCTTTAATATGAGGAAATTTAGATTTTATGAGTGTTGTTGATGAAACAGACTAAGTTAAAGTAGAAATTTTACCTTTGACTTGAAGC
>JAAGEH010000480.1:12677742-12778611 GCA_011751065.1 Lasiurus cinereus
TTCTTCTTCTTCTTCTTCTTCTTTCACTCTCTCTCCATCTCTCTCCCCTGACTCCCTTTGTCTATAAAATAAATAAAAACATATCCTTGGGTAAGGATTTAAAAAAAGAAAAGAAAAGAAAAATAAGACTTATTTATCTGATGCATGACATTCATCACTAAACACTTATTTTTGTAGTAAAATGATCAAATTAGGTTCATTTTACCAATCTTATTTACCAAAAGCTCAGTGTTAATTATAAATCTGATGTTTGAATCATAATCTCAAAACCATCAATAATTGGGTGAATTTTATTACATTCATGCTTTCTTTTAAAACTCAATGTTTTATTTTGGTATAATTTGGAGGCTCTTACAGATTCCTCCTTTAGTGAGCATTTATTACGTTTATTAAGATTTACTTTCAAATGGTTCTTCCTTGATTGCTTATATGCATGCTAGGACAGTGGCAACTTCAGTAACTATTTTTAAATAAAGATCATGGAGGTTCATAGTTACAGAAAGACTCAAGCTATTTAGGAAAACACTTTATGTAGAGTTTTAACTCATAATTTTATTGTCAGAGTAACAATAGACAACTAGAAGTGATAATTTTAATAAATAATGTCTTTACTAAGTATTTATCCACTCACTAACTTTTACCCATATGATGTGCTCACCACAATGGGAAATAATAAGCCATATATGAAATAATGGATCAACCAAAAAACCATTTCTTATATTCAAGCCTGTAAGTACTCTGACTTGCCTTTCCCTGCCACTCCCCCTCCCGTCAACGTCCCCTGCCTTCCCACTGTAGTTTGACAGGTCTATTCAATGCTCCTTTGCCTCTGGTGTTTTTTTCGCCCCCCCTCCCCAATCCTTTTCTTTAAAAAATCTTGTTCCTCCATCAGGAATGTTACCAGTATGTTGCAAAATAAATGGTGAACATGGAAAACAAGAAAATCATGCACTGGCTTTTATAGTCTTCTGCCTACAATTTATTGGGTCAAAACAAATTACAAGGTCAGCTTGACTTCAAGAAGATGAGCAAGTGTGATTGTATTATGTGCGTATAAACAGAAGAACTGGAATATCTGTGATTATCTCTGATGACTACAACAAAGAAAGGAGAATTGTATCTTAATTGGAAGATGGGGAGAGGGCTTCATGGAGGAAGTGATAGTTGAGTTAGGTCATTATTGATGAGTAGAATTTTATTTAATTTTTAATTTTTATTTTTTTTATTGTTTAAAGTATTACAAATAGTAGTACACATGTCTCCTTTTTTTTCCTCATTGACCTCCCCCTGGGCCTCCCCTATTCCCCAGTATATTTCCTCACCTGACTCTCCCCCCACCCCCACCCCCGCTTCACAGGTGAACTCCTACCCCCAACCCCCCCACCTCCTGCCCCCGCCAACCTCCCCTGCCTTCCCACTGTAGTTTGACAGGTCTGTTCAATGCTCCTTTGCCTCTGGTGACCCCCCCACTCCCCGATTCTTTTAAAGAAATCTTGGCTCTGCAGACTAGAAATAAACCTATAAGAACAAAAAATGTTTGAATCCCAATTTCAATGTCCAACAGTTTTGAGTCCCAGTTTCAATGTCAAACAGTTCCTTTTGTGTACATGTGTACATGTCAACAATGCTATCTGGATGGTGGACAAATAGTGGCAGTGCAGGTCTGACCCTCTCTGGTTTGGTCCTAGGCAACCTGTATCGATGAGTAGAATTTTAGTATCTGAGATTGAAGTAATTCTCTGAAAATCACACATCATGGGAAACAACCCAAAATTTGAAAACAAAGGTACCTAACACAGTTAGCCCTTTTGTGGTCTATTTCAGCATGGCATTATAATAAAAAGAATCATTAATTCTATGTAGAAAAAATATTGAAGTCTTCGTGTGGCACAAGAATGGGATATTCATTTCAAAATACATACAGAAAAATTTTAAATTCTTCCTTATTCTCTTTCTTTCTCTCAGTAGATCAGAAAACATGGAAGCTGTTTTCAAAATGTCTCCTGTCTCCCCCCTCACCAAACTTAGCCCAAATTTCCCCCTTACTGATTCTACACTGAGTCAGATTGATTCCAAACAGGTGTGATCATTCCCACTTTCAGAATTGCATTTTCTTTACCTTGTTTCAAATATCATCATCCTGCTCATCATTCCCAGATGTCCTTAGCTCTGAGGTCTAACTCTAGGTTCAGTCCTGGAACGTTCAAAACCTATAGCAACCTCCATACCGATGACACCAAAATCAACACTCCCAAGCTAGTAGGATTAAGGAGGTTCTGGAAAACTTGAGTGATACAGTGTCTTAATAAGAATTTCTGTGACAATGATCTTTTGGGAGTTGACATTTTCAAGCAAACATCACTTTATGAGTTGGTTTCTCTTTAGTCTTCCATAATACTGTTCCATAAAGTAGTAGAAGTGTGAATGCCTGAAATATAAAGCTGACTGTTGCAACTTGATTATAAATACTGCAGTGACTGGAGTCAAGGTGTTAAGGCTGTGTTTGGAAATTAAAATTAGCCATATTATCACTTTAAATGATTTTGGGTTTACTTTATGCCTGAGCAATCTATGCCAATATATGTATTAACAGCATTTTCCATGTAAGAATTTGTTTTTATTAATGTTTTTCTCTTGATTAAGACAGTCCATATTACAAGGAGCTACAAACTGAAGGGCAGGCAGAAATTCAATGTTACGTTATTTTATTACAGTAGCAATATTTAGAAAAAGAAAAGCAATGAAGTTGACCACCTCTGTAAAATACTTTTACAGCAAAACCTAGATTCCTGTTTGATCAAGTCAATGATACTGTTGCCTAACCAGGTTGATACATAAAACTGACCAACAAAGATACCAATAAATTTTCTTCTGAAATCAACTATACTTCCCAATTTTTACATTTCAAAAATTTGAAAATCCTTGATTTAAGACTCTATGTTAAATAATTCATTGAATGCTCGTGTCCTCCACCCCGCCATGTGTCTCTGGATTCATGCACTATAACAGACATATATTAAGTGACTAAAGTGTATTAGGACTGGCGAGATATAAGGAGGCACACATAAGTGTGACACCACATCTGTCCTGGGGGCTCGCTGCCATCCCCCTGGTTGGAATTATTGCAACCAGGTGTTACCTCTCCCTGCTCTTCTCCTTTTGCTGTTTCAGGGATTGATTGTGAGATTTAATAGGCTGTCAAGGATCAGCATTAGTTTGTACGTGATTGATCTGAACCATCGTTCCATTTCAGCCTGAGAGAGATTCTTCTGTGTGCATGAGTAAACTTGCATGTGCATAGGTGCACATAGACACACACTTAATCAACTGTTTGAATAGGACACATTCATATTCGCAGCATTTATTCATGCTGTATTTGTTTTCAGCCTATATTCATATATATGATGGTTTTACTGAAACAAAGTAAATGTGCTTGAACCAATTTAACAGCAGACATAAATTCCATTTGCATGTTGCAATTCTAGCTTTCCTTCAGCCCTCAAAGATATAACCAGTGGTTTCACAAACTCATAGACCCTACATGTAAATGAATTAATTTTTAAATGAATTAATGAATATGATTTTGCCTCTAGAAATCGTGTTTGAGTTATGAGTCTCAGTAGTTTTCCAGTGCCATTTCTAAGTCCAAAAGCCAGTGTCTCCCCTAAGGGGTTAATTTGCAAGGGGAACAATGAGGATCAGCAGGGCTATTAGGAGCTGCAAGGCAACTGAATTATTTAACTACTGTTAAGGGCAGGAGGAAAAGCCAAGCCAAAATGGCCTGTACTTTTGCATAAGTAACATGGCAATTAGAATATGGCTGGCACTCCCAATTTGAAAATTGGGGAAGAAATAAAACAGGGTAAGAAGACAAATAAAGGAAAAATTAAGATCTTCCATACAATGATCAGGATAGAATACCCATTGAGTTGGCAAGTTGTCATTTAATTCATTGCTTTTTCTTTAAAAAAAATTGTTACTGTGATAAAATAATGTAACAATCGATGTTCTCCATTTAGTATCTAGCTTCTTGATAAAAGGGACTTTTAAAAATATTTTTTTTATTGTTTAAAATATGGGGCTGTTTTAATAAAGAGAAAATGTTAATAAGAATAAATTTACATGGCAAATGTTCTTATTTTGGTCTTGGTGTTTTTTTTCTACTAAAGGATATTGATGCCATTGATCTGATACCTGGGAAGGGCATAATCATAAATGTTTGCAAGGGCTTGCAGAGGTCTGATGTTAATTGATGTAAAACTGTTTTTGTGTCATACGATTAACAGTTATAATTTTCCATATGTTCAGGAATGATCAAACATTAACTTCTTTTTAAAAATATATTTTATTGATTTTTTTACAGAGGGAAGGGAGAGGGAAAGAGAGTTAGAGTCTCGATGAGAAACTCAATAAGCTGCCTTCTGCACACTCCCTACTGGGTATGTGCCCACAACCAAGGTACATGCCCTTGATCAGAATTAAACGTGTGTCTGCAGGCTGATGCTCAATCCACTGAGCCAAACCTGTTAAGGTAACCTTTATTATTTTAAATAATCACACATTTAAGCAGCTGTTATTAAAATAAAAATGAAAGGTGTAAGGGAAAAAGGGATGGGCATCATATAAAAGAGAGCCTTTGGCTTTCTCCAGACAAATAAACATACTATATTTTTTTATTTTGAGACTTTGAGTTTTGCTTCAGCTTCTAGGATTTTTTTAGCTAAGAGTTAATTTAAAAATATTTTATTGCTCTAAAATAAAACTATAGAAAAGCTATTTGGAATCCATACTAATAGAGTTACAGTGGATATAAATTTCAATTCACAAGCTCAGCTGGAAAAGCACATGGTAAGATGTTCTTGATATAAACCTAATTCTGACTCTGGGCCCCACTGGCAAAGACTCCTTTTGACAATGCCGCCTTAAGGTCCTGGGGCTTGGGAAGGGCCAGCGCTCCAGGGAGAGGGCTTGGGGTCCTACTGACCATTGATGAGTCACCCGCTTTTTCCTGCCTGTTAAGTTTTTTTCTTTGAGTTTTGTGGCCCATCCTGTTTTGGGGCAAGCTGTCTGGAAACCTAGGTGCCCAAGGAGATTGTCCCTGAGTGCTTCAGAAATCCTTCAATGAGGCTCATCAGTCTGCCAGGGGAGGTGCTGGGGGGGCGGGGACGAGGGAGCAGGGGGTCGGAGGGGATGGGCCTTTGCTGGAGGTGGTGGGGGGAGTGGAGATGGCACAGGCCTGCAATGCTTTCCGGACTCCCTTGCAGCCTGGGGCATGGATTCCTTTGGGGCTCCCAGGAGCATCAATTTGTTTCCCACAGAACTTCGCAGGCAATGCCCCTCTGCTCTCCAAGGGACTTAGACTTAAAAAAAAAAAATCTGGGCATTCCAAGAGACTAGGCACAAGAAATAAAAAATCCTGAAATGAATGGGGATGCAAGGGAAAAATAATTACTTATTTTAAGTGAAGGACCATTTCAATATTAATATTTCAATGAACCAATATAGCAAAGTATCCTGCCAAAAGATATATATTTTTTACCTGTATGTAAAGATAGGCAGAGTAAATTTTGTGATTAAAAAAACCAAAAACACTCCACACACTTCTAATGTCTCTTTTTTGGTTTCAAGTTTTCCTTTTCCTTAACATGGCAGGACATATGAACCTGAACCGATGTTAAAACAAGAGGAAGGATTTGATACATTAAACAGATGTTTCTACTGAAATTAAGAATAGAAGGAAAGCAAGCACATCTCTATCCCCTTCTGATATAGATCCCATCAGGTTTACCTGATTAGTAGCGTGAAACCTCTGAACCATAGACACAGGAGAAGAGGAGAGAAGATGTGATGGTCAGGATATTGAGTGAGAGGAGGAGCTGTCATCAAATGACAAATGTGATGGCTAAGCTTCGAGCAGGTTTGCAATTCCGGACTGTGCTTCAGTGTCTGGTTCCATGGCTTGGGATATTATTGTGTTTGTATCTTACCTATTCCTTTCCGTTCTTCTTATTCCTAACATATGCTAATAAGTATGTCCTTATGCATTTTTCAATGATGTGAGGTGCTGTCCATGTATTTTTCTCTCACATACACGTGCAGTGTCGTGTTAACACCTCTGCTGCTGTCCTGGACTTGCCCATAGAGCCTGGTGACCCCAGAGCCCTGAGCAGTTGTATTCCTTAAGAAATGACCCCAAAGTAAATGGAAGTCACTTAATCATACATCAGAGAAGTGACACAGTGTCCTTACTGCATATTTCACTTTAAATCAGCTTTCACCTAACTGGCCTTTGCTACCCTGTTGGTCTCCCTCGATTTTACCTCTCTCATCATCCATTTGCCTCTGAATTCTAATCTTACATTTGACTGATTAGCTTCTGCAGTTCTCAACCCTGCTTCCCTTTTCTCTCTTATTTTAATAACCGCCTTATTCATTTCACAATTCCCAGTCTTATTCTTCAGATTTGTATTTCATACTATGATTAATTTTCTTCAAGTTTAGATTTCAAAGTAGAATCTCTTGTTCGCAATATTTCTATGACTCCTTGTGCCTACGAGAAGCCAAAGCTCTTTTATGTGCCTCTCAAAGACCAGGTCTAGAGCCTCACTTTCTTTTCTCTTCCATATTGATGTTGGAACCCTCACACACTGTAATTCTCAGCACACATCATGCAATTGCATGTGTTCTAACCTCTTCCTAGATGGCAGAGGCTCCCTCTTGTCTCTATGGAAACCCCCTGCTATCATTAAAACCCATTTTTAACATTACTTTTTATATGAAGTGCTCCCTGCTTTCACTAGACTGTGTTAATTGCTTTCTTCAATGTATGTATCTTATACAGATTTTGCTTTTTTGTGCATTACACAGGATATTTTTATTTGTTTACAAATCTGTCCTTATCAGACTTTTTCTATGAAAGTGGGGATTATCTCCTCCTCAGCATGGTGTTGGACTGACACTGAATTAAACTTCAGTATCGGTTCTGGGCTGAACTGGACCCCAATCAGATAGCCTGTCCTGTAGCCCCAGTGGTTTTCAAGTTACTGTTTTCATGGAGATTCTAGCCTCATCAGTCTTATACACATACCGCCCTTCACAGTGAATGATTCTACTGGCCCTTTAAGGGCAGAGCATAGCTCTCTGTGGGCTTCACAAGGAGGTCTGTGCTATTAATCCACTACTTATATAGGCTGTTCACTAGGAATGTTGCACTAAAGAATTCAGGGAGGGCACATGGCCAGGTTGTGGGCTCAGTCCCAAGCAGGGGACATGCAGGAGGTAGCTGATCAATGTTTCTCTCTCATAGATGTTTTATCTCTACCTCCCTCTCTCTCTAACAATAAATAAAAAAAACATATATTTTTAATAAATGAGTCAAGCAAAAATAATGAGCTTTGTTAATTATATCTTGGTCAGAGGGAATGATGAGAGGAAAACATTTTTATTAGAAATTATATTTGTACAGTTTTTCAGATACGATATCGGAGAATTGCATGATGGTCCATCTCCATTGCTAATAAGTATAGGGTTCTTGGGGTGCCTCTGGAATAAGTATTTCAGGAGACCTCCCCTGGGAGGCAGAGATGTGTTAGAAAGCTTTATTTTCATGAAATTACACCTCTCAGTTTCTAAAGTCCCATTTTCCTTAATCTAGTCCTAGAAGATGGGATTCAGCAAAGGTAAAATCAGAGCCAGTGTCTACGTTTCCATTCCATGGTGGAGCTGGTCTGGTTTACTGTACATTAGGCTAGTTGCAGTCCCTTAATCCATTGTGTGTGGGCAGATGCAGGAGCATGAGACTCCTGCCAGCCAGGAGCACAAACCAAGAGGCAAAGAGAGCCAAGAGAACGACCTGGCAAGAAAGCTAACTTCGTGGTTTAGGAGATTATGTATCTCAAATCTTCCCAAGCTTGTGGTAGCCATGCCTACTTGACTGACAGAGAAGTACCTTTCCTATGTCACCCAGATTTTACTGGGCATGTGTCTATTCTCCACCATGCCCAGGCCCTTCCTTCAGGTGAGAAGGAAAATAGGGGGGCAACTTTGGGGGCTTATATCCTAGTTCATAACCTAGTTAAATAGTAATCTTACTTCCCCATTCTATGTGAGTTGGGTGGAGCTGCAAAGCCAACCTGAGGGGCCCGCCACAAGAAGATATATATATATCAAAACTTCCCCACATTGGCAGTTAAGGCTTTGGATCAGAGTCCTCTGGACTTGCAGTGCTGCATAATAAAGGTTTACTTTCTTGAGCTCTCTGGGTGCTGGCTGTCGTTCTCCTCGTTCATTTGCCACTACACAGGGATCTGTGGAGAATAAACCTGGGGAGTGTTAAACCACAGCTTCCTGGCAAAGCTGCACAAACAACATGCCTATACATTGGGCCTTTCCTTTGCTCCATTCCAATTATTAACAAGCAGTATTAGTTAGATGTTATTTTCAGCAGTTTGCTACTACTGGGTCAGCAAATATGATTTACTGAACATAAACGATTGATCAAATATCCTGGAGGAGCAACAAAAATCTCAGAATTCAGGGCAAAAGGTGAGCTGCACTGACTGATGGCGAATGATAAGCATGTGTGTGGAAAGAGAATTTTTCAGAATATAGGCTTGTTGAAGTAAGGACTTTGTCTTTTCCATTTTTCTCCAAATCCCTCAAGTATAGCACAAGGCTTGAGAGGATTTTCAACAAATGTTTGTTAAATAGATGCACAGACGTTGTGTCTATGGGCACAGGATAACTAATAGGGTCCCCAGTGATCTTTCTGTGATTTCCACAATTTGTGCAGTTTCTCTTTGTTGAGCTTAAGCAAATACACAGCCAAATATTTCTATAGTAAGGCCACATGCTAAATAAGAAAGACATCCTCAGGGCCTACTTTGCCTTTCTTAAGTCTATTTCAGCCACTTCTCTTCTTGAGGCCAGTTGTACCTCCAAAGTAATCTGGGACCACTTTTCCTGAGAAAATGCACTTTAGTAACTTAATATGATTTCCTCTACAGAAAGTTCTATGATGGTATCTTTTATAATTGCTGCTCTATTGGTTCAAAATCACAAAAAGTAGCTTCTTAGGGTACACTGTTAAGTAATAATAAATCAGGTATATAAAATAGCAGGCTCAGTCTGATTCTGAACTAGACCTTTCTATCCACACATATGCACATTCTTGTGCATTTTTGCTTAGATGGAAACTGGAGATACATGTATCAAACTTTAGCAGTGACTATCTTGTATGCTTCTAATGTTTATCATAAATTTACCCCTGCATATTGCACATTTTTATGTTTTTGTTATCAGAAACACAATACTGTTTTCAAAAATGGTTCAGTCAGTAAAAAAAAAATCACAATAAAACAAAAGTGGCTTCAGTCAGTAAAAAAATCGGGCTAGAGATAAAACTGCAATTTCTCTTGCCCTTTGGATGAAGAAACTAGAGATTGAGCCAGAATCCTCATTAAAATATAACAGAGAGCAGGGTGTGACTAATTTTAGGGTCCTCCAAGGCATTACTGAAATCAACATATAACAATGCTTCAGGTTTAATAAAGAAAGCAGCAACTGAGGGATATAAGGCAGGAGCTACATCTAGGAAATAAGTTCAACTTGGTTTGGAATCTGGGAATTTGGGGAGATAGAATAATCCTTGCTCAATAGGTGCCAGTTTTCTATATTCCAGGGAACCTGCACACTCGATGTGAGATGGTGAAAGCTTGAATGCCTTTAAAGGCCTTTTCAGGACCTGCCATTCAGGTTAAAAGGGTCAAAGGTATGAGAAGTCATAACTCTTGGGATGGGGTGTGTGAGGCAGTGGGATGGCACGGATGCCCAGAAGTTGTTGGCACAAACAAGTACACCGGCAAAGATGAAGGAAAAGTGCGAATGATGAGAAGGGCTGGGTAGACTGTGATCTGGGGAGCTGTTGTTGTCTACTTCCTTCTAGCTCAATCTTCTTTTCAGTCCTCGAGTCCCTTGTGTGTTACCTCTATAGAGCAACTCATTTTTCACTGGATTATTTCTAAGATTGTCATTCACTGATGACAATCTAGTCTGTTCTTTTGTTAACTAGCTGGATAGCATTGCTCTTGTGAAAATCCTGCTCATAGATTTTGATTCGCAGTAAGTTGTCTTTCATGTGACAAGCCTTTGTGCACTTGTACTTTTAAAGCCCAACCATCCTTCAGTCTCACTCTTCCTCCCAGTTTCAAAATCTACTCATTCTTTACATCTTTTCTGATGCAGATGTCCAGTCAGAAATACCTTCTTATTTCTCATATTGGACTAACTTCCTTTGGCTTTCTGAAGTGCTTCCTACATGCTTCTCTTCTAATTCTGCCATGAAGCCTAGTTCTTAGTATATTTCTTTTATCCTTGTTCATTCTCCTGATGAGACGGAAGCTTTTAAGGCAGATTTCTTCATCTTTCTCTGTACTCTCAGATCTCACAATATATACTCTTGCTAATAGAAAGCACTATTCATTTTATTTCAATTCAACAAATATACACTGAATGGCCATATTATTATGATCTCTGAACACATAAAAATCTGGCCACTCTGTGTGTGTGTGTGTGTGTGTGTATTAGAGGGGCCCGGTACATGAATTCGTGGATGTGTGGGGTCCTGCCAGTTGTCCAGAGGGAGGGGACATGGACGATTGTTCAGCCTGCCTGCTGGTCAAACTCCTGGTCAAGGGGACAATTTGCATATTAGCCTTTTATTATATAGGATATATACTGATTGGCCAGACTATATTATGCATTCAGAGATCATAATAATCTGGCCACTCAGTGTATTAATCTCATTTCTTTTTCAATTGCTTAAATTTTGGTTAGAAAAATAGACATTAGTACCCAGAGTTCTAACAAAGCTTTGGAAGAAGTGTTTTGTTGATGAGGTCCTATTCATCAATGCTCCAGGACTAGTTGCATGTTGGGACATAAAGCAGGAGGGGAATACACACCAAGATAGGGGGATTTTAGGTCCTGTGTTCTCTTTCCAGGAAGGACACTTCGCCTGTCCTAGGCCAATACACCCTCTGCTTACATGGGAGCTTATGGAACAGGGACTGGTGGCTTTGATATTTTTCTGAGGATGGAATTAAGGGGCTTTGAGAGACTTGATGCTGGATTCTTACATTTATTTTTTGAGGAAAATGCATCTTATTTATTAATGAGCTATATAGTTTGTTCTCAGAATGCCCTTGAGACTGCATAGATTTATTTATTTATTTGTTAATTTTTGCTATTGTGGTAAGTACCCCTAGCTACCTTCTTTAATTTTTTTCAAAATTTTAAGTCAATTAGACTGAATTGCTGACTATAGAAACAATGCTGTAAGTAAGTATCTAGAATTTTATCTTGCTTAACTGAAACTTTATGCCCTTTGATTAGCAATTTTCCACTTCCCTTTCTCCTAGCCCCTGCGGACCACCATTCCGTTTTGTGATTTTATGAATTTGACTATTTTGGATACCATGTGTAAGTGGAATCATGCCCTGTTTGTCCTTGAGTGATTTCACCTGGAGTGAAGTTTAGTTTTGAAATTACATTTTACATAAAATGGAAATTTTTATGTTTAAAGTAGAATTTAAGAGCCATTCACTGCAATGGCGTTTTGGTTTGTTCTGTTTTGTCTTTCTTTGTTTCTTTTTCTTTCTTCCCATGTCCTTTGTGATAAATTGGGGAATGAGTAGAACCTTTCATTCATGAAGTTCCTGCTGTGTGACACTCACTGCTGATTCCTTTCAGACATCAGATTACTGAATTCTCACCGTGACAGCATAAGTATGTACTATTATCCCCAAGTATAAATGAAGAAACCAAAATTAGACAACTTACCACATCTAGTGAATGGGAAAGTCAGAATCTGAAAAAAAGTTTTTCTTTATCCTTTAAAAGAAATCTATATTTTTTTTCTTTTCCAGGAGAAAAATGGCAATTACATATTTGGTTACTAGGGTGGGAATTTTGGCACATGTTTTTACAACATGGGTTTTTGGAAATATTTCTTTACTTGACATTTTACTCTATACAGCATTCTAGTGAATATCTAAATTTAGACAATACTTTATTGCACAAGGGATTTTACATCCCTACTTTAAAAATGTTAATTAATTTGATTCTCTTCTTTTGGGAACTAGATAGACAATTTTAAGGGCAAGTCTTCCATATCATCAGAATTGAATTGAAATTAGTACTCTTTAATTCAAGCTATTTTTATCGAGCCATTTTAATTAACATTGAGATAAAAGAAAGTATACTTAAGGAGAAGCAGGGACAAATGAGAAAATAAGCAAACTGATACTGATAGGAAGGGAGAGGTTATTCTTTCGGAGTTTGAATAAGTTTTCATAAAATTTGAATATTAAGGCTGAACTGATTAGAAAACCTGCGAATAAATTTTATGCTAAGATTTCCTGTGCAGCTTAAAGGCAGAAAGCTTCCTGATGCATACATACTACCTAGCATTGTTTTTCTGTGGATCTCAAAAAACTTCATTTTAGCATCCTTAAAGTAAACTTCATAAGATTTTCAAGAGTGTTCTTTAAAAAATAAAAGCCTCTCCAAAGAAGATCTACAGATGGCAAATAAACATATGAAATGATCCTCTACATCATATTTCATCAGGGATATGCAAATTAAAACAAATGAGATACCACTATACAACTATAGAATGGCCCAAGTCTGGAACACTGGCAACATCAAATGCTGGAGAGGACGTGGAACAATAGGAACTTTCTCCTTCACTGTTGGTAGAAGTGCAAAAGCATACAGCCACTTTGGAAAACAATTTGGCAGTTTCTTGTAAAACTAAACATGCTTTTACCAGATGATCTAGCAATCATGATCCTTGGTATTTATGCAAAGAAATTGAAAACTTATGTCCACACAAAAACCTGTACATGAATGCTTACAGCAGCTTTATTCATTATTGCCAAAACATGGAAGCAACTAAGATGTCCTTCAATAGGCAATGATAAATAAACTGTGGTAAATCTAGAAAATGGGGTTATTATTCACTGTTAAAAAGAAATGAGCTTTCAAGCCATGGAAAGATATGGTAGAAACTTAAATGCATGTTACTACATGAAAGAAGCCATTCTCAAAAGGCTACATACTGTATGATTTCAACCATGTGACCTTCTAGAAAAGGCAAAATTATAAAGACAGTAAAAAGGTCAGGAATTAAAGGGAAGGGAGGAATAAATAGGCAGAGCACAGTTAGGACAGTGAAATTATTCAGAATGATACTATAATGGTGGATATATGTCATTACACATTTGTCCAAACCCACAAAAATACAACCCGAAAGGTAAACTATGGACTTGGATAATTATGATTTGTCAATACAGGTTCATTATTGTAACAAATGTACCACTCTGCAGGGGAGGTAGATAATGGAGGAGATTAAGCCATGTGTGAAGTAAGGCGAGGTAAGAAACAGGTAATATCTATACCATCTGCTAAATTTTGTTGTGAACCTGAAACTTCTTTAAAAAATAGAATAGTATAGGTACAAAATGTGATATACTAAAATATCAAACAAATATAATACTCAGAACAAAAACAAAAAAGCCAATTAAATGTTGTCTTATTATTTTGAAAATGCTTTAAATTCAGTGTGCAAGAATTAATGGAAGTGGTTTTTTTAGAGAGTAGAAATTTTTGAGCATGCTTCCTCCTAGACAACTTAGCCTTGAATCCCAGCTGTATCTCACAAAATAGCCTCCCTGTGTGGAGAAAGGCAGAATAGTTGCAGACCAGCTAATAAAGGCTCCCTAAATTTTACTTTGGTCTGAACTCCAGTGGTCGTTCACTCGCATTCATTTCACAATAGTTTCATTGATTATTTTATCACTGCCAAAAACACTGACAGCTTCTATTTTCAGCTTTGACCTAATCTATACCTTTCTAAACATGAAAAACAAGTAATTAATGTTACATAAACATACAATTGTATCATCTCTTTATTGGTATCCGGTGCTAGTTTATTTTTTCAATTCTCTAATCAGATGTATAAACACAACCTATTTGAGTCAGTTGGGAAGTGCCACATAGAAATATCACTATGTGGCTTCATGGTTTATGTATCTTTGATATCTGTAATTTAGGACAGTAATGAATCCAGAGGATTGTTGCTTTGGCCTGGATATATTTATATGGTAGGAATTGCCATTGGGACTGTATCAGCATAAAATTAAAGTCTCAGACTTGACTGATATCAACATAATCATTGAGAGTTAGGAATACAAATTGTCTGGTTTACTTCTCAAGTATTTGTACATATAAACTATGGTAGAAAAAGGCATTATTTAAAAAGTAAGTTTGTGGAAACAAAATTTTTTAACCATTTTTATAAAACCCAGGCAGTATTGCCATGAAATTTGAGGAGATGATACACTTAAAAACTAGGTAACTAATGCAAGGGCTTACTTGACTCTTGCATAAATACTATAAATAAGAAAAAATCTAAATTCCTCAAGGCTAACTAGTCTTTCAGAGTCCCATAATGATCAAACATTTGTAGGTAAACCACAAGTTTCTAAGTAAAATATTTACTAGACACACAAATATATTATTTTACATGTATGTGTATGACACATATCAGCTGGTGTTTCGAACTCCTAACATAACTCTATTTATCTTTAGTATGTATATATAGTATACATTATATTACCTATAATATGTATGTGTTTTTTAAAAAATATATTTTATTGATTTTTCACAGAGAGGAAGGGAGAGGGATAGAAAGTTAGAAACATTGATGAGAGAGAGACATCAATCAGCTGCCTCCTGCACGCCCCTACTGGGGATGTGCCCGCAACCAATGTACATGCCCTTGACAAGAATCGAACCTGGAACCTTTCAGTCTGCAGGCTGACGCTCTATCTACTGAGCCAAACCAATTTCGGCTGTATGTGTTTTTATATACTATAAATGTAGATATTTGACAGTATAAACTAAAAATAAAAAAAATTACTAGTATTTAACTTTTTTCCCCTTCATTTATGGTATAACATTATTTGCTTCCCACTGAACTCTTATTAATACTCTTTTGATGGCTTATATTTTAAATGTCTTGCTCATAGTGATGACTACACACTACCATAGGCTATTATTTGAGGCAGACTATGTACTTATGTGAAGTGTACTATATCATTAGTTATAGTGGATACAAATCCACACTTTAAGTAATCTTAAAATTTATTTTGTGGTCATGTCTGACCTCATTATACCATTGCTATTTTCACCTCAAGTGGAGGTAACAAAGAGTTTATTTTAGCAGCCAGAAAAGGATAAGTTCTAACATTTTCTTGTTCTCATGTACTTTTAATTAAAATATTATAGATCACCTGTGGTTTCTTAGGCATATTTTTAAAGTTATGTTCCATTTATTGTGTTGGTTATTTGAGTTAAAAATAGTTGAAATAATATATTTTATAAACTTTTTTTATTATCTAAAGTTTTAGATTTGTCTTCTTTTTCCCCAATTGACCCTCCCCCCCAACCATCCCACCCCAGGCAAGCCCCCACTGCCTCAGTGCCTGTGTTCTTTGGATATGCTAATATGCACGCATACAAGTCGTTTGGTTGCTCTCTAATATCCCTCCCACACTGCCCTTCACTACAATTTGTCTCTGGATCTATTCTTATTCATCAAATTATATTGGTCATCATATCTCACATATGAGAGGTCTTGTGGTATTTATTTTTCTCTGATTGGCTTATTTTGCTTAGCATAATGGTCTCCAGTTCCATCTATGCTGTTGCAAATGATAAAAGTTCCTTCTGTTTTATAGCTGTATAGTATTCCATTGTGTACATGTACCTCAGTTTTTTAATCCACTCATCTAATGATGGGCACTTAGGTTGTTTGCAAATGTTAGCTATTGTAAATTGTGCTGCTATGAATATAAGGTGCATATATCCTTTCTGATTAGTGTTTCTGCTTTCTTGGGATATATTCCTAGAAGTGGGATTACTGGGTCAAATGGGAGTTCCATTTTTGACTTTTTGAGTAAACTCCATACTGTCTTCCATAGTGGCTGTACCCGTCTGCATTCCCACTAGCAGTGCAGGAGAGTTCCTTTTTTGTCGTTTGTTAATGATAGCCATTCTAACAGGTGTGAGATGGCATCTCATTGTTCTTTTGATTTGCAACTCTTGGATGATTAGTAACTTTAACCAGAAGCCCACCTTATACTGTTGACAAAAAGGGAGTTAAGGTCTTACCTTCAGTGCCCCTTTTGGTAGAACTTCCGATCTGTCCTTAGATTTCTGTCTTTGAATCTTGACTATATGACATATACCTATTCATAATTTTTCTTAATTTTAGAAAAGCACACTAATAAAGCACTCGTTTTTTCAATACCCCAATAGGTCATGACAAATCATGCTGTGAATACTTGCATGCCACTTTGGAGGCCTCCAAGGTATACACATAGCAAGTGAGCTAGCTCTCCAGAAAAAGATAGCTATTTGGGCTGCCCTTGTGCAAGTGGCATTTATTTAATTTATAAAAATATTTTTCTAAACAGGCACACTTAAATATTTTTGACCCAGAGAGTTTTATCTAAGCAAGCACAGTACATTGAACACATCGACTGAGCAGTGCTCAGATGAATTGCTTCATCATAATACAGAGGAGGGAAAAAAAAGAAGGTTCCACTTTGGCTGGTTTCATACTTGGACACTCTGTACTTGTGGCATTCCACCACTCTATTTAGTTCAATTCTCCTTGCTATTGGGATTTTTCAAATATTTATCTACAGCACTGTACTTATTAAATTCTAAAGGCACAGGAAGTATTAAAGTTTAAAGGCACCAATTGAAGGCATCAATCATTTCCACAAATGTCTTAGAGAAGGAAGTTGTAGCAAACATGGCAATGAATCATCAATACACTGTTGAATTCCTCCCAGCATCCTATGGTTTACTTTGCTTTTTTTTCCCCTAAAATATAAAAAAACATATTAAATGAACATGAAACAACAAACAAAAATAGTCTGAGTGTTTTGGGGCAGCATAAAGTGATTTTGTTAGGTTCCTTGATTTGGTCCTTGTATGTAGACTAGCTTTTAGCTGCAGAGAGACTTTGATGATTGCTCATATGCTTTAGTCCACCAATCATGACCACTGTCTCTATTTTAAGAATTTTTGCAAGCATTTGTGCTAACTGGCATCCCCCATCTTTGCTTTGAGCATCTAACTTTTGGAAAGAATGGAATTCTAGAGTTGGTTTTTGTGTGTGTGTGTGTGTGTGTTTTTGTTTGTTTTACTTTTTGTTTGTGTTTCTAACCATCAACTCTATTAGTATGTTTTTAAATTTTCATTCTGGTTACCTGTGAATTAGCTCTAGGTTTTATATCATATTTATAGTCTTGTCTTCCAATTTTTAATTTTACTCTAAATTTTTTTTCAGTTAGAAACCCAAACTTATGCATTTTTTTTGTCAAAGCAAGTGATGTAAATTTTTTAATATCAGATGTGTAATTTATTTTGATTTGCCTGCCAAAGTAACACAAATTTAGGTTCCAGCAGAAATATCCTTTTGTAATTTGAAATGAGGTAAGGCTGGACATGTATCATTAATGAAAGATGGAGGAAGTGTGGAAGGACTCACAACACAGGATAAAACTGTCATAGGAACAGCACAGAAAGGTGAAGAATTATATACTAAACTGTAGGGCAAAGTCTAACCATGAGCATCTAGCTTTAATGGCATGGCATGGTTTAATAGCTGGTTGGGAAGGACTTGTCTACATGGTCCTTAGACTAAGGCTATTTGAATATTAGGATTAATATTGGCATCTTTCACTCTAAGATTAGCCTGTGTATGTATCACTTACCATAGTTTTAAAAAATATTATGTATAATATATAATATCATATGTAATGTCTTATATAATAATATACTAGAGGCCCAGTGCATGAATTTGTGCATGGGTGGGGTCCAGCTGGTCCCCCCAGTGGGGCTGACTAGGCCAGGCCGGCAGGGGGTGAGTAGGGGCAATGGGAGGTTGACTGGTTGACCCTGCCCCTTATCCAGCCAGGGTCAGCTGGAGGGAGGGGCTGGTCCCCTCACCCTCTGATCAGGCTGGTTGACCAGCTGCAGTACATGTCATAGTGACCAGTCATTTCAGTGGTCATTTCAGTCATTATGTTTATTCCAGCATTCCAGTTGCTTGGCTTTTATATATATAGATGTATTATTTATATATGATACATATAAGCATATCCTAATACATAAAATCTCAGATTCTTTAATGACCCACTGAAGGCTTGACTCAACGCTGGAAGTCAGTTCTGCAGTCAGTGATGGGTTGCCATGGCGACCCAGCACTGACTGCCACCAATGTGGGTGTATCAACCCAGCACTGACTGCCAATGAGGCTGTGGATCAGGTCCAGAGAGAGGCCTGGAGAGAGAGGCAGGGTGTGATCTGCAGCCTCCGTGGCAGCTGTTGATCAGTGGGTGCCTCTCTGTTTCTCTCTGGGCTTCACCAGTAGCCACACCTCTGTTTCTCTCTGGGCCTCCACAGGGGTTGCTGATCAGCCCCACCTCTCTGATCAGGACTGGAGATAGGCCCAGAGATGCTGACTGGCATAGAAACCAACCAATCAGAACCAAATCTGGGTGAACTATGAGGAGCCTAGGAGGTGGAGCTTTTGATGCTGACTGGCATAGAAACTGACTAATTATAACCAAATTGGCTGTCAAGGGAGGGCAGTGGTAGGCAAGATCAGGCCGGCAGTGGAGGGCAGTTAGGGGCAAACAGGCAGGCAGGCAGGTGAGTGGTTAGGAGCCAGTAGTCCCAGATTGGGATGTCTGATTGGAGAGGGTGCAGGCTGAGCTGAGGTAACTCCTCCCTTCTGTGCACAAATTTCATGCACTATGCCACTAGTGTATTTGTAATTACTATAAGAAGGACTATTCCCTCACTTTCCAGCCCTGCACATGCATACAATTCATATACTTCCCTTCCTTGATATAGTTAGCTCTGTGACACCCCCCAACCCCCGGGGCCCAATGATGAAATGAGCTTTGTCAGTTGTTTGTTCCTTTGAGTGAACAAACTTATTTGATCCTTACTTGAAGCAGGTTTCAATCTGAAAATCTCTAATTATCTACAGGAGAAGGCCTGTGTTATGGGAATTTGTGGTTTGTAGAAAGCAGACCTTGCCACATAGTCTGTCTTGGGGGCCATCCTACCTGTGAGAAACTTCAGAGTTGTCAGGGACCCTGGACAATTTCTTCTGGTCACCATTTTAGAAATAAGTTGATGTTTTAAAACAATAGAAATGGGCATACTCCATCAGAAACAGTGACACAAAACCTTTCCTAAATGCTTCAGATAAATGAAAAAATTTGATGAATAGAGAAAGTAACATTGCTTTACTTCAAGGAATGGCTTTTAGGAAAATAAGTGTAGTTGTGCATCTGCCTATCTGTGTTGCCAGGGAGCTGGATAGCAGCAGAATTGTAAGGTGGAGGTCAAATAGATTGCTGTGGGGATTTGCTGTAGAGAGATCAGAATCATAATGTAGAGGGGAAGAAGTCAGGATTTCAATATATAAGGTCACAACAGAGTGCAATCTAGACTTTCTTGATAATTTACCTTTTTGTCAGTGCCAGGTTTTGAGAGAGGGCATTTGTCTGTGCTGCATCTTGCTCACTGGCCTAGATTCTCCATAATCTGCTCATTTTCTGTTTTTTTTTCTTTTTATTAATTTTTATTAATTTTTTATACATATCTCCCCATTGCCCCCCTCCCTCCCAGGCATACCCCAACCCCCCAGTGTCTATGATCATTGGTTATGCTTATATGCATGCATACAAGTCCTTTGATTGATCACTTATCTACCTCACCTAACTTTAATCTTTCTGCTGTAATTTCACAGTCTGTTTGATGCTTTATGATTTTTGTCCCCCTGAGAATTATCAGTCTACTCCCTTTCTGTGCTCCTGATTCTATTATATTCACCAGTTTATTCTGGTTCACGAAATTAACATGTTCAGTATGAATGAATGATGCTAAGTTTGAAGTTGGGAATCAATATGGAGATTGTGTTGACTATATAACCTTTGAGATGCTATATTCCCATATTTCATAATGTTTATTAATATTAGCTATATTGTTATAAATTAAATTAATATATATATATTAATTAAGGACCCCCTCCTCCCCATCTACTCTCATTAACTGAAATTTTTATCAGGTACTGCCATCAGATTACTTCAGGAAATCCTGTTCTATAACATATATTCTCGAACATGACTATTTATCAAGCTTCATTTATTAAGAACTTAATGTATATTTATAGCTAATCAAGATGCTCAGGAAGGTAAAATATATCTAGTTTTTATGGAAGCTACAAAAATTATTCTTTACCCATACAGCTTCCTTTCCTCTGGGTGCAGTAGTATTTTCTTCTGTTGATTTCTATTCCCTAGAAATGGAAAGCACTGTTTCAGGGATACAGTGAATATATAGTAATATATTGATTCTAACCAAGAGCTAAAATAACAGAAATCAAATTATTAGCTTTCTAAAATTTTCAGCCATTTGTGACCATGAAAATGAGTTTTTGGCCACATTGAAGCATTTTAATTAAGGCTGTGTACTCACTCCAGCCTAGGTGGATAATTCTGCCTAAATCGACTGATTTTAGTTAATAAAGTGTAGCTACAGTTGATGGCATTTTAATTTAGAATTATTTGGATGATGCCTTGCCAAGACATATTCCAACTACTTATTGCTTTTTACTGCTATCATGTCTCTTCCCCCAGCAGATCACGGGAATCTTAAACGGAAATTGCCTACAGCTTGTTTTTTGCATTGCTCATTATATCTTATGAATTTTCATAGGATAGTTTTCACTCTTTCTTATCAAATGATGTGTTACAGCTTAATGATATCTCCTTAAACTTTTGGAGTGTCACACTCTAATGGGTGAAAGAAAATAATAGTAAGAAAATAATAGTGAACATTTGAACAGAATTGGTATCTAAAATGCTCTGCACTAGTCATTAAAATAAACTTCCTCTTCTTTAACTGTAAATCCTAATGTGGAGACCAGTGAAACAGCGTTTTTACAATAAAAGAACTAATTTAAATGAGGCTATTGAATAGGTTCATTTGTTTTAGGCATGTCTGCTGGATCTAAGAAGGAAGAGAGATCAGCATCAAAGCAAACTGAAGTTGATAAACTGGTTCTATGAATTGTCTGGGTATTAGTCAAGATTATTATGGTTCTGGACAACAAGGACTGACTCTGACTTAAAAAAAAGAGCATACACAAATAAATGAAGTGAGAACTAGTTAAGTTTCAAAAGGGCAGAGCAACCAGGACCTTCATGATTTGCCATGTCTTCTGTCTTGTATCTTCCTATGAGGGTTTGGTTCTTTTAAGCAAGCTTTTCCAGCTGTAGTGAAAACAGCCAAGAGTAGGCTTATTAGAATATGACTCTGGGTGCTGGAAGGGAAGGACTTCTTTTCTTCTCTCAGAATCAAAAGATTCCTGGGAAGAAACTCTGATTGGCTTAGCTGGGGTCATGGGAGCCCTCCTTTATAGACAGATCTTAGAGGGTTGTGCTTAAAGCACAGGCTCTAGAGCTGGCCTGCATGCCTATTCCCTCTGTGATCTGGGCAATGTTGCTTAAACACTCCACACCTCAGTTCCCTTATCTGTAAAATGGAGGTAATCATAAGCTTTTAAAATGAAATGACCTGGACAAGAGATATCCTTGATTGGGACCCATACTGAAAATGGCTGTTATAAGCTGAACTATCTCCCCTTCAAATTCATATGTTGAAGCTCTAACCCCATTTTCCAGAATGTGACTATTTGGAGATATGGTGGTAAGGAGCTGATTGAGTTAAATGAGGCCATTAGGATGGGCCCTAATCTAATTTGACTGGCGAAGGATGTTTGGATGCATAGAGATACCTGGAGTACAAACACACAGGGGAAACACCATGTGAGGACAGAGAAGGAAGGGGTCCATCTATAAACTAAGGAGAGAGGCCTCAGAAAAATAAACCTGTTGACATCTTGATCTCAGATTCTGACCTCTAGAGCTGTGAGAAAATAAATATCTAAGCCCTGTGGCATTTTGTGATGGTCGTCCTAGCAAACTAATAGGAGGGACTTTGCGCATAGAAACTTGGAAGCACTTCAAGATTTATTTCTCTTCTTTTGTCTCATATGAAAGATTTTGAAACATCAATAACCAACTGGGTGATTGGAAATTCTGGGAGAAGACCCTCAACACAGAGGTGTGGGCAAAGCATACAATCTATGTCCTAAACAGCCAGAGTGGCTGCTTTTGCTCAGCATGAGATGGCCCAAAGCAGTGGCTAGGCTGATAGAGCTCCTCAGATGACAGTGCTGCCTATCTCTCTCCTTCTGCTAAGGTGATATGGTTATGAGAGGCTCATAGAATGTTCTGGACATGTGAGTCACAGTAAAGGAGAACCTGTGAACCCTGTTCCCTGGGGACCTGATCAGTCCCTAATCTGGGTTTGGGTGAATTCTTCCACCTTGGACATTGCTTTATTTATAAGCTTAAAATTAGATATAAAAATGTAGACTCCATTTTTACTCTTGCCTGAGACCCCAAAGTGTTAGGGTTAATATCATCTAATATCTGTTAACTGTGCTGAACACATAATCGCATTTAAGAATTTTTATTACTATTCTTAGAGGCCCAGTGTACAAAATTCATGTGTGTGTGTGTGTGTGTGTGTGTGTGTGTGTGTGTCCCTCACCCCCTACCCACTCGCCTGCCAGCCTAATGTTCCCCTGCCAGCCCAATTGCCCCTAACTGCTCCCCTGCTGGCCCGATTGTCCCTAATTGCCCTTCCCTGCCAGCCTGGTCACCCCTAACTGCCCTTCTCTGCTGGCCTGGTCCCCCTAAACTGCCCTCTCCTATAGGCATGGTTCCCCCAACTGGCCTCCCTTGCAGGCCTGATTGCCCCTGACTGTCCTCCTTTGCCAGCCTGGTCAACCCTAACTTCCCTATCCTTCAGGACTGATAGTCCAGTTGCCCTCCCTTACAGGTCTGGTCCCTCCCAACTGCCCTCCCGGGCTGGCTTGATTGCCCACAACTGCCCTTCCCTGATGGCCATCTTCTGGCAGCCAGCTTGTGTCTACATGGGAGCAGCCATCTTGTGTGTTGAAGTGATGGTCAATTTGCATATTACCTCTTTATTTTATTATTATTTTATTTTTATTTTTTAATTAAATTTTATTATTCAGATTATTACATTTGTTTCTCTTTTTTTTCTCTCCATAGCTCTGCTCCACTTGGCTCCCACCCCTCCCTCTACCATTACCTCCCCCTCAATGACCTCATCCATAAGTGTATGATTTTTGTCCAGTCTCTTCCTGCACCCTCTGTCACACCTTCCCCCCTGAGAATTATCAGTCCACCCCCTTTCTGTGCTCCTGATACTATTATATTCACCAGTTTATCCTGTTCATCAAATTTTAAATTCACTTCATTTTTAGATTCACTTGTTGATAGATATGTATTTGTTGTTCATAATTTTTATCTTTTACCTTCTTCTTCTTCTTCTTCTTAAAGAGTACCTTTAAGCATTTCATATAATACTGGTTTGAAGTTGATGAACTCCTTTAGCTTTTTCTTATCTGTGAAGCTCTTTATCTGCCCTTCAATTCTGAATGATAGCTTTTCTGGGTAGAGTATTCTTAGTTGTAGGTTCTTGCTATTCATCACGTTGAATATTTCTTGCCACTCCCTTCTGGCCTACATAGTTTCTGTTGACAATCGTATGTGTGCTCCCTTGTAGGTAATGAACTGTTTTTCTCATGCTGCTTTTAATATTCTTTCTTTGTCTTTTGTTCTTGGTATTTTAATTATGATGTGTCTTGGTGTAGTCCTCTTTGGATTCCTTTAATTTGGGGTTCTGTGTGCTTCCTGGACTTGTAAGTCTATTTCTTTCACCAGATGTGGGAAGTTTTCAGTCATTATTTCTTCAAATAGATTTTCAGTATCTTGTTCTCTCTCTTCTTCTGGCGCCCCCACAATTCTGATGTTGGTACGCTTAAAGCTATCCCAGAGGCTTCTTATATTATCTTCACATTTTTGGATTCTTTTTTCCTGTTGCTTTTCCAGTTGAGTGTTTTCTGATTCTTTATATTTCAAATTTTTGACTTGATTCCTGCTTTCCTCTAGTCTGCTGTTAGGTCTCTCTATAATATTTTTTATTTCAGTCACTGTATGTTTAATTTCTAGTTGGTCCTTTTTCATCTCTAGTTGGTCCTCTTTCATCTCTTGTTGGGTCTCACTAAATTTATCTATCTTTTCTAGGATACTTTTGCAAAACCTTATAAGCGTGGTTTTGAACTCTATATCTAGTCATTTGTTTTCCTCCAATTCTTTTATTTCTGATCTCTTCCTTTGTCTCCATATTTTCACTATACTTCTGTGTTGGATCCATCCTTATGATACAAGACTTGCAAAACTGCAAAAGCCTCTCTGTTGAGCTTGGGATGGGTGGAGTCTCAGGGCTTAATGGACCGCCTTGCCTTCCAGTCGGCTCCACCCTCCATGGCCCCTGGGTCTCACGTGACTCTGGGTAATCCCTGGAGCAGTCCTTGTGCATGTGCGCAGTGCCTCTAGACCACTGCTTTTCCAGCTCCCCTTCTCTCTGGAACCATATGAGTCTGGGTTCCCAGGGTTCTGCCCGAAACTGGGGTTTAGTGGAATTAGAAGTGGCACAATTGGGAGGCTCTGTTTCCTGCCCAGTGGTGAAAGCCAGCAGCACAATCAGCAGTTGATCTTCTGCGCGCAGTGCTGTGCGCACCACCAGATTTCTGCCCTTTCGCGACTCCCCTAAATTTCTGTGCACTTCTCCACTTTCATAGTCCAAACTCCCCGAATGAGTCTCACCTGGACCTGGGTTTCAGTGCAGTATGATAAGGGGTTCAATGCAGTTGGGAGTCTCAGTCTCCCTCCTGCCAGAGAAAGCCAGCAAGGTACTCCGGCACCTGCTCTTTCCACGCACACGTCTCTGTACCTCAGCTTTCTGCAGCTCCTTTGGGTCTCCATGAGCCCCTCTATTTCCTTCTAGTTGTAGAATTTCCACTCAGCCATTTTTCCTGTGGTTCTGGATGCTGTCCATTCTGTCTTTTAGTTGTAATTTTGAAATTGTTGTGCAAAGCAGCAGTGTAGGTGTTTACCTATGCCACCATCTTGGATTCTCCACGCATATTACCTCTTTATTATATAGAATACTAGAGGCCTGGTGCATGAAATTTGTGCACAGGGGTGTGTGTGTTTTTCAACCCAGCCTGCACTATTTTCAACCTGGGACCTCTTGAGGGATGTCTGGCTGCCCGTTTAGGGATCAGGCCTAAATGGGCAGCCTGACATCCCTCCACAATCTAGGACTGCTGGCTCCCAGCTGCTCGCCTGCCTGCCTTCCTGATTGCCCCTACCTGCTTCTTCCTGCCAGACTGATCACCCCCTAACTACTCCCTTCCCAGCCTGATTGATGCCTAACTGCTCCCCTTCTAGCCTGATTGCTCCTTACTGCCCTCCCCTGCAGGCCTGGTTACCCCTAATTGCCCTCCCCTGCAGGACTGTTTACCCCTAACTACCCTCCCCTGCAAGCCTGGTCCCCTGCAACTGCTCTCCCCTGTAGATTTGGGTCCCCCCTTCAACTGCCATTCCCTCCAGGCCCAGTCACCCCCAACTTCCCTCCTCTGCTTGCCTGGTAACCCCTAACTTCCCTCCTCTGCAGGCTTGATCACCCCAACTGCCCTCCCTTGCAGGCCTGAGCCCTTCCAACTGCCCGCCCCTGCTGGCCATCTTGTGGCAGCCATCTTGTGTCCACATGGGGCAGCCATCTTTGACCACATGGAGCAGCCATCTTGTGTATTGGATAGACAGAGGTCTGGTGCATGGGTGGGGGCCAGCTGTTTTGCCCTGAATGGTGTCCTGGATCAGGGTGGGGGTTTCATTGGGGCATGGGGCTCTTTGGGTGAGAGGCCTGTGGTGGTTTTCAGGCCAGCCATGACCCCTGGTGACCCGCGTGATGGCCCTGGGATCTGGGATTTATTTATCTTCTATAATTGAAACTTTGTAGCCTTGAGCAGAGTCCTGAGCCGGCCAAGGTGTGCAGGAAGTTTGGCTTCCTCCATTGGCAGGGATACCCAAGACTCCTGCTTGCTGCGTGGCCGCAGTCATCTCAAGTGGGTTAATTTGCATACTCGCTCCTGATTGGCTGATGGGCATGGCTTGTGGGTATAACGGGGGCATGGTCAATTTGCATATTACTTTTTTATTAGATAGGATTACTGTGATATCTGGACCAATCTCTATGGCAGGGTTGAAGGTCTGTGATTGGTTCACCTTTAAATCATGTATTTTTCTCTATGGTTCAGGAATTGGTTGTTATGATTAGAAACCTTCATTTGAATTATGTAGATTTTACAATAATTTTCTGTGGAAATGTAAAAAATCTTACTAGAAAAATCATAGAATACCAATTTCAGAACTTTCCTTTATCCCTCAAACATTGTTTCCTAAAGTAAATAATTTACTTACTTTCTCACTTCAATTTAGAAAAATAATTTTATATTTATTTTAGTTCAATTTTTATGGAATTATAAACAATAAGCACCCTGAGGTAATGGGCAGACTCAAAATTTAAATTACATAATAAATGTTTTACTTTAGGCCAAGACTTAAGATAGGAGAGAAGATAAAGTGAAATAAATTACCTATTGCATTGTAATTTCACTCCCTTATTTTCACACAACAATGTTGTACTTTTAAATGAAGAAAATGAAGATAATCTAGACTAACGTCTCTGAAGTATCTTTACCATCTTCAAGTTCTAGAAAGAAAAACAAAAGGGAAACAACTTCTCTTGTCTCTTTCTTGTTAAATTATACACTTTACTTTTTTCACATTATGAAAACTAAATCTCAAAATAATTTGAGATTACAGGAGTGTAAAAACAGTCCAGAGAGTTACTGTTTACCTCTCACCCGCTTCTTCTAATATTAACATCTTACTTAAACGTAACACATTGGTCAAAACTAAGAAAGTAAACACTAGTATATACTATAAATGACAGCTTTAAGTCGGATTCCATGAATCCAACTCAAATTTATTTTTACCTATTCTACTGCAATCCATAGGTTTATATTGTTCCTCAAAGAAAAATTTAAGACTTTGTTTTGGTATATTACTAAGCTTTGGGAAGAGCTTGTGTGAAGAAAAAAAACAACAATAAGATTATAATACAAAAATTGTTATTGTGTTATTATAATAGTAATATTAAAGATAACAATTCTGTCAATCAAAAAGAGTTATTGAAAAAACACACAACAAAACAAAAAGTAGTTTTTGAGGGTCCACTCTTTGGCTTCTGTATAAGATGTTGATCATCTCTGCTTTGATGGTGCTAATGGCCTCATGAGAGAAGCAACCTTAATTTAATATGGTGTTTTTTGACACCTGTTACCAGGAAGAGGCACTCATGTTCACATGCACCTCTAGACTGTGGATTCTGGACATAGATAGGTGGTCCCAGCAGTTTCTCTGAGAAAGTGATGCTGGAACTGAGGTCTGAAGGATGAGAAGGAGATAACTAGACAGAGGGAAAAGCAAACAGCTTTAAAGGCATCAAGAGCAGCATAGAGCAAACAGCACTGAAAGTAGGTCAGGAGGCTGAGATGATAAAGGGAATGAATGATGGTGTCATCAGAAGTTGGATAATTCCTTTCAAAAGATATTTGAGTGTTGGAGTTTGGCGGTGAAGAGTCTATAAGAAGGGAGGAAATTTGTAACACATTCTGCTACTGAGTAAATGCCTAAAGGGGTGCTAGATTAGATGGCTGGTTTTCAAGTTGGCTCTCTCTCTCTGCCAAACAATTACATTAAGTGTTTGCACTGATGTCTGCAATATCTAGATGATTCATTGAGCTGGAGGATTAGTGCTTTTGGAACAGAAATGCAGGGATTGTTCTTTCCATGCCAGGATATAAGATGTCCATCCATATCTTCTCCTCCTCAGTTAGAGAAACCAGGTTAAGAGAAAGGGGGAATTTTCCATTGCTCATAATAACCTATTTACACAGCTGATATTAAAATATCAATTTCTTTAATTTCTATTCTCCATGTACAAGTTGCAATTACAATGTTACCTATTTTAGATTACTCACAGAAATAATATTTTTCCCACTTCTGCACAGCCTCCAAAAGAACACCTCATGCTGACAACAGTTTGACACATTTTGATTCTGTTAATGGTATTGATTACCAGCTATCATAATATTAACAATACTACATATTATGGCAGAGATCCGAATGGAAAAAAAGAGATGCCACATATCTTCCTGAAACAGAAAATAAATACTTTATATAAATGGAAATCCTTTATAACTAGTCTATCATGAATTGCTTTTTTTTTGCTGCTAATTTCTATAAGTGCAGAAAATGAATCATGTCTATAAAAATTCGACTTAGAGACACTTTCAACTTTGAATCTTTGTAAAGATCCCATACTTGTCCGGCACTCACACATGCATCCACTCCAAACACACACATTTTTTCATCATGCTTCTTTCAAATTGGTGACAAGATGTGGCTTTTGGGAAGGTGAACTTGAACTGAAAATGACTCAATAAATCATGCATCACAAATTGACCTTGTTTAAAAAGAAGATACCCAGTGTTGTGCTTAATAAGATGGTACAGGAATTTCAAGTGCTTCATTATTTACTTTTAGAAAGATTAGAGATTACTTTATTTTAATTCTGCTTTTTTTTTTTGAGAAGAGGAACGTCTTTAAATATTGAAATTAGATATGATGGCAGAAGCCACTGGAGGATTTAACTGGCAAGAATCTTTTCCATGAAGGAAGCACTGTGGGTTTTTCTGCTTATCTAATTATGAGGATTGGTTGGTTTTTTTTTTTTATGCTTTTCATTGCAAATGCAGTGCTTTGGAGAGATATCTGCTTAATGCACTGCTGTTCTGAGCTGGGTTTGAGAGGCCCTGCTGTGTGAATTCCTCTCTTGTTTTCTGTCTCTCTGAGGACTCTGTGATATTGATTGCAGCACTGCGATGGGCTTTAACATGGAACTATAAGAGCAGTAACCGGTTTGAAAGCATTCTGTTTTGTTCCATGCCATCTGCACAGTAAGATGTTTCCTTCCTTTCCCTCTCTGAATTCTTCCAAATAATATTTATATACATTTATCTTTTCTACTATATGAAAGGAGAGAAATTCTACCTCATCTATTTCCACCCCTATAGGACTAACATATCAATTTAATTAAAAAGAAATGTATGATCCAAATTCTAAAGCTGGCCTGAAAACAAATGCATGGAACAAAGCATTTTAAAATTGAGGGCCTCTTAGCATATATGTATACACACATGTGCACATACACATGCACACACACATGCACACACATATACACATGCTCATGCACATACACATGCATGGCATGACACAATGTGGCCAACGTGTATTCTATAAAATATGTATAATTACACATGTATATGTATTATGAAATATTTATTATTTCATCCAGCATTTACTGTGAATCAGCTTTATTCTAATCACTGTCTCAAACTCTGAGAACACAAGGATGAATCAGCTATAGTTCCTCTTGTCAATGAAGCCTCTACTAAAAAAACCTATTTTTACAAATTAAACTGTAGTTGATTTTGAATGTATGGGATGCGATCTTTAAGTCTCAACCTCTTGGAGATAATAAAAACTGCCTCCCTGTGATGTGCCAATAATTTGTGATAACTTAAGTAAAGTGTCTGGTATGTGGTAGGCAATTAATAGTTGCCTAGATTCATTTGAATATGATTGTAAATCAATACTATCAATATTTTGGTGTGGGAGAGCCAGTCTACCATCTGGTCAAGAGCCATATTCTGGAGCCAGCTTGCCTTGATTCTAATTCTGGTCCTGCCATATTCTAGTTTATTTGATCACGAGGAATATCTCTGGGCCACTGTTTTCCCATCGGCATTATAAATGAAGAGTAAATGAATAAAAAATGAGTAAATGTGTTAGTGTCTAAGAATAGAATGTTAAGAATATAATAGTTCCTGGCACATACTAAATACTATCTGAATATTTATTAAAATCAAATATTTGCCTAGCAGGATTGACTCAGTTGTTGAGCATTGACCTATGAACCAGGAGGTCATGGTTTGATGCCTGGTCAGGGCACATGCCCAGGTTATGGGATCATCCCAACCAAAAGGTGTGCAGGAGGCAGCTGATCAATGATTCTCATCATTGATGTTTCTATCTCCTTCTCTTCCTCTCCGTAATCAATAAAACATATTAAAAATAAAATATATTTGCTTTATTTACTTCTATAGAATCTAATTTATACAAATTAAATTAGATACAAACTTTCAAGATTTTTGAGAAATTTAAAAATTTTCAATAATGAGCCCTAACTGGCTTGGTTCAGTGGATAGAGCGTTGGCCTGCAGACTGAAGAGTCCCAGGTTTAATTCCGGTCAGGAGCATGTGCCTCGATTGTGGGCATATCCCCAGTGGGGGTGTGTGCAGGAGGCAGCTGATTGATGTTTCTCTCTCATCGATGTTTCTCTCCCTCTCCCTTCCTCTCTGTAAAAAAGCAATAAAATATATTTTAAAATTTTTTCAATAATGAGATGATAGAAGTAATATCAAAACACACTAGTGACTAGATTACGTGTAATCATGTGTTTGATATGTTTCAGTAAATAAAAGTTACCAAGTGGACTAGGAAGATTTTATGGAAATAATGTTACTTTCATTATTATTTTGAGTACTGTCCTTTACTTGTTTATTTTACTTACTATTTTTGTTGCTAAGTAATATCGTGTTTATGTTTTTAAAAAAGATTCAGAAAAGTACAGATTTTCATTTAGAGATGATTTATTTCAAAAATTACATTTTATTATTAGAGTACTTGTTCCAAGATTATTAAATTGACTTGTTGGCCACTCTGGAAATATCTGAAGGTGGAAGCTGCTAAAATTAATAGTCAAAATGTAACTAAACATTAACATGGTGGATGTCAGAATTTCTGTAACCTCTGTTGCTCATTTACCACCAATATTGTTGGGCTGTAAGTAATTTTACAAGTGGATTCACTGATGACTCACATGAATTGGCAATGACATTTTCTAGTTAAGAAGTCACAGCAGTCTCCCTGATGCTGGAGAACCAGCTGTTGTAATTGTTAGGTTGCTGAGTCTAAGAGTTGTATTGTTGGGAAGTGTTATTAAGGTCAAGGAGATTCTTATCTGTTAGTATCAGTAATATGAACGTTAAAAGCCCAATTTATGTTTGTGCTTTTTCCTTCAAAGACTTTAGAGATATTTTGGAAAGCATGAATAAGAGATTATATATTCTGTTATAAGAAACATTTGGAAAAGAGAATATTTATATGTGTTGTCTATTCTTTTAAAATTCTTTTTAATTGCCTAACAATAACTGCTTCATTTGCTGCTTTGTCTCTCTCCACACTACTTTTTGGATGAAATTGCTGACTAATTAGGACTGTCAGAAAAAATATACTAGTACATGTTCATTCAATTTAATTTATGATTAACAACAAATAATCATACTTATACTATATAAAATTATTCATTATTTATCTGAAATTAAAATCAAACTGGGAATCCAGAATTTTTATTTGCTAAATCTGGCAAGCCTATAAATAATGTTCAAGTCCAAGAAGAAACCTTTAAAATCTGTGGTTTGAAAGTTATAATACTAATTTCAAGACAGATCAGCTGTTTGTGAAATACTCTTGATGTGTTCAGGCAGATTTAGGTTTCTCTTAGCTCCCACATGCTTTTGTGGATAAAAAGGATATCATGCTAACATGACTAGCTCAGGGAAGGCTTGCATGGTAGCCTTGCAAACTCAGAGACAAAAAGTAAACACAAAGGATGGTCTGAAATGAAAACATTTTTTTTAAAAAAAAAACTAAAACCAGTTTATGATGGGTATAGTCAGGTTCTAGATCTGCATCTTCCCTGGCAAAAGGTCAGTCTGTACCTTAACTGAGCTTGTCTGTTGTCTTTTTTGCATCTATGATAATATATCAGTGGAATGTCAAAGTAATTTTCCTTTCTTCGGACCCCTCAAGCGCAGGGACTGCTCTGTGGAGACCACAAATCCTCTCGTGGTCATTGAGTTAATTGTTGACTGTTAACTATCCTATATCTACCTAAGTAAAAGAAGTTTGTGTCTATCAGTTTACTTTTTATCTAATCCCAGAGGTTCCTTTCCTCTGCCCCCACTTTGTTTTCTCCCACCTCCCTAATCTATCACCAATGGGTTTCATGTAACCCACTTATATCTCCTCTTTTGATTGTAATGTACTAAACTAAGATGCAAAACTGCCATTCTCTGGAGCATTACCTCAGTCTGCTGAGATTTTGCTTCCCAGCATTTGTTGACAGTTTGGCTCAAATAAACTCACAAAAATTCTTAACAGGTCTGAATGTTTCTTCTGTTGATACCTTGAATATGTCACATTATATTATTGGTCTTTGCAACTTCTCTCGTACACTAGTCTATGCAGGTAGGGGTTCTGTTTATTCACCGTGGAGTCACAAGAATCTAACTCTGACAGATAAAGTAGCTATTGTTTCATGAATAATGGAGGCTCTTTGGCACCCAGCCTCCAACTGCCTAATGAGGTCTAGAGAAATGAACATCCAAGGGACCTCAATTTGTCCATAGGTGCTTCCAATTCAACTTATCCAAAACTTAATTTGTCTTCCCCCACACCCCGCCCCCTTCTTGCCCCCTAAAATCTGATTCTGTTGCTTTACTCCCTATCCTGATAAATGGCAGCAGCATTATTTAGTCAGACAAACTTCAACCCTGGAGATCATGCTAGTATATTCTTTTCCATTTCTGCTTCCTTCATCAGTATATAAGATCCTGAAGGTTTTAATTAAACATTTAATGTCCCTTGTACTCAGCTCTAATTTCCAACCTCATTGTGAAATAATAGGGAAGCATAGCAGTACCAAAGATACAGTAGGACAGAAATTCAGAAATACTAAATTGTTAAATATAAGTATTTCTGAGTTCAGCATCTATATGTAATGCTAAAACAAACAAACAAAACCCAAAGTATCTCATGTCTGAGTTCCAAAATAAACTAACTTACCAAATCTACAATAGTTGGATTTTTGGTAAAATCTAAAATACGATATAAAGAAACATAGTTTAACTTAAATTTTTAATTTTTTAAAGCATTACATAAGTCTTTTTCTCTCCATTGACCTCTCCCTGGCCATTCCCATCCCCCAGCACATACATGCCCTCACCCCCCTACTGTCTGTGTCCTTTGGTTATGCTCATATGCATGCATACAAGTCCTTTGGTTCATCTCTTACCTTCTCACCCCCCATCATTTTATTTATAAGTAGTGATTGCACCTCCAGAATAATTCAAAATACATTATCTAACCTTTTTCATGTTTCATAAATATTCTTCTCCCCCTTCTTCCCCTTCTCCTTTTTTCCCCCTATCCTTTCCCCCAAGAAATTTGTAGTAATATGAGACTCAGACAGAATTATGTGACTTCTCTCAGCCACCCAAGTGGTGGCAGAGTTCAGAATGGATGGGTCTTCTGAAACCCAAACTCATGCTTTTTAAAATGTGTGCTTGGAAGTGCTCACCTTTAAAAGTCCTGCATATGTTTTGCCAGTTCACCAATAATCTTTCAAGAAAGATATCATTATCTTTGTTGCAATCAGTTTTATAACTATACTAGAGGCCCGGTGCAAGAATTTGTGCACAGGTAGGATCCCTCGGCCTGAACAGTGATTAAGGCCTATTGGGGGGCCTGTCAGCTGGGGGTAGGGGGAGGGACCACAGGATATCGGGGCCAGTGGGGGGAACAGCTGGGCGAGGGTAGGAGGGTGGATGCAGAAGGGACTGCGAGAGGCTGACCGGCTGGGGTGGAAGGGCCACAGGAGTTCACCCACCAGGGGGAGGGGCTGCAGGAGGTTGGCTGTGAGAGCGCACTGACCACCAGGGGCAGTTCCTGCTTTAAGGGCCTGCCCCTGGTGGTCAGTGAGCATCATAGCTACTGGTTGACGGGTTGTTCGGTTATAATGGTTGCTTAGACTTTTATATATATAAATAGTCTTAAGTATACATACACAAACACAAGTCTTCCCTAATATCTAGTCTGAAAAAATGGCATAAATGTGGGCAAAAGAAAGTATTATTTATATAATTTTCTGCTTATTAGCTAGCTGTTTTCCAGGCAGGATGGTATGTGATTTAGAATAAAGAATGCAATTCATACCCTAGTTTTTCTACTTTCTGGATATTTGGCATTATATAAATTACCTGACCTCTCTAATCCTTTCACCTTATTTGTAAAGTGGGAAAAGTTAGACCTATTTCTTTTGCCTACTCTGTATCCAGAAATGTTGGTTTCCCTTCCCTTTGCTATCCTTTAGGTATTAAAAAACAATTGATTTACTCATAAGAATAAATTTACTTTGTTCTCTTGGTTTAGCCTAAGTGCTTTTTTTTAAAAAAATAGTCCATTAGAAACATCTTTAAAAAAAATACATGGTCAATGATGTCTGGTCAGATTGAACTCAAATACCTAGGCTACAATATAAGCACTGAAGTATTGATCTGTGAAAAATTTACTACATTTTAGCACATTCAAAATTACATTTTAGTGACTCAATTGAATGTATCATTATCATATTCAAATTACACTTGCAAATTTCCTGAAAAAAATCCATGGTGTGTGCTCATTGCAGGCTAACAAAGCCCATTGTATTTGAATAATTACAGTCATGAACAGAATTAATTTTTTTTTCACTTATGCTAAATTATTCTTTTGCAAATTAGGATACTGTGTGTCAAGAGCTTTGTGAAATGCAAACATAGATTTACTTCATCAGGCTGGAGAAAAAAATGCCTCAGAAAATGAGAACTTCATAAATACTTTTCTTTAATATTTGCATTTCTGTGATTATGAGTGAGTGTAAGAATCTTTTTAAAAAGTATCCTGACAAGTTCAATACATACAAAAAGGTTTAAACTACAGTTTAAACTATACAGCTCAAAAGATAAAACATTACCAATTAGTTGAAGCTCATGAATTCTTTTTCTCCATCATGTTCCCCTCCATTTTCACTATCAGAAATTTGGAGTTTATCATGCCATGTATTCTTTCTTAAATATACTTTTACTACAAATGTTTGCATTCCTAAGTGATACATGCAGCCCAGACTTTCATGTTTTTAAACTTTCTGTAATATGTTTCATTTACTGTTATGCTGCTTTATTTCCTACTCAATATTAGTTTAGTTAGATATGTCTATGTTGATAGATACATGTATATCTAGTTCACGCATTTTCACTGGTCCTAGGAGCATGCCAATATTATATTTCAAAATAATGGTTCCCAGAACCCTGAGAAAGATATCCATTGGCAAGAGGTTTTAAAATTTATTCATTTAAAAGGGAGCAGAAAAGGAATTGATGACTTCGAGTTTCTTAAATAAATGCTCTAAGAAAAGAGTGGGCAGGGGCCTATGTCAAGAAGAAACCTGACTAAAATGTAGTCAAATGAGGGGAATGTTAAAACCGCCTTGGTCAGCTGATATCAAATGGGAATCTTGAAAAATACATATTAGCCAAGGTGTATGCATTTATTTTAAACATGATGTTTGTTACAATTCCTTTTCAAATGTCTTGGAGCTAGGAGAAGATTAAGTTTATGTCATTAGTCTTAATTTTATATAAAATTCCAAAGAAAGCAAAGGAATTATCTAATGATAAAGATACTTTTTACAATCTGTGGTGAGCCAGGAGACCCAATTTCCAGGAATTTTAAAGCTTTCTTAGAATTTTATTGAAAACAAACAAACAAACAAGCAGTTGGAAATGGCGAACTTGATATGGGAGCTTGAGAGAGAGGGCTCCTCATGTTCTCCTACAGCCCTGAGCATCTCTGATTTCTGTCCTTGCCAAGGGTTAGTTTTTCATCTATTCTCTGAGCTCTATCAGTCTCTTTTTTATACTTTGAGCCTTTCACTCACTGGTAAGCCAGACTCAGTTTCTTCCAACTTGAGAAATATGCTGAATATGCCTCACCAAAATTTGAGATTATCTAAATGGGAAAATGTTTGTTGTATAAGTCTTCTTGGTGTAGAATTAAATAAGAAACATTTGAAGTGGCAATAATTAATAACAAAATTAAGTCATCATAATCCTTCCTCTGTAAATGGACATCTTGAAGAATACATCTTAGCCAAGATGAGTGTATTTACTTGAAACATAAAACTTTGGTGTTTGGCCGAGACCGGTTTGGCTCAGTGGATAGAGTGTCAGACTGAAGGGTCCCACGTTCGATTCTGGTCAGGGGCATGTACCTTGCTTGTGGGCACATCTCCAGTGCGGGGCGTGCAGGAGGCAGCTGATGGATGTCTCTCTATCATTGATGTTTCTGACTTTCTATCCCTCTCCCTTCCTCTCTGTAAAAAATCAATAAAATATATTTAAAAAAACAAACAAAAAAACTTTGGTGTTTGTTACACGTTCTTCCATGAGCCAGGAATAATTTCTGGTTATGTGTTTTTCATTTGAATGTTCTTTGGCAGGGCTTTCATTGCATGGGGTGACAGCCAGTAGTGATTTACTAATTGTTTTTTTTTTTTTTGGGGGGGGGGAGAGCGGGAGAGTGTAGGAAAAGATGTGAGTCCATGGTAAAGATGTTGTGTTTCATTATGACCTATAGTCTCTGTTAGTCCTTTACTTTTCCTTCCTCCCTCCCTCCTTTCTCCCTTTTCCTCTTTGCAACATTGCTAAGTACTTGAACTAGGCCTAGGAATCATGAGCTCACAGGCTGCTACAGTGACCCAGAATTCTGAGTGAGGAGATTAATGACTGCAATATTGTTTTAACCATCTTGAAATGGACCCCTTTGTTGGCCTGTATATATTGTAACTTTCATATATTTGATAATAACTGAGTTTTAGAAAAGTATTATATATAAAAGTCCATGCTTTCTCCAAAATCATAATTCTTTGTGTTGATTTATGCAGATCTATAGATAGATATTTCTAGGCTGAGTCATTTTTACTTATCACATTAGGCATCATTTATAAAACTTGGAGAAAAACTATTACTTTTTTTTAGTGGTTCTTACATTTCTTCCTTTACAAGATCTGTAGTTAGCTATCAAACTGCTTTAAAGGTGATCTATATAAATAGATTTTAGCATTAGATATTTTTTCAATAAGGCTCATGGAAGAAAGTGTAACAAACACTAAAGTTTTATGTTTCAAGTAAATACACATATCTTGGCTAAGATGTATTTTTCAAGATGTCCATTGATATCAGCTGACCAAGATGGCTTTGACATTTCCCTATTTGACTAAATTTTAAATAGCTTTCTTCTTGATATAGGCCCCTGCCCCCCACTTTTTAGAATATTTATTTAAGAAACTAGTAGCCATAAATTATTTCTCTGCTCCCTTTTAAATGAAAAAATCTTAAAAGCTTCTTGCCAAGCATGTCTTTCTCAGGGACCTGGGAACCATGAAGATAGGAAAAAGTTAACTTTTTCTCCATTGCCTGGATGCTCACTGTTTCCAGGCATAGCTGCTCAAAGAACTTCAGCCCACACAGGCTGCAAAATTCCCCTCTGTTGAGAATGAACAAAATAAGAAATTAAAGAAGCTATTTATTTCTTTAGACTTTTCGCTCACAAAGGCAAGATAATTTAATTTTAGACATCACATCCTTTGGATATATATATCTGTGGATTTTTATTTATAAATATTTAATCATCAGATTTTATTTTTTTTTCCACAGGAATTTGATAGAATGGGATTCATATTCAAGTGTGAGGCACCATTCTTTTGTTGTCCTGTACAATATGGGGTACCTTTATGTTACCATTTTATCTCATTGCAGAAATTCTGATGAGTATTGGACAATGCGATTGGAAATATAATTTGCAAGAATAAATAGAACAGAAACAGTCTGAACTTGAGGAAGAAACTTCGGAATTGATTTAAGTGGGAGTAAAATCTACTCTGCTCACCAGTGGTCTCAGAAGGATGCACAGTGGAGCAAGGGTTGGTACCAGGAGAATATCCTCATGAAGGTGGGAACATAACTCCTCTGATAGGCTGGTGACCATATTGCCCAACAGGATGACTCATAGTCTTGCTTAATCATAGGGTAATGGTTAAACCCACTGCATTCAGTGAACCAAAAGCAAGGTGGGTGGAGAAGGAAATAGTTTTCATTTCTTCTGATTCTATGTGGAAGGATCACTATTGCAGCACCTTTCTGTCTGGCTTTTTTTCTCCCTCCTCTCTCACTCCTCATCAGAGGAAAAGGAGCAAGTCATATCCTTGGGGCAATGAATCTGGCTCAGCCCTTTTCTGTCTTCCCCTTACGATCTGTCTGCTAGAGGAGAATGTGTTATGGTCATCCCTTCCCTACACTGTAAGCTTAACTTAGGCCTGTAGTTAACCATTGTTCCTTTGGTCTAGATAGATAAATATGGGATTCAGTGAGGACTCTTGTCTTCACTATCCCTTACAGAGTTTTGACCAACAATTACACTAATATTTTGATTTCCATACTTCTGACTCCCTGGTCTCATAGTTGGTTTGTCATCTCTTACCTGAATTACTGCTGCTTCTTTCTCCTCTTCACTGTGCATTCTCAACACAGTAGCATGGGCAATTCTTTTAACATAAGTCAGATCAAGTAGCTTCTCTGTTCTGAGGGCTACATTGCTTGCTGAGAGTAAAAGCCAAAGTCCATACAACTGCCCATCTGGACCACAGAAATTGCACCACCACAACTTCTGTGACTTCAACTCCCAGACCTATTTCCATGACCACTTTCCTTCTCACCTTCTCTGACCAGCTAGCTGTTTCTTAAACACACAGCAGACATGCTCATGCCTCAGGGCTTCTGAATTCTGACTCATTTCCCTGTAATATTATTCCCTCAGCTGTTACATGGTCACCTCCTAGAGATTAGAGCCCAGATAACACCAGAGAAGCCTTCTCTGAGTGTCTTACTTAGAATTACACTTTCCCCCTCCAATACACCCTATCCCTCCCCACTTCACTTTATTGTTTTACAGCCTTTATCATTCCCTGGAAAACTACATATTTTCATGATTTATTTATTTATGTATTTATTTATTTATATATTTTTAAAAGTAGAAAGTAACCTGAGTAAAGGCAGGTGTATTGTCATGTGGTTCATTGCTGTATCTCTAGTACATAAAATAGGCTCAACAAAATCATATCCATTAAGGGAACAAACAACTCTGGGTAAGTTCTTAAGTAAGAAAATAATGTCAACTAACCTAAAAGAGGGTAAAGTGAGTGAACTCATATATTAAATATAATTCACTCCTCATTCAGAAATGATGCTCTAGACAACAATTTATCCAAACATAAGTTGGCTTATAGATAAACTGTGACTTGGAGATAACTTAATAATCTAGCCCAATAACTTATTGAATTGTAGATGGTCCAAACATTCAAAATATTTCAGAGCTATACAAAAATGCTGCCCCTAAAAGCCTCTTTGAGGCACCGAGTGACTGAGAATTTTTATGAATATTTCAAGTGATGTATATATATATATATCAGAAATGCTGTGGGGCTAAATGTAATTTTGTGTATCCCAATTCTTTAAAATTTAGTATAATCCACATAGTATTTGTAATATAAATTTAATGAACCAGGTGCGGAATAGATATCCAACTCAGGCGTTGATGGTACAGAGCTGGATGGGTGTGGGCCCTCCCTGCCTGTGAGGGCTGGACAGTCTGTAAATAAGAAAGTTTACAGTGTTTTATTTATCTTATTCTCTATGTTGGAGTCTAGTTCTCTTGTCTCTCCAAAGAGACTGTTGATTTTTAAGAAACAAATGTAATACAGTTTATTCTCTTTCTGAAGTTTACCACTTCTGTGTCAAGACTATTCTCAATTTAAAAATGACTATTTCTAAATAGACATCATCTTCTGCATACTTACCTGTGTTCTCTATAACTGTGGTTTTTCATCTTTTGTATTTATTTACTCCCTGTATTCAACATAGTTTCCTCATTTAAGAAATGTAGCTGTATTTCCTTGCTGGGGAACAGTGGCCCCAATTAGTTTAGGTCATGTTACCTCAAGCATGAAACTGCATGCTGGTGAGAAAATTTATCTGACAATTTTCTTCCTAATGGTGAGATATCATCATAATTAGATTCATTTTCTTTGTTAAATCAATTTAAGTTCATATTTTTTTCTACTTTATGATTATCCTCTGGAGATATTGCTTTCACCTGTGATACAATATAATGGGAAAAAAATCATGGCTGACATTCTTCCTTGGCTAAAGGCAATGTTTTAAAATGGATGGTTTCTTCTACATGTAACTAACAAAGCATGTGAAACAATACTGAATTCAGAATTTAAGTAAATATTTGCTAGATATCAAGAGATTAATTTTTCCAGCTTATTTTTTAATTTAATAAATATTTATTGTTCAGATTATTATAATTGTTCTTCTTCCCCCCCTAGTTCCCCTCCACCCAGCTCCCACCCCACTCTCTGCCCTTATCTATCCCCCATTGTCCCCATCCATAGGTATACAATTTTTTTTCCATTCTCTCCCTGCACCCCCCTCACTCCTTTCCCTGAGAATTGTCAGTCCACTCCTTTTTATGCCCCTGATTCTATTATATTCACCAGTTTATTCTGTTCATCAGATTTTTAATTCACTTGATTTTTAGATTCACTTGTTGATAGGTATGTATTTGTTGTTCCTAATTTTTATCTTTACCTTTTTCTTCTTCTTCCTCTTCTTAAAGAGTACCTTTTAGCATTTCATATAATACTGGTTTGGTGTTGATGAACTCCTTTAGCTTTTTCTTATCTGTGAAGCTCTTTGTCTACCCTTCAATTCTGAATTATAGCTTTGCTGGGTAGAGTAATGTTGGTTGTAGGTTCTTGCTATTCATCACTTTGAATATTTCTTGCCACTCCCTTCTGGCCTACATAGTTTCTATTGAAAAATCAGCTGACTGTCATATGGGTGCTCCCTTGTAGCTAATTAACTGTTTTTCTCTTGCTGCTTTTAATATTCTCTCTTTGTTTTTTGCTCTTGATATTTTAATTATGATGTGTCTTGATGTGGTCCTCTTTGGATTCCTTTTGTTTGGGGTTCTGTGCACTTTTTGGACTTGTCAGTGTATTTCTTTCACCAGGTGGGGGAAGCTTTCAATCATTATTTCTTCAAAGAGGTTTTCAGTGTCTTGCTCTCTCTCTCTTCTTCTGGCACCCCCATAATTCTGATGTTGGTATGCTTGAAGTTGTCCCAGAGGCTCCTTGCACTATCTTCACATTTTTGGATTCTTTTTTCTTTTTTCTTTTCCAGTTGAGTGTTTTCTGCTTCTTTATATTTCAAATCTTTGACTTGATTCTTATAATCCTCTAGTCTGCTGTTAGATCTTTGTAAAATATTTTTTATTTCAGTCAGTGTATGCTTAATTTCTAGTTGGTCCTGTTTCATCTCTAGTTGGTCCTTTTTCATCTCCTCTTGGGTCTTGTTAAATTTATCCATCTTTTCTAGGAAATTCTTGAAAAACCTTATAACCATGGTTTTGAACTCTATAGCCAGTTGTTTGTTTTCCTCCATTTACAGTGGTACCTTGAGATATGAATGCCCTAACATACAAGATTTTTGAGATACGAGCTGTTGAGCGAGCGATTTTTGTTTGAAATACGAGCAACATTTGAGATAGGAGTAATCGCGCAGATTGGCCGGCTGCACACGACCCACCAGTTTACCGAGACTCAAGCATCTCACAGTTTCCCACGCCTCAAGGTCACGGAACGAATTAAACTCGTATCTCGAGGTACCACTGTATTTTGTTTGTGATCTGTTCCTTTGTTTCTGCATTTTCACTGCTTCCCTGAATTGGTAGAGTAGCTTTGTGTGCTAGGTGTCCTATATGGTCCAGTAGCTTCGCCTCCCCAGTTATCTGAGGTGGACTCTCTTGGTGCACCTCTTTGTGGACTGTGTGCCCAGCCTTGTTGTAGTTAAGTCTTGATTATTGTTGGTGTCACTGGGGGGAATTGACCTCCAAGCCAATTGATTGTGATGATCAGTAGTATCTACTCAGGGAGAACTTCTGTGCTGGACTCAGCCTTAAGGCTTGCAAGATTGCAAAAGCCTCTGTGCTGGGCTTGGATGGGGCAAAAGTCTCAGGGCTGAGCAGCCTTGGCTTCCATTCAGCCCTCCCCTACTTGGCCACTGGGTCTCAGTGTCCCTACAGCCCTCTCTGTGCGCTCTTGTGCTCAAGTGCCTCCAGACCTCTGCCTTTCCAGTTCCCCTGAGTTTCCATGCACTCTGGGGACCTGTATGAGTCTGGGTCCTCAGGGGATCACCTGAAACTGGGGTTCAGTGCAGTCAGACCTGTATTTCAGTGCAGTTGGGAGGTTCTGTCTTCCTCCCTCTAGAGAAAGCCAATGGCACAATCACAGTCAGTCCTCTTTGTGCATGCCTCTAGACCTTTGCCTTTCATGGCTCTCCTAAGTTTCTGTGCACTCCTCCCTTTTCATGGCAGTTCAGAGTCCCCCCATATGAATCTCGCCTGGACCTAGAGTTCAGTGTAGTCAGAAATGGGGTTAAATGCAGTCGGGAATTTCTATCTCCCTCTTGCCAGTAGAGGCCAGGCAGGCCCTCTACTGACTGTCCTCTCCACGTGCGTGTCTCTGTACCTCAGCTTTTACAGGTCCTCTGAGTCTCCGTGAGTCCTTCTCTTTCCTTCTATTTAATAGAATTTCCACTCAGCCAGCTTTTCTGTTGTTCTAGATGATGTCTGTTCTGTCTTTTAGTTGTAGTTTTGAAATTGTTGTGCAAGGCAGCAATTTAGGTGTTCACCTATGCTGCCATCTTGGTTTCTCATCAATTTTTTCAGCTTTGTAAGTGTCGGTCCCCAATCTCGGCTTGCCTTCTGAAATTACTACAATGCTTGAGTTGATAAGTGAACATTGCCACAGACAAGTTTGATTTTTAAAAAACATAGTTAATTCAATTTCATAATTCAAGTGATCTGGTTATTTATTAGAGGTTTTTTAAAAGTAGGGGTTTCTTGGGTTATCATAAACACACAAAGAAGCATTTTTAGATGTGAGCAAAAGCTGTGGATTAGGAGCTGGGAGATGAAACCAGTAGGTGGTTTTGGAGTCATGAGCCAATCTTTTAACTTGCGTGTTTTATGCTCCTCTTTTGGAAAATTGAGTTGTCGCTTGTCCAGCCTATTTTATAAGGATTTTGAGAGGATATAACAAGAAAGATCTTTGAATAAGAACCATATATTTGCAAATGCTTTAAAAATAGTTAAAAGTGATACTTTTGTAAATACAGGATATTTGTTATTATCATACTTATGATCTGATTGCTTTTAGGCAAATGTTAGCATTAGAAGAGTCCAAAAACTTGCAAATTAATGAAAAGACAAGATTATCTGTAATCATATGAATCAGTTAAACAAGATATTTGTTTTTAAACATTTTAAAATATATTTCCAGATTAAAACTATAAATGGTGCTTGATAGGGATGGGTATTTGTGGAATTAAAATATGCTACCTCATTCTTGATTGCATATTAGGAATTGAAAATAATTGTTCATGTTTTCATTTCTGAAGTATCTGGCCATGCATCTGTGACAACTTAGTACATTTTGTTTTTCTAATTGATGTAGCAAGTCCCAGCTTATAAATGGATTTGGTTCCAAAGTACATTTTAAATAAGGTTTTTGGAACAGAGAAAATCCTTTTCTTCTACCAATTAAAACAAAACAAAGCAAATAAAACCCTGCATGTCCTCTGGGATTTTCTGCTTTCTTACCTTTGCTCATACTTTCCCACCTGCCTAGAATGAATTAGAACTCTGCTCACTTACCAAGGCCTATGACAGTGAGTCCTTGGAGAGCAGAGAGCACATCATATTCATTTCTGAGAACTGCAGTGTTTCAAGGTTTTCTATCCAACAGGGCCATTCTTTTCTTTAATGTGCAAATGCAATAGCCAGAGCAACCCTGCAGGTATAAGAAGTCCAACTCACCTGCATTACTCAGTGGGCCCTGTGGGAGGGCCTTTGGTCCTGGCTGTTGCTTGTCCTTTGCTGGCCTGCTTCTCCTGCTCTGTAGCAGTCCTTTCAACATTGGCCCAGGACTATTTGCTACCTACTCACAGGGTGTGGAGAATGAGCAAGTGTTCATGACCGGAACACTTTGCAGAAGAAGGATATATAAAATACATGTCAGATAACATGTTCCTGGAGCCCATCAGCTATACCCATCACAGGGTGTTCACCACAATCTCTTAGTGTTCATCATTCACTGACTTAGTTCTCTGAGACCACTCTTGGGTCAATCTTGCCCTTGGTTCTCAAAGCCCAAGCCCAATAACCCTTCTTCCTTGATAAACCAATATACAAACAAACAAAACAACAACAACAACCAATCAATTGTCATAATCGCTCAGAAATCTGCTGCTGTCTCAATTCCCACTAATTTACACAATGAAGAGAAACATTACTATTCAGAGTACTTAGCATATCTATCTGAAGCTTTGGATTATTTTACCTGTGTTTAGGGCTGCCTTAAAATTGCAGAGAAGGAGGACATATAGTTACAAAGTTGAAAGCGACCTCTTGGGAACAAATGGGAAATTGGCTTTTCCGACCTTAGAAATAACAGGAAATAAATTGTGTTCAGGCTATTTAAAAATAGTGATTTTTTTCTTGTTTTTAATATCAAGAGTTTGGAATAACTTGTCACATTTTATCTTCAGCATATACATAGATGATACTGTAAACTGAGTTCATTTCCTTATTGGAAACAGCTTCACTCTAACATACCTCTCTAATCCACTTTATCCCTTTCTATCTTGAATTATAATTGTTGTTTTTTAAACATTTATTTTTTATTTTTTATTGATTTTTTACAGAGAGGAAAGGAGAGACATAGAGAGTTAGAAACATTGATGAGAGAGAAACATTGATCCTACTGGGGATGTGCCCGCAACCAAGGTACATGCCTTTGAACAGAATCTAACCTGAGACCTTTTAGTCTGCAGGCCAGTGCTCTATCCACTTAGCCAAATTGGTTAGGACTTGAATTATAATTTTTATATCTATTTCATGTTTTCTACTATAAAGTAAATGCATCGAGAAGAGTACACATTTTTATTGTTGTATATCTCATCCATATAACATACTTTTACATGTATTATTACTATTCTGTAATACATGTTTATTTATTTGTCCATCTATCAATCCATCTATCCATCCATCTATCCATCCATCCATTTTCTAATCAGAGAGGCATAACAAACAAGAATTCTGGCATACTACTTAAGAATGCAAGCCGAGCCCTCAGTTTCCCAATATATAAAGTCTGAAATGTAAAATGAAAATAATAAATGTACCTATAGCATAAGGTTATTGTTAGAATTGAAAGAGTAGATGCATGTAAAGCTCTTAGCACAGTGTTGTGTCCATAGTAAGCACTCAGTAAATATTAGCTATGATTGGTGTTCTTATTTACTTAAGAAAAAAAATTGAAAGTGCAAATTTGTCAGGAACTGTTAGGTGCCAAGAAGAGAAAAGAATTTATCTTTGTTCTAAAGGGTTGCTCAGTTTAGTGATAGAGAGAGACAAGTGAAGAGAATTACACTGAGAATGAAGAGCACTAAGAACTATGGGAGCATGGAGGTGGTATATGGAATTGAGCTAGGGAGACGAGGTTGGCTCCAGAAAGGTTTCTTGAAATAGTGGTTCCTGAGCTATATAATCAAATGAAAACAAAAGTGTAGTTACCTATAATAACCAGTGGAAAAATACTTATCCAGTATGAATAATTGAGCAAAACATGGAAAAAGTAGTGACATTAAATAAAAAGGCATCTGTCAATGAGAATTTCAAGTTGCAATAGGAGGCTGTGTTATATAGAGCATTCTTGGTGTTTTATGTCAACTGGCAGAACAATTGGGGTTCCAGGAAATGCAGGGCCCCAGGTGTGACACAACTCGGAAACAGGACCTTGTGTGAAAAGAAGACATCCCGCAGCTTCATAGTGTGGGCACTAAAAACCAGTCACTTGAAGCCAGACTATAGTTGAAAGACCTCAGGACAGAGCTGTGGCTTTTCTCTGCACACAGGCACCTCAATTTAGGGGAAAGCAGACTTCAGGTAGGAAAGGAACCCTTTTTGCAATATTTTAAGAACCACATAGGTTCCTTGGTTGAGGCACTGTACAGGCCTGGCAGAGCCCAGTCTGCAGGTGACTAATTTTATAATTGAGAGAGTAGCATGCAGGGATAGACAGAGATGGTAGACAATTCCTGATTTACTGGATATGCAAAGAAAAAAAAAGCAAGGAAAGATGCCTCTACTGAAATTCTATACTTAACATGTGTAAAAATTAATGTTTTATCTTCTTTTTCTTGTCCTTCTTCCTGCTGTCTTTACTTGGGATATAGTGCCACTGCCATCTCCACATTTGTTGTCTGTACAATCTTTATCTGTACATCTTATTGTTATCCTCGAGTCATCTCTTTTGACCAATTTGTCCAGAAATTTTGGTGATCATGCTACTTAGAATTCTCTCACATATGTATTTCCTCTCATTGTCACGTGCTGTGGTGCAGGTTCTCACTACCTGGGTCACTGCAGTAGCTCTCTTACAGATGTCCTCATGATTTGAGTCTCTTTGTCTCACATCTTTTATCCAGGCCAGATGGTAGCTGACTTAGACTTGGTGGCCATTCAGCCTCTGTCTAAGCTGTTCCACTCTGCCCTTGTAACATGAAAGCAGACATGGACAATATGCAAACAAATGAGAGTGCCTGTGTTCCAATAAACATTAAATTATGGATACTAAAATGTGAATTTCATATAATTTCTTGTGACATGAATATTATAATATTCTTCTTCTCATTTTAAAAAGCCCTCTAAAGGCACACAAACTAGCCTTCGCTCACAGGTTGCAGAGAAACAGGTGGTTTAAACTGTCATGAATGACCAACCTTTTCAACAACTGGAGAAAGAACCCTTGGAATTGCTCCTCATAGTCCCTTCAGTGCATAAGTGTCTACAACCCATATTTTTATTCTCATCTCCAACCTTTCCCTTGACTGTGATGCTCCCTATGTTTTCATTACACTACCTTGTCATTTGTGGCTCTAAAAATACTGCAATGCCTTTATCACCTTCATGCTCTGCCAAATGTTATTCTGTCAAAGAAAGCTCCTCTATAATTTGTCTAATTAGCAGAATTCCATAAGGCACACATCATGTTGTATCTTCATTCCTTTTTTCAATTGCAAATGGTCTTTTTTTAAAATTTAAATCTTTATTGTTCAGATTATTACAATTGTTCCTCTCCCTCTCCTCCCCCCTTCCTTACCCTCCCCCCGTCCATATCTCCCCTCCACTTGGCTCCCACCCTTCCCTCTACCCTTATCTCCCCCCCCGCCACTGTCCTCTTCTAATAGGTGTATGATTTTTGTCCAATTTCTTCCCGCACCCCCACACCCCTTTCCCCCTGAGAATTGTCAGTCCACTCTTTTCTATGCCCCTGATTCTATTATATTCATCAGTTTAATCTGTTCATCAGATTTTTTCTATTCACTTGATTTTTAGATTCAATTGTTGATAGATATGTATTCCTTGTTCATAATTTTTATTTTTACCTTTTTCTTCTTCTTCCTCTTCTTAAAGAGTACCTTTCAGCATTTCATATAATACTGGTTTGGTGGTGATGAACTCCTCTAACTTTTTCTTATCTGTGAAGCTCTCTATCTGCCCTTCAATTCTGAATGACAGCTTTGCTGGGTAGAATAATATTGATTGTAGGTTCTTGCTATTCATCACTTAGAATATTTCTTGCCACTCCCATCTGGCCTGTATGGTTTCTATTGAAAAATCAGCTGACAGTCATATGGATACTCCCTTGTAGGTAATTAACCATTTTTCTTTTGCTATTTTTAATATTCTCTTTGTCTTTTGTCTTGGTATTTTAATTATGTTGTGTCTTGGTGTAGTCCTCTTTGGATTCCTTTTGTTTGGGATTCTGTGCGCTTTCTGGACTTGTAAGTGTATTTCTTTCACCAGGTGGGGGAAGTTTTCAATCATTATTTCTTCAAGTACTTTTTCAGTATCTTGCTCTCTCTCTCTTCTTCTGGCACCCCCATAATTCTGATGTTGGTATGCTTGAAGTTGTCCCAGAGGCTCCTTACACTATCTTCATATTTTTGTATTCTTTTTTCTTTTCCAGTTGAGTGTTTTCTGCTTCTTTGTATTTCACATCTTTGACTTGATTCTTGTAATCCTCTAGTCTGCTGTTAGATCTTTTATAATATTTTTTATTTCAGTCAGTGTATGCTTAATTTCTAGTTGGTCCTTTTTCATCTCCTCTTGGGTCTCACTAAATTTATCCGTCTTTTCTAGGAAATTCTTAAAAAACCTTGTAAGTGTGATTTTAAAGTCTATATCCAGCCATTTGTTTTCCTCCATTTCTTTCATTTGTGATGTTTCTTTGTCTCTACATTTTGTCTGCTTCCCTGATTTGATAGAGTGGCTTTGTGTGCAGGGTGTCCTACAGGGCTCAGTGGCTCATCCTCCTCAGTTACCAGAGGTGGACAGGCTTTGTGGGCTATGTGCTACTTGTTGTATTTAAGCCTTGATTGTTGTTGATATCACTGGGGGCAATTGACCTCCAGGCCAATTGGCTGTGAGGATCAGCTGTGTCTATGCTGGAAGAACTTCTCCCTTATGAGACAAGACTTGCAAAAACCTCTGTGCTGGGCTTGGATGGGGCAGGGTCTCAGGGAAGAGCAGACTGCATTAGTTTCCCATCAGCTCTCCCCTAATAGGCCCCTGTGTCTCAATGTCCTGTGGTAATTGCTGCAAGCACCTCTTGAGAGAAAGCTGCCTTTGAGTTCCACCCACTGCCAGACAGTCTAGTTTCTCCCCGAATGAGTCTGAGTCCCCAGAGTCTCACCCAGAACTGGATTTCAGTGCAGTTGGGTGCTTTTGTCTCCCTCCTGCTTGAGAAAGCCAGCCGTATACTCCGTTGCCCACCCTCTCTGTGCGCTCGGTACCTCTGCCTTCTTCAGTTCCTCTGAGTCTCACTGTGCTTTTCTCTTTCCTTCTAGTTGTAGAATTTCCACTTAGCCAGCCTTCTTGTGGTTCTGGATGATGTCTGTTTTGTCTTTCAGTTGTAGTTTTGAAATTGTTGTGTGAGGCAGCTGTTTAGGTGTTTACCTATGCTACCATCTTGGTTTCTCCCTGCAATTGGTCTTTGAAACATTTTTAAAATAATTGCTTTGCATTTTTTTTTATCAGATAATTCTAACATCTTCATCTTGTTGTTGCCCTTTTTTTATTGTCTCTTGCTCATTTAAGTTGTGATTTTCCTGGTTCTTCATATGATAAGTGATACTTGAAATAAAAATTAAACATTTGAGATATTAACTTATGGAACTTTGGGTCTGTTTATATCTTCTGTTTCATCTGGCTTCCTTTGACACCACTCCAGCAGGGAGTGAGTGAATGGTGGCTGGAGAGGGGGAGGAGATTACAGCCTCATTGCTAGGTGGGTGTACACATCCAGATTCTTCACTTGGCTTCCATCGGCATGAGTAGTTTTGGGTGAGATGAGAGTCAGGTATCTTCATTGTTGCTGGACAGTCTTGAGAGTTCTAGGTCTTCAGTGGGCCTCAGCTGATATCACCCTGGCTGGGAGCTGACAAGGATGCCTTGTTATGATGTTGCAGTAGAGAAGGTGTGGAGAGGGACAGCCCTCATTAGCTCTGGGTGGTAGTGAAAGTCTTGTCTTTCCACTAGGCTTCCTTGACATCATCCCATAGTGAGGAAGAGCATGGTTATTGCTGGTTGGAAGTAGGTGTGGAGATTATTGCTGGTTGGAAGTAGGTGTGGAGGTGATTGTCTAAATGTTTTCTTGCTTGCTAGGCTGCCCCTTTCTTGGTACTTCAGCTTGAGAGAGCATGCCTTTGATGGATTTTTAAAATATCTAAGTTCAGTGATGCTTCTGGGTTGCTGTCTTTTCTAGCTCTAAATCTGGAATAGATGAGATATTGGGGTTCTTGTTGCAGAAGGGAAATCTGGAAAAAGGCTGTGTGTAGATTAAGTAGGAGTCCAAAGATGAAAGATAATTTTGAAAGGCATTTGGGGTCAGAGGACCCTGGTTGAAGCCAAGTTCTTTTCTTTCTTTTTTTTTTAATTTAATTTTATTGTTTAAAGCATTACACATAGTAGTACAAATATCTTCTTTTTTCCCCATTGATCTTCTCCCAGCCTTCCCCACCCCTGTGGCATGCCCTCATCACCCTCACCCCCATGACTGTGTCCATTGGTTGTGCTTATATGATGCATCCAAGTCCTTCTGTGGATCTCTTCTCCCTACCTCCCCAACTCTTCCCAGTCTTCTCAGTGTGTAATTTGACAGTCTGTTCTGTACTCTACTGCGTCTGTATCTATATTTTTGTTTATCAGGTTATAATGTTCTTTATTTTCCATAAATAAGTGAGATCATGTGGTATTTTCCTTTCATTGCCTGGGTTATTTCACTTAGCATAATGCTATCCAGTTCCATCCATGCTGTTGCAAATGGCAAGAACTCCTTCTTTTTTATAGCAGCTTAGTATTCCATTGTATATATGTACCATAGTTTTCTGATCCACTCATCTCCTGATGGGAACTTAGGCTGTTTCCAAATCTTAGCTATGATGAATTGTGCTGCTATGAACATAGGGGTGCATATATCTTTTCTGATTGGTGTTTATTGTTTCTTGGGATATATTCCTAGAAGTGGAATTTTTTGGGCCAAATGGGAGTTCCATTTTTAGTTTTTTGAGGAAACTCCATACTGTTCTCCACAGTGGCTACACTGATCTGCATTCCCATCAGCAGTGCATGAAGGTTCCTTTTTCTCCATATCCTCGCCAACACGTGTTTGTTGATTTATTGATGATTGCCATTCTGACAGGTGTGAGATGGTATTGCATTCTCATTTTGATTTGCATCTCTCAAATAATTAGGGACTTTGAGCATGTTTTCATATGTCTCTTGGCCTTCCTTTTGATTTCTTTCAAAAAGATTCTATTTAGGTACATTGCCCACTTTTATATTGGATCATTTATCTTCCTTTTATTAAGTTGTATCAATTCCCTGTAAATGTTCGCGATTAAACCTTTATCAGTGATAACATTTGCAAATATGTTCTTCAATACAGTGGGCTCTCTTGTTGTTTTATTGATGGTTTCTTCTGCTGTGCAAAACTTTTTCTTTGGATGTAGTCCCATTTGTTTATTTACTCTTTAATTTCCATTGTCCTAGGAACAGTATTGGTGAAGAAATTGCTTTGGCATACATCTGAGATTTCTCTGCCAGTGGATTCCTCTAGTACAGTGATCGGCAAACTGCAGCTCGCGAGCCTCATGTGGCTCTTCAGTCCATTGAGTGTTCTAATGCCACTTCTTCAAAATAGACTCGCCTGGGCTGAAATCCTACTTTTGCACATGGGCCATGTCATATATGGCTTTTATTATGTTGAGTTATGATCCTTCTATTCCCCCCTTGCTGAGAGTTTTTATCAAGAAAGGGTGTTGGATTTTGTCAAATGCTATTTTTGCATCAGTTGATATGACTATGCAATTTTTATTTCTCAATTTGTTTATGTGATGTATCACATTTATTGATTTGCAGATATTGTACCATCCTTGCATTCCTGGGATAAATCCTACTTGGTAATGGTGTACGATCTTTCTGGTGTACTGCTGGATCCGATTTGCTAGAATTTTGTTGAGGATTTTGGCATCTATGTTCATGAGAGATATTGGCCTGTAATTCTCTTTCCTTGTGTTGTCTTTATCTGGTTTTGGTATTAGGGTGATGCTGGCTTCATAGAAGGTGTTTGGAAATGTTCCTTCTTCTTGAATTTTTTGGAATAGTCTGAGGAGGTTAGGTTTTATTTCTTCCTTGAATGTGTGGTAAAACTCTCCTGTGTAGCCATCTGGTCCCGGGCTTTTGTTTGCTGGAAGCTTTTTGATGACTGCTACAATTTCTTCCATAATTATTGGCCTATTGAGATGTTTAGATTTTTCCTGATTGAGTTTTGGAAGTTTGTTTTTCTAGGAATATCTCCATTTCCTGCAGGTTGTCCAGTTTTTTTGAATAGAGTTGTTCATAGTATTTTTTAACAATCCTTTTTATTTCAGTGGGGTCTTGTTATTTCTCCTCTTTCATTTCTGATTTTGTTTATTTGGTATCCTCTCTCTTTGCTTCTTGGTGAGCCTGCTAGAGGTTCATCATTCTTGTTTATCCTTTCAAAGAACCAGGTCTTAGTTTTGTTAATCTTTTATATTGTTTATTTGTTTTTTTTTGTTTGTTTTTGGTCTCTATGTCATTTATCTCTACTCTGGTCTTTATCATTTTTTTCCTTCTGCTTACACTGGGCTCTTTTATTGCTCTCTTTCTAACTCTTTGAGTTGTAGGATTAGATAATTTATTACCATTGTTCCTTGTTTTCTGCAGTAGGCTTGCAGAGCTATGTACTTCCCTCTCAAGACTGCTTTTGTTGTCTCCCATAGATTTTCAATTGTTGTGTTTTCATTGTCATTTGTAGCCATGATGTTTTTTTGTTTCTTCTTTGATCTCTCTAATAACCCAGTCATCATTTAATAGCATGCTATTTAGTCTCTATGTTTTTATTGTAGTTGATTTCAGTTTTATGGCATTGTGATCTGAGGAGATGCTTGATATGATTTCTATCTTCTTGAATTTGAAGAGACTTTGCCTATGACACAACCTATGGTATATTTTTGAAAATGACCCATGTGCATTTGAGAAGAATGTATATTCTGTGGCTTTGGTGTGAAATGTTCTGTAGGTGTCAATTAATCCCATCTGATCTAGTGAGTCATTTAGGATTGATGTTTCTTTGCTGATTTTTTGTTCAGAGGATTTGTCCAGTGGTGATATTGGGGTATTAAAGTCTCCTACTATAATTGTATTGCTGTTAATCTCTCCCTTGATATCCTCCAGAATTTGTTGTTGTTGTTGTTTTCTATGTAGGTGCTCCTGTATTAGGTGCATATATGTTTACCAGAGTTATTTCTTCTTGTTGTATTGCTTTCTTTAATAATATGAAATGGCTTTCCTTATCTTTTTTATATTCTCTACTTTGAGGTCTAATTTGTCAGATATAAGTGTTGCTACTCCAGCTTTTTTTTTTTTTTCATTTTCATTCACCCGAAAAACCTTTTTCCATTCCTTCACCTTACGACCATCAGTTTGTGTGCATCTTATTTTCTGAGATGGGTTTCCTGTAGACAGCAGATATATGGGTCATATTTTCTTATCTACTCAGTTTCCCTATGTCTTTTGATTGGGGCATTTAATCCATTTACACTTAAAGTTATTATTGATAGGTACATGTTTGTCGCCATTTTTATTCTTTACCCCTGTGTTCCTTCTTCATTTCTTTTTTTTTAATTAATTTTTTATACATATCTCCTCATTGCCCCCTCCCTCACATGCATACCCCAACCCCCCAGTGTCTATGTTCATTGGTTATGCTTATATGCATGCATACAAGTCCTTTGATTGATCTCTTATCTACCTCACCTAACTTTAATCTTCCTGCTGTAATTTCACTGTCTGTTTGAAGCTTTACTGTCTCTGTATCTATCCTTTTGTTCATCAGTTTATAATGTTCTTTATTATCCACAAATGAGTGAGATCATGTGATGCTTCTCCTTCATTGACTGGCTTATTACACTAAGCATAAGGCTCTCCAGTTCCAACCAGGTTGTTGCAAATGGTAAGAATTCCTTCTTTTTAATGGCAGCATAGAATTCCATTGTGTAGATGTACCACAGTTTTCTGATCCACTCATCTGCTGACGGGCACCTAGGCTGTTTCCAAATTGTAGCTATAGTAAATTGTGCTGTTAGGAACATAGGGGTGCATAAATCCTTTCTGACTGGTGTTTGTGATTTCTTAGGATATATTCCTAAGAGTGGGATTACAGGGTCAAATTGGAGTTCCATCTTTAGTTTTTTGAGGAAACTCCATACTGTTTCCCGCAGTGGCTGCACCAGTCTGCATTCCCACCAACAGTGCACAAAGGTTCCTTTTTCTCCGCATCCTCGCCAACACTTGTTGTTTGTTGATTTGTTGATGATTGCCATTCTGACAGGTGTAAGATGGTATCGCATTGTCGTTTTGATTTGCATCTCTCGGATGATTAATGACTTTGAACATGTTTTCATGTGTCTCTTGGCCTTCCTTCTGTCGTCTTTCAAAAAGGTTCTATTTAGGTCCGTTGCCCATGTTTTATTGGATCATTTATCTTCCTTTTATTGAGTTGTATAAGTTGGCTGTAGATTTTGGAGATTAAACCTATATCAGTTTTAACATTTGCAAATATGTTCTCCCATACATGATCTTTCTTGTTGTTTTGTTGATGGTTTCTTTTACTGTGCAAAAGCTTTTTATTTTGAAAAAGTCCCATTTGTTTATTTTTTCTTTAGCTTCCATTGCCTTTGGAGCACTATCAGTGAGGAAGTTCTTTCGGCATAAGTCTTAGATTGTGCTGCCTGTGGATTCCTCTAGTATTTTTATGGTTTGCCTTCTAATGTTTAAGTCCTGTATCCATTTTGAGTTTATTTTTGTATTTGGTGTAAGTTGGTGGTCCAGTTTCATTTTTTTGCATGTATCTGTCTAATTTTCCCAACACCATTTATTGAAGAAGCTATCTTGGCTCCTTTGAATGTTCATGCCTCCTTTGTCAAATATTAGTTGAGCATAGAGGTTTGGGTGGATGTCTGGGTACTCTATTCTATTCCATTGGTCTATATGCCTGTTCTTGTGCCAGTACCAGGCTGTTTTGAGAACAGTTGCTTTGTAGTATAGCTTGAAATCTGGTATTGAGATCCCACCTACTTTATTCTTCTTCCTCAGAATTGCTGTAGCTATTCGTGGTCATTTTTTGTTCCAGATGAATCTATGAAGAATTCTTTGTAGGTCTGTGAAATATGTCGTTGGTATTTTAATGGGTAATGCATTGAATCTGTAGATTGCTTTGGGTAGTATGGACATTTTAATGATGTTGATTCTCCCAATCCATGAGCATGGTATGCTCTTCCATCTGTTAAAATCTTCCTCTATCTATTTTTTCAGTGTCCTGTAGTTTTCTGCATAAAGGTCTTTTACCTCCTTAGTTAGGTTTATTCCTAGGTATCTTAATTTTTTTGGTGCGATGGTAAATGGGATTGCTTTTTTAGTTTCTCTTTCTGTAATTTCACTATTAGTGTGTAGAAATGCCACAGACTTCTTAGCATTAATTTTGTATCCTGCTACATTGCCGAATTCATTAATTAAGTCAATTAGTTTTGGAATGGAGTCCTTTGGGTTTTTTATGTACAATATCATGTCATCTGCAAATAATGACAGCTTTACTTCTTCTTTTCCAATTTGGGTGCCTTTTATTTCTTCTTCTCGTCTAATTGCAATGGCTAATACTTCCAGTACTATGTCGAACAGGAGAGGTGAGAGTGGGCATCCCTGTCTTGTTCCTGTTCTTAGGGGAAATGGTTTTAGTTTTTGCCCATTCACTATGATGTTAACTGTGGGTTTATCATATATGGCTTTTATGATGTTGAGGTATGCTCCTTCTATTCCCACTTTGCTGAGAGTTTTTATCAAGAAAGGCTGTTGGATTTTGTCAAATGCTTTTTCTGCATCAATTGATATGACTATGTGATTTTTATCTCTCAATTTGTTTATGTGATGTATCACATTTATTGATTTGTGGATGTTGTACCATTCCTGCATTCCTGGGATGAATCCTGCTTGGTCATGGTGTATGATCTTTCTGATGTACTGCTGGATCCGAATTGCTAGAATTTTGTTGATGATTTTGGCATCTATGTTCATGAGAGATATTGGCCTATAATTCTGTTTCCTGTGTTGTCTTTATCTGGTTTTGGTATTAGGGTGATGCTGGCTTCATAGAAGGTGTTTGGAAGAGTTCCTTCTTCTTGAATGTTTTTGAATAGTCTGAGGAGGATAGGTTTTAATTCTTCCTTGAATCTTTGGTAAAACTCTCCTGTGTAGCATCTGGTCCTGGGCTTTTATTTGCTGGAAGCTTTTTGATGACTGATGCAATTTTTTCCATAGTTATTGGACTATTGAGATATTTGGCTTCCTCCTCATTGAGTTTTGGAAGGTTATATTTTTCTAGGAAAATGTCCATTTCTTGCAGGTTGTCCAATTTGTTGGAATAGAGTTGTTCATAGTATTTTTTAACAATCCTTTGTATTTCCAAAGGGTCTGTTGTTATGTCTCCTCTTTCATTTCTGATTTTGTTTATTTGGGTCTTCTCTCTTTGCTTCCTGGTGAGCCTCGCTAGAGGTCCATCAATCTTGTTTATCCTTTCAAAGAAGCAGCTCTTGGTTTTGTTGATCTTTTGAAGTGTTTCTTTGGTCTCCAAGTTGTTTATCTCCGCTCTGATCTTCACTATTTCCTTCCTTCTGAGTACACTGGCCTTTTCTTGTTGCTGTCATTCTAGGTCTTTGAGTTGTAGAGTTAGGTAATTTATTACCATTTTTTCCTGTTTTTGCAGTAGACTTGTAGGGCTATGAACTTCCCTCTCAAGACTGCTTTCACTGTGTCCCATAAATTTTGTATTGTTGTGTCGTCATTGTCACTTTTTGCCATGATGTTTTTTATTTCTTCCTTGATCTCTCTGGTTACCCAGTCGTTGTTTAATAGCATGCTGTTTAGTCTCCATGTGTTTGATTTCTTTCTATAGTTTTTATTGTAGTTGATTTCCAGTTTTATGCCACTGTGGTCTGAGAAAATGCTTGATATGATTTCTATCTTCTTGAATTTGAAGAGACTTTTCTTATGACCCAACATATGATCTATCTTTGAAAATGACCCATGTGCACTGGAGAAGAATGTATATTCTGTGGCTTTGGGGTGAAATGTTCTGAAGATGTCAATTAATTCCATCTGGTCTAGTGAGTCATTTAGGATTGATGTTTCTTTACTAATTTTTTGTTTAGAGGATTTGTCCAATGGTGACAGTGGGGTATTAAAGTCTCCTACTATGATTGTATTGCTGTCAATCTCTCCCTTAATATACTCCAAGAGTTTTTTTATGTATTTAGGTGCTCCTATATTGGGTCCATATATGTTTACCAGAGTTATTTCTTCTTGTTGGATTGTTCCCTTTAATATTGTGAAGTAGTCTTCTTTATCTCTTATTATGTCCTTCACTTTGACATCTAATTTGTTAGATATAAGTATTGCAACCCCAGCTTTTTTTTTTTCATTTCTATTTGCCTGAAATACCATCTTCCATCCCTTCACCCTCAATGTGTATACATCTCTTTTCCTGAGGTGGGTTTCTTGTAGACAGCAGATATATGGATCATGTTTTCTTATCCAATCGGTTACCCTATGTCTTTTGAGTGGAGCATTTATTCCGTTTACATTTAAAGTTATTATTGATAAGTACTTATCTGTTGCCATTTTTAGTCCTTACCCCCGAGTTCCTTCTTCGCTTCCTCTTTCTTTTTGTTACAGCAGACCCTTTAATATTTCTTGCATTGCTGGTTTGGTGGTAATATATTCCCTTAGTCCTTTTTTGTCTGTGAAGCTTTTGATTTCACCTTCAATTTTGATTGAGAGTCTTGCAGGGTACAGTATTCTTGGATTCAGACCCTTCCTTTGCATGACTTTGTAAATTTCATTCCATTCCCTTCTGGCCTGATGAGTTTCTGTTGAGTCGTCATTAGCTAGTCTTATGGGGGTTCCTTTATAGGTAACTTTCTGTTTCTCTCCGATTGCTTTTAAGATTCTTACTTTGTCGTTGGTGTTTGCCAATTTAAGTATAATGTGCCTTGGTGTCGGTTTGTTGGGGTGAATTTTGCTTGGGACTCTGTGAGCTTCTTGGATTTGTGTGGGTTTTTTCATTCCTATATTGGGGAAATTTTCTGTTATTATTTCTTCAAACACGTTCTCTAATCCTTGTTCAGTTTCCACTCTTTCTGGAACCCCAGTTTTGCGTATGTTGTTTTGTTTCATGTTATCCCAAAGTTCCCTTAGGCTCTCCTCTTGCTTTTTAACTTTTTTGTCTAGAAACTGCTGTACTTGGGTATTTTTTTCTACTGTGTCTTCTAGCTCACTGATGCGGTCCTCTGCTTCTTCTAGTCTACTTTTGATTGTTTCTATTGAGTTCTTTAAAGCAGTGATGTCATTTTTCATTCCTTCTTGAGTATTCTGCACCTCCTTTAGGTTCTTCTGCATTTCTTCTTGCTGCTTCTTCATCTCCTCTTGGGTCTTCTTCATTTCCTCTTGGTTCTTACTCAGATTGTCTATTTTGTCTTCCATTCTTTTCATCCACCTCATGATCATTTCTCTGAGCTCTTTCTCTGGCAGGCTTATTTCTGCTTCTATTTCATTTACTTCCTTTTCTGGTGAAACCTGCCTTTCTGTCTTATGTGGGCTGTTTCTTTTTCTGCCCATGGTCTTTCTTCTCCGGGTGTCTGGTTATGTAGTTCTCTCTCCTACGTTGATGGAAAGGCACAAACTACAACACGACTATAAGGCACTGAGTAGAAATGTATTCAAGATGTTAATAATCACAAATAAGGTAACCACCAATGAAAGACAAAGTAGGGGTAAATAGAGAAAGAAGAAGAGGAAAATGAGGATAGAAGAAAAGAAAGAAATGCCAAAATCAAATTGGAAGAGCAAGAAAAGAAAAAAAAAATAAATGTACAAAAAATAAAATTAAATAAGAAAATAAAAAGGAGAAGAAGGAGAAGAAAAGTGGATGAGAAAAAAGTCAGAGAGAAAAGAAAGCATATAAGAGAGAAAAGGGGAACAAAATATAGATGTCAGGAGAAAACTCCAATAGAACAGTCACTGATCCCATTAAAGACCAGCTCCAGTACCTAGAGATTAATACAAACTGCAAATAGCAACTGGTATCGAGGGAAGTGAGGGAAAAGATAGGTGAAAAACAAAGCAAGCAGAAAGCAAAATATAACAAGTAGAATAAACTAAGCAATCTCACAAAAAATTTCAAAAAATCGATATAATCACTTTTCAGGCAAATAGCAATAAAAGGACATAGAGAAAAAACTACTTTTTGGTTAGTGAAGACAAGAAGAGAGAGGTGTGTATGGACTTGTAGTAGGGGAATTGAAATTGGATATATAAATGGGGTGAATTTTTAACCAGGTAAAGAGAAAGAATAGGGAGAATCTAAAGTTGGAAAAGGGAAAGAGAAACAAGACAACAAAATGGGGAAAGTTAGGAGGAAAGTGTTGGCATAAAGGTAGAGTTGAGTTGGAGTAAAATTATTGTAAAGGAAAGATGAAAATAGAATGTAGAACTCTAATCCCGAAATAAAATAAAGAGAAAACAAAACGACACTTGTTTTTTTCCAAAAGGTAAAGTACTAGTAGTAATTAATAATATTAGTTTAAAACAAAAATGTAATAATTAAAAAGGTAACATCAATTGAGGTGGAAAGAAAAAAATAGTCTTTTAATTAAAATATGTAAAAATGAAAAATTAAAAAAAATTTAAAAAAAAGAAAAAAAGAAAAAGAAAAAAAGAAAAAAAATAGAATGGTCATTCACTTCCACTATTATTCTGCTTGGCACTCCTGTTTCCCAGTAGGGAAGGTATTGCAGTTCCCTGTGTTCCCCTCTTGGGGTTTTAATCTCTTTATTCTTTTGTGGCTATGCCTGAGTCAATTTGTCTACCCCTGGGTGGCAATATTTTGGATTTGATCTCTGAGATAAAGCACAGGACCTCTGTAGGCTCTGCTCAGATCCTGCTACTCTGTGGTTTTCAAAGCCAGTTTGTGGGGATTTTGCAGCCAGGACACTGTACTAACTCCCAGGCTTCCCTCTGTCCCAGAAAAAAATGAGTCGTTTTCAAGAGCTCCCCCTCTCAACAACTCGCAGAGTTTGCCTCCACACTCAGGGATCACGCCCTGCCCACCTCCGCGGACCTCTCCAGAGGCAGCTCTCCCGCAGCTCGGTTCCCACAGTGTGCGTATCTCTGTTCTGCGGGGGTAGGAGACCTCACCCTATCCCAGGCAAAATCTGACCTTTCCGTGTGCCTGTGGATCTCTCAATCCGCCACCCGTGTGTCTGTGCTGTTTGGAGAGCCGTGTTCTGGGTCCCCGGCAGTTCAGTGGGTGCCTCCACCAGTTGCAGCTTTCAGACCTCTGCAGACATCCACCTCCCTCTTATCCCAGGCGAAATCTCCTTCTTCATTTCTTATTTCTTCTTTTTACAGCAGACCCTTTAGCAGTTCTTGCATTGCTGGTTTTATGGCAATAAACTCCCTTATTCCTTTTTTGTCTGTGAAGCTCCTGATTTCACCAACAATTTTTATTATAGCCTTGCTGGGTACAGTATTCTTGGATTTAGACCCTTCCTTTGCATGACTTTGTATATTTCATTCTATTCCCTTCTTGTCTGATGTGTTTCTGTTGAGGAATCTATTGCTAGTCTGATGGGGGATTCTTTGTAAGTAACTTTCTATCTTTCTCTAGCTACTTTTGAGATTCTTACTTTGTCGTTGGTGTTTGCCAATGTAATTATAATGTGCCTTGGTGTCAGTCTTTTGGGGTTCACTTTTTTGGGGACTTTGTGAGCTTCTTGGATTTTTGTGAATGTTTTTTTCCCTCTATCAGGGAAGTTTTTTGTCATTATTTCTTCAAACAAGTTTTTTATTTTTTGCTCAGTTTCCTCTCCTTCATGAACTACTATGATGCAGATGTTGTTTCATTCTGTGTTGTCCCAAAGTACTGTTAGGTTCTCCTCCTGTTTTAATTTTTTTTTCCTAGAAGCTGCTCTACTTGGATATTTTTTCCTAACTTGACTTCTAGCTCACTGATGCAGTCCTCTGTTTCTTCTAGTCTACTGTTGATGCTTTTTATTGAATTCTTTATAGCAGTGATACCATTTTTCATTTCTCCTTGGTTCTTCTTCATTTCCTTTTGTTTCTTACACATATTATTGAATTTGTCTTCCATTCATTTCATCCACCTTATGACCATTTCTCTGGATTCTTTTTCTTACAGGTTGCTTACCTCCATTTTGTTTACTTCCTTTTCTGATGATGCCTGCTTTTCTTTCATATGTGGGCTGTTTCCTTGTCTCTTCATGTTCTCTCTTATTTGGGTGTCTGGTTGTGTAGTTCTTTCTTCTGCATTAATTTAAAGACACAAAATACAACACAATAAGGCACAATGCACAAGCACTGGACACAAATTATTCATGATACTAATAACCTCAAACAAAGGTGATCACTAGAGAAAAGAGAATAAGGGGATAAGAAAGAAAGAAGAGGAAAAAAAAAGAAATAAAAAAATGAAATTAGGAAAAGGAAGGAAAAGTGAGAGAGAGTAGAAAGAGAATAAAAAAGAAGGGAAATAACTGTTCATATGGGTAGAAAACTCCAATACAACAGCCACTAATCCCAACAAATGCCAGCAACAGATACCTAGAGATGAATGCAAAGTACAAACAACAAGTAATATCAAGTGAGCAGAGGGGAAACAGAAGCAAAAAACTAACAAAAACAAAAAGAAAAAGGGAAACAATCTTACAAACAAGCATTACAAAATCAATTTAATCAATATTCAAGCAAATGACAACAATAGGAGAGAGTAGAAATATTTTGGATAGTGAAGAAAAAGAAGAGAGAGTTTTATATGGACTTAGATCAAAAGATTAGAAATTAGATATATAAGTAAAGTGAAATTTTAACGGGGGGGGTGAAGTAATAAAAAAATATAAAGCAGGAATGGGATAAGAGAAACAGGACAACAAAATTGGAAAAGGGAGGAAGAGAGTGTTGGCATAAAGGTAAAGTTGAGATAGAGTAAAATGATGCTAAAGGAAAGATGAAAATAGAATATAATCCCAAAATAAAAAAATAAAAAATAAATGACACTTTTAAAATAAGGTAAAATAGTAGTTGTAATAATAATAATTAAAAATAAAAATGTAATAACTTGCCAAGACCGATTTGGCTCAGTGGATAGAGCATCGGCCTGCAGACTGAAAGGTCCCAGGTTCGATTCCGGTCAAGGGCATGTATCCTGGTTGCGGGCACATCTCCACTGTTGGGCGTGCAGGAGGCGGCTGATTGATGTCTCTCTCTCATCGATGTTTCTGACTTTCTATCTCTCTCCCTTCCTCTTTGTAAAAAAAATCAATAAAAATATATTTAAAAAAATGTAATAACTAAAAAGGTCAAATGTAGTGAGAAAAACAGAAAAAAAATTAGTTTCTTATGTAAAAGATGAAAATAAAAATGTTCAGAAGTGAAGTTCATTCACTTCCTCTACTGTTCTATTTGGCTCACTTGTTTCCTAGTCAGGAGAGTATTGAAGTTCCTTGCATTCCTCTGCTCCTCAGTGTTGTAGGCCACAGTCCTGATTTTCAAGGAGGCAGTACTTTTTTGTTTCTTTTTCTCCTTTATTTGTTTTAACACAAGAGTCAATTTATGGTTCAACCCCTGGGTGGCAGTATTTCTGGATTGACCTCGAGGTCTATCGGTCCTCTCAAGCTAGATTTTGTTTTCCCTGTGGCACGTAATACCGGTTTGGGGGAATGGGCTGCCCCAGAGCTGGTTCTCTGATTGTTATTCCCCAGATTCTACAAAAACAACTTTCCCCTGCAGTCTCTTAGAGTGTCCCCAATTGGGTGATCTTATATATTGGGCTTAGGATAAAAAGAGGAAAAAAATGAGAGAGAGAAAAAAGAGCCAGAGTAAGTGGACAAACTCTGTGCAGCCTTTTCCCCCTTGGATTTAAGCAGCTGGCACTCTGTTAAAACTTTTAGGCTGCCCTTTTGTGCCCAGTTCAGCTAGGGGTTGCTTTTTAGAGTTCCCTTTTGTAGCTGTCCTGTGGATCCCCTTCCACATTTGCAGATCATGCCAGCCCCAACGGCCCTGGAATTTTCTGGGCACAGATTTCCTCAGATCCTCTAGCTCCCACTGTGTGTGTTTCTCTCTCCTGCCCAGACCAGAGACCTCACCTTATCCGAGGCAAAATCTGACCTTTTTGTGAGTAGGCGCAGAGTTCCTCTGAATCTGCATGTTTGCGCCACCTGGGGGCCAGTATTCCAGGGTTCACAGCTGTTTGCTGAGTGCCATTATTGTATATTCTCGAGATTTTCAGGCTTCTGACAACATTCAATCTCCCCTTCAAGATGGCTCAGTCTCTACATTAGAGCTGGTTGCTCTGGGAGGGATTCTAGCAGCAGTGGAGGCTACCAGGTCAGGGGAACCTTGTCCAGTAATCCCCCACAGTCCTCTGGAGTATAGCTGTCCCTCAACTCACAAACAAACACTCCCCATGGGACCACACACTCTCCCTTTGTTCTTTCACTTACACATTATCTTGCAGTCTACCTTCTTGTCAGAAGCCATCTTCCTTCCTCCTTAGAAGCCAAGTTCTTAGTTCTCCTTGTCACAAGACCCCTTGCTTTTTAGTAACACAAATTATCCTAAGGCAAGGTAGATATATACACTTAAAAGTGTAGGGTTAAGAAGCATTGTTAGATTGGGGAATAGCCTTTGGCTGTTCAGGTGTTTGGCCAACAGGAGGCAATAACATATAGATTAAGAAGCCCTGAGCTGTCTGGCAACAAATAATCATCCTATTCAGGTTTTGGGGAAATGTCTTTTAGCCATTCCAACAGATGATAATATATGTGACTCAGCCCTTGTTGAGTCCCCAAGTTCCATCAACCTTTTGATAAAACTCTTGCAATTATGACATGCTGGAATTGGCTCCTGGCAATGAGACAAACACACAAACAAACAAACAAACAAACAGAGATTTCACCACTGTATCATTTCTTGGGACTAAATGTCCCTGGCTGGTCTGACTTCTCTTCACCTTTCAGAGTATTTTTATGTTTACTATATATATAAAATGTCCAGAGTTTTCAGTTGTACTTACTAGGAGCAATAGGGAAAGGTGCTACTACTCTTATCTTTTCAAAAGTATAGGTCAGGCAATGAAGAATGCTAATTATTGTGAAACTACTACTGAATATTTTGAAGTTCAGTAAAAATAAGCCAAATTCCTCAAATAAATTTAGTAAAAATTCTTTGCATTATAACTTACGATATAGATCTGATACTACAGAGATAGAAAACAACTTCCAAATTTCTCATATAGCAAGGTGATGCTATCTTGATAAAAATAATATTTTATTATTTTTTATCATCACATCTTATAAAGTACTTCTAGTATATATCTTTGAAATATATCTTTGAGATAATCTGCATATCTATAGGGTTGACTCAGCTATATTGCAAGTGAATATGAATTTAAGTGCCCACATTTTTTTAACAAAGCAGAAAATAATAACGTGTAATGAAATAACAATATAGACTCTATCCTTCAACCAGTATCTAAGAATAAGCCAAGACATAAAAATAAATCAGCAAATCTAACACAATATATAAATTACAATGAAGATGTGATGTGACAAGTTTTCAGTATGTTTCATTTTATAGTATTTAAAATATTTTTATTGATTTCAGACAGGAAGAGAGAGGGAGAAAGAGCTAGAAACAGCAATGTTGAGAGAGAATCATTTTTTTTTTTTCCTGAGAAAGTAACAGCTCCAGGTTTAACTACTGGCATTTTCTTTTTCCTTTTTAAATTTCTTTATTAAGGTGTTATTTCTTATTTCCTTATTATCTCCCTATACCCCCACTCATGCCCTCACCCCCTCTGTTGTCTGTGTCCATTGGTTAGGCTTATATGCATACATATAAATTCTTTGGTTGATCATCCCCTTATCTCCACCCTCCCCTAAATTCCCTCTGAGGTTTAATGATCTGATAGATGTTTCTCTGTCTCTGGATCTATTTTTGTTCATCAGTTTATGTTGTTCATTATATTTCATAAATGAGTGAGATCATGTGATATTTATCTTTCTCTGACTGGCTTATTTCCTTAGCCTAATGCTGTTGCAAATGGTAAGAACTCCGTTTTGGCTACAGCGTAGTATTCTATTGTGTAGATGTACCACAATTTTTTAATCCACTCATCTGTTGATGGACACTTAGGCTGTTTCTAAATCTTAGCTATGGTGAATTGTGCTGCAATGAACATAGGGGTGCATATATGCTTTCTAATTGGTGTTTCTAGTTTCTTGGGATATATTCCTAGAAGTGTTATTTGACTGGGTAAAATGGGAGTTCTATTATTAATTTTTTGAGGAAACTCCATACTGTTCTTGAAAGTGGCTGCACCAATCTGCATTCCCACCAGCAGTACATGAAGGTTCCTTTTTCTCCACATCCTCTCCAACATTTGTTGTTTATTTATTTGGTGATGATAGCTATTCTGACAGGTGTGAGATGGTGAGAGAGAGTCATTGATGAGAGAAAATCCTACACTAGAGGTTGAGCCCACAACACAAGCATATGCCCTGACTGGTAATTGAACCATGACCTCCTGGTTCAAGGTGATACTCAACCACTGAGCAATGCCACCAGGCCATGTCATAGCACTTTTTATCTTAAGTTCAAATATATGCATAGATATTAAATATTTGTCAAGGAACCATAAATTGCCTAATACTCTATTGGTAGTTATACATGCTAGGTAAGCATTTGTCAAAATACTCTACTTGGCCTTTAGGTCATCATTTTAATGTATCTATGGCACAGTGGGGCTTGGGAAGCTATTCGTAATGATGGAACAATTTTTCAAGTTCTGGTGCCAAATGATCTGTATTAGAGCCAATTTCCCATTGGCATGGAATGTCAGTGCATCACTAAATAAAATTAAGGCAGATTGTTTTATATATGGTGTCTTGAAGCATCATGTTAGGGTACCTTTGGGAGGTTTTGATTGTATGAGTAGTTATACCAAGTACTCATGGCCACAGCTATTTTGGCCATTCCAGTAAAAATATTAGAAATTAATCTGGGGGAGAATCCAAGATGGCGGCATAGGTAAACACCTACACTGCTGCCTTGCACAACAATTTCAAAACTGCAACTAAAAGACAGAACAGACATCATCCAGAACCACAGGAAAGCTGGCTGAGTAGAAATTCTACAACTAGAAGGAAAGAGAGGTGCTCACGGAGACCCAGAGGAGCTGCAAAAAGCTGAGGTACGGAGAAGTGTGCGTGGAGAGAACGGGTGCCAGAGAACCTGGCTGGCTTTCTCTGGCGGGAGAGAGACGGAGACTCTCAACAGCATTGAACCCCTTATCCTACGACACTAGACCCCAGATCCAGCCGAAACTCATACGGGCAGTTTGGACTGTGAAAAGAGAGAAGTGCACGGAAATTTAGGGAAGTCGAAAAAGATCAGAAGATTGGTGGCGCGCACGGCACTGCTTGCAAAAGACTGACTGCTGATTGTGCTGCTGGCTTTCGCCAGTGGGTGGGAGACAGACCTTCCCAACTGTGCCACTTCTAACTCCACTAAACCCCAGGGCAAAACCCTGGGACCCAGACTCATATGGTCCCGGAGCATAGGGGAACCTGAGGGCCAGTAGCCTAGAGGCACTGTGAGAGAGTGCGCAGGTGCACGCACAGGGACCGCTCCAGTGGTTACCCAGTCACGTGAGACTAAGGGGCCATAGAGGGTGGGGCCAACTGGATGGCAAGGCAGTCCATAAGCCCTGAGATTCCACCTATCCCAAGCTCAACAGAGAGGCTTTTGCAGATTTGTATCTTAAGGCTGAATCCAACACAGAAATTCTCCCGGCATAGTGAAAATGCCAAGAGAAGGGAAGGGATCACAAACAAAAGAAATGGAGGAAAACAAAAGACTGGATATAGAGTTCAAAACCACGCTTATAAGGTTTTCCAAGAATATCCTAGAAAAGTTGGATAAAGTTAGCGAGACCCAAGAGGAGATAAAAAAGAACCAACTAGAGATGGAAAAGATCCAACTAGAGATGGAAAAGGTCCAACTAGAGATAAAAAAGGACCAACTAGAAATTAAACATACACTGACTGAAATAAAAAATATTATACTGAGTCCTAACAGCAGACTAGAGGAAGGCAAGAATCAAGTAAAAATTTGAAATATAAAAAAATCAGAAAACACTCTACTGGAAAAGCAAGAAGAAAACAGAATCCAAAAATGTGAAGATAACGTAAGGAGCCTCTGGGACAGCTTTAAGCGTACTAACATCAGAATTGTGGGGGTGCCAGAAGAAGAAAGAGAGCAAGATACTGAAAACCCATTTGAAGAAATAATGACTGAAAACTTTCCACATTTGGTAAAAGAAATAGATTTACAAGTCCAGGAAGCACACAGAACCTCAAATAAAAGGAATCCAAAGAGGACTACACCAAGACACATCATAATTAAAATACCAAGAGCAAAAGACAAAGAGAGAGTATTAAAAGCAGCAACAGAAAAACAGTTCATTACTTACAAGGGAGCACCTATACGACTGTTAGCTGATTTCTCAACAGAAATGATGCAGGCCAGACGGGAGTGGCAAGAAATATTCAACGTGATGAATAGCACGAACCTGCAACCAAGAATACTCTATCCAGCAAAGCTATCATTCAGAATTGCAGGGCAGATAAAGAGCTTCACAGATAAGAAAAAGCTAAAGGAGTTCATCAACTCCAAACCAGTATTATATGAAATGCTGAAAGGTACTCTTTTAGAAGAGGAAGAAGAAAAGGTAAAAGCCAAAGAATTATGAACAACAAATACATATCTATCAACAAGTGAATCTAAAAATTAAGTGAATTAAAAATTTGATCAACAAAATAAACTGGTGAATATAATAGAATCTGGAGCACAGAAAGGGAGTGGACTGATAATTCTCAGGGGAAAGGAGTGAGGCGTGTACAGGGAGAGACTGGACAAAAATCATACACCTATGGATGAGGTCAATGGGAGGGAGGTAAGGGTAGAGGGAAGGGTGGGAACTGGGTATAGGAGAGCTTTGGAGGGGAAAAAAGAGAAACAAATGTAATAATCAGAATAATAAAGATTTAATATAAAAAAAGAAAAAAATTAATCTGGTGGTTAAAATTCAGTGTATCAAAATGAATTGCTGTTTATGTGTCTCAGAATATAAAAAATAAAATAAAAAAAAAGAATAAGATAATACCTTCTTGGGTATATTCCCTGACAGCCTTGTCAACAAGGTGTAAAACAAAATTTTTAACTAGTCTCTTATCAGCTCTATAGACATGGTCCATGAGTTTTGGTGGATACGTTTTTATGTCTTCTTTTAAAAGCAAAATAAAGCTAGTTCCTTCTGGCCACTGTTAACTTCCACTGAGAGGCTATTGAAGTGCTTTCAACTACAGACGCTTGTTAAATGTGTACTGACTGAAATCCCAAAGATTAGCAAAAACTCACTTCATAAGACTTTTTTTGATGCCATATGTCCCCCAAATGCACAGTTTATTTCATGAACAGGAGTCTTTGCCTGATGTTGATTCATTGAAAATCTATACCATGAAAGAAAAAAGATACCACTGAAAAATAAATGCTATGGGAAAGTCAATTGGGACTAATATACTCACATTATGGTTTTTCTTTTTATTACTCTTCAGTATACTGAAGCATGTCATTCAAGTTAAGGAAGAGTGGATTGGTCAAGAAAATGGATTAAAAGACATTTATGTCTCATTTCATCATTGGTAGGTTATCTCTGTTTAAAATCATATGATTTCATAAAACTGATTGCTTTTGAAATGTATTTTAAAATATTGACTTTAAAAATTGACATATAACATTGTATTAGTTTTAGGTATATAATACAAGCATTTAATATTTGTATGTATTACAAAATGATTACCACAATAAGTTTAATTAACATCCACCACCACATAATAATTGTAACTTTTTTTCTTGTGATGAGCACTTTTAAGATTTATAGTATAAAACTACTTGGGCTTTCTGGTTTCTAATCACTTTTATCATGAATTTGCATTCAAATAAACATCCTGCACTATAGAAAACTTCAGGTTTTGAAGGTAGGAGGTTGCTAAGTCACTTGAAACCAAGTCTTTTGACTTAAGTGCATATAATACTTGAAAATCCTATTGTAGTTTAAATATTAGGGGCTGGAATACTATCATAACATGGATGCTAACCACTAGGCAGTTTCCTACTTTTGTGTTGTATTTTGTAAAATTTATTCAATGTTCTACGTGATAAAATTGATAGACTCTTTTACTTATATGAATTAAACATCAACCATTCCACTTACAGTATATAGGGTGACCTTCTTTTGTGATTTGGAAACACTTGCAATCTTGGTCTTGGGTAAATTGTAGTTTCTGATGAGGAATCATATCCTCTGTATACACTCAATGTTGCTCACTGCCTTCCTCAGGAACACACTTTTTATGTTTTTCTTTTTTATTTCTGGCACTCAATAACTGAAGTCCCATTCATTATGGAAAATGTTCTAGAGTTTTTTATCTTTGAGAATATGTCTTGAGTTATCATTTTATTTTATTTATTTTTAATATTTATTTATTTATTTAATTTTTAATTAATATGTTGCATGTACATATCTTCCCATTGCCCCCCACCACCTCTCAGGCATACCCTAACCTCCCAGTGTCTTGCATTCATTGGTCATGCTTATATGCATGCATACAAGTCCTTTGGTTAATTTCCTATCTACCTCACCTCTCCTTGACTTTCCTGCTATAATCTGACAGTCTGCCTGATGCTTTACCGCCTCTGCATCTATCTTTTTGTTAATCAGTTCATAATGTTCTTTATTATCCACAAATGAGTGAGATCATGTGGTGTTTCTCCTTCATTGACTGGCTTATTTCACTTAGCATAAGGCTCTCCAGTTCCATCTAGGTTGCTGCAAATGGTAAGAATTCCTTTTTTTTGATGGCAGCATAGAATTCCATTGTGTAGATGTACCATAGTTTTCTGATCCACTCATTGGCTGATGGGCACCTAGGCTGTTTCCAAATTCTAGTTATTATAAATTGTGCTGCTATGAACATAGGGCAGCATAAATCCTTTCTGATTGGTGTTTCTAATTTCTTAGGATATATTCCTAAGAGTGGGATTGCTGGGTCATATGGGAGTTCCATTTTTAGTTTTTTGAAGAAACTCCTACTGTTTCCCACAGTGGCTGCACCAGTCTGCATTCCCACCAATGGTGCACAAGGGTTCCTTTTTCTCCTCATCCTCGCCAACACTTGTTGTTTGTTGATTTGTTGATGATTGCCATTCTGACAGGTGTGAGATGGTATCACATTGTCATTTTGATTTGCATCTCTTGGATAATTAGTGACTTTGAACATGTTTTCATGTGTCTCTTGGCCTTCCTTCTGTCGTCTTTTGAAAAGGTACTATTTAGTTCCATTGTCCATTTTTTGTTGTTGGATCATTTATCTTCCTTTTGTTAAGTTGTATAAGTTGGCTGTAGATGTTGGACATTAAAACTTTATCAGTGATAATATTTGCAACTATGTTCTCCCATTCAGTGGGCTTTCTTGTTGTTTTGTTGATGGTTTTTTTTTTTGCTGTACAAAAGCTTTTTATTTTAATGTAGTCCCATTTGTTTATTTTTTCTTTAGCTTCCATTGCCCTTGGAGCAGTATCAGTGAAGAAGTTCTTTCGGCATATGTCTGAGATTGTGCTGCCAGTGGATTCCTCTAGTATTTTTATGGCTTGCTGTCTTATGTTTAAGTCCTGTATCCATTTAGAGTTTATTTTTGGGTATGGTGTAAGTTGGTGGTCCAGTTTCATTTTTTTGCATGTATCTGTCCAATTTCCCAACACTATTTATTGAAGAGGCTGTCTTGACTCCATTGTATGTTCATGCCTTCTTTGTCAAATATTAATTGAGCATAGTGGTTTGGGTGGGTATCTGGATTCTCTGTTCTATTCCATTGGTGTATATGTCTGTTCTTGTGCCAGTACCAGGCTGTTTTGAGAACAGTTGCTTTGTAGTAAAGCTTGAAATCTGGTATTGAGATCCCACCTACTTTATTCTTCTTTCTCAGGATTGCTGTGGCTATTTGGGGTCTTTTTTATTCCAGATGAATCTTTGTAGAGTTCTTTCTAGATCTGTGAAATATGTTGTTGGTATTTTAATGGGTAGTGCATTGAATCTGTAGATTGCTTTGGGTAGTATGGACATTTTAATGATGTTCGTTCTCCCAATCCATGAGCATGGTATGCTCTTCCATCTGTTTACGTTTTCCCCTATCTCTCTCTCTCTTTTTTTTTAGTGTCGTGTAGTTTTCTGCATATAGGTCTTTTACCTCCTTAGTTAGGTTTATTCCTAGGTGTCTTAATTTTTTGGTGCGATGGTAAATTCAATTGCTTTTTAGTCTCTCTTTCTGTAATTTCACTACTAGTTTATAGAAATGCCATAGATTTCTTGGCATTAATTTTGCATCCTGGTATATTACCAAATTGATTTGTTAAGTCTATTAGTTTTGGATGGAGTCCTTTGGGTTTTTAATGTATAGTGTCATGTCATTTGCAAATAAGAACAGCTTTACTTCTTCTTTTCCAATTTGGATGCCTTTTATTTCTTCTTCTTATCTAATTGCAATGGCTAATACTTCCAGTACTATGTGGAACAGGATTGGTGAGAGTGGGTTTCCCTGTCTTGTTCCTGTTCTTAGAGAAAATGGTTTTAGTTTTTACCCATTGAGTATGATGTGAGCTGTGTGTTTATCATATATGGCTTTTATAATGTTGAGGTATGATCTTTCTATTCCCACCTTGCTGAGAGTTTTTATCAAGAAAGGGTGTTGGATTTTGTCAAAAGCTTTTTGTGCATCAATTGATATGACTATGTGATTTTTATCTCTCAATTTCTTTATGTGATGTATCAACTTTATTGATTTGCAGATATTGTACCATCTTTGCATTCCTGGGATAAATCCTACTTGGTCATGGTGTATAACCTTTCTGATGTACTGCTGGATCCAATTTGTTGGAATTTTGTTGAGGATTTTGGCATCTATGTTTATGAAAATTATTGGCCTGTCATTCTTCTTCATTGTGTTATCTTTATCTGGTTAGGGTATTAGGGTGATGCTGGCTTCATAGAAGGGGTTTGGAAGTGTTCTTTCTTATTGAATATTTTTGAATAGTCTGAGGAGGATAAGTTTTAATTCTTCCTTGAATGTTTGGTAAAACTCTCCTGTGTAGCCATCTGGTCCTGGGCTTTTGTTTGCTGGAAGCTTTTTGATGACTGATGCAATTTTTTCCATAGTTATTGGACTATTGAGATGTTTAGATTCTTCCTGATTGAGTTTTGGAAGGTTATATTTTTCTAGGAATATGTCCATTTCCTGCAGGTGGTCCAGTTTGTTGGAATAGAGTTGTTCATAGTATATTTTAACTATACTTTGTATTTCAGTGGGGTCTGTTGTTATTTCTGTTCTTTCATTTCTGATTTTGTTTATTTGGGTCTTCTCTCTTTTCTTCTTAGTGAGCCTGGCTAGCGGCCCATCAATCTTTTTTATCGTTTCAAAGAACTTGCTCTTGATTTTGTTGATCTTTTGAATTGTTTCTTTGGTCTCAATGTTGTTTATCTCCGCTCTGATCTTTACTATTTCCTTTATTCTGCTTACACTGGGTTCTTCTTGTTGCTCTCTTTCTAGCTCTTTGATTTATTAACATTGTTTCCTATTTTTTGCAGTAAGCTTGTAGAGATATGAACTTGCCTCTCAAGACTGCTTTCACTGTGACCCATAAATTTTGTATTGTTGTGTTGTCATTATCATTTGTTGCAGTGATGTTTTTATTCTTTCCTTGAACTCTCTGGTTACCCAGTCATTGTTTAATAGCATGCTGTTTAGTCTTCTTGTGTTTGATTTTTTTGTTTTTATTACAATTGATTTCCAGTTTTATGCCACTGTGATCTGAGAAGATGCTTGATATGATTTTTATCTTCTTGAATTTGAAGAGACTTTTCCTGTGACCCAACATATGATCTTATTTTGAAAGTAACCCATGTGCACTGGAGAAGAATGTATATTGTGTGGCTTTGGGGTGAAATTTTCTGAAGATGTCGATTAATTGCATGTGGTCTAGTGAGTCATTTAGGATTGATGTTTCTTTGCTGATATTTTGTTTAGAAGATTTGTCCAGTGGTGACAGTGGGGTATTAAAGTCTCCTACTATGATTGTATTGCTGTCAATCTCTCCCTTGATATACTCCGGAAGTTTTTTTATGTATTTAGATGCTCCTATATTGGGTGCATATATGTTTACCGGAGTTATTTCTTCTTGTTGGATTGTTCCCTTTAGTATTATGAAGTGGCCTTCCTTATCTCTTTTTATGTCCTTCACTTTGAGATCTAATTTGTCAGATGTAAGTATTGCTATTCCAGCTTTTTTTTCATTTCCATTTCCCTGAAACACCATCTTCCATCCATTCACCCTCAGTCTGTGTGCATCTCTTTTTCTGAGGTGGGTTTCTTACAGACAGCAGTTATATGGGTCATGTTTTCTTATCTAATCGGTTACCCTATTTTTCTTTGGATTGGGGTATTTAAACCGTTTACATTTAAAGTTATTGATAGGTACTTATCTGTTTCCATTTTTAGTCCTTACCCCCGAGTTCCTTCTTTGCTTCCTCTTTCTTTTTGTTACAGCAGACCCTTTAACATTTCTTGCATTGCTGGTTTGGTGGTAATAAACACCCTTAGTCCTTTATTGTCTGTAAAGCTCCTGATTCACCTTCAATTTTGATTGAAAGCCTTTCTGGGTACAGTATTCTTGGATTCAGACCCTTTCTTTCCATGACTTTGTATATTTCATTCCCTTCCCTTCTGGCCTGATGAGTTTCTGTTGAGAAATCAGTTGCTAGTCTTATGGGGGTTCCTTTGTAGGTAACTTTCTGTTTCTCTCTGGTCGCTTTTAAGGTTCTTACTTTGTTGTTGGTGTTTGCCAATCTAATTATAATGTGCCTTGGTGTCAGTCTTTTGGCGTTCACTTTGTTTGGGACTCTGTGAGCTTCTTGGATTTGTGTGGGGTTTTTCTTTCCTATATTGGGGAAGTTTTCTGTCATTATTTCTTCAAACAGGTTTTGTATTCCTTGCTCAGTTTTCATTCTTTCTGGTACTCCAATTATGTGGATGTTGTTTTGTTTTGTGTTATCCCAAAGTTACCTTAGGCTCTCCTCTTGCTTTTTAATTTTTTTTTTTCTAGAAGATGCTGTACTTGGGTATATTTTCCTACTTTGTCTTTTAGCTCACTGATGTGGTCGTCTGCTTCTTCTAATCTACTTTTTTTTTGCTTATTATTGAGTTCTTTACAGCAGTGATGTCATTTTTCATTTCTTCTTGATTGTTTTTCATTTTCTCTTGGTTCTTCTTCATTTCCTCTTGGCTCTTATTCATATTGTCAATTTTGTGTTCCATTCTTTTCAGCTACGTTATGACCATTTCTCTGAACTCTATCTCTGGCAGGTTGTTTGCTTCTATTTCGTTTATTTCCTTTTCTGGTGATACTTTCTTTTCTTTCATATGCAGGATGTTTCTTCATCTGCCCATGGTCTTTCTTCTCCGGGTTTCTGGTTATGTAGTTCTCTCTCCTTATCCCAGGCGAAATCTGACCTTTCAGTGTGGTGTGCGGAGCTCCTCTGAGTTCGAGTGTTTGCACCGATTGGAGAGTGGTGTTCTGGTTCTCCCGGCTGTTCCGTGGGTGCTGCAGTTATAGCTTTTCAGGCTACCGTAGACATATAGTTTCCCCTGCAAGATGGCACCGTCTCTGCATTCACACTGGTATCTCTGGGAGCCATAAACCCCATGGCAGTGGGGCTGCCTGGTCATGGGAGCCCACTCCAGCAGTGCCCTACCTTCTCCTGGAGGATAACTGTCCCTTAATTTGCCAACGAACACTTCCAGTGCGACCTTCAGTTTTTCTCTCTGTCTGCTCAGCGACAATACTCTAGATATGTCCGTTTATTCTGCTGCCATTTTTTTCCCCTCCTTGAGTTATCATTTTAAAGAGAACATTGTGCACTTGGAAGTACCAAATTACTGACCTTTTCAAATTTCCCACTATCTTTAATATAAGATATGATCATGTGTTTCCTAACATGTTTTTTTTTTTACAAGCACTCTGGTCCTTAATAGTATTTGAATTATTGTAATTTTTCTATTGTGCTAAATGTACTGCTTTTTGTTTTACAATTTTCTTTCCCATGTAAATAAAAGTGAATTTTGTATCACTGTGAAACAAAGAACTTGATAATATGTTGTTTGCAATATTGCAGTATGTTCATTCATATCAAATAATTTGACAAACACCAAATGACAGATGGAAATGAGAATTTTAAAGAGACTAATGTGAATTAATATCTCTGTGCTCATGCTATGGCAGGACAGGGGGAAAAGTTACATGAGTAACTTTAATATAATTTCAAGTAAACAGCAAAATAACTAAGAGTGTGGTGGGAAGTAAAATGGGAAATATTCATTTTACCTTCTGGGATTGGAAAAGTTTTACAGAGTTAGTCCATTTAAACTGACTCCCCAACCAGTGAGCAAATAGGGAGGAAGGGATATCCTAAGAAAAATGAGTAGCAGGTACAAAAAGTGAGTAGTTTATTGGATAATGAAAATTGTGTCATAAAGAAGTAAACCATGGTGTGTGTGTGTGTGTGTGTGTGTGTGTGTGTTGTGGTATTGGCAGAAAACTCTTAGCTATGGATTTTAGGATGACAGGATATGTGGAGAATAAATACTGATGATAGTTTTTCCCCATTGTAAAATATATCATTATATGAAATTGAATTAAATCATGTGCATAGGGTTTAAATGATGATAAAATAGAGTTTACCATACCCTAAAAATCCCCAAATCTGCTCCTCCTGATTGCTCTCTCTCCCAGAGTTCATTAATATGCTAAATGTTGTATTAATTGCCCAAGAGCATACTCCTAAACTTGTCTGGTTTTGAAGTTCTATATGTGGATTATCCTATGTGTAGTCTTTTGTGACTTGCTTTAATTGACAAATATTACGTTTTTGAAATTCCTTTGTAAAGATATTCTATAAGGTGTAGAATTCTCTTGTAAGGATATAGTACAACTTTCATAGTTTCTTTAGTTTCACAATTTCACAGTTGGTAGTCATTGGGATATTTCATTTTTTTAATGAAAAATGCTTCTACGTGGTCTTCTTATGTATATGCAAGAGTTTAGGGCATGGAGTGGAGTAGCTGGCTACATTGAAGTAGGTTATGCACATGTTAATTTTGCTAGGAACTTTTTTTTTCCTAAGTCAATCACACTCTCACCTGTAGTAGTGAGGATGCATGTTGCTTCTTATGCAAATGGTATTTGGCTCTAATTAATCTAAATTTTTTCTCATATGGTAAGTGTGAAATGGGATCTCTGTGGTTTTAATGTGTTTTCCTATGGTATTGGTCAAGGGTAATCTTCTCGGAAATTTTTAGGCAATTGTTTTTCTTATTTCCTGTCAGGTTATCTTTTTCCTGTGGATATGCAGTTCTTTATTGTTTTTGAATATTGTTACTCTTTTGCCCATTTATGTGTCACAAAAATTTTCTCACGGGTTGTAGTTTACCTTTTGAGTTTTTGTATGATGATCTTTTGTTTATTTTTTATTTATTTTGTTTTGTAATGAGTGATGTATATTGGTTTCATATTTTAAGTTCCTTTTTACAATTTAGAATATTTTATGATGGCAATATGAAGTCATTAAGGGTGATTAAATCCAGAGATGAGAAACTAGTTAAAACGCAATTACAAAAATGCATATTATGGAGGCTTGTAAGTAGACAGTTAAAGTAAGATTTAATCTGTACTTTTAATAGGAGGAAGCAAGTTCAAGTGCTATTTAGGAGGTGGAATTGACAGGCATGGATATGAGGGAATGAGTGTGAGCATAGAGCAGAATGGGTTGGGTGAGACTAATTAATATATTAAAATTATTAATTATAAAATATAATTATAAATTCATTGGGAATAACCAAAGCTATAGCATAGCACTTAGGAATGTGTTCAGGGTCTTAGAAGATCTAACTTCCAGGAGAATAGGGACAGTGTCAGTCTTACTCTGTTTTGTCACCAGTATCCAGCAAAATACATGATGCATTGAAAGTGTTCAATAAATATATAGTGAGCTAACAGATAAGTAGAGTCATTACGTAAGAGCATGAGAGAGAGAGAATAAGTAGCAGATGAGCAAATCAATAACTCAGGAGAATAAAGAAAATCTTCTGACAGGTGAGAATCCAAGATGGCGGCATTGGTAAACACCTACACTGCTACCTCGTACAACAATTTCAAAACTACAACTAACAGAACAGACATCATCCAGAACCACAGGAAAGCTGGCTGAGTGGAAATTCTCCAACTAGAAGGAAAGAGAGGGGATCACAGAGACCTAGAGGAGCTGCAAAAAGCTGAGGTATGGAGATGCGGGTGAGGAGAGAGCAGGTGCCAGAGTACCTGGCTGGCTTTCTCTGGCGGGAGGGAGATGGAGATTCTCAACGGCATTGAACCCCTTATCCTACACCACTAAACCCCAGATCTAGCTGAAACTCATATGGGGGGAGTTTGGACTGTGAAAAGGGTGAAGTGCACAGAAAGTTAGGGGAGTGGCAAAAGATCTGAAGTCTGGTGGGGGGCACAGCACTGTGCACAGAAGACAGGCTGCTAATTGTGCCTCTGGCTTTCACAAGTGGGCAGGAGACAGAGCCTCCCAACTGTGCCACTTCTAACCCCACTAAACCCCAGTTTTGGGCAAAACCCTGGGGACCCAGACTGATATGGTCCTAGAGCGCAGGGGAGCCGAAGGGGCAGCAGTCTAGAGGCACTGCGAGAGAGCTTGTTCGCGCACAGGGACCGCACCATCGATTACCCAGTCACTTGAGACTGGGAGCCGTAGAGGGGGGGGTTGACTGGAAGGCAAGGCGGTCCATTAAGCCATGAGACTCCACCCATCCCAAGCTCAACAGAGAAGCTTTTGCAGTTTTGCAAGTCTGGTATCATAAGGCTGAATCCAACACAGAAGTTCTCCCCGCATAGTGAAAATGCTGAGACAAGGGAAGAGATCAGAAACAAAAGAAATGGAGGAAAGCAAAAGACTGGAAATAGAGTTTAAAACCATGCTTATAAGGTTTTTCAAGAATATCCTAGAAAAGATGGATAAAGTTAGCAAGACCCAAGAGGAGATGAAAAAGAACCAACTAGAGATGAAAAAGGACCAACTAGAGATGGAAAGGGTCCAACTAGAGATGGAAAAGGACCAACTGGGAATTAAACATACACTGACTGAAAGAAAAAATATTATACAGAGACCTAACAGCAGACTAGAGGAAGGCAAAAATCAAGTAAAAATTTGAAATATAAAAAATCAGAAAACACTCAACTGGAAAAGCAAGAAGAGAAAAGAATCCAAAAATGTGAAGATAATGTAAGGAGCCTCTGGGACAGCCTCAAGCTGAATTGTGGGGGTGCCAGAAGAAGAGAGAGAGCAAGATACTAAAAACCTACTTAAAGGAATAATGACTGAAAACTTCCCACATCTGGTAATAGAAATAGATGTACAAGTCCAGGAAGCACACAGAACCCCATATAAAAGGAATCCAAAGAGGACTACACTAAGACACATCATAATTAAAATACCAAGAGCAAAAGACAAAGAGAGAATATTAAAAGCAGCAACAGAAAAACAGTTCATTACCTACAAAGGAGCACCCATATGACTCTAAGCTGATTTCTCAACAGAAACGATGCAGGCCAGATGGGAATGGCAAGAAATAATCGACGTGATGAATAGCAAGAACCTACAACCAAGAATACTCTATCCAGCAAAGCTATCATTCAGAATTGAAGGGCAGATAAAGAGCTTCACAGATTAGAAAAAGCTAAAGGAGGTCATCAACTCTAAACCAGTATTATTTGAAATGCTGAAAGGTACTCTTTTAGAAGAGGAAGAAGAAGAAGAAAAAGGTAAAAGATAAAAAAATTATGAACAACAAATACATATCTATCAACAAGTGAATCTAAAAATTAAGTGCATTAAAAATTTGATCAACAGAATAAGCTGGTGAATATAATAGAATCAGGAGCACAGAAAGGGAGTGGACTGATAATTCTCAGGGGGAAAGGAGTGAGGGTTATACAGGGAGAGACTGGACAAAAATTATACACCTATGGATGAGGTTAATGGGTGGGAGTTAAGGGTAGAGGGAGGGTTGGGAGCCGGGTGGAGGGGAGCTATGGAGGGTAAAATAGAGAAACAAATGTAATAATCTGAATAATAAAGATTTAATTAAAAGTAAAAAAAAATCTTCTATAGTATCAGGTGTACCATGGGAGGGTGGTTTCAGCTAACCAATTGAAATATATATTGGCATTCAGTGAGTTGAGGGGCACTATGAATGAGGAGATAGTCCGAGTAAGGGTCACTTATGTGATGTAGTGATACAGGAGAGAATATTTTGGTATCAACTTCACCCTGATGAGATAATATTAGTTTAATTCTGCCTGGATCAGTACCCCAAAAAAGAATAATTGCTAAAATATATACATCATCCAAAAGAATGGATTTGAAGGTGGGCAGAAAATATTAATAGAAGGGAATGGGGCTGGAGACTAAAAAGGATGCAAATCAAGCAACTAAAATCTAGGATCAAACTGAGAGTAGGCCAGAGAAGAGTCTGCAACAGAAAGTGGAGATAGCTATTTGTATGTGTAAAGAGGAAAGGTTTAGTGAACAGTTGGTTTTTGTTTTAAGCGGCCTTTCAAAACTTCCAATGACACTATGGCAGTACTTTTATTAGCCCTGGCCTGTGTTTGCGTAAGGTATTGTTGGCTCAGGGGAAGGTTGTTTCAAAGTTAGAAGACATTTAAGCATGATGACTTCCCAAGGTAAATGATTTTGATAAGGATTAATGCTCACCATTTAGAACTGGCTTAATCATTTTCAGAGAAAAATATCTTCTCCCGATAGCATGCTCTGAGTTTAACTCAGTTGGAAGGATGGGTTAGCAGGTCTCAGAGATAGTCCTAGATTTTAGAAAATTTAATGAGTTGCTCCAGGGCTCTGATGCTGGGAAAGTTACCCACAGGTCAGAAGAGATGTGCTCTGCCACTTATTTCCATAAACCTGCAGGTAATTATGCCCTAGAAGCAACCTTTCTTATTAGTCTAAACAGTTAAGCTAGGGCTAACTTTTATAATTTGTTGTATAAAGGATTTTTTAAAATAAGGAGACTGCAGAAAACTTTCTACAATTATTTCCTGAACAAGTTTTGTTGTTTTTGCTGTTATTGTTTTTCTATTTTCTTTATTCCAAGTGCTGCCTTGATGTATTTCTGGTCTTTGTTATTTAGCTTTTCATGGTCCCTTTTCCATCTAGAGTTAGAGAAATAAGATCCACAATTGTTTCACTACTGCAAAGATAATGTATCCTGTACCTTGTCAATTATTTGTCAGTATCTGGCATGGATATCTGATCTTTTTAGGTGCTAATTTAGATTCTCGTTTTTCCTGGAACCTCAGAATTAACCTTTTTTGAAAATCATGTTGTTGCCAATATAACTAGTGAATATGAAACCTCAACTAAGTAGAAAGAAGCCTGAATTCAGTATGACTGAATAAAAGGGAGAAGAAGAGAGAAAGAGAAAGAAGTAGAGCTCTGTGATGATGGAGGAAGAGGCTGGAGGATGTGTCTACATGCCAAGGATTGCCAGTAAGACTGGGAACGAGGAGAGAGGCATAGGCCATATTCTTTCCTAGAGCCTTCAAAGAAAGCATAACCTTGTGCACACTTTGATTTCAGGCGTATAGCCTTAAGCACTATAAGGAAGTAAATTTTTGTTGTTTTAAGCCACCAAGTTGTGGTACATGGTGATAGCAGGAAACAAATACAGATACAATTGTTCTTTTGAAGCAATTCAGGATAAAGTTCCCTCGATTCATTGCAGATTTCTCAAATGCCCATCTAAATATTGGAGGAATAGGTAAAAACATAGTTGGAAAAATAGTGTTATAGGTCAGAGGAACATAATCACAACTTATTTAAGTTAATATGGTAATTTTAGATTGCTACCAAACAATCAGAAAGTTAAATTAACTGAGGTCTTCAGCTGATTTTTCAAGATTTGTTGACTATGGGAGATGAATTTCAGAAAGCGTACTAGATCTGACACAATGAAGTCATTTGTATCTTTCTGTGTGATTATTTGGACTTGGAGGTTCAGCCTAGCTAAATTGTCAAGCTTGGCCAATTAACATGAACTGAGATAGAACGTGGCTGACCAACTGAACCTGGGGCAAGAGCTGGCAATTTCCTGAATGGGGTACTGGATTATTTTTCTAGAACTGCCAAACAGAATACCACAGATTTGGTATCTCAACCAATAGAAATATGTTTTCTTGCAAATAGAAGAAGATGATCAACAAGGCTGGAAGCTAAAGATCAAGGTGTCAGCAAGGCTGGTTTCTTCTAAGGCCTCTCTCCTTGCCATATAGATGGCCAGCCTCTTGCTCCTTTTTACCTGGTCTTGTCTCTGTACACACATGATCCTGTCTCTCTCTCTGTCTAAATTTCCTCTAATTATTAGGACACCAGTCAGATTGGATTTGGGCCAAATGATTAGTTTAATCACTTCTTTAAAAGTCTTATCTTCAAATAGTTATATCCTGAGATACTAGGGATTAGAGCTTCAACATGTGATTTTGGGGGAGAGGGTCACAATTTAGTCTATAATAGATATCTAGGCAAGGTAAATGTTCAAGATGATTAAGAAGTATTTCTGTATCCTATAATTGTAAAAAGTGAAAATTTTAAGAGGAATAACATCAAAAAGGAATGGAAAATATTGATACTTATTGAGGAACTTACAGGACATTTGATCCTGTCTAAAACATCCATGGAGACACTTGGTCGATGATTAATTGCAGGATGAAAATACTGAGCTTTGTTCAAATTGTATGGGTGTTATTTTCTTTGTAACTCATGAGGAATCTTAGATTTCACATTGATTCATGTTCTTTTCATCATGAAATTCAGCAGAGTTATTTGGAATTCATGAGCAATTGCTATCAAGTACAATTGACCTTGAACAGTATAGAATTGAACTGGGTAGGTCCACTTATACACTCATTTTTTTCTATAAATATACATTTGGCCCTATGAATCTCGGAGGTAGGTACCCACAGTTGGGGTTTGCACGTGTAGAGGACCTACTGTATGCTTTGCTCTATACTATTTTATATAGGGACTTGAGCATCCACAGATTTTGGTATCTGTGAGGAGTCTTTAAACCAATTGCTTATGGATACTGAGGGATGACTGTTCAAATTTTTGGACAGTCAAAAGTTATACTCAGATTTTTAACTACCAGGAATGGGTGACCTAATCCCTTCACTGCTCAAGGATCAACTGTATATATCAGTCTTATTATTGTCTTAATATTGTTGCATTTCTGGAAAGTTAAAGTAATACAGATTTGGTTGTGTAGGTATAGTTGTGAAGCTGGTGGCCACATTTGAGTGTGACTACCAAGAACCTGGGTGACCAATTGTTCAAGGCTCTGCTAGTTGTCTTTTCACACAAGGACCTTTTGACATGGACCAAATGTCTTCATGGACATGTTGGACAGGATCAAATGTATGCTGATCATTGCAGATGCCAATTGGACACATTCCCTGATTAAAAAAGTATTTCTGAGTTTATATTCAGAATGAAAAAAATCTACCATTGGATCATCAGCTAGTTTTGTCATATATTTTCTCATAAATGAAATAGCAGAACAGTAATTGAAGATTTGAAATGAAATCAGAGTTACTGACATTTACTTTGGAAAAATTTAGTTTCTTTATGACATTTCCAACCTTTACTATTTTCTTTGATTTATTAGGATTGCTTTGTTCATCTGTACAAATGTTCAGTAAAACAATGGAAGGGTGCTGTATTTCTCATCCCCATTTGGTAACATAATAGTGGCTATCCATAAAGAACAAACATTAATAACAACTCTGAGAAGCAGAATAATTGCGATAAAATGCCAGCCTGAGGATTGTGAAATGTGGATTCTATTGTTTTCTGAATTTTAATTTATTTTTAAAATATATTTTTATTGATTTAAGAGAGGAAACGGGAGAGAAAGATAGAAACATCAATGATGAGAGTGTTGAGGTCAACACTCAACCACTGAGCTGGGTTCTACTGTTTTCTTACATTAAATACATATGGTGAAAGTTACCCCAGATATTTTTTCCCCCATTGCTGAGAAATTGAAACCATCTTCTAAGATTTTAGATGATAGGAAATATTTCCCATTATTGGATGTTCCATCAAGATTAAGCCATAATAGATACATGCCACCTAGAAGCATCAGCAGCAACATGGAGGAGAGAATTGTGTGGAGGAGCACCATTAGAATTCCAGACAGCTAACAGATCTCTGAAAGATGCAGGTCTAAAAAATAGACTTTTTCCAGAAGAATGATACTAGTACAAGTTCATATTTATGGAATATACCAGTCCTTTTTTAATTGCTTTACAAATATGAACCTTATAAGGTAGATACCTCTTATTTCTACTGATAGAAAAGGAAACAGAATCATAGGAGAGTTATTAGGTTGCCTAAATTACACTCCAGATAAATGAAAAAAATGGGATTTGGACACGGTCCATGCCTGCACTCTTTTTTAAAAAAAATATATTTTACTGATTTTTCTTTTACAGAGAGGAAGGGAGAGGGATTGAAACATCGATGAGAGCAAAACATTGATCAGCTGCCTCCTGCACACTCCCTACTGGGGATGTGCCAGCAACCAAGATATATGCCCTTTGACTAGAATCGAACCTGAGATCCTTGAGTCCACAGGGCGATGCTCTATCCACTGAGCCAACCAGTTAGGGCCAAGCCTGCACTCTTAACATCATGCTATTATGCCTGTCATAAAATCAAGGCTAAAAATCTTAAGTTACCACTTTAAATGATTGAGGGTGCATCAAATCCAAAGACAAGGGTAGAAGAACCAAGAGGTCTCAAATTTCAATGATACACTGAGTATGAAAGCTGGGTGGTCTTAAATAATGTATTAGTAATGTCTTCAAAAATTCTGGCCAACAGATGTGGAAAACTCAATTTAAAGAGACTTATTGATAGACAAGTCTGAGTTCTCTTGTCTCCTCACCAATGATAGAACATGTGCTTGGTTTGTGGAAGGACTGAAACTTGAATCTGCTAGCAAATGGGGGGTGCTGGATGGAGCTGGAGTGGAAAAGGATGTGAGAAGGGAATCCAATCTCAAGCTCTTTCAAAGCCTAACCATAATCCTTGGTGCTAACAGAGCTCCTGATGACCAAACAAGATGGTACAGGTTAGAAGAATGCACCTATCCCTAAGGAGGATATGACCTCTGACCACACAGCTGAGCTCCCATTACAGCATTGCCTGACATACATATGGAGTCCTGGCAGACTCTAGTTTCCATTTAAAGCAGTTGATAGATTGCCTCATCAATAGCTGACTTTGGGCTATCTAAACTATTCTAGATAATTAAATCCCAGACTGAGCATTTCTTGCTTGCTTTATTCCTAGCTTTAGCTGTGACACCTTCTGTCCAAATAATGTTCTTTCTATTCTCACGACTAATCTCGCTTTAACGTTCATTCATTATCCACATCCACCCCACAGTTATATTGTCAGCATGCATTTGGAACAAGACTGTACCCCAGTCACTTAATGAACTTATTATATAACTGACTCTTGGACACTACTCCTGGCACTGTGCATGTCCTGCACACACCCATGCCACAATAGGAAAACAGTGAAATGTTTCAGAAACTTCTATCATTCTAGTAGCCCGTTAGGTAGTTCATATTTAATTAATTCACTATAACAGAATATGTTCAGTAGTCTGGTAATAAATAAAATCTTTTTACGGGATTTAAATTATGACCCATTATGGTGGTTACATTTAAATCAGCAATTTATCAAGCTGAATAAAGAAGTGTAGAATCATAGCTCTCAATGTTAAAGCACAACCAATTTTCAAATGTAAATCAATTTATTTAATTACCTAAAAATGGATTTTAATTCCCACTTTATTAATTCTTATAGAAAATATTTTCCCCTGAAAGGTGGAGTTAAATTGCCTTTTGGATTTCGCAATACTTCTTGTTGTTGAAAATTGAGTTTGATGTTTTTGTTTACTTTTCCTGAAACAAAACTACTTTTGAATGTTGTGCTTTGCTCTGGTTAGTGTCCAGTTCCGTGATGAATGGGAGAAACACTTGTTGAGGCTTTCTTTCATTTTGCAATATCTTCAACAAAATGCTGGTTTTCTTTCAGTTTGAAATACATAACCTTTGTCTTGATTGCTTAACAGTGGTCGGCAAACTCATTAGTCAACAAAGCCAAATATCAAAGTACAACAATTGAAATTTCTTTTGAAAGCCAAATTTTTTAAAGTTAAACTTCTTCTAATGCCATTTCTTCAAAATAGACTCAACCAGGCCATGGTATCTTGTGGAAGAGCCACATTCAAGGGGCCAAAGAGCCGCATGTGGCTTGTGAGCCACAGTTTGCCGACCACTGGCTTAGTATGATTGCCTTGTAAAGAAATGTTACTGAATCTTTTCTTACAAAAATTTAAGAAATTCAGCGAATATTATGAAGTGAATAATATGTGCAAAGATCTTTTTATTTTTTAAAATGTATTTTATTGATTTTTTTACAGAGAAGAAAGGATATGGATAGAGAGTTAGAAACATCGATGAGAGAGAAACATCGATCAGCTGCCTCCTGCACACTCCCTACTTGGTATGTGCCCACAACCAAGGTACATGCCCTTGACCAGAATAAAACCTAGGACCCTTGAGTCCGGAGGCCAACGCTCTATCCACTGAGCCAAACCACTTAGCACTGTGCAAGGATCTTTATCATATGCTTCCAGACTTGAAGAAAGAGGGATACATATTTATATATTTTCCTACTTTTGTGTCTAAAACACACCAAGTATAACATTAAACCTATTAGGCACACTATAATTGTTGCCTGTTTAATATCTAATGGAAAAACCTGAAGGAGGAAATACTTTGGTTATTAATATTCAGAAAGGATGCTGATTTGTCTCCTATTGCAAAGGCTTTGTTGTCGTATTTATTTAGGTTTTCCCCCTTACAATAAATACGAATAGGTTGGTATTTATATTCTTACTTATAAACAAAGAAACATAGATAAAATGAGACTTGTCCAAGAGAGTGGTGCTATCCCAGAGGAAGTGTGTAATAGACATCAAGCTTTAAGTTTGTGGATGGCATAAGGATTCTTACGTTTGCTGCTCAGTTCTCGTAATGCCCAGTTGCTTCTACCTTATTCAGCTGACTCCCTTGGCCTTTAACCTTTTTCTGCTTATGACACCTTGTTGCCATCAATGAACACTTCTCCCAAAGGGACAAAGAGGTGCCAAACAGTTTATTTCACGGTCTCCTGTGCTTCTCCATTTTGCTTCTTTGTGTCTCACCTATTTGAATACTATTCCTCCCCCATCAGTTCTCTGACTTATATGCTGATCATTTTTTCCCAGGATATATACATTTTTATTGAAATTTTTGGGTGATATTTATTAATAAAATTATGTAGATTTCAGGTATATAATTATATAAAGCACCATCTGTATATTGTATTGTTTTTGTTCAATATAACTGTTCTAGCACTCTCCTTTGCTCCCCAAATTATTTTTTCTCCCTACATAGCAGACCCTAGAAGTTTCTAATTGCATCTCATTAGGCAATGTTTTAGAAGTGGAATATGCAGCTAATGTAAATTGTCTAACCTGATAGTAACCCTTGAGATTGCATCTCAGGTCCCTAGAATAATTTGAAAACTAACACCATATGTATACAATTGTAAAATAAAATTAAGTTGTGGCCCAAAATAACTCTGAGATGGAATAATAACTCAAAGCTACGGTAGCTAATTCTTCTTGCTTTTGTTGTTGTGGTGGTTTAGATCGTAATTTTTATAAGCCAATACTTATATTTTTTAAATGATGTCATTTGGTATTAAATTATTTGTCTGCCACTTCCTTTCAGTCAATGAAAGAGAAGACACTAAAAAAGAAGAAATAGTCAAATATTAGAGGTTCAATGATTACTAAAGGAAACCATTTAACCCATTTTAAATCCTTTCTATTAGTGAGAATTGATTATTCACTATATCTAACTGTGAAAGAAATGCAGTCTGAATCAACTTCAATCTTTTTTTGTTTTTTTGTTGTTGTTGTGACTGGGTATTTTAATTAAAATCAATGTCATTGATATCACCGGTATAATTTTATAAAAAATAATAAACCATATCAAGTTAACATACAACAGAAGATAATACTTTACTATTGCATATATGAACTTCATTTATCTTTATAATCATAAACAATTAAACTAAAGCAGTGGTTCTCAACCTTTCTAATGATGTAGTTCTCAACCTTTCTAATGCCATGACCCTTTAATACAGGATCTCATGTTGTGGTGAACTCCATCCATAAATTATTTTCATTGCTACTTCATAACTGTAATTTTGCTACTGTTATTAATCATAATGTAAATATCTGTGTTTTCCTATGATCTTAGGCTCTACAGCAGCAGCGGTTCTCAATCTGTGGGTACTGACCCACAGGTTGAGAACTGTTAGCAGGGAGACCTAAGACCATCAGAAAACACAGATATTTACATTACGATTTATAACAGTAGCAAAATTACAGTTATGAAGTAGCAACAAAAATAATTTTATGCTTGGGGCTCATCACAACATGAGGAACTGTATTAAAGAATCACGGCATTAGAAAGGTTGAGAACCACTGGATTAAAGGAATACAATTTGATTTATTAGTATATTTGTATCATTTTGAAAATAACAACTTATTATCTTCTCTTCATTCTAATGTAGCCATGGAATACAATAATAAATGAGCTTACATTAGATATTACACATTGTCAGAAAGGAATCAATCAGGTAATTTCATTTAAAACATTTCATATTTTACTTTAACTTGGAGCTTATCCCAATTTATTTTTATGTTTAAAGGAACTACTGAAGACAATGTTCCAAAGACTAAGATAAAATTTCAAATGATCTGTATTTCCACTAGGATTTTTTAACACTTAATAGTTATTAAAAGTCTATTAACTCTCTGACTCTCTCTCTTGCCAGAAAAATACCACAAGAACCAGTACACATACAAGTTTGCATATTCTTTCAACCTATGAATCCTCAGATAAAGGATGTCTGCCCTATAGGATATAGGGTTTTATCTTGGAAAGTTGCTGAACACAAATTAAGATTATAAAATTAAGCATAATTTAAAAATATTTTCATTGATTTCAGAGTAAAATAGAAAGGGAGAGAGATAAAAATATCAATGATGAGAATCATTGATTGGCTGCCTCCTACATGCCCCATACTGGGGACATATTCTTGCATGTGCTCTGACCAAGCATGTGCTCTGACCAGGAATCAAACTGTGACCTCCTGGTTCATAGGTTGATGCTCAACCGCTGAGCCATGCCAGCCACTGAGACAAATTAACTGTCGTTTTAGAGATTTATCCAGACAGGGATAGAAATTGAAACTGATAATTTATTCAAAAGCAATATGCTACATTTTATTTCTTAAAAATGTCTGTTTTCTGTTGAGAAAAAATTCTTTAAGTTTATAACAAAGTCTTATCTGTCACTTGCTACATCTTTGGCATTGGGAATACTAAAATCTAACTTATATGAGGATCCAAAAACAAAAGCACCAATGGGGAGATATGTATACATGTAACACAATAAAAACAACAACAACAACAAAACAAATAAAACAAACAATCAACAAACAAACAAAGCACTATAGCCTGAAATGCTCTGGTTCAGACTATCCACTACGTAGTTATTTGCTTTTCTGATTATTGGTTGGGTTCTGAAGTACCTATACAATGAAGACTCAGAACCTAATAGCATCTTCTGGTGAGGACAAATCTGTCTGTTCACTAGAACTATATTATCAAAGGGTGACAGCCCCAGAAGCCAGGAGTCAAGCACTTCATGCCAAGAGAAAACAAGTGAACTTAATTTAGGACATTAAATATCTCAACTCTCCATGTGCTTGCCATGGCCATGTCAGTTCTGGGGAATGACCTGTTCCCAGTTGTGACTGACAGCCAAATACCTTTTCCATTTCACCCCAATTTACTGGGCATGCATCTATATTCCTTTTGCTGGACCCCTGGGGATGTAAAGTTGTTGCTTCCTGGCCAAGCTGCTTAAATGACATGCTTATAATATTTGGCCTTTCCTTTGCTCTTTTCCTGTTATTAATAGCTAGGTTAAATACCACAGTATCAGATGGAGTATTACATGACAGAGAATGCTAAATTCTAGACTTGTGTGCTGTTACATAAGTCATTTAATTTACATATTAAATAGACATTTTAATAAGATTATAATCTTATAAAATCATAAACTTGTAAAAAGTTTTCAATTTTATAAGTGCTAGTATTAACCCTATAAAAATTGAAATACTATATTAACTGAAAGATAAAATATTCAAAGAGCTTTTGAAAAAATATCCGAGTCTTATGAGAAAAGAGGTAATTAAGGCAAATTTAAATATTCATGAAATCTTTATCCATGCAAAATGCCCATGATTATTCACTCAGTAACGGACAAACATTCTGAGTAATTTTTGAAGATCCCTTTAGTACTATTCTATTTACAAAGAGAAAGAATCTCAGTTTATGATAAATCTTTGATTCCTGCTCTCTTAGACCTAATGATCAGAAGAATAATAATACAGTGCAGTTTCTCATGGATTCTATTTTTATATTCTGAGTATTCCAATTGTTATTTTAATGAAATAAATAACAATGTGATTGATATAAATCGGGAAGTATTGGTGATTTTTATCAGCCAATATTAGTTTAGAAGGAATATTTTCTGTAACAAATGGTTATATAGAACTCATACCTCTAAGCACTGTACATAGATTAACTCATTTAAGGCTAAAACAGCCCTCTATATTAAGTTCTATTATTTTATCCCTATTTTACATATGAGGAAACTTAAGCACAAGGTAAGATAACTATTAAATGGTGGAAATGGATTTGAACACAGGCATTCTGACTCCAAAGTTTGTGGTCCTCAAATTAAATAGATCAAAAGGTAGATTTACAATTATCTTGTGTTACTTTTTTGTGAATTTAGAAGTGGAGCCTTTAGGAGGTGGAGCCCTCATGAATGAAAGAGGAAGAGAGCTCCCTGGCTTTTTTTGCTACCTGAGGATACACACCCAAAAAAATGTCCATTTATGAACCAGGAAGTGGGTTCTCAACAGACACCAAAGCTACTTTGATCTTGGACTTCCCAACTTCCATAACTGTGAGAAATAAATTTCTGTTGTTTATAAGCCACCCAGTCTATTTTGTTATAGCAATCCGGATGGACTAAGACAAATGCCTTATACCAATCCCATGATTTTTTTTCTTACACATAGTATATAATAGACAACATAAGTAAAATATAAGTTAAAATTATAGTACTCATATTCAATAACTTGAAAATTTACAGGTGATGAGAAAAACAAACAAATGTTGCAATGAGAGCCTGTAAGTGAACTGAGATTTATAGTCTTTTTTTTTATCAATACTTGATACTAGCAGAAGTCTCTCAAAAAATAATAGCAGAGACTATTAGTTAAAATAATAAACAGTGAGTATTTATTAATGTGAAAACAAAAATCTGTAGAATTAGGGGTAGCATATACACCAAAGTAAAAACAACTAATATTAGGTATATTGTGAGCTCTATGTGGTGGGTAGCAATGAAACAATAAATAAAAGTTAAAGTTAAAGGATAGCACAAGGGAGCATTAAGAGTTATAAATCAAAACTTTAAATCAATAGAAATTGTTCTTGAGAATATATTGGTTGCTCTAAAATGTAATTAAATGCTCTGCTTTATATTATCAAGCACCTTGGAGGATAAAGCCTAACTATTGTGGTTAGGTTTTCATAAACCACTAGAGGCCCATTGCATGATATTCATACAAGAATAGGCCCCTGGCTTCATTCCCAGCTGCCCAGGAGCCAGTAAGTCCCCACTCCCCACCCCAGCTGCCTGGGAACCCGCAAGTCCTCGATACCACTAGGAGCCAGCAAGTCCCTGCTCCTGGGCCTCCTGGAGCTGGGAAGTCCTTGCTTCTGTCTGGAGCACCACTCCAGTAGCTCCCTCCACTGCCCCCTTCTCCTCATAGCAGGCTTCACACCGCTCTGTCCCTGCATATGCAAATTAACCTCTATCTTTGTTGGGTTAATTTGCATACTCACTCTGATCAGCTGTGGGCATAGAAGAGTGATGTTTAATTCGCATATTTCTCTTTTATTAGGTAAGATGCTTAATGGTAAATCTGAAAAGCAGCATAATTTTACTTTATTCTAGAGCTCTTAGAAAAATCTTTGTTACCTCAGCCGGTACGTAACCAGCTAATACAAATGCAAACATGTACACAATTATTGAAGCAATTATTAGAAAATGTCACTGTTTTGATGTGCTAAGGCAAAGTATCTAATACAAATATATACCCAAAATAATGTATAACAGTACAACTTTAACTATTTACATAAGGATTCTCTTTTTTTATGTCTGTAAACTTAAATCAGGGGTTCCATAATAATTTCTTATCTAATTAGCAGGCATTTGCAAATTTATGGAAGAGGAAAAATATAAAGATACTTGTTAATAAAAGGTAAAGAAAATAATGTATTAGGTTGTTTTTTTCTTAAACCTTAGACAGCACAGTTTAATGTAGGAGTTCAATTTAATTAAAAAATGGGTGCATAAATGATTGACTGGCATTAGAGTGACTTACAAATATATAGTTACTAAAATTTTCATTATAAAATCTTTTTAACTTAAGTATTTCACCTATCTTTTTTTCTCTTAATTACTTTCTTTCTTTTAATTTTTATTTTATATTAATGTGTTACATGTGTACATATCTTTCCATTGCCCACCACCCCATTCCCATGCATGCCCTAACTCCCTAGTGTCTTGTGTCCATTGGTTGTGCTTATATGCATGCATACAAATCCTTCCATTGATATCTTATCTACTCCACCTCTCCCTAACCTTTCCACTGTAGTTTGAGAGTCTGTTTGATGCTTTACTGCCTCTGTATTTATCTTTTTGTTCATCAGTTTATAATGTTCTTTATTATCCATAAACAAGTGAGATCATGTGGTATTTTTCTTTCACTGACTGGCTTATTTCACTTAGCATAATGCTATCCAGTTCCATCCAGGTTGCTGCAAATGGTAAGAATTCCTTCTTTTTAATGGCAGCGTAAAATTCCATTGTGTAGATGTACCATAGTTTTCTGATCCACTCATCTGCTGACGGGCATCCAAGCTGTTTCCAAATCTTAGCTATTGTAAATTGTGCTGCCTTGAACAAAGAAGTGCATTTATCCTTTCTGATTGGTGTTTCTAGTTTCTTAGGGTATATTCCTACGAGTAAGATTACTAGGTCAAATTGGAGTTTCATTTTTAGTTTTTTGAGGAAACTTCATACTGTTCTACACAGTGGCTACATACATTTGCATTCCCACCAGCAGTGCATGAGGGTTTCTTTTCCTCTGCATCCTTGCCAACATTTGTGACTTGTTGATTTAAAAAAATTTTTTTTTAAATTAATGTATTATATGTATACATATCTTCCCATTATCCCCACCACCTCACAAGCATACCCTATTCCCCAGTGTCTTGTGTTCAATGGTTAGGCTTATATGCATGCATACAAGTCCTTTGGTTGATCTCTTATCTACCCCACCTCTCCTTCACCTTCCTGCTGTAATTTGACAGTCCGTTTGATGCTTTACCACCTCTGTATCTATCTTATTGTTCATCAGTTTATAATATTCTTTATTATCCACAAATGAGTGAGATCATGTGGTGTTTCTCCTTCATTGACTGGCTTATTTCACTTAGCATAAGGCTCTCCAGTTCCATCTAGGTTGCTGCAAATGGTAAGAATTCCTTCTTTTTGATGGCAGTATAGAATTCCATTGTGTAGATGTACCATAGTTTTCTGATCCACTCATCTGAGGGCACCTAGGCTGTTTCAAAATTGTAGCTATTGTAAATTGTGCTGCTATGAACATAAGGGTGCATAAATCCTTTTTGGTTGGTGTTTCAAGTTTCTTAGGATATATACCTAAGAGTGGGATTGCTGAGTCAAATGGGAGTTCCATTTTTAGTTTTTTGAGGAAACTCCATACTGTTCTCCACAGTGGCTGCAGCAGTCTGCATTCCCATCAGCAGTGCATGAGGGTTTCCTTTTTCTCCGCATCCTCACCAACACTTGTCATTTGTTGATTTGTTGATGATTGTCATTCTGACAGGTGTGAGATGGTATCACATTGTTTTGATTTGCATCTCTTGGATAATTAGTGACTTTGAGCATGATTTCAAGTATCTCTTGGCCTTCTATTTTCTTTTGAAAAGATTCTCTTTAGGTCAGTTGCCCACTTTTTTTTTATTGGATCGTTTATCTTCCTTTTATTAAGTTGTATAAGTTGGCTATAGATGTTGGAGATTAAACCTTTATGAGTGATAACATTTGCAAATATGTTCCCCATACAGTGGGCTTTCTTGTTATTTTGTTAATAGTTTCTTTTACTGTGAAAAAGCTTTTTATTTTTATGTAGTCCCATTTGTTTATTTTCTCTTTAGCATCTATTGCCCTAGGAGCAGTGTCAGTGAAGAAGTTCTTTTGGCATATGTCTGAGATTTTGCTGCCTGTAGATTCCTCTAGTATTTTTATGGTTTAAGTCCTATATCTATTTTGAGTTTATTTTTGTTTAAGGTGTAAGTTGGTAGTGTAGTTTCATTTTTTTTCCATGTATCTGTTCAATTTTCCCAAAAAAATTTATTGAAGAAACTGTTTGACTCTATTGTATTTTTCATGCCTCCTTTGTTAAATATAAATTGAGCATAGTGATTTGGGTCGATGTTTGGATTCTCTATTTTATTCTATTGGTCTATATGTCTGTTCTTGTGTCAGTACCAGCCTGTTTTGAGAACAATGGCTTTGTAATACAGCTTGAAATCTGATATTGGGATCCCATCTACTTTATTCTTCTTTCTCAGGATTGCTGTGGCTATTGGGAGTCTTTTTTTATTCCAGATAAATATTTGGAGAGTTCTTTCTAGGACTGTGAAACATGCCGTTGGTATTTTAATGGGTAGTGCATTGAATCTATAGATTGCTTTGGGTAGTATGGACATTTTAATGATGTTGATTCTCCTAATCCATGAGCATGGTATGCTCTTCCATCTGTTTACGTCTTCCCCTGTCTCTCTTTTTAGTGTTGTGTAGTTTTCTGCATATAGGTTTTTTACCTCCTTAGTTAAATTTATTCATAGGTACCTTATTTTTTTGGTGGATGGTAAATGGGATTGATTTTTTAGTCACTCTTTCTATAAGTTCACTGTTAGTGTGTAGAAATTCCATAGGTTTCTTGCATTAGTTTTGTATCCTGCTATATTGCCAAATTCATTTATTTAGTCTATTAGTTTTTTAATGGAATCTTTCGGGTTTTTTTATGTACAGTATCATGTCATCTACAAATAAGGACAGCTTTACTTATTCTTTTCCAATTTGGATGCCTTTTATTTCTTCTTCTTGTCTAATTGAAATGGTTAATACTTCCAGTACTCTTTTGAACAGGAGTGGTGAGAGTGGGTTTCCCTGTCTTATTCCTGTTATTAGAGGAAATGGATTTAGTTTTTGCCCATTGAGTATGATGTTAACTGTGGGTTTATCATATATGGCTCTTATAATGCTGAGGAATGATCCTTCTATTCATACCTTGCTGAGAGTTTTTATCAAGAAAGGGTATTGGATTTTGTCAAATGCGTTTTCTGCATCAATTGATATGACCATGTGATTTTTATTTCTCAATTTGTTTATATGATGTATCACATTTACCACCTTGTGGGTATTTTATCATCCTTGCATTCCTACGATAAATCCACATAATAGTAATTCCAACAAGAGTAGAAACTGAGAAAGGGATAGAAAACGTGTGTGAAGAAATAATGACAAAACACTTCCCTGGTATAGGGAAGAAAAAACTCAAACAAATCCAAAAAGCTCACAGAGTCCCAAGCAAAATGAACCCAAAAAGAATGACACCAAGGCACATTATAATTAGATTTGCAAACAACAACAAAGTAAGAATCTTAAAAGCTGCCAGAGAGAGATAGATATTTACATACAAAGGAAACCCCATCAGACTAGCATCTGATTTCTCAACAGAAACTCATCAGGCCAGAAGGGAATGGAATGAAATATACAAAGTCATGCAAAGAAAGGTTCTGAATCCAAGAATATTGTACCCAGCAAAACTATCAATCAAAATTTAAGATGAAATCGGGAGCTTCACAGACAAAAAGGGACTAAGGGAATTTATTACCACCAAACCAGGAATGCAAGAAATACTAAAGGGTCTGCTGTAAAAAAAGAAAAAAAGAAATAAGAAGTGAAGAAGGAACACAGGGTTAAAGAATGAAAATGGTGACAAATAAACATCTATCAATAACTTTATTTTTATTTATTTATTTTTTAAGTTTAATCTTTGTTATTCAGATTATTTCATTTGTTTCTCTTTTTTCCCCTCCATAGCTCCCCTCCACCCAGCTCCCAACCCTTTCTCTACCCTTACCTCCAACCTGTTGACCTCATCCATAGGTGTATGATTTTTGTCCAATGTCTCCCTGTATACCCCTAACTCCTTTCCCCCTAAGAATTATCAGTCCACTCCCTTTCTGTGCTTCTGATTCTATTATATTCACCAGTTTATTCTGTTGATCAAATTTTTAATTCACTTAATTTTTAGCTTCACTTGTTGATAGATATGTGTTTGTTGTTCATAATTATTTATCTTTTACCTTTTTCTACTTCCTCTTCTAAAAGAGTACCTTTCAGCATTTCATATAATTCTGGTTTGAAGTTGATGAACTCCTTTAGCTTTTTCTTATCTGTGAAGCTCTTTATCTGCCCTTCAATTCTGAATGATAGCTTTGCTGGATAGATTATTCTTAGTTGTAGGTTCTTGCTATTCATCACGATGAATATTTCTTGCCACTCCTGTCTGGCCTGTGTAATTCTGTTGGGAAATCAGCTGACAATCCTATGGGTGCTCCCTTGTAGGTAATGAACTGTTTTTCTCTTGCTGCTTCTAATATTCTTTATTTGTCTTTTGCTTTTGGTATTTTAATTATGGTGTGTCTTGGTGTAGTCCTCTTTGGATTCCTTTTATATGGGGTTCTGTGTGCTTCCTGGACTTGTAAGTCTATTTCTTTTACCAGATGTGGGAAGTTTTCAGTCATTATTTCTTCAAATAGGTTTACAGTATCTTGCACTCTCTCTTCTTCTGGCACCCCTACAATTCTGATGTTGGTAAGCTTTAAACTGTCCCAGAGGCTTCTTACATTATCTTCACATTTTTTGATTCATTTTTCTTTTTGTTTTTCCAGTTGAGTGTTTTCTGATTCTTTATATTTCAAATTTTTGACTTGATTCTTGCCATCCTCTAGTCTGCTGTTAGGTTTCTGTATAATATTTTTTATTTCAGTAAGTGTATGTTTAATTTCTAGTTGGTCCTTTTCCATCTCTAGTTGGACCTTTTGCATCTCTAGTTGGTCCTTTTTCATCTCCTCTTGGGTCTCGCTAACTTTATCCATCTTTTCTAGGATATTCTTGAAAAACTTTATAAGCGTGGTTTTGAACTCTATATCCAGTCATTTTTTTTTCCTCCATTTCTTTTGTTTGTGATCCCTTCCCTTGTCTCGGCATTTTCACTATGCTGGGAGCACTTCTGTGTTGGATTCAGCCTTATGATACCAGACTTGCAAAACTGCAAAAGTCTCTCTGTTGAGCTTGTGATGGGTGGAGTTTCAGGGCTTAATGTACCAACTTGCCTTCCAGTTGGCCCTGCCCTCCATGGCCCTCGAGTCTCTTGTGACTGGGTAATTGCTGAAGCGGTCCCTGTGTGCGTACGTGCTCGTGCAGTGCCTGTAGACCGCTGCCTTTCTGGCTCCCCTGTGCTCCAAAGAAATAAAACACATGAAGACTAAACAGCATAGTATTTAACAATGACTGGGTTACCAGAGAGGTCAAGGAAGAAATAAAAAACATCATGGCAACAAATGATAATAAAAACGCAACAATACAAAATTTATGGGACACAGTGAAAGCAGTCTTGAGAGGGAAGTTCATAGTTCCACAAGCCTACTGCAAAAAAACAAGAAACAATGATAATAAATTACCTACCTGTACAACTCACAGTGCTAGAAAAAGAAAAACAAAAAAAATCCCAGTGTAAGCAGAAGGTAGGAAATAGTAAAGATCAGAGCAAGATAAATGACATTGAGACCAAAGAAACAATACAATAGATCAACGAAACCAAAGGCTGATTCTTTGAAAGGATAAACAAGATTGATGGGCCTCTAGCCAGGCTCACCACGAAGCAAAGAGAGAGGATTCAAACAAAATTAGAAATGAAAGAGGTGAAATAACAACAGATCCCTCCGAAGTACAAAGGATTGTTAAAAATACTATGAACAACTCTATTGCAACACACTGGAGAACCTGGAGGAAATGTACATATTCCTAGAAAAACATAACCTTCCAAAACTCAATCAAGAAAAATCTGAACATCCCAATAGACCAATAACTATGGAAGAAATTGAAGCAGTCATCAAAAACTTTCCAGCAAACAAAAGCCTGAGACCAGATGAATACACAGGAGAGTTTTACCAAACATTCAAGGAAGAATTAAAACCTATTCTCCTCAGACTATTCCAAAAAATTCAAGTGAAGGAACACTTCCAATCTCCTTCTATGAAGTCAACATTACCCTTATACCAAAACCAGATAAAGGCAACACAATGAAAGAGAATTACAGACCAATATCCCTCATGAATATAGATGCCAAAATCCTCAACAAAATTCTGGCAAATAGGATCCAGCAGTACTTCAGAAAGATCATAAATCCTGACCAAGTAGGATTTATCATCTGTCTTTTACTGTTCTTTATTTAAATACATTTATTTGCATATTGACTTGCAGTGAGTTCTAGAAACTGAACGAATAGTAGAATTCATACTTAAATATATATTTCTACTTTATCTTTCATATAAGACCTTTCAAGTACTTCATATAATTTGTTTCATTTAAAATTTTCCATAAGATGCCACCTATAAGATAGCCTCTCTTGTGTTTCCTCCCTTCCTCCCTCCCTCTCTCTCCCTGTCTTCCTTCCTTCCTTCCTTCCTTCCCTCCTTCCTTCCTCAGAGGGTGTAGCATAATGGATCTTCCCTCAAAGATGTGCAGATTGGAGACCTCACAATTTTTTATTTTTGGTCTAGTGTTTTGTTTACTCAAGCACACTTAAAATGCTGTCAGAAATATACTAACTAAAAATGATTGCAAAATTATACAAACAAATTTTTACCAAAACAAGAGTATTCCTTGCAACTTTTGTTAGTTTAAATAAAAATCCATCAAAATGATTAAAATAGTGAATTTTCTACTATAAGTTTAAAACTTGCCACTTTTTTTAAATTAAATATATATTTTATTAATTTTTTACAGAGAGGAAGGGAGAGGGACAAAAAGTCAGAAACATCAATGAGAGAGAGAAATTGATCAGCCGCCTCCTGCATGCCCCACACTTGAGATGTGCCGCAACCAAGGTACATGCCCCCGATCGGAATCGAACCTGGGACCTTTCAGTCTGCAGGCTGACACTCTATCCACTGAGCCAAACCGGTCTTGGCAACTTGCCAATTTTGAAGTTGATTTTATTTGTAGATGCAGGTTTCCAGAGCCAAAAAATACATATCAGCTGTAATATTATATGTAATATTAGAGGCCCGGTGCATGAAATTCGTGAACCGGGAGAGGTGTCCCTCAGCCCAGCCTGTATCCTCTCCAATCTGGGAATCCTTGAGGGATTTCCAATTGCCCATTGGGCCTAAATAGGCAGTTGGACATCCTTCTCATAATCCAGGACTGCTGGCTCCCAACTGCTTACCTGCAGCCTTCCTGATTGCCCCTAACCATTTCTGCCTGCTAGCCCAATCACCCCCCAACCACTCCCTGCCAGCCTGGATGCCCCTAACTGCCCTCCTCTGCAGGCCTGTTTTCCCCAACTGCCCTCCCCTGTAGGCCTGTCTCCCCTAACTGCCCTCTCTTACTGGCTTGATTGCCCCCAACTTCCCTCCCTTGCAGGCATGGTCCTCCCCCAACTACTGTCCCATCCTGGCCTGATCGACCACAACTGCCCTCCCTTGCAGGCCTAGTCCCCTCCAACTGCTCTCCCATCCTGACCTTGTCCCTCCCAACTGCTCACCCCTGCTGGCCATCTTGTGGTGGCCATCTTGTGTCCACATGGGGTAGCCATCTTTGATCACATGGGGGCAGCCATCTTGTATGTTGGATTGATGGTCAATTGCATATTACTCTTTTATTAGATAGGATAGAGGCCTGGTGCATGGGTGGGGGCTGGCTGGTTTACCACAAAGTGTGCCTCAGATCAGGATGGAGGTTCCCTTGGGGCATACGGAAGCCTGTGGTGGATGGCAGGCTGTCCATGCCCCCAACAACCCAAGCGGTGGGCCCTGGTATCTGGGATTTATTTATCTTTCATATTTGAAACCTTGTAGCTTTGAGCTGAGGCCAGGGCAGGACAGGGAATGCAGAAACTTGGCTTCCTCCATTGCCAGGGGCAACCCAGTCCTCAGGCTGGCTTCAGCTCCATGGTTGCTGCAATTTTTGTTATGATTTATTTATCTTCTATAATTGAAATTTGTTGCCTTGAGTGGAGGCCAGGACAAACTAGGGTGGGTGGAAAGCTTGACTTCCTCCATTGCTGGGGACAACCCAAGCCTCCTGATCTCTCCAGCTCTGTGGCCGCTGCCATATTTTTTGGATTAATTTGTATACTCACTCCTGATTGGCTGGTGGGCATGACTTCTGGGCACAGTGGAGGCATGGTCAATTAGCATGTTTCTCTTGTATTTTGATGTTTTTAATCTTAAAATTTTCATAAATATGTGAGTTGATCTACATAAATCAAATAAAGTTTCATGAATTTGTATTACCAGCAAAAATAAAGTCATGTTGAATTTGAATGTCATAATACACATAGGGGCACAATCAATATGATGCTACTGAGCTTTATAAGTAAACTTAATCACAGGTTTCTATAGCTGTTAAGTTATTACTTTTATTCCTTAGTTATTAGTATAACTAATTAGTTTTTTAAAGACTTAATTATTTTTCAGAGCAGTTTTAGGTTCACAGGAGAATTGAGGGAAAGGTACAGAGATATTCTATACATACCCCATATCTCCACACATCCAGAGCATCACTTACCCTGAGTTGTTTATTTGTTGTAATTGATGTTAACACAGCATAACCATCCACAGTTCCTAATTTACCTTAGAGTTCTTTCTTGTTATAAATTCTATGGGTTTGGACAAATGTATACTGATATGTATCCACCATTATAATGTTATGCAGAGCATTTTCACTGCCTTAAAAATCCTTTGAGCTCTCCCTGTTCATTCCTACCCCATCCTCAACCTCTGGCAATCACTATTTATTTATTTATTTATTTATTTATTTATTTATTTATTTATTTAT
>JAAGEH010000480.1:12778621-12816419 GCA_011751065.1 Lasiurus cinereus
TATTTATTTATTTATTTATTTATTTATTTATTTATTTATTTATTTATTATTTTTACTGTCGCCACAGTTTTGCCTTTTCTAAAATGTCAGAGTTGGAATCAGAGTATACAGTCTTTTCTGATTGGCTTCTTTCACTTAGTAATATGCATATGTAAGGTTCCTGTTTGTCTTTTCATGGTGTGATAGTTCATTTCATTTCAGTGCTGAAAAATATTCTATTGTCTGGAGGTACCATAGTTTATCTGTTTATCCACTGACCTACAAAAGAACATATTAGTTGCTTCCATGTTTTGGCAATTGTGAATAAAGTTTCTATAAATATTCATGGGCAGGTTTTTTTTTTGTGGACCAAGATTGCTGGATTATATGGTAAGAATATATTTAGTTTTGTAATAAAAAAACAGATTTTCTTCCAAAGTAGCTGTTTGCATTCCCACTAGGAATGAATGCGAGTTCCTGTTGTTCCATATGCTTTCAACATTTGAATGTGGACCATTGTGTAGTGGTATTTCATTGTTTTAATTTGCATTTCTCTGATGTCATATGATGTGGAACATCTTCTCATATGCTTATATGCTATCTGTATATCTCCTTTGTTGGGGTGTTTGTTAAATAAAGTCTTTGACTCATTTTTTAAAAGCAGGTTGTTTATTTTCTTATTGTTGAGTTTAAGAGTTTGATTAGTTTTGTCACCTTATAAGGTTATATTTATAATTTATTCCCATCCAGACCAAACTCCAAGTCAATTACACAGTACAATGAACAACAACATTATTATCAGTGATAACATATTGCTACTCAGAAACTGGAATAAACAGATGGAGATTTCCATGTGTTTCTTAGAATAAGCAGGCTTCTATCAGAATGTAACTTTAAAAACTGGAAGCTAATAACAGAGTTTCAGTTCTTGAAGTCAAGCTGAAGAGCATAGGCATAAGAATTTGTTTCCATTCTTTTGGGGACGCATAGGAAGAATAACTATTTTCTTGGAAGGTAATGTGACAAGTTAGTTTTGCAGGAAAAAACTGTCATCAGTCTATTTCTCCATATTTTTTAAGGTGAATCTAGGTAATAGATAATTCAATTCATGTTTTCTTAGCACTGTAAATGAAGACTGAGATGAAACCATGCCTCTGATGATTTTTCTACATTAGCTATCAGTAGATATGTGTAAATACAGTGCAGAATTTTCAGCACCACTGTGTAGAAGTCCAAACAGTATGTTTCTCCTTTCATAAATTTTATCTAACAGGTAGAATGTTAACATGATTGATATAAAAGGCAAAATTCATTAGCCAGAAAGGTGCATTTACCTGGATTGAGGAAACAGGTAAAAAGAGCTGTAGTAAAGCTCAATGGGAAAACCAAAATCAAAAACTAAAACCTGATATAGTGCTCTATTAGGCTGCTTTAAAAGCCAGAGTGGACTTACCTTATTTCACAGCTATACCTGTAAGTAAGAAGTTTTCCTTTCTCTCACCACTTCTGATCTTGTAGGTAGGAAATGCAACAACAAATGGAGGAGAGAATAGCAGTGCAAATGAAAGATAAAAGAAAATCTGACCAGGTTCCCTTACTTACTGCTAGTCGCCAGGTCCAAGTCATAGGAAAGATGCCCTGGCTTAAATAAATAGTGAATCTTTTGTGCATTACACTATATTGAACATATGTTTGAATCGAACTCTTTTGTAAATGTATCACTTTTTGTTACTTAAAAGTAATAGGAAAAATTATGGCCCTTGCCCTGAATTTATCCAGTTTGTGGGGAAAAATCTATCCACATGTATTTAATTTTAAGAAACTGTGAGAGATGAAAATAAAATTGCATTACCCATTACTCCATAGTAATTCTTATTCAACCAAACTATTACACATATCATAGGCATCAAGTAAAAAATAAGGAAATTCCCTCCTTTTGTGTCAACTAAAAACATCTAAATACATAAAATGAAAAAATATATACATCCTTACTTTTTAGCCAACAAATATCTTCTACTTTCTTTTTTTTTTAAACAAAAATTACCAGTTAAAATGCCTACGAGGTTCTTTCAAAATGGCAAAAAAACTTTTATCAATAATAATATATTGTCTTTCTACTTACTAATAATTCTATTTTGTTCTACTAGTAGGGTTGTTGCAAACCCATCAGTTTATGTTGTGGTGGCTTTTCCTTTCATATTTCAATTTCTGACTGTAAATCTGAAATATATTCTACTTAAAAGTAATGTCTGTACCATGACCTTTATGAGAATATGAGCATTTTAAATGCTGCTGGAAGATCTATCTATTATTTCCAACCCAGTCTATTTCATGAATCAGGCTACTGTTGACATCCTGTCAGATCACATTATCCCATGTATCACCCACGAGAACAAAGAATTCTGTAATAATAACAGTGACATGATTAAAAAATGAAGTCACTGGAAAAAAATAACAACCATTAGTAAAATCTTTTTGCTTGGATAATTCTGGATTAACTCCCAGTTTATACTTTCATGCCAGTTTAAATTCTGTGAGTAGTAAATCAAATGTTTCCAAAACTTTATTTCACATTATGTTTTCTTACTGTAAGACCAAGATGAATTATTAAACCATTTTCTATATATGAATAGCTATATCTACTGGTTTAAGATAAAGTATCTTGTATGCATTTTCTCTTCACTTCTACTTTCTCATATGTATGAACCACTAAATTCCTCCTGACCTTTATACATACAATGCATGCTTAGAGGTTCATGCTTATTTTACAGTCTGTAAAAAATATTCCCATTTTAGCTACTTTTTGAGGTTTTTGAAATTGCTATTTAGTTTTGTGAACCATTTTGCAATAATTATCTAGGTCTGCCCCCATGTTTTTGCTTTGTGCTTAGTCAACTATCATTAGTATAACTCCTCCATTATCTCAGAAGGATGCATGTATTAAAAACATCGTCTCCATCCTGGCATTTTGGAGCCTTCACTCATTGCAGAACTCCTGGCTGTGTACATGCAGGGAGGCACAGAGATACATACTTGAAAAATACACTCTCAAATTTCATCACCTGGAAAGAAATATTGTTTATGTTCTGTCACTTATATATCAACATAGATATATTTTAAAGATACTTCTTTATTTTTCATTTATGATTGACATACAATATTATATCAGTTTCAGAAGTCCAGCATAGTGGTTAGACATTTATTTAACTTATAGTCATCCCACCAATAAGTATTGCACCTACCTAGCACCATACACAGTTATTATAATATTGTAGACTATATTCCTATGCTGTACTTTACATTCTCATGACTATTTTGTAACTATCAGTTTTTACTTCTTAATCCCTTCACCTTTTTTATCCAACTTCCCTACCCTAGAGAAGAAAAAAATTTTTCTCTAGGCACCCATCAGATTTTCCTCTGTATATATCAACATAGATATCTTTCTCTGTACATTTCTGCAGAGAAATGGACACAGAGATAGATGGGCCGATAGAAATGCTTTCATAAATATAATGTTACATTAAAAACACTAATGCTAAATGAAATGCTATATTTATTTTTACTGGAATTTAATACAATAAAAAAGGCATAAGTAAAAACTATAGGAATTATTCAATTTAATAACATTTCTTATCCATAAGACATACTTTTAAAAATATATATATTTTATTGATTCTCTCACAGAGAAGGGAGAGGGATAGAGAGTTAGAAACATCGATGAGTGAGAAAGATCAATCAGCTGCCTCTTGCACACCCCCTACTGGGAATGTGTCCACAACCAAGATACGTGCCCTTGACCAGAATCAAATCTGGGACCCTTCAGTCCACAGGCTGATGCTTTATCCACTGAGCCAAACCAGTTAAGTCAAGACACTCTTTCTTAAAAGATCCTTTTAAGGTTAAGAAAAATATCATGAAAACTTAAGAGGTAGTGACTGTATTTTTCATGAGAATCCAAGATGGCGGCACAGGTAAACACCTACATTGCTGCCTCGCACAACAATTTCAAAACTACAACTAAAAGACAGAACGGACATCATCCAGAACCACAGGAAAGCTGGCTGAGTGTAAGTTCTACAGCTAGAAGGAAAGAGAGGGGCTCACAGAGACCCAGAGGAGCTGCAAAAAGCTGAGGTATGGAGACGCGCGCACTGAGAGAGCGGGTGCTGGAGTACCTGGCTGGCTTTCTCTGGCGGGAGGGAAAGGGAGACTCCCAACGGCATTGAACCCCTTATCTTATGACACTAAACCCCAGATCCAGCCGAAACTCATATGGGGGGAGTTTGGACTGTGAAAAGGGAGAGGTGCATGGAAATTTAGGGGAGTTGCACAAGAGGTCTGGTTGCGCATGGCACTGAGTGGAGGACAGATTGCTGATTGTGCCCCTGGCTTTCTAGAGTGGGCGGGAGACAGACCCTCCCAATTGTGTCACTTCAGATTCCACTAAGCCCCTGTTTCGGGTGAAACTCTGGAGACCTAGACTCGTGTGGTCCTGGTGTGCAAGGGAGCCAGAAAGGCAGTGGTCTAGAGGCACTGAGGGGTGCCCACAAGGACCGCTCCAGTGATAACCCAGTCATGTGAGACTCAGGGGCCGTGGAGGGCAGGGCCGACTGGAAGGCAAGGCAGTCCCTTAAGCCCTGAGACTCCACCCATCCCAAGCTCAACAGAGGCTTCTTCTGTTTTGCAAGTCTGCTATCATAAGGCTGAATGCAACACAGAAGTTTTCCCGGCATAGTGAAAATGCCGAGACAAGGGAAGGGATCACAAACAAAAGAAATGGAGGGAAAAAAAAATGACTGGATATAGAGTTCAAAACCACGCTTATAAGGTTTTTCAAGAATATGCTAGAAAAGTTGGATAAACTTAGCGAGAGCCAAGAGGAGATCAAAAAGTACCAACTAGAGATGCAAATGAGCCAACTAGAGATGATAAAGGTCCAACTAGAGATGAAAAAGGACCAACTAGAAATTAAATATACACTGACTGAAATAAAAAATATTATTCAGAGACCTAACAGCAGACTAGAGGAAGGCAAGAATCAAGTCAAAAATTTGAAATATAAAGAAGCAGAAAACACTCAAATGGAAAAGCAAGAAGAGAAAAGAATCCAAAAATGTGAACATAATGTAAGGAGACTCTGGGACAGCTTCAAGCATACCAACATCAGAATTGTGAGGGTGCCAGAAGAAGAGAGAGAGCAAGATACTGAAAACCTACTTAAAGAAATAATGACTGAAAACTTCCCACATCTGGTAAAAGAAATAGACTTACAAGTCCAGGAAGCACCCAGAACCCCATATAAAAGGAATCCAAAGAGGACCAGATCAAGACACATCATAATTAAAATACCAAGAGCAAAAGACAAAGAGAGAATATTAAAAGCAGCAAGAGAAAAACAGTTTATTACCTACAAGGGAGCACCCATAGGACTGTCAGCTGATTTCTCAACAGAAACGATGCAGGCCAGACGGGAGTGGCAAGAAATATTCAACATGATGAATAGCAAGAACCTACAACCAAGAATAATCTATCCAGCAAAGCTAACATTCAGAATTGAAGGGCAGATAAAGAGCTTCACAGATAAAAAGCTAAAGGAGTTCATCAACTCCAAACCAGTATTATATGAAATGCTGAAAGGTACTCTTTTAGAAGAGGAAGAAGAAAAAGGTAAAAGCCAAAAAATTATGAACAACAAATACATATCTATCAACAAGTGAATCTAAAAATTAAGTGAATTAAAAATTTTATCAACAGAATAAACTGGTGAATATAATAGAATCAGGAGCACAGAAAGGGAGTGGACTAATAATTCTCAGGGGGAAAGGGGTTAGGGGTATACAGGGAGAGACTGGACAAAAATCATGCACCTATGGTTTATGATTTTTCCTCTTCCCTTAGCTCCCTCAATGGGAGGGAGCTAAGGGAAGAGGAAAGGTTGGGAGCTGGGTGGAGGGGTCCTATGGAGGGGAAAAAAAGAGAAACAAATTTAATCTGGATAATAAAGATTTAATTTTAAAAAAAGGAAAAAAATAGAGGTAGTGACTGTATTTTTCAGATATATTTTATTTTTAGACACTCTTGTTTCCTGCTCTGATCAACAGAGAATTAACATTAGCATACTTTTGCATTTCTTTCTGTCTCAATTCTCTTTCCAGTAATTCTATCAGTATTTTACATTGAACAGAGACATATCAGCATTACTGTTCCTTCACCATAATGGCCATGGTTGTTTAGTGAATACTCTTTAAATGGACTTGTTGCTCACTATCAATCCTTTTGCTACAGCTTTTCCAATGCTGAATTCTTTGCTGATTTGACACAGCAGTTTATCACACCCGCACACCCCTTCCTCAAGGGGATTTGGATACTATATATTGTAAGTTTCTTCATTCTGTTAAATTTCTTACATCATATCCTGACTGGATATAACACTACTGAGTCACTCTTTCTTCCTTCCCTCTCCTTCCAATTCTAACTCTGTAGTGATCATTCCATTTCTTTCAACAGTTAGTGTTTGAAGAACTGGTCTTCCCCTGGAAGGAGATTTTTTCTTCTCTAGATTTAATATTTGTGTCTAGAAGACTAAGGCATGTTTTGCTTATCCTTGAAGTCTGACAGTGTGAATGGGACATCTATAATATTTAGCATTGAATTTTATGGCTCACTATCGTCTTTTAACCCGCAAATGCAGATTTTCTTTTATTTCAGGGAAATTTTTCTCCTATCATGTCCTCTTGTATCATTTCTTGAATTCTCTATAATAAAAAATCAACTTTGCAATTTTTAAAGTTTTATATGGCTTTCAATTTTCTTCTAGTTCTTTTTTTAAAATCTTGTTTGATTTTTAATATTGTATTGGTGTGTTTCCATATTTTTCATGCCATTTGCTTTCATTTTGTTCCTGGTTAGAAGCTCTACATAAGTATTATTTTTGTGTGAAATAAAGTGAATTAATGGTTCTTTTCCACTGTATCTAAACTTATTTTTTTTTCTCTTTCGAACTATCATGAGGGGTGGAATGTCATATGTTCTGTGACCTAAATGAGTAGTATGGAGAGTAAGAGAATTTAGAAACAAGGTTTGAACCTATGTTAGGGCAACTGGGAGTCGTGATCTTTTCAGATATTTTATTTGAAAGATAAAATAAGACATGTGGGGGCTAGCTATCTGAATCTGTACTAGTAACCTGCCTTCCAATGCGCACTCTTGCTAGTTGATAGATAATTAACTCCATTGATGTTTGTCTTGCCTTGCAGAACCTATTTCCCTGAATACCCCTATTTTACAGAGGCCATAAACCATGAATAATACACAACCCACAGAGGGGGTTGTCAGTGCTGGCACCAGGCCAGGATTTTGGGTGTATTCTCAAGTCCCCCCCATCCCAACACACGGGACTTTTTGCAAAGCTCATGAAAGGTCTGGAAGCCCGTTGTCATATTTGAGGGACAAAGAAACCAAAGTTTCCTCCATATTTATCACTCAGGCTTTGGAGAAACAGACTCCCCTGAGTCACTGTTACTAGTACATCTGAAAATAAATGGGTTTTTCCTAAAAATTCTGAGTACCCGTTGTTTGTTTTTCCAGTTGCCTGTTAAATTCTGTAACATCTTAAATTTTGGGTACCAAAATTCATAGTTCCTAATATAAAGTGCATACCATGTCAACAATAGGCATACTCTTGTGCAGCATGCATTTGAAGCTGCTTATTCCTATAGAAAGTCACCCCTTTGTTCGCTTTGACATCTTATTTCTCTTCCTCATCATCCTTTATATTCTTCTTCAGGCTGAAGGCAAAAAAGATAAAGAAAGTATACAATATATTGCTCTCCAGATGTGAAGATAGAATTGAACATTCTCAGGATTGCTATACCCTCAGAACCTCTTATGAAGTCTGAAGCAGGAGTATTGAGCTCAAAGCTCCTGTATAAAACTATTAAATTGTCCAATTAATCTTATCTCCAGAATGGGCAAGTTCAGTGATAAACACAATATATGAAGAATGATAATTAGGTCTTAAACTTTACTTACTGCAAGAAAAAATGGATTACATGTATTTTGTGCTATATTTTGGTAGTTCTTCAAATCTAATCAATACCTATTCGTAAGTTGAATGTATACTACCTAAGAGCTCAACTTTGTAAATTTTAAATAAATTTATTGACCATATTTAAATAAATGTAGTTTATATAAAATATTGAAGAATAACTCAAGACTTAGTTTCTTGCATTGAAGAAGAAAATGCAAAGTAAAAAAACAGGACAGTTTGTAAAAATAGAGCAAAGAAGGAAAGAAATCAGTGTTGATTAATGATCATCTTGTTATATAACATATATTAAAAATCAGGATAATTTATGGTAATTTTCTTGAAGGTCTGCAAGCTGGGAAATTAATTTTTTAGACAAACCTGTAAAAAAATAAGCATTCTTATCTAAATTAAAGTAGGTAAGACTTTTTGTTACTCACAAATTGCTGTAGATTTTCTAGAGGGGTAGAAAATACACATTTATTTCACCTGCTTTTTAAATAAAGAGTAAATACTATTAATTAAATGCAACTTTGGTTATTTATATATCTCTACTTTATTTAAATTTACATATTAGAGGCCTGGTGCATGAAATTCTTGTATTGGGATATGTGTTCCTCAGCCCAGACTGCATCCTCTCCAATTTGGGACCCCTCAAGGGATGTCTGACTGTCCATTTAGGCCCAATCCAGTCAGACATCCCTCTACAATACAGGACTGCTAGCTCCCAACTGCTCATCAACCTGCCTTCCTGATTGCCCCTAACTGCTTCTGCCTGCCACCCTGATCCCCCTCTAACCACTCCCTGCCAGCCTGATTGATGCCTAACTGCTCCTCTGTAAGCCTGACTGCCCTTCCCTGTAGGCCTGATACCCCTACCCCAACTGCCCTTCCTCTGCAGGCCTGGTCACCCCCAACTTCCCTCTTCTGCTGGCCTGGTAACCCCTAACTGCTCTCCCCTGCAGGCTTGATCACCCCCAACTGCCCTTCCTTGCAGGCCTGGTCCCTCCCAACTGTCCTCCCTGCTGCCCATCTTGTGGTAGCCATCTTGTGTCCACATGGGGGCAGCCATTTTTGACCACATGGGGGCAGCCATTTTTTGTGTTGGAGTGATGGTCAATTTGCATATTACTCTTTTATTAAATAGGATAGAGGCCTAGTGCATGGGTGGGGGCCAGCTGGTTTGCCCTGAAGGGTGTTCTCAATCAGGGTGAGGGTTTCCTTGGGGCATGGGGCAGCCTGGGTGAGGGGCCTGTGGTGGTTTGCACACCAGCCATGCCCCCTGGCAACCCAAATGGAGGTTCTGGTATCTGGGATTTATTTACCTCCTATAATTCAAACTTTGTAGCCTTGAGCAGAGGCCAAGGCTGGCCAGGGTGGGCATGGAGTTGGCTTCCTCCATTACTGGGGAAGCCTGCTTGCTCCGTAGCTTCAGCCATCTTGGTTGGGTTAATTTAAATACTTGCTCCTGACTGGCTGGTGGGCATGGCTTGTGGGCATAGCGAAGGTATGGTCAATTTGTATGTTTCTTTTAATAGTGTAGATAATTTATCTTACATAATTTATTTAAGATTCTTTAAAGAGGTACTTTGTGACAATTCAAGAGAATGCCGATTAGAAGCAGTATAATGAATAATAAAAAGGGAAAGAGAAAGCAAAATGGGAGAGAGGAAGAGAAGAATAAATAACAGTAGAAAAAGAGATAAGAAGGAAAAAAAATCAACTTTTTCCCAGAAGGAAAGACTAAGGGGAAAAAGCCATCATATGTCAATGTAGCCTTTTTTCCTCGAAATTCTGGTGTTTCAGCTGTGATTGAGAGATACTTTTTTAGGGCCAGTTTGCAAACCTTTAAAGTCTCACTCATTTTTCTGTGCTGAACTCCTTTTGAACTTGTTCCTATGAAACCTTGTGCCCCCAGGGAGACACAAAACAGTAAGGCTACCTCAGTATTACAACTTCCAACCTTTCTAAATGCTGACTTCTACTCTAATCGCATTATCTATCATATGGTCTCACCAGAGTAATTCTGGGAACAAAGCCCTTCTCTGTCTCTGTTATTCACTTTGTCTCTTTTAAAATAAATCATAACTTTAGCTAACTGTAAATCAGTAACCATGTCTCTTTCTTTTTTTTTTTTTATGTTTCCAGTGCTATTATTCTGCTTCCCAACTCTTCCCCCTCAGGGATTCTTAAAGTTGACTTGTATACAATACCCAGACACCCAATGAACATTTATTATTTCGAAACACTCAGAATGTTTCTAGCTGGGAGCCTTAAAGAGATAGCGCATTTCCCATTGGTTAATAAAATTATATAGGCTTCAGGTGTATAATTCTATAATACATCACTCCTCTCCCTTTTCCCTCTGGTAATCAACATACTGTTGTCTGTGTCTATAAGATGGTTTTCATTTGCTTGATCCCTTTACTTTTTCCACTCAGCCCCTCAACCCTCTTCATATAGGATTCTCTGAATTCTGGTTTTTAGCAACCTTATAAACAAGTTTCTTGAATTTCACTTTCCTTTCAGAGTATATGAAGTAGATTTGCCCTGAGGTGTTGTTCCATGTTTATTTATTAAAATAATCATGGGAGGAATGTTGGGGAACAGATGCCCCTATGAACAAACTGAGAATACTTGCTGTGATGAATAAAAACTCCCTGCTATTTAAGAGTTGAAGGAAAGTAAACAGGAAAACAGACAGTTGGTTATCAATTACATAGCAATCCTATTTTGTTTCTCTTGTCATCAGCTCTTTCTCCTAATCTCCAAAGTTCCTTTGCAAAACCTCTTCTCTGTTGTCTACTAGTCAGGTTCTCTCATCATTTTCCTACTTTATAGAAATTATAAAACTCAAAGAAAGTGAATTACTCAAATTTCCTTCTAGGCATTAGAACTTGACTCTTCCATTCATTATTTTTCTCATTTTATCTCATGTTACAATTCAAGAGTATATTCATCTTGGGTTTTTTGTTTGTTTGTTTTCTGTGTATTGATACTGTAAAACAATCTTTCTGTCTGGGGAGAGACTGCTTCTCCCAGGAGCAAACCAATTTATAGAGATAGCAAATAACTCGACTGGAAGCATACCTTTGAAATGCAAACTAACCAATCCAAAGACCTAGCTCCTCTATCTGGCTTGTATATCCCCCAGAGAGAATATTCCTCTGCCTTAAATCACCCCTGAGCCAGGTACCAAGCAACTGGGTACCATCACTATAGCCCCACACTCACTCAAATTATTCAAACTAGCCAATCCTAAACTATTTATTCTGCCTTTCTTTTCCCACAGAAACCCCAATAAAGGCGAAATGGAATTTTTGGACTGGAACCTGGATTCTTTGTCCACCAGAGTCAAAGAATGAATCCATAGACAGAGGGTAGTATAACAAGCCTAAATTCCCCTAAAGTTCCTGTTTCAAAGGTCATGGCCTGAGTAACTCCCATCCTCTGCCTCCTGTCCAAAACCTGTTTGTTTTTTTTCCCCCTATGGTCCTGCATGGTGAGTTGAGCCTCTTGTTTCTAGAATTGAGTAATATTAAACTTTCTTTTCAGGAGCATTGACTTCTTGGTGCTACTCCCTAGTCAACTTTATAAATGGAGACCCAGGTGCAAAACAAAGAGGTATCTTTACTATCAGGGCATTTTCTTCACCTCTTTCCAGATCCCATACAGTATTCTCTTGCCTTAGGGTATTTTGATTGCTTCCTCTCTTATATTTTCAATCTTTTCTTTGTTATTACCAATTCCTTCCCATAATCATTAAACTTAAACCAAGGTCTCATTAAAACAAAATCTACAACAGCAACAAACTCACCAACTACAAAACATCAGCATCAGCAACTCTGTCTGGTTATCACTCCTTTCACGCTGAATATCTGAGAAGTTTCTACAATACATGTTTCCACTGCCTCATTCTCCCCTGAACTTCTGCCTTCCCACTCTGTGTCAATAAGCTGCTGCTGCTAAGTTATGCAGATAATGTCATTCCTTTTCTTACTTGGCATCTTTCCCAAATAGGCTTACATCTCTTCAATGTTGGTGCTACTCATCATTTTGCAGCCTCTCTGCCCCAGATATTCTCTAATCCCACAGCATTAGTGAACACTCTTATGTTGATGGTATACTGATAAAATGATGCTATGTTAAGGATACAATGGGTAATGCTATGCTAATACTATGCTGTCGATATGCTGATAAGATGATGCTATGCTAATGATACAATTGGATAATGGTATGCTAATAGTATGCTGATGATATGATGCAAGTATTCTGAAAAGCAGGTTTCTATATCAATCTTAAGTCCAAAGCTGAAATCAGCCCTCCAAACTGTGATGGTTAATTCTATGTGTCAACTTGATTGGCCTAAGGGATGCCCAGATAGCTGTTAAAACACTGTTTCTGGGAGTGAATGTGCTTCTGGAATAAATTAGCATTTGAATTAATAGACTGAGTAAAGAAGATTCACCCTCACTAATGTGGCTGGCCTCATCCAATCCCCTGGGGGCCCAAATAGAACAAAAAGGCAAAGGAAGAGCCAACTCTTCTCTCTTTGAGGTGAAATATGGTATCCATCTTCTGTCTTCAGGCATGTGAGGTCCTGGTTTCCAGGTGTTTGGACTCAGACTGAATTAACACCAGCTTTCCTGATTCTCCAGCTTGCAGATAGCAGATAAGGGGCTTCCTGGCTTCTATCACTACATGAGCCAATTCCTAGAATAAATATCCTAATATATTCCTCTCTACATTTCTTATTTATTTTATTTCTCTAGAGAACCCTAATACACAAACCTCCTTTTCTCATTTTTCCAATCTCAGAGAGAACCAATTAGAAAACAAATTAGCATCTCGATTCCCACCCACCCCACACCTGCTCCTACTCATCTTACATTGACCAAATCAGAAAGTCCTGTTGATTCTAACATCTGTGTTTCTTGTGTCCATTCATTTGTGTCCATTTGACCTGGCTCTGTAGTTGTTTCACCACAGTCTATTACCCAGATAACATCAATTGCTTATCTGGGTGCCCTTCCTCTGACATTGTCCCCCTCCAATGTGTCTCTCTGCTGTAGGCAGAATGGTCCGTTCTCTGCTTGAATCTTCCTCATTGCCCTTAATGATAAATTCTGACCTTAAATTGGCTAGGGAGATGCTTTCAGGTCTGACTCCTGATTGTCCCTTATGTCTTGCTTTCTTTCCTGTGCAAAATATAGTCCTTCAATTCCACATTTCTCTTTTACCAGAACTTTGGGTCTTGGCCTTCTTGTTCTTTATTCTCCTTTAATTTGCAAAATGATGAATTAACCTCAATACTTGGATCTCAGATTTTTAAAAATTATTACTTCTTTTTTTGTTAATCCTAACCCTAGGATATTTTTCCTTTTTTTTTTAAAGAGAGAGTGGAAGGGAGGAGGAGGGGGAGGAGAGAGAGAGAGAAAGAGAGAGAGAGAGAGAGAGAGAGAGAGAGAGAGAGAGAGAGAGAGAAACATTGATGTAAGAGAGACACATCAGTTGGTTGCCTGCTGCAAAGGCCTACTGGGACCAACCCTGCAACTAAGTTATACGACCTTGATTGGAATCAAACTCAGACCCTTCAGTCTGTGGGACAACACTCTAGCCACTGAGCCAAACCACTAGAGCTAGATCTCAGATTTAATGCTGCTTCCTCTGGTAAGCTTTCCCTGCTTGCTCTCCTCCCTGTGTTAAATGTTTGTAATTCATTGGGTTACAGGATAGTTCTTTAGAAGCAGATGTTGAGGTGGAGATTGAGGTGCAATTTGTTTTTTCTCTTTTTTTTTAAATTAAATCTTTATTATTCAGATGATTACATTTGTTTCTCTTTTTTCCCCTCCATAGCTCCCCTCCACCTGGCTCCCACCTTTCCCTCTACCCTTACTTCCCTCCCATTGACCTCATCCATAGGTGTATGATTTTTGTCCAGTCTCTCCCTGTATACCCCTCACACCTTTCCCCCTGAGAATTATCAGTCCACTCCCTTTCAATGCTTCTGATTCTATTATATTTACCAATTTATTCTCTTGATCAAAATTTTAATTCCCTTAATTTTTAGATTCACTTGTTGATAGATATGTATTTGTTGTTCATAATTTTTTTTAAGATAATTTCTTATCTTTTACCTTTTTTTTCTTCCTCTTCTAAAAGAGTACCTTTCAGCATTTCATATAATACTGGTTTGGAGTTGATGAACTCCTTTAGCTTTTTCTTATCTGTGAAGCTCTTTATCTGCCCTTCAATTCTGAGTAATAGCTTTGCTGGATAGAGTATTCTTGGTTGTAGATTCTTGCTGTTCATCACCTTGAATATTTCTTGCCACTCCCGTCTGGCCTGCATTGTATCTGTTGAGAAATCAGCTGACAGTCGTATGGGTGCTCACTTGTAGGTAATGAAATGTTTTTCTCTTGCTGCTTTTTAATATTCTCTCTTTGTCTTTTGCTCTTGGTATTTTAATTATGATGTGTCTTGGTGTAGTCCTCTTTGGATTCCTTTTACATGGGGTTCTGGGTGCTTCCTGGACTTGTAAATCTATTTCTTTCATTTGATGTGGGAAGTTTTCAGTCATTATTTCTTTAAGTAGGTTTTCAGTATCTTGCTCTCTCACTTCTGGCACTCCCATAATTCTGATGTTGGTACACTTGAAGCTGTCCCAGAGGCTCCTTACATTATCTTCACATTTTTGGATACTTTTCTCTTCTTGCTTTTCCAGTTGACTGTTTTCTGATTCTTTATATTTCAAATTTTTTACTTGATTCTTGCCTTCCTCTAGTCTGCTGTTAGGTCTCTGTATAATATTTTTTATTTTAGTCAGTGTATGTTTACTTTCTAGTTGGTTCTTTTCCATCTCTAGTTGGTCCTTTTTCATCTCCTCTTGGGTCTCGCTAACTTTATCCAACTTTTCTAGGATATTCTTGAAAAACCTTATAAGCGTGGTTTTCAACTCTATATCCAGTCGTTTCTTTTCTTCCATTTATTTTGTCTGTGATCCCCTCCCTTGTCTCGGCATTTTCATTATGCCAGGAGAACTTCTGTGTTGGATTCAGCCTTATGATACCAGACTTGCAAAACTGCAAAAGTCTGTCTGTTGAGCTTCGAATGGGTGGAGTCTCGGGCTTAATGGACAGCCTTGCCTTCCAGCCGGCCCCACCCTCCCCGGCCCCTAAGTCTCACGTGACTGGTTAATCTCTGGAGTGGTCCCTGTGTGTGCGCCGCACTCTTGCAGTGCCTCTAGACTGCTGCCTCTCTGTCTCCCCTGCGCTCTGGGACCATATGAGTCTGGGTCCCCAGGGTTTTGCCCAAAACTGGGGTTTAGTGGAGTTAGAAGTGTCACCGTTGGGAGGGTCTGTTTCTCACCCATTCATGAAAGCCAGCGGCACAGTCAGCAGTCAGTCCTCTGTGTGCAGTGCCGTGTGTGTCACTAGACTTCTGATCTTTTGCAACTCCCCTAAATTTCCGTGCATTTCTCCCTCTTCACAGTCCAAACTTCCCCCATATGAGTTTTGATTGGATCTGGGGTTTAGTATCGTAGGATAAGGGGTTCAATGCTGTTGAGATTCTCCGTCTCCCTCTGGCCAGAAAAAGCCAGCCAGGTTCTCTGGCACCTGCTGTCTCCTCACGCATGTCTCCGTACCTCAGCTTTTTGTAGCTCCTCTGGGTCTCTGAGAGCCCCTCTCTTTCCTTGTAGTTATAGAATTTCCCCTCAGCCAACTTTCCTGTGGTTCTGGATGATGTCCGTTCTGTCTTTTAGTTGTAGTTTTGAAATTGTGCGAGGCAGCAGTGTAGGTGTTTACCTATGCTGCCATCTTGGATTCTCCTCACAATTTGTTTTTTTTTAGAGATTAATTCCAGTGAAAGAAAATGGGGAGGGATCAGGATGAGCGAAGGAAGGAACTTAACTGCAGTGTAGGCTTGACAAAGCCTCAGCCAGTCTGGAGTGTGCTCTGGAATGAGCATTGTCCATTAGAGTTGTCCACTTTGGGCTAAAATGGCCCAGCCTTGCTTCCTCCTCCTTGTTCCTTCACTGCATGCAGCCTGCTTCAGGATGGGGATCTGGGATGAGGCAGCTCTCTGCAGTTGAAGCAGAGCTTGAAGGTGCTGACAGCTGGAATGTGGGTAGGTGTTTCCTGATCACACTTCCCACAATTGGCCAATACTTACTCCCCTGATTGAAAGCGTATCTGAGCAGTGTACCTCCAGGCTAACCACACACACTGGGCTATGTGACTTGAGCCATTGTGCCCCATCTTATATACTTTCATCTATGGACTCATCTAGTTTATGTATGCTTCATGAGGAAGGCAACATTTTTGTCTTGTTTACCATTTTTGTCTTGTTCCTCAGTGGCACTCAATAAGAATTTTGTGCTAAAATGGCCCAGCCTTGCTTCCTCCTCCTTATTCCTATATATTCATTTTTCACAGAGAGGAAGGGAAAGAGATAGAAAGCCAGAAACATCAATGAGAGAGAGACATCGATCAGCCACTTCCTGCATGCCCCGCACTAGGGATGTGACCACAACCAATGTATATGCCCTTGACCAGAATCGAACCTGGGACCTTTCAGTCCCCAGGCTGACGCTCTATCCACTGAGCCAAATCAGTTTCGGCTCAATAAGAATTTGTTGAATAAACTGATCTAGAGATATATTTTTAAGATACTTTTCCTCCTGATGATTGCCAGAAACTCCTTTCCTTTTTGCTGTTATTTGTATTGGTTCAGAGGTATCCAGACCTGATTATATCACAATAAAAAATGGCCAATTTTGGGCGACATTCCCATTTATTCCTGGGGAAGGATTCATATACCTAGAAAAAAAAATTTTTACAAACTGAATGGAACTGATAGTAATAAGGTTCTACAAGGACGTATTATTAGGACAAAAATACTTTTTGATAGGGTAAATAATTTCTTCCAGCTGTAAAATACTTCAGATTGCTTTCTATGTTTCCTCATGATGATCTACCAGTTCTCAGTTACCATAATATCATCAGACAGGAAAACTTTGTGGGTGTCAGTATCACATGAAATCCTTTATTTTAAATTTTCAGTCATTACCCAGACTGATGAAGTTGTAATAACATGCACAGAAGAGGAAACAGCATGAAATAGATTGCAAACAACAGCCCAGGGGCACATGCAGATAAGTGTTTTGTTTGTGTTGCACAGGTTTAAAAAAATTGTTGCCAACATTTCAAAATTGGACAACTGTACCTAATTCAAAGTTCCAGCTTCTTTTGAATAAGGAGCTTAGAATATCCTGTAACCTTAGGTACACATGTCCACGGGCTGCAAATTGGTTGAGGTTGAGGCTATGTATCTATAGCCTCTTTAGATAGGACTTAAGTTCACCAATTTGCCACAATTTCACCATTCTATATTGCTGTATTGTTTACCAATTAACTAATTTTTGTTACTTAAGTCATTTGCAGTTCCTGTAAGTACTTAGCTGTGGGTCACTGCTGATGATAGCAGTTCTCAGAGAGGAGTATCTTGCAGGTGGGCTTTCACAAAGGCAATGCCAGGGAGTAGGCATTGGTGGAAACCCTATTGAGTTGAGTAGTCACCCTATTTAGCTGACTAGGTAGATGGAAATTATTAGGAAATGGAGGTTTGCTTTTATTATTTACTTGACACCCAATGCACGAAGATTCGTGCAAGAATGGGCCTTCCTTTCCCTGGCTGCCAGCACTGCCTTTGCTCAGGCCAGAGCCACCTTTCTGCCTTCTCATGCTGCCCAGAGGCCCAGAGCTGCTGGGGTGGTTCGAAATACCTGCATTGTCACCAATGGTGATACAAATGTCCTGCTTGGCATCTGTGTATGCAAATACTCAACTCCTGATTGGCTGGTGGCCATTGCGAAGGTACAGTCAATTTGCATCTTTTTGTTTTATTAGTGTAAATTTTATTATTATTTTTTGGGGGAAGATTTGCTTTTAAATACAATTGAGCACTTTAACTAGAGCCCATTTGATTTTAAACAATTATTCTATAGTATTTACTGATCACTGAGTGGACTATCGGTTTTCTTAGAGGGATTATGTATTCATTTTGCCTATATATGACTATTATGGGTAAGTAATAATTGTTAGGCACTATTTCAGAATGCTATTGTGTCATAATGTCCTATAGGATTCTTATCCTCACCTACTTAGGTACTGAAGCATAACACCACATAGGGAGTTTCAATTCCACTTCAGAACATTTTGCTCCATTTGACACTAAAGCCTTCGGCTCTTTCAATACCTTCTGATTATCAAATGTGGCTGACAGCTTTTACAAATGCCATTACTTCAGTTTCTTTTAATCCTTTTCTATGAGGCCTTCAGGAATAGCACTTCTTAGTACCCAGAACTGAAACACATATTTCTTGTTAAAAATTTAAAATATATAATTTTATTTAATTCAGAGATAAAAGGAGAGGGAGAGAGAAGTAGAAACATTATTGATGAGAGAGAATCATTGATCAGCTGCCTCTTGCATGCCCCCTATTGGGGATTGAGCCTGCAACCTTGGCATATACCTGGAAATTGAACCATGACCTCAACCAGAGACACAGGCTGGGCTCTTGTTAAATTTTATCTGTTCTCAATAATAGCCCCTCCATTTCCCACTTCAATGAAATGACTCATACCATGTATAGGAATCTACTTTGTTTAGAAAGAAACTTATATCAAGTGTTAAATTCAGGATTTAAAAGACAACATTTTGGTACCAGTTCAGGGCACTTATCAAGGTCTGTAATGATCTGTAGTTTGTCTAATATACACCAATAGATGAGCAAAAGGCCAGTTACAAAACTGATTTTTAAAATTAAACTAAGTCTGTCATTAGCTGACAGAACTATTAATAATAAAGTGTAATTTATGTAGGTGCCTCAATTTTTCACTTAAAAAATACTTATGACAAACATTAAATCAGCATCTTACATCTTTTTCCAAGATGGGTACTTTTCAATACTTTTCCATATATCAAATTGTGTGTATTGAGGCATGCAAACCAATTTAAAATCTGAAATCACTGTTGGGAAGATAAGTCTTTTGCAAAAAATGGTCTTGCTGTATATGAAAATGAAACAGAAACCATTTTCCATCCCATTTGAAAATCTTTTCTCAGTTATCTGTATCAGTGTCTGCCTCGATTAGGATATATAATTCAATATTAAGCTTTGGAAATTCAGTATAATTTATAGTGTGCTTACTTAAGTCAGAAGAAAGAACTATGAACTCAAATTAAAAGTGGCACATAATGGCCAATTATATTTTATTAAAATTGGGAAAATAAGAACTATTTAGAGTTTAGAAATAAGACTATTAGAAAGTAGCCCACAGAGATTACAGAGGCTGGGAGACCTCTGAGATGTACTCTTGGGGTTCTTAGATTCCATCTGATATTGAGTCTCTTCAGTTCCTTAACTGATCAGGCTTGTTAACTGATTAGTGAATTTAAATAAAAATGTAGAGCTATGGAGCAAGAAAAGAAAACTGTAGCAATGACTGTAACACTTGAATTTCTGTTGCTGTTTTTAATAAAAATTTAAAGATGGTAGAAACCAAGATGACAGCATAGGTAAACACCTAAACTGCTGCCTCGCACAACAATATCAAAACTACAACTAAAAGACAAAATGGACTCCATCTAGAACCACAGAAAAGATGGTGAGTGGAAATTCTACAACTAGAAGGAAAGAGGAAAGCACATTGAAACTCAGAGGAGCTGCAAAAGGCTGAGGTACAGAGACTTGCATGTGGGCAGAGAGGACGGACAGCTGAGTGCATGGGCAGCTGAGTATGTGGCTGGCTTCCTCAAGTGGGAGGAAGATGGAAGCTCCCAACTGTGCTGAATTCTAGTCCTGGGGGAGACTCTGGGAAGTCAGACCCATTTGGGGGAATCTGGACTGTCAGAAAAAGGGAAAGCACACTGAGACTCAGGGGAGCTGCAGAAGGCAGAGGTCCAGAGGTACACATGTGCAGAGAGGACTAACTGCTGAGTGCATGGATGGATGAGTACATGGCTGGCTTTCTAAAGTGGGAGGGAGACAAAAGCTCCAGACTGTGCTGAACTCCAGTTCCAGGCAAGTTTCTGGGAACACAGACTCATTCGGGGAGAAACTGGACTGTCTGGCAGCAGGTGAAACTTGAGGGCTGCTTTCTCTCAGAGGTGCTTGGAGTGATAACTAAGGGACACTGAGACCCAGAGGCATTATAAGGCAGGGCTGATGTGAAATCAAGGTTCTTTGCTCAGCCATGAGACTCCACCCCATGCAAACCCAGCACAGAGGCTTTTGCAATTTTGAAAGTCTTGTCTCATAAGGGTGCCTCCAGTACAGAAGTTCTCTCAGAGTAGACACAACTTATTCTCACGGCCAACCTGCCTGGAGGTCAATTCCTCCCAGTGATACCAACAACAATCAAGACTTAACTACAACAAGGTTGTACACACAGTCCACAAAGGGGTGCACCAAAAGTGTCTACTTCAGGTAACAGGGGGAGGATGAACCACTGGGTCCTATAGGACATCTAGTACACAAAGCTACTCTACCAACTCAGGGAAGCAGCAAAAATGCAAAGACAAAGAAACAGTCACAAATGAAAGAAATGGAGGAAAACAAATGACTGGATATAGAGTTCAAAACCACATACAGTGGTACCTCGAGATAGAAGTGCCCTAACATATGAGATTTTTGAGATAAGAGCGTCAAGCGAGTGATTTTTGCTTTGAAATATGAGCAACAGTTGAGATACGAGTAATCGCGTGGATCGGCCAGCTGCACACGACCCACCAGTTTACCGCGATTCAAGCATCTCATAGTTTCCCATGCCTCAAGGTTACGGAACAAATTAAACTCGTATCTTGAAGTACCACTGTATAGTTTTTCAAGAATTTCCTAGAAAAGGCTGATAAATTTAATGAGACCCTTGAGGATATTAAAAAGGAGCAACTAGAAATCAAACATACACTGACTAAAATAAAAATTATTATACAGAGATCTAACAGCAGACTAGAGGAATGCAAGAATCAAGTCAAAGATTTGAAATACAAAGAAGCAAAAAATACTTAACCGGGAAAGCAAAAAGAAAAAAGAATCCAAAAATTTGAAGATAGTCTAAGGTGCCTCTGGGACAACATCAAGTGTACCAATATCAGAATTGTGAGGGTGCCAGAAGGAGAGAGAGAGCAAGACACTGAAAACCTCTTTGAAGAAGTAATGTCATAAAACTTCTCCTACCTAGTGAAAGAAATAGACTTATAATTCAGGAAGTGAAGAGAACTCCAAACAAAAGAAATCCAAAGAGGACCACACCAAGACATATCATAATTAAAATGCCAAGAGAAAAAGACAGAGAGAGAATCTTAAAAGCAGCAAGAGAAAAACATTTCATTACCTACAAGGGAGCACCCATATGATTGTCAGCTGATTTCTCAACAGAAACTATGCAGGCCAGAGGGGAGTGGCAAGAAATATTCAAAGTGATGAATAGCAAGAACCTACAACCAAGATTACTCTACCCAGCAAAGCTATCATTCAGAATTGAAGGGCAGATAAAGATCTTCACAGATAAGAAAAAACTAAAGGAGTTCATCACCACTAAACCAGTATTATATGAAATGCTGAAAGGTACTCTTTAAGAAGAGGAAGAAGAAGAAAAAGGTAAAGATAAAAATTATGAACAACAAATATGTGTCTATCCACAAGTGAATCTAAAAATCAAGTGAATAACATAATCTGATGAACAGAATAAACTGGTGAATATAATAGAATCAAGGGCATAGAAAGGGAGTGGATTGACAATTCTCAAGGGGAAAGGGTCGTAGGAGGTGTGGGAAGAAACTGGCCAAAATTGTACACCTATGGATGAGGACAGTGTGGGGGGTGGGTGCAGGTAAGGGCAGAGGGTGGGGGTGGGAACTGGATGGAGGGGAGCTATGGGGGAAAAGGAGGAACAATAAAGATCTTTTAAATTAAAAAAATATTTAAAGATGGACTTGGAAGAATTAAGCTATTTTATTTCTCTTCTGAAAGTGGTAGGAGAAAATGAATATCTTCTATGGGCAGTTTATATCTCTGGTTTCCTGTGTGGCTTACACATAGTCACCCTCAAAGATTGCATAATCTAGTGGTTCTTTAGAAAAGTGCAAAGCCCCATATATCCATAAGTCATAGATGCTTCTCACATAAGAAGAGGTGCCTCATTCCTCTCTTCTTGTGTATTACTGGAATCAATTACTGGAGGAGATTAGGCAGAGGTGATAGTGTGTGACTTTTGAGACCAGGTCATGGAGAGGCATTAAGTCTTTCTTCTTTCTCTTTCACATCACTTGGTTTGGAAGAAGCCAACTCCCATGTCATGTTCAGCCCTATGGAAGGCTCATTGGATGAAAAACTGTAGCCTCTAGCCAACATCCAGCAGGAAACTGAGGAATCTGCCAAAAGTCATATCAGAGAGCCATCTTGAGTAGACCCTGAGCCAGAACCACCCAAACTTCTTTCAAATTCCTGTTTGACAGAAACTTGAGATAATAAATGCTTTTTGTTTTAATAAATGCTTTTTGCTAAGCCTTGGGTAATTTATGCTAATAAAAGGGTAATATGCTAATTAGACCAGGAGACCTTACAGGAGACCTCCCAGATATCCTTCTGGACAAAGCCATGGTGACAGGGCTGAGGCAGAAGTGGTTAGGGGTGATCAGGCTGGCAGGGGAGGGTAGTTGGGGGTGAGCAGGCAAGCAGAGGGGCAGTTGGAGGTGATCAGGCCAGCAGGGGAGGCATTTGGGGGATGAGCAGGCAAGCAGGGGAGGAGGAAGTTGGGGCAATCAGCTGGCAGGGGGAGACTTGGAAGTGAGTAGGCTGGTGGGGGAGGGGATGTTGGGGGCAACCAGGCCAGTAGGGGGAAGTTGGGGGCAAGTAGCCTGGTGGGAGGGGAAGTTGGGGGTAGCAGCAGGCTGTCAGTGGTGGGTAGTTGGTGGCAATCAGGCCAGAGGGAAGGCCAGTTGGGATGAGCTGGCCAGTGGGGAGGGGAGAGAGGGGGACACAGTTAGGGGCAAGCAGACCAGCAGGGTGGAGCCAGTTGGCAGTGATCAGGCGAGCAGGGGGGTAGTTGGGAGTGATCAGGCTGGCAGGTAGAGTGGTTAGGAGCCAGTGGTCCCGGATTGTGAGAGGGATGTCCAATTGCCAGTTTAGGCCTGATCCCTGTGGGGTCCCAGATTGGAGAGGGTACAGGCCAGGCTGAAGGACATCTCCCTCCCCTGTGCACAAATTTTGTGCACCAGGCCACTAGTCTATGTATATAAAAGCCCAATATACAAATTGTCCCTTTGGGAGTTTGGGAGACTGGGGGTTCGATTGCTTGCTATGAAGTGCACTGACCACCAGGGGCATTGTGGAATGAAGGAAGGCCTGGACTAGCATTTGGCAGGTCCTGATCGGCCCTAATTGCTGGCCAGGCCTAGGGTCCCTACCTGTGCATGAATTTTATGCACCAGGTTTTTGGTAGATAACGTAAGTATATAGACTACTCTGGGTAATGATAAAAATGTGTGTGTTTTTTTTCCAAGCAAAGTCTCAAACAAAAGAAAAATATGAGACTATAATAGCTGGTAATTTAATAGATTGAGAACACACTTGATTTTTCTATCTTACAGAGGAAAAGGCTCCAGCCTCATGACTTTTCTTTTTCTGATGGCCTGAATTGCTGCTATGCTTCCTAAATATCTTGTATCTTGTTAGGAATGTTGGGTTAAGTTGCTCACATTTGAGTTTTGTGAATAAAAAATGATCGAAATATGAAACTTGTTCATGTTTATGGTACAAATTTTTCTTGCTCTCCCAGAAAAAAAAAATTAAGTTTCTGCCTCCTTTGGTATATTTTAAAGAAAAAATGGAACATACTCAGAACATTTTTGAGGTGCAGTTTATTACTGATTTGGCTTAAATGGCACATGTTTACTATCTTCTTGTTCAAGGTTCAACATTCTTCATTAGAAATCCTGACCAAAAAAAATGCTATTTTAGCTAAGATACCACTGTGCATGAGAAGATTGGCAAATGAGACTATAAGATTTTTAACACAGTAAGAATTTTTTGAGTATTAAAATTTCCATTTCACTGAAGACATAAATCTAGAAATATTGAAAATATTCATTTGAAGAACACTTTTTCAAATAAATTTTATTTTTTCTTTATTATTATTATTATTATTAATGATGAAGATGACTTCAACGCCATAAGAATAAAGGACTTGTAATTTTCTAAGTCACTTTGGGTTTCCTATGTGCCACAATAACAAAACAAATTGGAATCAATTATTTGTAAAAAAAAATAAAAATAAAAATAAAAAATAGGTGTGATAATGTGGCTATGCCATAGTTAACTTTACAGTTTTAAGCTTTTACTAATGTTAAAAGCATAACAACCTTTGTTTAGAATTTGGGTTTTGAGAAGAATTAAAGTTTTATTATAATTTGATGTAATTTTTTCCTTTTTGTTAAAAAGAAAGTGGCCTTTTTTTCATAAAAATTGAAGGTTGAGAAAAGCATTAGCTTGGTAAATATTGCGTGTGTTCTTTTCTCTCAGAAATACAAGTCTAATAAAAAGAACTATGTGTATTTTGTGTGTGTGTGCTTTGGGATAGAGAGCACCATTGTTTTCATTAGACCTTCAAAGCGATCTTTAATAACTGTTCTTGACACATTTTGTTTCTTCCATTTTTCTTCTTTGGAGATTACTTTTAGAGATCACTGAAATTTGGCTCATATGTTTAGCTTTATTTTACTAAAAAATATATTCACTGACTAATTCAGATAAATAAGTTGGAAGGTTTTGTCAAGAACTATTTGTTTTTCTATTAAATATACATTATAAAATATTGAAGAAAATAGATAATTCATAATATTCTATGATGTATTCAAAGAAACAATGCAGTCTTAGCCATAAGAATGTTTTTATGCACATGTTTTCAAACTTCTTCTAGAAACATTTTGCCAATATTCTCTATTGGGAACAGTATCCATCCTCTATTAGTGACAAAAAGTGTCCTCTAATTGACATAAATACTTTGTTTCTTCAGAGTATCCCTTTATGTTGATGGCTTGTACCATCTTTTCTAATTTGAAAAATTGGTCTCCTTATAGAAACTGCAAGGGCTAACCAGTTTGTTTGTAATATAATGTTTAATAGAACTGTTTCTTCTATGTCCCTCTTCCTACTCAAAGGTCTGAACTCTTCCTTCTTTCTTTCTGTCCTTTTTTTCTCTCCCTCCCTTCCACCATGCCTTCCTTTTCTCTTAATTTCTTTCTTTATATATTTCTTCTAGCTTTCTTGTACATCCTTTTTAGACATTTCCAAGACTAATATATTTCCTAGAATCAGATAATATTACAGATTTTTTCAATAACTATTGTGAATAAAGTAGTAAAAATCTTTTAAATAAAGTTAATTTTATTATACTCAAGACATGACAAATAATTTATTGATAGTTCTTAAATTGGTAAAAAGGCAAATATTGTCTAGGGCCATTCTGGTTCATAGCTGAGTGGTTAAGCTTTACATACTTAAAGGGAATGTCTATTTAATGAAGTCCATATAAAATTAAAGTGAATAATGAAGTAACAGGCAATCTAAGATTAAAAAATATATATACCAGAACTTTAAAATAGTTATAAAATAAGGCAAACTTATTCTACAAGCTATATCTCTATATTAATTTCAAATTATTATTTTGCTGTAAGACATGCATGCGCACACGTGCACACACACACACACACACACACACACACACCAATACTTGGCTCTGCTTTTAGAATTCTCCAATCTCATTACTTGTTAATTAGGAAACATCAACAAAGTTTAAAGTGGTAAAATGTATCCATAATGGCATGTATAGGAGGAGTACAATATACTATAATATGACATACACCAATGGCTAAACATCTTTTCTCTATTTGTAATAAAGAATGTGATAGCATATAAGACACATTACAATCATGTTATTAAGAGTGACAACTTTAGAGATGGATCTGGGTTTGAATATAGGATCAGTCTTCAGTGACTCTAGACATGCCTTTAGATTGTCTAAGTATAATATTTTTCATGTATGCAAAAAAGATACCACCAGCATCCCACAGGGTAGCTAGAAACGTAGAATGAGGTAGTACATACACAACACTTATTTGAGAGACTGATATATAAGAAGTGTCCAACCATTACTTATTATTATTATCATGGTTGTTGTTGATAATGGAGGAAGTAAAATGTTGGATTGGGCATCTCTTCTTGCTTTCTGAGGAAGGAATCTTTGGTTGCCTGTGGTGCTGATGTATGCACAAGACTTTCATAAACCATGGATGGTCCTACAAATGTATTGGTTGGAAATCTCCAGAATTATGGTATATTTTCACTTCAGTTAAACATCTTGTTCATATTCCAGATTTGTTTGCTTGGGGAAGTAATAATTTGATAATAAATGGACTTGATCAAATAGCCTATCCCCTACACAAAAAACATGCACCAGAGAACCTGGCCAGAAAATATAACCCTAAATTGCTGCTGCAAAACTATTTAGTAAAAATAGTCAAAAGGAGTTATATGTAATGATGACTGGATGAAGGAAATGTAGTTTATTCATTCTGGTAGATGAGTGAATTTAATAGGTCTGTAGTTGTCAACAAATTGTCCTCATAGGTAGTAATAATCCTCTACGGGTTGATAATTATATTTTTCCACAAATTGTAGCCCTTCTATCATTAAATCCAAATTTATCGCTTCAGGAAAGGAACAGAACAAAGTGTCTAGAAAATGGAAATAATTGCTCAATGTTAAGGTTAAAGTCAGATTTTTAGAAGTCCACAGTGAGACAATGATCTTGAAAACCTGAATTTCATAAGGGAAAAAAATGTACTTTCTCAGAATTCTCTAAGTTAGTTTTCATATATAAACTCAAAGCCTAGAGAATTAAGCATAGAGAACACTATTGAGCAGATAAGATGAGGATGTGATGCAAGGGAAGTATTTGCTACCTTTTCTATCCTGGAAGGCATAGCCTGGAAGATAAATAGAACAAATAAGGGGTAGTAAGTCACAAGGGGATATCCAAAGTCCTACTCAAGCATCAGATGTTTTAGGGGAAGAAGAATATCCAGACAGATTAGAAATAATACAAGAATATTGATGTTGGTGATTCATTTTTCTGGGTATAGCTTAGAGGAACCCTCTATTTCATATGTCTCTATGTTAAAAATGGTAACCATTGTGGTCTAACAGTGGAAGAAAGACTGGAGATGGTACTTGGGAAGGTGGACATGAGCATCACTCAGCCTGGTTCAGAGAATGAATCTAAATTTTTTGGCTCCAGTGAAAGTATAAATTCTGGGAAAACCAGAAATGGGAATAGACCTGAGACTGACAAAAGGAGGCTGCAGACACAGGTATTGCTCAGCCACATGCAGCAGTATTGCTGGTAAACCTATGTTTAGCTTCATAAAAGACTGTCAACCTTCAAAAGTGCATTCCAACAAGTTTCTTTTGTTTTGCATCATGACCAGCAGCTAGTATTGACAGGTGCTTGGGTTGTAGCCATTCTTATAGTGGTATCTCAGTGTTTTAATTTGTAATTTCCTAATGTCAAAAGATATGAATCACTGTTTCATATACTTATTTGCCATCCAGATATCTTCTTTGATGACATGTTGGATAGATGTGTAGGGGAACGTGGACTCTGTGGGGTTTTTTTCTTCACTTCATAGAACTGTCTTCAGTTGGCAGAGCGTATTTCACTCCTAAGCGTATGTAGAAGAATCTTACAAAAACCAGCTTCACAAAACCTGCTGCTGATTTTACTCTGGGAATGTTGCTGAAGTTATTGACCATTCTCTTTGTGAAAGGCAACATGAGAAAAGCATTTTAGAATAAGTACTGAAAACACTAACTTACCACCAGGAACTGACAAATCTTCTGTTGTCTCAAAGAGGCATAACTGAGAGATTTTTATTTTTCATGGTCCTACAACCTGCTTTTATTTATTTTCTTTCTGTAATGATAGTCAGGAGAGTCAAAAGCTCATACATGCTAATGTTTTTGAAAAGTATTACATGAGACAATTCATGCAAAAACACTTAGCAGAATATTGGACACATAGTTATGTATTCAATAAATATGAACTATTTTACCTAATAATAGACAAACATGTAAATTGATTGTACCTCTGCTACTCCCACAGCCAATCAGGGTCGAGTATGCAAATTAACCTGACAAAGATGGGTTAATTTGCATATGCAGGCACGGAGCATCCAGGAGGGCAGGACGCCTTCTATGGGGATTGGGGGCAGGGCGGCAGAGGGAGCTACAGGAGTGGTGCTCTGACCCAGATTGAGGACTTTCAGGCTCCTGGGCAGCTGGGAGCGAAGCCAGAAGAAGAAAGGCCAATTCTTGCACGAATATCCTGCAATGGGCCTCTAGTTGTATATATTTACATATACAATTATTTTGTATGTATATTCTGGCATATATTCAGAAATGCTCTGTGGAAAAAGGGAGGGAGTGAAGAAAATCATTGCTAATGACAGAGGAGTTTTGATATCTATAGACAACATGTGGAGAGAACAACCCTATACAATGATCACATCTAATGATATTGTCATCTCTAAATTGGCTGCATTAAATGCCTGATGCAACTGTGTTGCACCCATGACTTTATAAATGCTATGTTCCAATCTACAGCAAGGCCTTGGCTGTGGGCTTTATTTGGTATATGAACGGCTGCCAAAAGATTTCTTGCTACGTCATGAGCTCTGAATAGCTATTGCATCATAGATGAGTTGCCTTGATCCATATCTCCTCTCACTCTATCTAACTTGTGAGCAATAACAGATGAGATTACACAGTAGTCAGGCATATAATTTTTGACTGTTTGCCTCTGTGAAATGTTAACAGGGCCATTAATACACAGATAACAAGGATATATTTGTTCTTGTGTCTCACATGGATTCCCCCCCCCGCCTTATATTAGATCTTCATACAAGTGATTCACCTTGTGTGACAATATAACTGACAAAGAATTGATGGTTCCTGTGATTCTTAAGTCATAAATACTTTAGGTGACTAAAGTCAACTTTCTCCCTGGAACCTTATTTCTATAATCTAGTATTCTACTCTAAAGAAATATTGAGGCAAAAACCAAGTAGAACCAGTCATTATAGCTGTGGGGACAAAAAAGGATTAAACTTTTAAAGAGAATATATTTGTTCAGCAATACAGTGAACATGTCTTGTTTAACTTGTATTTTTTCCCTGAGCAGTTTTATGGTTCAGTGAAATTGTTGTGTTGATAGAGGCCTGGGCAGGATGCTGCAGGAGAACAAGGGCATGTGACCCACGTTCTCTAATTTGGGACCCCTTGGGGGGATGTCCCATAGGGATCGGGCCTAAACTGGCAATTGGATATCCTTCTCACAATCCAGGACTACTGGCTCTTAACCATTCACCTGCCTGCTAGATTGTCCCTTACCGCTTCTGCCTGCCAACCTGATTACCCCCTAATCACTCCTCTGCCAGCCTTATCACCACCTAACTGCTCCCCTGCCAGCCTGATTGTCCCCAACTGCCCTCCCCTGCTGGCCCAATTGCCCCCAAGTGCCCTCTCCTGCAGGCCCAGTCACCCCCAACTGCCCCCCCTGATGGCCTGGTTGCCTCTAACTGACCTCCCCTGCTAGCCTGGTCACTCCCAACTGCCCGCCCCTGCTGGCAATACTGTGACCACATGGGGTAGCCATCTTGTGACCACATGGGGGCATCCATGTTGTGTACGAGGGTGTGATAGTTAATTTGCATATTACATCTTTATTATATAGGACTGGGGACTTGGGATGTTGATTATTGGTCTCCTCCTCCAACTCATTTTCTGTCATTTTACCTTTGTCCTTCTAGTTTCTTGGTCTCATCTCCAATTAATTTTTCTTTCATATTAGCCACTCATTTTCATGTCATGTACTTGACTTATTTTTTAAATTAAAATTTCTATCCCTGAAATTTGAAATGCAAACTTTCTTTTTCTCTCCTGCTCCTCCAGCTCACTTTGCTCAGGTATTCAAACTGCAATAGTTACTCAACTCCATCTTGACCTACAATTCATTGATGCCAAACCTTTACTTCACTACTGGTCCCTTTACCTTTACACTTGTTTATTTATTTATTTAATTTGTATCGCTCAGTATTTTGATCCATTATTATAATACTCACCTTGAAAAACTCTCAACTCACTTCTTCTATATTCTGATGATCACATTTGCTTTGCAACACCCAACCCTAGATGAACTCAGGCACATGACCTCTATGCCTGCACTCATATAGGTGAACACAGTGAAGGAATGGCATACAATAGGACTCATTGGTTTAATTCCACTTCGTTAGTTAGACTCTCAGCACTGCTTGATAATCCATTTTCTCTCTCTTACAAACTAAGTTTTCTCATTTATCCATGCAAAATATTGCATACAATCTCTTCTTAATTACCTATGGCATCTTTTTATGTATTGTCATACTCAAAATTTACAATTTAATTCATACACTAGTAAAAAAAATAATAAATCATTATGCAAAATCTGTTTTTCTAAACATCTTCAAAATTACTCCTACTTGCACTGTTTTTGTTAAATCTCCTGGTATAACTGAGGAAGTGACCCTTTTGCTTTCAAAGGCTGGTGTCCAAATGTAAGTTCTGGAATATACCTGCCCTCATCTCAAGTCCTTCTGCTTTTGTTATTCTCCCCCTTTTTCTTCTGCATCATCAGCTTCACATGCTGAACCCAATTACTCTCTAAACTCTCCCCTGCTCAAACAAAAGAAATATCTACAAACTCACTCGCTTGACCCCCACATCTGTTTGCATGGTTGGGTGCTTTTTTATGCCATTCATCACAGCATTATTTCTCCCTAGAGCTGTTTATATGTATGAACTACACTACCCCCACCCATTCTAGTTTGGGCCCTGCTCAAAAACACCATAGTTTTAGAGGTACCCTTTATCCAGCTGAGGACTTTTCTTTATTTATAGTTTGTTGAGTGATTTTATCATGATTTATTAGACTTTGTCAAATGCTTTTTCTGCATTGATTAGGATGATTATGTGATTTTTTCCTATAGTCTATTAATATGCTATGTTTTATTGACTCCCACTTCCTTCTATGAGGGCTTATGCTTCATTGATGGTTCACATCCCTCCCATCATCTTGCTTGTGGGCAGAAGAGGCAGGAAGGCTCCCTCATGGCTTCAGGGTGTCTGCTCATTCCAGGAGATCACAGATGCCTAGCAGCCTGGGCTATTGACTGCAGCTCCTAGTCACAAGGGTCTACCCACCTCTCTTTCATTTTTATATAGGGTGATCCCCAAAATGTATATAGACTTTAACAGCAGAGAGCTCAAGTTTGAAAATGAAATGTACTTTAATAAACACTGCCTTTATAATTATTCAAAGTTTGTGTATATATTTTTTAAAGGGACACCTATATGTGTTTGTTCCCCCAAGAAATAAATCCATGCTGACTGAAGAATCCAATTCCCAGTTCTATCCTCAAGCTTCCTCCCTATTATTTTAGAGCCCTGTCTGATTTTCAGTAGTGTTCAGAATAGTCTCTCTGAGAACATGACATTTGAATTGAGACCTGAATAATGACAAGTGGGCCTCAATAGGAAGTTGTGGGGAAAAGGGAGTTCTAGCAGCAGCCCTTTGGCTGAGAGTTTTGTTCTAAACCACGGAGAGGAAATTTTCTCTTGGGCAACCCTCATACTCTTCAAACTAGGTTTGAGGAACTTCCTTGAATCAATCCTTTTAGAGAATGAAATTGTTTTGTTTTGTTTTGTTTTGTTTTGTTTTGTTTTGTTTTGTTTTTCAAGCTCCAGTGAGATTAAGCTGCTGGTAGTTCTTAGGCTTGGACATAGAAAAACACTGGGAGACGAATAAAGGGCAGTAACGGGATAGCAACACAAAGACTTGCACAGCATAGAAATGACCACTGTACTCAATGAGATGAGCTCATATTATGGGCGGTGGTGGATGCAGGCTGGATTTCCTCTTCCTCTTAAATTAATAAGAATTAAAAACTTTATTGATAGTTAAGTCTTGTACAGATATGTAAAGAAGTAGGTTTATTTACAATTTCTAACTTAAGGTAAGTCATTTGTTCCATTTGAACAGCATAGTAAAAAAAGGTAATTGATTCTGCTGTATGCTTGTAAAATTTTCTAGCTTGCTGAGATAATTCTAATTCTGCTCTTCCCTTTCAGATGAAAGGAATATATTAACTCTAAGCTGTTCTCACTCAGTTCAGTAGCTGATAAAGAATAAGAAGGAAACAACTACAAGATTATATAATCAGAGATTAATGAACAAAAATTGAATAAAACCTCTCCCTGTGTAAAAAGAGAACTTATCTAGAAAATTTAGCTTTAACTCTTGTGGCTTTTCAAGCATTAATTTTAATCATCATGTTCTGCCCTTTACTTTTTAAAACCTGAAGTTAAATATATTCAAAGTCGTGATATAATTCAGGTAAACTAAAGATAAACTCAGAACTATATGTTGAACAAGGAAAAAAATCTCTACTTTCAGGTTATTCATAGTCTTGGGATTTTAAGGTTAGGAGCACATTAAGTAGCTACTAATTTTTTTCTTTAGGAAGTTTGTGCTGCATCTGAGACGAAGTGATTGTCCTTAGTCACTGTAACAGAACTTTTCTGGTCAACCTGCTCTCTTCTCAAGTTTCCCTGCAATTTTGATCATAAATCCCATTTTTCTGAAAAACATTCTCAGAACTAATTTTAGATGCTGAATCCACAAAGATACCCTAAGTGATATATCTACTCCATTCTGAATTTGAATAACACTAATGACAATGAGGATGGAAAATAATGATGAGTCATATATTATATTGTAAATAAAGTATCAATCAGTCTTTAAAAGTCATGAATTGGGGATAGTACTGGATTGCCACAATTCCAAGTTTTTTTTCAGAATAGGCACACATGGGACCATAAACAAGTACAGCAAACTGTTCTGGCAGTTGATATCACTACTAGGTATCTGGGAGTTATAGGAAAAAATACTTTAAAATTTAGGAAAACCTCTACACAAACAAATATAAACAGTAATATGATGTCTTTCATATATATATTAATATATGCTGTTTTCTCTTCTTTCTTTATTTTAAAAATTTTCCACTTGAACACATGGTTTTATTGATTTTAGAGAGAGAGGAAGTGAAACATTGATGTGTGAGTGAACATCAATTGGTTGCCTCCTGCACAGGCCCTGGCAGTGGATTGAATCTGCAACCTGGGTTTGTGCTCTGACCAGGCATCAAAACCATCACTTTTCACTATACGGGACAAAGCTCCAACCAACTGAGCCACACCATCCAGGGCTCTTCTTTCATATATTAAAGGTACAAGACATATTTGTTGGAGGCATGAATAAATTTGTGGTAAATATTGCAAATTTTCTTATTTTTCTAAAAGCTATTTTGCTAGAAAAAATAAATGCAATCAGTCATATACTTCCTAAAGAAAAATTTTCCCTTCAAATCAATTATATATATCAATCTCTTTGTGGCTTCTTTATGTTTCATTATAGAACTTCTGTTCAGCTAATCTGTAGTGGCTCTTAATCAGGGTTGTTCTATACTTTAGTTGTATTTTGATGTGCTCGTGGGAGAAGGTGAGTACAGCATTCACATAGTCTACTGCCTTCTTGATCAGAACTCAGTAAGTCCAATCTTTCTTTAGTGGGATTTTTTTTTTAAATCACTAAATGCTCTTTGCTAGAACACATAATTGAAATTATAATGTTAGTCAATGGTGATATATGCTTTTACTTGTATAATTTATAAAAAAAGACCAACATTTCTTTTTAGGGGTCCATTCTGTATATCTGCTATAATTTTTAAAAACATTTCCTAATCTCATGCCTATTTTAAAAATACAGTATTCTATTTACTCACCTATTCCACATTTCTCTCTAGCTATTCTTAGTTTTCTAACCCTACTCATAAATTTTGGTATATCTTTAGTTATATAGTTACATAAAAGAAAAATTGCCCTTCCATTAAGTTTCCTTTGCAGGAGGTCTAAAGAGCACAACTCTGCTTTTCAGGTGTCATATTTTGGCTACTACGTTTATTTTTCTCATTGTCACAGATCTCACTTTTTATGTGACTTTAATTAGACTTAAACATTTAATCTTAGGATTATCTTATTAAACTTATCTAAACTCATCCAATACTAATTTACACAAGGATATTTTTTATAACAGTAAATAAACTAAAAATGAATATATTATTTGTCCATGGTAACTAGCAGAATTTCCATGTTTAATCTGCAGGCATTTATTTCTTTTACTTCATAGCTATAATAAACAAGAATATATGTGGCTATCTCATTTTCCGTTAAAAACCTAGAAGATTTTTTTCCTATTTATCTATTAATATGAATATTGTCACTTCTTTTTAAGATTCTGAGGAAAAAAAGAGAAAACATCAAACAGCTAAGAGAGTTTAGGAGCTAAAAATTTAAGGTATAAAATGGAAGAAAATTTGCCAAGAATGAGGAGGAGGAAGTTAGGTAACCTTCTAAAGCAGAATGCAAAATTATCAGTTACATATCCTGAAAGCAAGGTATAATATTCATACTGTGGGCTTTACATTTACTGTGGGCATTACAGACACAGATTTTATTGAGTTGAAAATAGTATATGCAGGTGGGGAGGGGTATGTGCATTTAATATTCTTGTTGGCTTGTTTTAAACTGACATTTGAGTTATACAATCAGTTTCTAATTATTATGCCAGTAGAGGGAAGTGGTGAAGTAGGTAATCCAAAAAATAATTTATTTTTTGGCTTTCATTGGAAATTTTTGTTTATAGTGATATGGGTAAATTAGAGTTTTTTGGACTTGGTGCCTCTTCAAGCAAAATGTTTTATCCACTTCTATTGGCAAAAACATTTTTGAAAAAAGGTTTATCCTCTCAACCTTAATCCTGTTTTCCAACTCAAACATTGGAAATGCTAGGTTTGAGAGTAACACATATCACTCATTTTGAGTCCAAGCCGTCACTAGGCTATGTTTATCCCTCTTCAAGCTCACTGTCTATTTAATCTATATTTGCCTGATTAGAGATAAGCTGGTTTTGGCTTAGAAAATTGTTCCTTGTAGTTGAAGTATTGGCATAAAACCTCTACCATGTCTGCCTTTTATGCATTTCATTTATCTTTCTATTTCTATAAAATAATAGCTATAAAACATTTATTTTTAAAATAATACTTTTATGCACAAATAGTTTTAAAAATAACTCTATGAAGGATATACAATTAATAACCAATTTATCATTCCTTCAACATGTATGAACCAAAAGCCTGTGGCCAAGTGGTGCCCTAGGTCCTGAAAGTATTGCAGTTGACAAAAAACTGGAACCCAGCTCTCCATGAGTCTGTACCTGGAGACAACAGATAATGGATGCTTAGAACAGGTGATGAGAAGTAGAATAGAAAATAAAGCATGGGAATGAAAGCTATTGGATAGGACAATATTTTATTTTCTTTTTTGAAATATTTTTATTGATTTCAGAGAGGAAGGGAGATAGATGATGACAGATAGATAGATGATAGATGATAGATAGATAGATAGATAGATAGATAGATAGATAGATAGATAGAAATATCAATGATGAGAGAGAATCATTGATCAGCTGCCTACTAAACACCCTCCACTGGGGATCAGTCTGCAAACTGGGCCTGTGCCCTAACCAGGAATTAAACTGTAACCTTCTGGTTCATAGGTTGATGCTCAACCATTGAGAAACACTGGCCAGGCAGGATGGGACAATATTTTAGATAATGTGATATTTTAGATAGTTAATATAATAAGGAAATTAAACTTTAGGATATCTGGGGAAGATTATGTGCCTAAAAGGGAAAAGCATGTGGGTAGGCCTAAGAGAAGAAATAGCCCTTTGGGGAAATAGCACAGAGAGGGAGGCAATGAAGCTAAGTGATCCCAGGAGACTCAGCAGGAGCAGAGCCCTGATGTGGAGGGCCTGATAGGATATCCAAAGACGTAGATTTTATACCAAGTGGGATGGACCATATATCAGATTTTAAGAAGGGAAGAGGCATGATCTGATTGACACTTTTACCTACTTTATTTTATTTTTGTTTCTTTTTTATTATTGTTGACACTATTATACATATCCCCCATTTCTATTCTTTACCCTTCCCCACCTAGCCCCTACTTCCCTCTGGCCATCACTACACTGCTGTCTGTGTCTGTAGGCTATGCATATATATTCTTGGCTGAAAGTTTATCCAAGATCTCTCAGCAAATATATGATTCAGTATTGGTTCATGATTCACACAATAAGATGTGGTAATGAAGTTTATTTAAAGAGAAAAAGATTCTTTTTAATATTGGTGAAAACTTAGGTTTGACTTCACCTTAATTAAATCACTCATCTGTTACTAAATAATTAAAAAAGTAATTTCTGCCAACTACTTTGATAGCCTTTCTCTAACTGAAGGCAGGGAGTTTTACATCTCCTCAATGGGAATACAGAATTCTCTCATGTGAGATGACTCTTTCTTATGTTTCGGTGTGTATTAGTTTAGTAGGGTTTCCATAACAAAATACCACAGACTGGGGCAGGAGGGACAGTTTAAAAAGTAGAAGTTTATTCTTTCATAGTTCTGGAGGCTAGACATTTGAGATGAGGTGTTGGCAGAGTTGGTTTCTTCTGAGACATTTCTCCTTGCTGTATAGATAGCCATCTTCTCTTCCCTGTCTCTTCACATGGTCTTCCCTCTGCATGTGTCTGTGTCCTAATATCTCCTTCTAAAGACATCAGTCATATTGGATTAGGGCCCACCCTAATGACCTCATTTTAACTTAACCATTTCTTTAAAGATGGTATCTCCAAATAGTCACATACTAAGGTATGGGAGTTAGGACTTCAACATATGAATTCAAAAGAGGGCACAATTCAGCCCATAATGATGTGTAATCAGATTATAATTTGTTTGTTGGAACCCAAACTGTTAAATATTTTTTATTTGCTTGTTTCTTTTGTAGGTATAGGTAAACCATAATTCCACTCATTGCTGCTGAGGTTTTTCTTTTTGGGTAACCCATTCTTCCTAAAATGCTTATCTGAAGTAGAAAAAAATATATAGCTTGAATAAAATTTTCATTTTCATTTTTTGGTTCCAAAAAATAAAAGAGTAATATGCAAATTGACCATACATTTGTGATATCTATCAGCCAATCAGGAGTGAATATGCAAATTAACCCAGCAAAGACGGCTGGTTCATTTGCATAAGCATATGCCGAGTGGCTGGGGTAATGCCATGGTAATTACGCAGGCATTCTGCACTGCCCCAGCAGCTCCAGGCCTCAGGGCAGCATGGGAAGGTGGAAAGGCAGCTCTGGGCTGGAGCAAAAAGGCGGCTCTGGCCAGAGCAAAGGTGATGCTGACAGCCAGGGGGAGGAAAGACCATTCTTACACAAGTCTTTGTGCATTTGGCCTCTTAATATATAATAATAATCTGGCCATTCAGTGTATATCCTATATAATAAAAGGCTAATATGCAAATTGTCCCCTCTATCAGGAATTTGACCCACAGGCAGACCGGCCAACCGCCCATGTCCCCTCCCCTGGCCAGGCTGGCTGGATCCCACCCATGCACGAATTTATGCACTCATGGCCTCAAATACACACACACACACACACACACACACACACACAC
>JAAGEH010000480.1:12816819-12896902 GCA_011751065.1 Lasiurus cinereus
GTAGGCTATGCATATATATTCTTGGCTGAAAGTTTATCCAAGATCTCTCAGCAAATATATGATTCAGTATTGGTTCATGATTCACACAATAAGATGTGGTAATGAAGTTTATTTAAAGAGAAAAAGATTCTTTTTAATATTGGTGAAAACTTAGGTTTGACTTCACCTTAATTAAATCACTCATCTGTTACTAAATAATTAAAAAAGTAATTTCTGCCAACTACTTTGATAGCCTTTCTCTAACTGAAGGCAGGGAGTTTTACATCTCCTCAATGGGAATACAGAATTCTCTCATGTGAGATGACTCTTTCTTATGTTTCGGTGTGTATTAGTTTAGTAGGGTTTCCATAACAAAATACCACAGACTGGGACAGGAGGGACAGTTTAAAAAGTAGAAGTTTATTCTTTCATAGTTCTGGAGGCTAGACATTTGAGATGAGGTGTTGACAGAGTTGGTTTCTTCTGAGACATTTCTCCTTGCTGTATAGATAGCCATCTTCTCTTCCCTGTCTCTTCACATGGTCTTCCCTCTGCATGTGTCTGTGTCCTAATATCTCCTTCTAAAGACATCAGTCATATTGGATTAGGGCCCACCCTAATGACCTCATTTTAACTTAACCATTTCTTTAAAGATGGTATCTCCAAATAGTCACATACTAAGGTATGGGAGTTAGGACTTCAACATATGAATTCAAAAGAGGGCACAATTCAGCCCATAATGATGTGTAATCAGATTATAATTTGTTTGTTGGAACCCAAACTGTTAAATATTTTTTATTTGCTTGTTTCTTTTGTAGGTATAGGTAAACCATAATTCCACTCATTGCTGCTGAGGTTTTTCTTTTTGGGTAACCCATTCTTCCTAAAATGCTTATCTGAAGTAGAAAAAAATATATAGCTTGAATAAAATTTTCATTTTCATTTTTTGGTTCCAAAAAATAAAAGAGTAATATGCAAATTGACCATACATTTGTGATATCTATCAGCCAATCAGGAGTGAATATGCAAATTAACCCAGCAAAGACGGCTGGTTCATTTGCATAAGCATATGCCGAGTGGCTGGGGTAATGCCATGGTAATTACGCAGGCATTCTGCACTGCCCCAGCAGCTCCAGGCCTCAGGGCAGCATGGGAAGGTGGAAAGGCAGCTCTGGGCTGGAGCAAAAAGGCGGCTCTGGCCAGAGCAAAGGTGATGCTGACAGCCAGGGGGAGGAAAGACCATTCTTACACAAGTCTTTGTGCATTTGGCCTCTTAATATATAATAATAATCTGGCCATTCAGTGTATATCCTATATAATAAAAGGCTAATATGCAAATTGTCCCCTCTACCAAAAATTTGACCCACAGGCAGACCGGCCAACCGCCCATGTCCCCTCCCCTGGCCAGGCTGGCTGGATCCCACCCATGCACGAATTTATGCACTCATGGCCTCAAATACACACACACACACACACACACACACACACACACACACACATGGAGTGGCCAGATTATTATGATATCTGAATGCATAATAATCTGACCACTCCGTGTGTGTGTGTGTGTGTGTGTGTGTGTGTGTGTGTATGCTCAAAACTATACTGGGCTCTTTATATGTCCATATAATCATATAAATCACTGAGTAGAGTTTATTATACCTACTTTGTAAATAAGGAATCTGAGGCTTTGGAAAATAAAGTAACTTGCTTGGGATCACATCTCATGTAAGTAAAAGGAATTGAGCCTAGAACAAATTGTGTCAGATAGATATGATTTGATAGCTGCTGTAGGATGCCACAAAACAGTAGAAGCCAGCACCTAGAATTCTGTATCCACAAGGCTGGGGGTACTAGAGCCAATTGGCCAAAGAGAGGACCAGGCAGAGGTAATTCAGCAGGCAAAAGCACATCTAAATAGTAGGGCAAAAAATAATGCATTGAGATCCAGGGTATGGACAGTGTCATGCAAGCAGTTGACCAATAGGAAGCACAAGTTGCAAGGATCTCCGCTTCCTCCAAGGCCAGTATGGCAATGAGATACTCACATGGTCAGGAGCTCTTCAGAGATGGGCAAGAAAGGTCAGGATGATCTGTTTGTAGGCAGCATGCAATATACCCTCAGACAGCAGGTAGCTGGATTCTGGTCATTCTAAATCCCGGAGGCTGGGGCACTTGGCAGATAAAAAGGACAAGGAGCTATACAGAAATGCAGTTACCAATGCTTAGAACCTGGATGCAAAGGAGTTGATCATGTACCGGGGTGATTTGATGGAGCATTTAAGAATCGCTTCCTGAAGCTGTATTTCCTAAGGTGAGCTTTGTCCTTCTACTTGGGATGAAGCTGATACTACATGTGGGCTTCAAAAAGTGAGTGAAGCAGGAGAGCAGAAGTAGGGAGCTAAATGAAACAAGACCAAAACCCTACCATAGGAGTAAAAATACATTCAAGACTGATTACAAATACCTTTTAATAGTATATTGAGATATAATTAGTTATCTGCTCAGAAAATGTGGAGAAGCCAACATTGGAACAAGTTAAACTACCCCACTTCAGAGGAAAATTTAGCATCTACTCAGGCTCCTGGTTATGAGTTTTAGAGCCCCAGGAAAAGATCAGAATACAGCTTTTAATTCCCTTTGCCAGGAACATTGTGACCATGGCTCTAACTTGCTTTGTGAATATGTTTGGGACCCAAGCATAATCACATACATGTTTAATAGTGATTTTTTTAAGTATTGCAGAAGGGGCAGACAAAACAACTTTGGTGGTGGAATTTGCATGAAAAGAACAACAAAAGCACCAGCAGGGTGTACTCTCTTGCACCTGTTTGCAATTCACAAAGAACATTGAGGGGGCAGAGAAAGAAATTTCACAATGAAATCACAGCTCAGTAAAAGTTAGACAGGCTGAACACTGAAAAGATTATTACAATCCACATGTGAGAGATGCTTAAAGCACATCCAATAAAGTGCCAAAAACATTGTTATACCATCCACTTACCCCAAACTGAATCATCACCTTCCCTTTTCCTGATGACAGTATGTTCTATGCCTAATTAGTCACCTTTTGTTCAGCTCAATAAAGCACCCAGAATTTTTAACATTTCTATACCACTCGTCTCCTAAATTATATACTCAAATACACTTGAGAAGAATTTGACTTTGATGCCTTGAGAATATAGGAAGAGATATAACTATCTACCCCAGTAGGACATATTTTCTGGAATGCAGAAGTTTTGGGGTGAGTTTTTCCATGTTGAGCTTCTGAAAAAAATAAACACCAATTTTGCCAGCAATGGTCTCATTGAAGACCACATTACAAACTCAGAAATTATAGATTGGAGAAAGAGATTAAAACACCAAGAGGGGAACACAGGGAACTGCAGTGCCTTCCCTGCTGGGAAACAGGAGTGCCAAGCAGAATAATAGTGGAAGTAAAGGACCATTCTATTTTTCTTCTTTTTTTATTTTTCCTTTTTTCTATTTTTTTAATTTTTAATTTAAATTTTAAATTTTCACATATTTTAATTAAAAGAATATTGTTTTTCTTTCCACCTCAATTGACTTTACCTTTATAATTATTACATTTTTCTTTTAACTAGTATTATTAATTACTATTAGTACTTAACCGTTTTGGGAAAAAAAACACAAGTGTCATTTTGTTTTCTCTTTATTTTATTTCGGGATCAGAGTTCTACATTCTATTTTCATCTTTCCTTTAGCATAATTTTACTCCAACTCAACTCTACCTTTATGCCAACACATTCCTCCTAACTTTCCCCATTTTGTTGTCTTGTTTCTCTTTCCCTTTTTCAACTTTAGATTCTCCCTATTTTTTTCTTTACCTGGTTAAAATTTCACCCCATTTATATATCTAATTTAAAATCCCCTACTACAAGTCCACACAAACCTCTCTCTTCTTGTCTTCACTAGCCAAAAAGTTGTTTTTTCTCTATGTCCTTTTGTTGCTATTTGCCTGAAAAGTGATTATATCGATTTTTTGAAAATTTTTTGTGAGATTGTTTTAGTTTATTCTACTTGTTTTATTTTGGTTTTTGCTTGCTTTGTTTTCTACCTCTCTTTTCCCTCACTTCCCTCGATACCAGTTGCTATTTGCAATTTGCCTTAATCTCTAGGTACTGGTTGCTGGCCTTTATTGGGATTAGTGACTGTTCTATTGGAGTTGTATCCTGACATCTATATTTTGTTCCTCTTTTCTCTCTTACACACTTTCCTTTCTCTCTGACTTTTTTCTCTTCCTCTTTCCTTCTCCTTCTTCTCCTTTTTATTTTCTTATTTTATTTTATTTTATTGTTTATTCATTTATCTTTTATTTTCCCTCACTCTCCCAATTTGATTTTGGCATTTCTTTCTTTTCTTTTTTCCTTATTATCCTCTTCTTCTTTCTCTATTTACCCCTAATTTGTCCTTCATTGGTGGTCACATTATTTGTGATTATTAACATCTTGAATACATTTCTACTCAGTGCCTTGTGTGCTGTACCTGGTCGTGTTCTAGTTTGTGCCTTTCAATCAATGTAGGAGAGAGAACTACATAACCAGACACTCAGAGAAGAAAGAACATGGGCAGAAAAAGAAACAGCCCACATAAGACAGAAAGGCAGGTTTCACCAGAAAAGGAAGTAAACAAAATAGAACCAGAAATAAGCCTACCAGAGACAGAGTTCAGAGAAGTGATCATAATGTGGTTGAAAAGAATGGAAGACAAATTTGACAATATGAGGAAGAGCCAAGAGGAAATGAAGAAGAACCTAGAGGAGGTGCAGAATAAACAAGAAGAAATGAAAAATGACATCACTGCTATAAAGAACTCAATAGAAAGCATCAAAAGTAGACTAGAAGAAGCAGAGGACCGCATCAGTGAGCTAGAACACACAGTAGGAAAAAATACCTAAGTACAGCAGCTTCTAGAAAAAAAAGTTAAAAAGCAAGAGGAGGGAACTTTGGGATAACATGAAACAAAACAACATCCGCATAATTCGGGTTCCAGAAAGAGTGGAAACTGAACAAGGATTAGAGAACGTTTTTGAAGAAATAATGACAGAAAATTTCCCCAAAATAGAAAAGAAAAAACCCACACAAATCCAAGAAGCTCACAGAGTCCCAAGCAAAATGAACCCCAACAAACTGACACTGAGGCACATTATAATTAAATTGGCAAACACCGACGACAAAGTAAGAATCTTAAAAGCAGCCAGAGAGAAAGAGAAAGTTACCTACAAAGGAACCCCCATAAGACTAGCTACTGACTTCTCAACAGAAACTCGTCAGGCCAGAAGGGAATGGAATGAAATATACAGAGTCATGCAAAGGAAGGGTCTGAATCCAAGAATACTGTACCCTGCAAGACTCTCAATCAAAATTGAAGGTGAAATCAAAAGCTTCACAGACAAAAAAGAACTATGGGAATATATTACCACCAAACCAGCAATGCAAGAAATGGTAAAAGGTCTGCTGTAATAAAAAAAAGAGGAGGCGAAGAAGGAACTCGGGGGTAAGGACTAAAAATGGCAACAGATAAGTACTTGTCAATAATAACTTTAAATGTAAATGGATTAAATGCTCCAATCAAAAGACATAGGGTAACCGATTGGATAAGAAAACATGATCCATATATCTGCTGTCTTCAAGAAACCCACCTTAGGAAAAGAGATGCACACAGATTGAGGGTGAAAGGATGGAACATGGTATTTCAAGCAAAAGGAAATGAAAAAAAAAGCTGGCGTTGCAATACTTATATCTGACAAATTAGATCTCAAAGTGAAGGACATAACAAGAGATAAAGAAGGGCACTTCATAATACTAAAGGGAACAATCCAACAAGAAGAAATAACTCTGGTAAACATATATGCACCCAATATAGGAGCACCTAAATACATAAAAAAACTCTTGGAGGATATTAAGGGAGAGATTGACAGCAATACAATCATAGTAGGAGACTTTAATACCCCACTGTCACCATTGGACAAATCCTCTAAACAAAAATTCAGGAAAGAAACATCAATCCTAAATGACTCACTAGAACAGATGGAATTAATTGACATCTTCAGAACATTTCACCCCAAAGCCACAGAATATACATTCTTCTCCAGTGCACATGGGTCATTTTCAAAGATAGATCATATGTTGGGTCATAAGAAAAGTCTCTTCAAATTCAAGAAGATAGAAATCATATCAAGCATTTTCTCAGACCACAGTGGTCTGAGAAATCAACTATAATAAACACAATAGAAAGAAATCGAACACATGGAGACTAAACAGCATGCTATTAAACAACGACTGGGTAACCAGAGAGATCAAGGAAGAAATAAAAAACATCATGGCAACAAATGACAATGACAACACAACAATACAAAATTTATTGGACACAGAGAAAGCAGTCTTGAGAGGGAAGTTCATAGCCCTACAAGCCTACTGCAAAAAAACAGGAAACAATGGTAATAAATTACCTAAACCTACAACTCAAAGAGCCAGAACGAGAGCAATAAGAAAAGCCCAGTGTACTCAGAAGGAAGGAAATAGTGAAGATTAGGGCGGAGATAAACAACTTGGAGACCAAAGAAACAATTCAAAATATCTACAAAACAAAGAGCTGGTTCTTTGAAAGGATAAACAAGATTGATGGACCCCTAGCCAGGCTCACCAAGAAGCAAAGAGAGAAGACCCAAATAAACAAAATCAGAAATGAAAGAGGAGAAATAACAACAGACCCTGTGGAAATACAAAGGATTGTTAAAAAATACTATGAACAACTCTATTCCAACAAATTGGACAACCTGCAAGAAATGGACATTTTCCTAGAAAAATATAACCTCCCAAACCTCAATGAGGAGGAAAGCAAACATCTCAATAGTCCAATAACTATGGAAGAAATTGAAGCAGTAATCAAAAAGCTTCCTGCAAATAAAAGCCGGGTCCAGATGGCTACACAGGAGAGTTTTACCAAACATTCAAGGAAGAATTAAAACCTATCCTCCTCAGACTATTCAAAAACATTCAAGAAGAAGGAATACTACCAAACACCTTCTATGAAGCCAGCATCACCCTAATACCAAAACCAGATAAAGACAACACAATGAAAGAGAAATATAGGCCTATATCTCTCATGAACATAGATGCCAAAATCCTCAACAAAATTCTAGCAAACCAGATCCAGCAGTACATCAGAAAGATCATACACCATGACCAAGCAGGATTCATCCCAGGAATACAGGAATGGTACAATATCCTCAAATCAATAAATGTGATATATCACATAAACAAATTGAGAGATAAAAATCACATAGTCATATCAATTGATGCAGAAAGAGCATTTGACAAAATCCAACACCCTTTCTGATAAAAACTCTCAGCAAAGTGGGAATAGAAGGATCATACCTCAACATCATAAAAGCCATATATGATAAACCCACAGCTAACATCATACTCAATGGGCAAAAACTAAAACCATTTCCCCTAAGAACAGGAACAAGACAGGGATGCCCACTCTCACCTCTCCTGTTCGACATAGTACTGGAAGTATTAGCCATTGCAATTAGACAAGAAGAAGAAATAAAATTGGAAAAGAAGAGGAAAGCTATCCTTATTTGCAGATGACATGATATTGTACATAAAAAAACCAAAGAACTCCATTCCAAAACTAATTGACTTAATTAATGAATTTGGCAATGTAGCAGGATACAAAATTAATGCTAAGAAGTCTGTGGCATTTCTATACACTAATAGTGAAATTATAGAAAGAGAAACTAAAAAAACAATCCCATTTACCATTACACCAAAAAAATTAAGATACCTAGGAATAAACCTAACTAAAGAGGTAAAAGACCTTTATGCAGAAAACTACAGGACACTGAAAAAAGAGATAGAGGAAGATGTTAACACATGGAAGAGCATACCATGCTCATGGATTGGAAGAATCAACATCATTAAAATGTCCATACTACCCAAAGCAATCTACAGATTCAACACACTACCCATTAAAATACCAATGACATATTTCACAGACCTAGAAAGAATTCTTCATAGATTCATCTGGAACAAAAAAAGACCACGGATAGCTACAGCAATTCTGAGAAGGAAGAATAAAGTAGGTGGGATCTCAATACCAGACTTCAAGCTATACTACAAAGCAACTGTTCTCAAAACAGCCTGGTATTGGCACAAGAACAGACATATAGACCAATGGAATAGAATAGAGAACCCAGATATCCACCCAAACCACTATGCTCAATTAATATTTCACAAAGGAGGCATGAACATTCAATGGAGCCAAGATAGCTTCTTCAATAAATGGTGTTGGGAAAATTGGACAGATACATGCAAAAAATTGAAACTGAACCACCAACTTACACCATACACAAAAATAAACTCAAAATGGATACAGGACTTAAACATTAGAAGGGAAACCATAAAAATGCTAGAGGAATCCACAGGCAGCATAATCTCAGATATATGCCGAAAGAACTTCTTCACTGATACTGCTCCAAAGGCAATGGAAGCTAAAGAAAAAATAAACAAATAGGACTACAGCAAAAGAAACCATCAACAAAACAACAAAACAACAAGAAAGATCACTGTATGGGAGAACATATTTGCAAATGTTATCCCTGATAAAGGTTTAATCTCCAAAATCTACAGCCAACTTATACAACTTAATAAGAGGAAGATAAACGATCCAATAAAAAAAATGGGCAACAGACCTAAAAAAAAAAAGAAAAGAAAACAAAAGAAATTATAGATTGGATAATAGAAATAAGTTTGGGTTTCTAGACTCATGTTTATCGAGGGAAGATATTTTGGAGGTATTCCATATTGGTAGGATTTATCTATCTTTTCCTAGCTACATGAAACTGGAATAGGTATTCAACCTTGCCAGTCCCAAAGTTCATCCTCTGTAAATTTTTAGGAGGAAATATTTATTTCAAGGATGTTGCAAAGGTTATATTAGCTAAATCATTAAAAGTGCTTAACACTGTTTGAATGTGATAGGATGTGCTCAACCAATTTTTGAGATATTAATAAAATATTAATATGATTTTCATTAATATTATGTGTACTTGGAAAACATTAACAAAATACTACAGTAGAGTGTCAAAGGGTCCCTGAACACCAAGGCTCCTCTACAGTCCAGAACTTAACCTCTTTAAACTCCTACTTGAACTCTATAATTCAGCAAAGCCGACCTATTCATTATTCCCTGTAACCGATGCACACATGGTCACATTCAGCCTTCTACTCTGCTCCCTTTCCTCATCTCAGTAATTCCTTCCTTCCTGTCCTCATTCAAGCTACCTCTTCCATTCTTCTCTCATGTTCTCTTGAATATAAAGGTTCTTTGTCATTTCTTTGGTATTTTAGATATAAAAAAGTAAATAATTAAAAATTTTAAAAGGCTATGAATTATCTACCAAAGTAGCCTGTAGAGTTTTTGTGGGCATATTATTTTATTTTTAGGGAGAGAAAAGGGTAAGGGATAGAGAAATAGAAATATCGTTGAAAGAGAAACATTATCCATCAGCTGCCTCCTGCATGCACGCTACTGGGGATGGCACCCACAACCCTGGCATGTGCCCTGACTGGGAATCAAACCAGTGACCTCTTGCTTCATGATATGATGCTCAACCACTGAGCAACAACACCAGCCAGGCTTATTCTTTTTATCTCTTGACACTAATCACTATAAGCCACACTCACAACAGGCACTACTGATGATGACACAGCTTTTAGTCCTAGCCTGTAAGAACTTTGAATATTTCACTTATCTCATTTTTGCTTATTTTCCTTGTCTTGGAAGAATTGGTATCCCAGGTTTGAAAATCTGTTATTTGAGTAGTGGTAGAATAAAATATCACACAAATGCAATGTCTGAGAATTATAATTACATAAGCATTGAAACAAAATATTTATTGTGTCATGTCTTGCTTCTCAGAGATACTTTTTACTGATCAGTAACTTTATATTTTAAAAAGTTAACTCAAAATGTAAAATATTGCTAAAAACTTTCTTTGAACTTGAAATACCTTTTTAACCTAAGGTGGCTTAATTTTTTTTTTTTTGAATAGAAAGAATACCAAACAATGTCTGTATGGAAAATTTTTCTTGGTGGTACCACAACACCACCTTTCATGGAATATGCATGTTTGAACCACCATTTCTATCAAATGAATGAGTAACCCAAAACCATCATGATTCCTAAGTTGATGGGCACTTAATAGCCTTAGAGCAGTTGCCAACAGCTTCTGATTTGAGGTGCTCTTGGGAAGTGCCAAAGTATCAGATTCAGCAAACTGACTTACCATAACTGACTTTGCCAGGGACTCAATCTTTGTGTCCTTTCAGCATTCGTGTACTGAAATTGCATCATCAATGTAACGAATTTGGAAGTGGGGCCTTTGGGAGGTAATTAGGTCAGGAGGATGGAGGCCTCATGAATGGGATTTTAAGACACCAGAGAGCTAGCTTTCTCCATCTGCCCTCTGAGGATACATCATAAAGTTGGCTTTAAACCCCAGCAAGCCTTCTCTGAACTGAGTCATACTGTGAGGAATAGGTTTGTATTGTTTGTAAGTCACCGAGTTTTTTAGTATAATTTTATTATAGCAGCCTGAGCTGACTGAGGCGGATTTCATTATCTGGTAGCCACCAGGAGTAGAGAAATCAATTCTCAAAAGTTCCAGAAGTTTTAATTGGCAGGATCTACTTTCCAACATATGAAACAAAATAATATCTTTGTGGATCTTTTTAAGTTCATATGTATACCACCAAGGGATATCTCCTATTCTATGGAAGGATTCTGGACCTTTAGTTATGAGATTGTCCTTTGGGTAGTTCACTGTAAGCAAAGGTCCAGTAAACAACCTGACCTTTATTTAATTGGGATCTCAGGGCACTGGTGTTAAGATATTTTACTTAAAGGAGCTTTGGGCATCATATTATTTTTCTAAAGGAACACACTGGACAGATCCACAATGCTTGTATATGGAAATTAAGGTAAATTCAAGGAACATAAAAGCCAAGCATATGTCAAAATCAAATGGTAGGACCTAGGGATTTCAAGAAACTTTTATGGAGAATTTTAGCATCGATTTTCATTCCCCTTGGGAACCACCTTTGGCTGATTTATCAACTTTAAAATTTCCCAAGTATAGGGTTTTTTTTTTGTTACTGTTTTACCAAGTTTATCTTAAGCCAAAGATTCTTGGGATAAAATAGGAGAAGCAAAAATGATGTGCAACAGCCTTGAAAAGCATCCTAGGACTAAGTAGTGTTCCGACCTTTGAAGTCTACTTTAAAAATCAAAATGGAACAGATACTTTAAAAACACAACTTCAAATCTGCTGAAATAGAATGTGGAATAAAAAGTGAACATCATATTTTCAAGGCCAGTGCATTATTTGTGAAAGCTACGTTGAAAAGAAGTATATACAAAAAATTGGTTATGGCTTTCACTAGACTACATAAATTTGGTGGTTTTTATTACTATAACTGAGTAAGAATTTTTAAAGTATGTGTCATGTTCTTAAACTCTATGAAAGAATGTAAAAGTGTATAAAATATAAATTCTATTCTCATTCAATTGAGAATCTTGTAGAATGAGAGGAGACCCACATAATAGTACTAAGTCAGAACATATTTCCAGCACATCTGCCTCCATATTTTTAGTGTCAACTTTTATACATTGAGTCTCACTTCTGTTATACTTTTCAACATTCTGTTATACTACCTCCTTCTCATTACTTTATCTATACCCTCTCATAAAATTTTTGCTTATTTTACTTTTTCCCAGGAATCCCACTATCTTTAACTTTATATTTCTTTGGCCAGGTAGCTCTTCTCTTAAAATGTTCTTATTCAGGACTGCTTATCATTTTCCTTTTACAGTAGTGTCTCCTTCCTCTTTCCCTCTTGTCCATTTTCCATACTGTGTGTAGCTAGATGTCTGGAAAGCATCCCTATTGAATTAATTTTAAAATGAGATATGAATGGCAATTTAACTAACTGCACTCTCCTCAGTTTTTTTCTCCCCAATAACGTAATCCTCAACATCAGAATTTTAGATAGAGTGAAATATCGGGACAGGACCCTTTAAAAATCACACCATTTAGATTTCAGCTAACATTTAAAATTTATCCTGAGCAGTGAGGTCATGTTGGCAATCCTCAGGAAACACCATTGTCATCTCCCTTTTCACATTGCTGCTTGTTTTAGTCTTTCCCATATTAAATAAAGCAGAATGGACCTTCATAAGAGTTGTCCAGAGAAAAAGAGGTATGACTCAGAACTTCAGTCTTTATCTTTTTTAGTCTTATTTATATATTTGGTACAGATATACAATGTCAGTTAATATACACTCTGCTGTAACTAAACAGGAAATCCAACAGAAAAAAACACACACATAAATGATAAATGAATGATCTCATACAGTTGTTAATATGGGATTAGGGTGATAATAATGAATATTCTTTATTGAGATTATATTATGTCAGGGATTATTTTAAGCACCCTCTATATATTGACTCTTTTTCTTGATAGTAACCCCTAAAGTAAGTATTAGAATTTTCTCCATTTTACATATGAGGAAACTGAGGTATGGGGGTGTTCAGGCTCCTGAATTGGTTATTTCTGTGGCCAGTGATGTCATCAAGGACCAGGCTCTTTCTATCTCCAGGCTTTGCCATCTTTAAGGTATCAGTATTTTCTCTTCCGTTCACTAACCTAGTGATTGCAAAATGACTCTAGTAGTTAAAAGCATCATGTCCACACAAAGCAATATCAACAGTAAAATAAAGGAACATTGGTACCTTATGTCTCCTGTTTTAATGGTGAGGAGATTCTTCTTGGCCAGAATTTGATTACATGTCTATACTTCCCTTTGGCAAGAGGACACTATTACAACAACTTGCTTTGACCAATGATTTGTAATAAAATGGAGCTTGGGATATCAATTACCATGGCAATCGTACACATCTTCCATTGTGAGTGCTCAGGATAACCTAACGATATTGAGAAATCACTATGGGGAAGGCAAACATATACCTCTGGCTATAAACTCAAGATATTTAGATAACTTTAGGTCTATTTTCAGCAAATTTTGATTTGATTTACCCTGACACTCATAATTAGTTATGTTTTGTAAACTTACCAAGTATAGGCATTTATATGAACTACACATCAATTGCACAATTGCCATGGAACACAAGTATTGTGCCTATCATTAAAACTTATATCATATTAGAAAGCTGTGGTACATTTACATAATGGAATACTATTCAGCTTTAAAAAGAAGGAAATCTTAGTTTTGCAACAGCATGAATGGAACTGAAGAGTATTATGTTAAGTGGAATAAGCCAGTCAGAGAAAGACAAATACTATGATTTCACTTATATGTGGAATCTAATGAACAAAATAAACAAGAGAAACAGACTCACAGAGAACAGACTGACAGCTGTCAGAGGGAAGGGGGACTTGAGGACTGGTTGAAATAGGTGAAGGGATGTAGAAAAAATACCACTCTCAAAGACACAGATAGTAGTATGATGATAACCAGAGGGAAAGGAGGTGGGGGGGTAGAAAAGGGAAAGTGGGGATAAATGATGATGGAAGGAGACTTGACTTTGGGTGGTGAACACACAATACAACATATAGATAATGTATAAAAAATTGTATACCTGAAACTGTATACTTTCATTAACCAAATGTCACCTCAATAAATTAAAAATAATTTAAAGCTTATGTCAAAAAGTCTTGAGATCAAATGTATCTTGTAATATAGTAAACTCAGCTAATTTAAGTTGATTTTTCATAGTCTACTGCTTATATAATTTAGTTATCTTTTTGTAACAAACTTAGTATTGTGAGGAAGATTTTTCATTTTGGTTTATAATGCTTACTGGATAATTTAACATGTTAGTGTGTGCGATTCATAAAGTTAAACAAAGAAGTAAGTTGCATGAAATTTAACATGTAAAACTTTAATAACATAGTTCAAATTTGGGAAATTTATGTTCTTTAATAATAGCTCTTCCTAGGATATGACTTAGAACTTTGATGGAAAAGAAAAGTAGGCTGACTATAGATGGATTTAAACTATCTTAAATTAAACTTTTTACTACATTTAAAACTCAGGTGAAAAGTTTTTATAGAACTCATATGAGAGTTCAACAAAAAGAAGTCTTTCAAAGGGAAATCTAGAAAAATATTATGTCTCTAAAATATTTAAGCACACAACTTCTTCTCTAGAGGGACAACAGTTCAATAAAAATATCATACTTAATTTTGCTGACAGTATTTTGTTATCATCAAGCTTTTTTTTCCTCACAGGTCCTTCCCTGCTAGGCAAATATATCCTCTAAGTAGGTTCCCACTATTCTCTCTTCAGTTCTAAGAAGTTTCTGCCTTTTTTTTTTTAAGTTTATAATCAAGAGGAAAAGGATTTGGACAATTTAAGGAAGATTTGGATTTATTAAGACAACTTGTAACAAATTTAAAGGAAGAGCTGAATGGTCTAGTTTCTGTGAAGCAGAAAAACATAGACTTCTTCCCTGAGGGAAGACTTTAATTAAGGTGGTTTGGCACCAATGATTTCAGCTCCTACATTGCAGTGTTCACAAAATAGTGAGTCTCCCTAAAATGAAAATGTTTAAAACAAGAAATGCCTGCCTGGAGGTTGGAGAGGAGAGTCCTGACAGTTGCCCATGATACTCTTTTTAAAACGATGCTTTTATGACTTAACTCTTATAATAGGTATTTATAAATTTTCTACCCAAGCATCCTTGCTACCTTTGTATTGAACATTTTTTTTATTTGTTCTCCCAGGTTCACTCCTTACTTCTCTACATCATACGTTGTGTCTAAAGAAGCTAAATATGACAGACTTTATTGATGTCTGCCATTCCCTCTAGCTTCCAGCAAAATTGGACAAAAGGAGATTAGAGGTAAAAAAAAAAAGCATGAGGTCAGGGTGTTCAGTTCCCTGGCTCTCTCCCTAATGTGTTTCTATTGATTGGCTGAGGTCTTTTTGCAAAAGCTGCAGATCCTAATAAGCATCCCCCTCTATAGATACATATAATATCTTCATATTTCCTCAACTATAGCCTATCATTTACTCAGATAGAGGGGCATTACCAGTTTCCATGCTTTACAAGATGCTTTAACATCTCTTATTTTCCTTAGCCCTTCCCATAACTTTGCAAATATTACTCTTGTTTAATTCTTCTCAATTACTCTTTTGGATCTGACATTCAAACCTGCTGAAGCTCTAATACATCCCCCTTCCTAAGAGAATAGTTTGCTTTGGGGAATTCCCCTCTGCTATGGGGAGCATACTGTTAGTGTCATCCGCAGCTAAAGCAGTGTGTCATAATAGACTTCATCAATCAACATAGTCACATGTCCCCTTCCCAGTGATTGTTCCAGGAATGGGCAGTGACCCAGCCTAAACAAGGTAGCTCAAGCTTTCCCATGACTACATATTGGCTCCGGTTGGGGCAATGAGGACACTCAGGACTTTTGTTGGATGTTTGGGGAAACAAACTTTCTCTCTTCCTGATGTGAACAATACATAAAATGTCTGCCTAGCCAGTGTGGCTCAGTGATTGAGCATCAACCTGTGAACCAGGAGGTCATGGTTCAATTCCTGGTCAGGGCACATACCCAGATTGCAGGCTTGATTGCCAGTGTGCAGAAGGCAATCAATCAATGATTCTTCCTCATCATTCATATTTTCATCTCTTTCTCCCCCTCCTTTCCCCCCTGAAATCAATAGAAAATCTATCTATCTATCTATCTATCTATCTATCTATCTATCTATCTATCATCTATCTAAAGGCTAAGTGGTATTCTACATACCAGCCAGTAGGTATGATGCACACTGAACACCAGGAGACAGACACTCCATGCAGGAGCTGCTGAGCTGTGGTGACTTGGCATTGGCAATCTGGGTGATGCACCTCAGAACCAGAAAGTAGGGAGCCCAATTCCTCACACTCCAGGACCCCTTAGGGGATGTTGGAGAGCCGGTTTCAGCAGATCCCTGCTGGCTAGTTCGAGGGACCCTGCTCTAGTACCACCCCAAGAGAAACTGGCCTGGGAGGGACTTCAGGATGTTTGCCCAGTACTGCTCCACTGGCCATCTTCTAATTAATTTCCTTTCAATGTGCAAGAATCCATGCACTTGGTCACTAGTTTATAAACAAACAAACAAGCCTTTTTTATTGCTTACCTATTCCACAAACAAGGTAAGCAACACTAACAATGAATCTAACTTATGAAGGAAAGAAGAACACAGTGAGTTTTAGGGAAAGGCAGATGAATCTCTAACCTTTTCAATGTTTTCGGCCCCAAACCTTCCATCCCCCCTTTTCTTGAGGTGTAACAAACATTTAGAAAAGTGCAAAAATTATGACTACACACCTGATGAATTTTCACAAAGTAAACATGCTCATGTAACTATCACCCCAGGCAAGAAACAAAATATTCCAGAATTCTAGAGGTACCTTTTATTAAAATTAGTCACTAACACCAAAGATCTTTATGCCTTTTTTAACTTTATTGAAAGAGAATTATATAATACATATACTTTTATGTATCTGGTCACTTTGCTAAATTTGTGTTTGTAAAATAATTCCTGGTTGTTAGGAATAAATGAAGTCCATTCATTCACTCTTTAAAAAAGACATCTTTATTGATTTCAGAGAGGAAGGGAGAGGGAGAGAGAGATAGAAGCATTAATGATGAGAGAGAATAATTAGTTGGCTGCCTTCTCCACTCCCCCTATTGGGGATCAAGCCCAGAACCTGTGCATGTGCCCTTGATTGGATTCAAATCTGGGACCTTTCAGTCTGCAGGCCAAAGCTCTATCCACTGAGCCAAAATGGCTGGGGACATTCATTCTTTATTGTTACATATGATTCTAATATAAACCATAATTTATTAATCAATTCTAGTATAGATAGACATTTGACTAGTATGTAGTTTTATAAATAATTTCATACTACGTTTATACTATTACAGACTGTGAGTACTGTTAAAAACATTCTTGCATGTGTCTTTTTTATTGAGATATAATTGACATATAACATGTAAGTTTAAGATGTACAGCATTGCCTTTATATATGCAATATGATTACTACAATACTGTAAGATAGCACTTTTCATGCCACATATTATCCTTTTTTTGTGTGTTGAGAACATTTTTAAGATTTTTATCTTTTAGCAACTTTGAAGTTTATAATATTGTCAACTATAAGAATTTGCTATACATTAGATCTCCTCTGCACTTCTTTTGATGAACAGGCATATGGATTTCTCTTCAATATATACCTATGATGAAAATTGTTGCATCATAATATATAAATATGCTCAGCTTTGGTAGATATGTCAGGGGGTTTTCTAAAATGGTTATCCCTAATTTTAATTCTACAACAGCATATACAAATCTTGGTATGTGTATCTCTTTATGGTTTGAATTTACATTTCCCTGTTGTCTAATTAAGTTGACCCCTTTTTATACAGTTGGATTTTTTATATTCTCTTTTAAAATCTTTGGTCAATTTTTAAAACTAGGTGCTTGACTTTTTCTTTTTCATCGTGTGTGTGTGTGTGTGTGTGTGTGTGTGTGTGTGTGTGTGTTGGATAGCAGTTCTATCCTGTTTTGCTAGAGAATTTGACCTTTAGTTAACTTCCTAGCTCTGTTTTTCAGGCAACCCAATAGGGGCAAAAATGACCCAAGTCATGAACTGCATTGAATTGGGACAACTGTACATAATGAGGTTGGTAACTCTTATAAATGAGCATGTCCTTTGCAGAGACCGTAAAGACATGCCTTTTATTTTTGTTACAAGATATTTCAATTTTCAGTACTGAGGCATTTAGCTACAGTGGATCCTGTATCCCATCACTATACCTGAACTGTCCTGCTCTGTGTATTGCTTAGAAGACACCCACAGGAGAGGGTGCAGCCCTGACAATACACTTCATGATAAACGCACATGAAATATAGCCTATTAAGTTTTTAAGTCTGATTTTTAATGGAATCTAAGAGGACCTTCTGCTGGGAATAGTGTAAATTGATTAACAGAAATTAGTTTTAATGTTAATTTTCATCAAATTTTTCTTAACATCAGTGCTTTTGTATCATCTTTAAGAAATCTTTGCCAAGTTTGTGAATATATTTACTTATGTTGTTTTGTAAAAGCTTTATTACTTACCCTCCATGTGTAAATTTTTGACCTATTTTGACTTTATATTGCTATATGATGTGATGGGTTCAGGAATTAGTTTGTTCCCATGTGGATATTTAAGTGACCTACAGTTCTTGAAATAGATCATTCTTTTTCACTTTACTTTGTTGTAAATCACATGACCATATATGTGTGGCTCTGTATCTGAACTTTATCTGGTCCACTGGTTCTTTCCTTTTTTAAATCTTTTACCCAAACCATCATTAGATTTATAATACATTTATACTAAGTCTTGGTAACTTGTAGTGTAACCATTTGATTTATTGTCAAGATGGTCTTTACTATTCTTGTTTTTTTTTTATTTTCATATATATTTTACTATCAGTTGATTAATACCCATAAAAACCTACAGGGTTTCTTTATTGATATTGAATGAGTACTATGGGCCAGCATGGGGAAGATTGTCATATTTCATGCATTAAATCTTATAATGCATTAAACCATGGCATCTCTGTTCATTTATTTAGATTTTTGATTTTTCTTATTAATATTTTGTAGTTAATTTTCAGAGTAGAGGTCTTACATATGTTAAATTTATCTTTGAGGTCCATACTTTTTTATTCTATTAAATATCAAACACATTTCTGCATTTACTACAATGTTGTAAAATTTTTTTCATTAAAAAATTAATATGGAAATGTACAAATGATAAGATACTTCTGCACTCTAGACATGCAATCATTTAGTATTTATGTATTATCCTTTTATATATGTTACTGGATTTGATTTGCTCATACTTTAAGATTTTATATCTATGTGCATGAGAGAGACTGATTTATAATTTTCCTTTCTTTTAGTGGCCGTACCAATTTTTGGAGCAAGAGTTTGCTGGCTTCATAAAATAAATTGGGAAGTTCATTTTTTTCCCGCATCTCTGAAAAATTTTGTACAATGTTACAATTATTTTTCTTTAACAGTTTGGAGAAATTTATTTATTAAGCCACCTCGGTCTAGAATTTTATTTATAGGAAAGCTTTTATCCGTTCAATGTCTTCCATGCATAAGTAGATGTTCAGATTTTCTATTTCTGTTGGTTCTTGTAAGTAATGTTTTTCAAAGAATTTTTCAACTTTTTCTATCTTGTCAAATGTGTTTATGCATAGTGTCATATAAATTAACTCATTACTCTTTAATGTCCATAGGAGCAATCATGGTCTCCCCTCTTTTTTATTCCCAATATTCATCATTTGTGTTTCTTTCTTTTTTTCTTTTTTCCTCTCTTTGTCCCTTGATAAATCTAACTAAAATTTGACTAATTTTACCAATCTTTTTAAAGAAACTATTTTAACTGCTGATTTTCTTTGTTGCATTTTTGTTTATTATTTCATTGGTTATTATTTTTATTATATCCTTTTGTCTACTTTCTTTGGTCTTGATTGCTTTTCTTTTTCCAGCTTCTCTAGATGGAGACTTAGATTAATAATTTCCTTCCCATCTATAACCAAGACACATTTATTTTGTTTTCAGTTCCTTGAAACTAGAGGGGAGGGATTCTCAGTAGCATACTCCAGCTATATAGCACAGCATCTCCATTTTCAGTGCATGTGTAATTCTTGTGAGAGCCTTGTTAAAATGCAGATTCTGACTCATTAAATTTAGTGAGATTCTGCTTTACCGTAAGTTTTCAGATAATTCCAGTGATGATGCTATTTTGAGGACTGTACTTTGAAAATCCTCAAAGTGACTTAGTGGTTGAGCATTGAACTATGAAACAGGAGGTCAGGGTAAAAATTCTGGTCAGAGCATATATCCAGGTTTGCGGGCTTGATCCTCAGTGTGGGTTTACAGGAGGCATCTGATTATTTATTCTCTCTCATCATTGATGTCTTTGTCTCTCCCTCTCCCTTCCTCTCTGAAATCAATAAAAATATATGAAAGAAAAACATCTAACTCTGGAAAAATCTACCAACAGAAAAGGGCAGAGTTGCTTGTATCAAAAGATAAATGAACTATGAATACTATGAATCCATATTTTTATTTTTTATGAAGAAAATATTTCATAGCTTTGAAGGCTGTTTTCTTTTAAACCAAAATTTTAATGTATTCACTTAACTTTGACATTCAGAACCTATTTTAAAAATTTACTGACTCTGGCTTTTATAGCTATATTCTGGTTGGCTAGGACCCCTAGAACATAGAGTCTCTCTTTCTTGTCAACTTGAATTAACAAGATTGAAGAGCAAACTCCAGGGACCATGTAGAGTACCAACTGCTAAGAATAAATTGTTTTCTGAGATAGAAATTAGTAATAGCTGTTTCTTTCTCTTTCCTCCTTTCCTCCCTCCCTTCCTCTCTCTCTCTCTCTCTCTCTCTCTCTCTCTCTCTCTCTCTCTCTCTCTCTCTCTTTTTCTCGTGTGTGTGTGTGTGTGTGTGTGTGTTGGGGAGGGAGTTAAGAACACTTAACATGAGATTTACCTTCTTAATAAAATTTTAAGTGAATAATACAGTGTGTTAACTAGAGGCCCAATGTTGTACAGCTATTCTTAATGAAGTTCATAAGTGATAATTATTAGTCAATGGTTGACATAGCTAATCAGTGTGAATTAGAGCCTGGTAGATGAAGAAGAAGTTGATCAATGAACAGTTAAAAACTTAAAAGATGGGATTTATTGCAGTGCTATTAAGCATAAGGTAAAGTGAAACCTAAAGGACTTTTAGCAAAGGAGGGAGGCCTTTGTAGAATCACGATGGGTTTACTTTTGACAGGACCTATGTGGTAGGCAATGTTATGGTAAATATGGTCTCAACAAATAGCCACTTTATAATTCTTACTAACAGTACCCTAATAGCTTGTGGGAAATGCACCTGGATTAGCATTGTTTGGTGGAATCCAGTTGACATACCCAAACCTGGCTGCATGAGTCACTCAGATACAATAAGGGCTGATGAATCCTAATACTTGAACAGCAAACACCTTTTCTTTCTTTTATTATGTGGTGTGGGAATTAAGACTTAGAAACAGGGGTCACTGTCTTTGTGGTTATTAATGGACACCCTAGAGACCACTGTACAAAGGCTGTGGTTGGAGCTCACTCTGTAGGAAGCAGACTAGAAAAAATGAGTCCTGAACATGTTACTTAAGCCTCTGGAAAAAATATCATAAGAAATAACCCTGTTCATAAAATGTTAATGAGAACAATATATTTTCTTCATTGTTTAAATCAATTTAAGGTGAGTATTCTAAAAATTACATTATGATCATAAATGATGAAAATTGTTACAGTAGATAAACTATAAAAGAATGGAATGCATCTAGCTCTCTTTTGTTAAATATGTGCATTTAAATATAATTTGTTTTTTAATTTAAATCATTTTTTATTTTTCAATTATAGTTGACATGCAATATTATATTAGTTTCACATGTACACCCCAGTGATTAGACAGTATGTAACTAATCAAGTGATCATCCCAATAAATTGTGCCCATTGGAATATTATTGACTATATTCCCTATGCTCTAACATGAATATTATGTAACAACCAATTTGTACTTCTCAATAACTTTACCTTTTCCTCCATCCCCCCAACCTCTGTGCCATCTGGCAACCATCAAAATGTTCTCTGTGTCTGTTTCTGTTCTGCTTGTCTATTTATTTAGATTCAATTGTTAATAGATATGTGTTTATTGTTTATTTTATTGTTCATATTCATTTTATCAGTGACTATATAATATATGAGAAATCTCAAGAGCAATCTAATAAAAGCAAATTTCCCAAGGAGAATTATGGGTGCCCTGAATTGGCAGGAAGGAGACCAGCAAGAAAATACTAAACAAAGCAGTAGCTGAACTCTATAGGGAAAGAATGACTTGGGACACAGAAAAGGGGAGATGAAAACCACTTAGTGAGCTGTATCTCTGACAGTAGCAGAGGGCATATTCCCACAGAAACTTTCATCAGTGACCTTTGTAAATTGAGACTAAATCTTCAGAATCCTGGATTTGCCTATTACAAAATATATTATTTGCCATTTTAAAACATTGTTTCTTGTACATTATGGAAATGAAGTTAGCCAGTTATGGAGTTGGTCAATTTATTGGGGTGTTCTGGCTAAAGATTTTCGCAGGATTTAAGATGGAAACCAGATCCTACAGAATGATGACATGTCCACAAAATAATCCAGGGGCTCCATGGCAAGGTCTCTCCAATTTAAGGGTTATAATACATTTCACAATGTGATGTGGATTACTTCTAGGAACAGCTACAAAATTTTGGCCTCTGAGGTAAATATTGGGGTGTTGTAAGACCCATGAGAGAATCACCTTGTAGGGCTGAGAATCCTCTGTGACTGCCATGAAAACATTTTCTCCCTTTTAGTGATATACTGGGGACTGTGAGTATAGAACACTTTTGTAACAGTAAGCTTCACAGACATCTGGATATTCCTTCCTGGATGATAAAATATTTTATCTGAAAAAATGGAAAAGACTATTTATCATTGGAGGATACCCTCATGATACTAGCTCTTAATTGGAAAAGATCAGTTTAGTTTTTTAGGCTTATAAAAACAAGTAAACACATAAAAAAAGGAGAAACATATTCCAAAGAATTTATAAGATCTTCCCTAAGGAGAGGAATAAAGGCACTGACAGTGGCCAGCAACAACCTGCAAAGATACCTGCATAGGTGCAGGCTCTCAGTGATGTGCCCCAATCAATCACTCAAGGAACAGCACCCACTTTGAAGTCATAAATGATTTGCTAATTGGAGAATGTGACCTTTAGGCCATGGGGAGTGTTGGTAATTGACTCCACACTTGAAAAAAACAAACACACATGCACAATATCCAAATCTCTTGAGCTATACTCTGTTTTGCTGCTCTAATGTTTTCATACCCTTGTGGTTAGAATAATCAAATTAACATACAGTGTCCCACATTTTCTTAATCTTTAGCTTAAATTAATCCAGCCAGCCTTGATTCATATAGTTTCCTGGAATTTTCATTAAACTTCCCTACTGTGCTGCTGCCTGCCAAGGGAGGTACCACTCTATTCATTTTCTGACCAGTTATGGACTTTTAATTGTGACTTATTTAAAAAAATGGTAGATGACTTGCAGAGTCTTTATTGATGTTTTTTCTGGCTAATTGATCATACTTCCTCTTAATGAATCACTTTTCCTAAAATCCAAGCCACCTTGTTTATAACCTTCCTCCTGAAATTTGGTAGTTTTTCCAGAATTATGATCCCAATGGACAACCTCTACTACCAGGTTTCTAAGACACTTTCTCTTGGCAACCTACTTACCCTTATTTTGAAGTCAATGATAAAGCAGTTCAGTGTATCCATAAAGAACAGGATAAGTATAATAGACAGCAAAGCCATTTTAGGAAATTACTGACAAATGAAATAGACTCATCTCAACTGGCCCACTTTCCACAACTCTAGAAATCAATTAGTGTGTATGCATGTATTCAATATTATCTATTAGAATTCTCTGTATATATTCTTTCATACTTTCCTTGGAAATGCAGGTTTCTTTACTATTCAATATTTAAATTTAGGCTCTCTGAATTTGATCACCTTCCATGAATCTAAAATAATTACATAAAGGTGAGATCCTATTTTCAAATATTTTCAATAACATATGTAACAAAACATCTAAATAAGAATATACCAATATCATGCAAGACCAATTACCAAAGTGTCAAAAATGAATAAATTACTCGACCAGTGTGTTTCAGTGGTTGAGCATTGATCCAGGAACCAAAAGGTCAGGGCACATGCCTAAGTTGCAAGCTCAATCCCCAGTTGGGGGCGTGGAGGAGGCAGGCAATTGACAATGTTTCTCTCTCTCATCCATGTTACTATCTCTCTATCCTTCTCCTTTCATCCCTCTAAAAGTCAATATAAACATATTTTTAAAAAAATGAATAAATCAAGTAAAAATAAGCATCAATTATGTCAACCAATATGATCTCTAAGCTAATAAAAAAAAGAGATGGTAAGGCAATCAGAGCTTATTAGGGCATAGTGGTGGGTGTGACCCTTCTGCTCTCACTTTAGAAAAAAAATGTTTAAAAGGGGCAGTTAAGCCAGGCTTTTGGCCTAGTACAGCCTCTGTCACCCTTGCTACACTTTTGGGTCTGTGTGCTGATATACCCCTTGCTCTGCCCAATGCATTTTTCTGCAATCACACTGGCTATCACCTCTGCCTGAGAGGGCTGATCCTCCCCTTTCTCCACAGAAAGCACATAGCTGGAGGTGGTATCAGCATGCCTCTGCCAGGTCCTGAAGTCTACTTTTCCTGGCAGCTGGGACTCTGGCTCTCTTGTTTGATATGTATGCAGCCCATCTGTGAGTGGATGGCCCCTGCTGAGTTCGAGAGTTCACTCAGCCATGAATGATAGAAAGAGTATTCAGAAGGCACCTCTTGCTCCAGATAGAAAAGGATGAGTGTGCCTAGACCTTACTAATGTCACTGGAACCAAATTAGTGCTGAGCTCTGGGATGATGGAGATGTTGGCATTTCAAATCCATTTGCTAGGGATTGGGAAGGCACAGTTCCTATGTAAAGTGCTTTACACAGCTACTTCTTGGCATAGGTAAGAAAAAAAAATAACTTAAAAGAAATGGTGACCATTGATGGAAAAATATGGGGAAATGATTTAGCTGTACTACTGAGAATTTTTAGTAAATAGTTTTTCCAACCTTTTAATCTATATTGGTTCTTTGCCTCTGCATACAATTTTCCTAGAAGCTAATGCATTTTGAGAAAATTATTCCTTAATGCAATAAGCCCCATTCTATTTAGCACAGCTTGTTAATAGAAGAGGCTGTACTCTGTTTCTATAATCCTTCATATGACTTCTATGTCTCCATATGAGGCCCAAAGCATCTGGTATCTGCTTCAATATTTTACTGGAAATTGGCTCTTCTTCTCCCGTTTCCTATTTTTCAAAATTTTGTCAAAACCAGAGTCATCTTTGCAATTCCATTCAAATGAAACCTGCTACATTTCTAGTTGGAAATTTTCTGAATATCATTCAGTTTTTTCTTTACTGAAATGATTGACAACTCACTAAAAATCTATTCCTCCCTTGGCTTCATTCATTTTATCCTTTCTAGTTTTTTCCATACTTCAGTGATCATGACTTTATGGCCTATTCTTTGATCATGAATCTCTTATAAACTACTGTGAACAAGGCATCCAGTCTTAGCCTTGTTCCTTCTATTCTTTGCATATTACTTTTTTCTTCAATCATTAAATATGTATTGAGCCCTTCTTATAGACAAATTCCATTCTAGATGCCCAAGGAAAGAGACACTGGAAATATTTTAATAATAAGGCCAACAATATATCCTGGTGGATCCAAAATGGAGTGTAAGACAAAGATAATTACAGATGACTCCAAAGATTTTGGTCTGATCAACAGGAAGGATCCAGTTGTCATTTGATGAAGGCAAAGAAGAGAGAAGAGAATTTATGCATGAAAAAAAACCTAAAGGTTCAAATAGATTTGCAAATTTAGTATTTGCTATGGGCTGAACTGTTGGGACTCTCTGCAATGTATATGTTGAAGCCTTAGTGTGGTGGTGTTTGAAAATGGGGGCTTTGGGAGGTCATTAGGTCATGCTGATAGAGGTCCCACGATGGGATCTGTATCATTAAAAGAGGAAGAGGACCAGCCCTTTTCTTCCTGTGTCATGTGATGATATAGCTAGAAAGCAGCCTCTGTCACTAGCAAGAGGGCTCTCACCAGGAACTGAACTGGCTGGCACCTTGATCTTGGACTTCCCAGCCTCCAGAACTGTGAGAAATCAATGTTTGTTGTTTAAACCACCTTTTTAACCTGAACTAAGACAGGATTTCTTCTAAATGTTTAGAAAATAGTTGAAGTGATCTAAAATAAGATATACATTTTGTAGTCTTCAGAATAGTGACAATAGTGTTTAGTGCTTTGAGACAGGTTGAAATCACCAAAGGAGGGAGTATAGATAGAGAAGAGAATGGAACAATGCAAAGCACTGTGCTATGGAGGATCCAGCATTGAAGTGTTTGGAGGAGGAGAGGGGTCTGCAGAGGAGAGTAAGAAGGTACTTTTGAGGTAGGAGGAAAGCCTAGGTATTTGGTGTCTTGTGAGCCAAGTACAGCAAGCAAGAAAAAGTGACCAGATTAAAATTTGGTTGGTCCAAATATAAGAACAGAACTGATCACTGTTTTAGTCGCGGGAAGTATCTTGGTTGCATTACCAAGAGCTATTGTAATAATCCTTACCAGAGGATATTTTTCCATTGATTTTTTTAAAGAGAGTGGAAGGGGGAGGGAAAGATAGAAACATTGATGTGAAAGAAACACATCAATTAGTTGCCTTCCTTATGTACCCTGACCAGGGCCCTTGCCTGGGAGGAGCCTAAAACCATGGTACATGTCCTTGACAGGAACTGAACCCGAACTCTTTGGCTCACAGGTTGATGAGCAAGAGCAATTTTAGTGGGGATAAAAGTGTCACAGGAGTGAGATAAGAAGACAATGGGAGGAAGGAGTTGCAAACATGCTGAGTCACTATGCTTCTTTCTCTTCCATTGTATGTATACACACTCCTAGCTATTAACTTTATACATATATCGCAGACTTCTCTGTGCCAGTTTTCTTTTCTTTTTCTTTTTTTTAATTCAATCTTTATTATTCAGATTATTACATTTGTTTCTCTTTTTTTCCCTCCATAGCTCCCCTCCATCCGGCTCCCATCCTTCCCTCTACCCTTACCTCCCTCCCAGTGACCTCATCCATAGGTGTATGATTTTTGTCCAGTCTCTCCCTGTATACCCCTCACCCCTTTCCCCCTGAGAATTATCAGTCCACTCCCTTTCTGTGCTCCTGATTCTAGTATATTCACCAGTTTATTTTGTTGATCAAATTTTTAATTGACTTAATTTTTAGATTCACTTGTTGATAGATATGTATTTGTTGTTCATAATTCTTTGTCTTTTACCTTTTTCTTCTTCCTCTTCTAAAAGAGTACCTTTCAGCATTTCATATAATACTGGTTTGGAGTTGATGAACTCCTTTAGCTTTTTCTTATCTGTGAAGCTCTTTATCTGCCCTTCAATTCTGAATGATAGCTTTGCTGGATAGAGTATTCTTGGTTGTAGGTTCTTGCTATTCATCACGTTGAATATTTTTGCCACTCCCGTCTGGCCTGCATCGTTTCTGTTGAGAAATCAGCTGACAGTCGTATGGGTGCTCCCTTGTAGGTAATGAACTGTTTTTCTCTTGCTGCTTTTAATATTCTCTCTTTGTCTTTTGCTCTTGGTATTTTAATTATGATGTGTCTTGGTGTAGTCCTCTTTGGATTCCTTTTATATGGTGTTCTGTGTGCTTCCTGGACGTGTAAGTCTATTTCTTTTACCAGATGTGGGAAGTTTTCAGTCATTATTTCTTTAAGTAGGTTTTCAGTATCTTGCTTTCTCTCTTTCTCTTGCACCCCCACAATTCTGATGTTGGTACACTTGAAGCTGTCCCAGAGGCTCCTTACATTATCTTCACATTTTTGGATTCTTTTCTCTTCTTGCTTTTCCAGTTGACTGTTTTCGCTTCTTTACATTTCAAATTTTTGACTTGATTCTTGCCTTCCTCTAGTCTGCTGTTAGGTCTCTGAATAATATTTTTTATTTCAGTCATTGTATGTTTAAATTTTAGTTGGTCCTTTATCATCTCTAGTTGTATCTTTTTCATCTCCTCTTGGGTCTCGCTAACTTTATCCAACTTTTCTAGTATATTCTTAAAAAACCTTATAAGTGTGGTTTTGAACTCTATATCCAGTCATTTCTTTTCCTCCATTTCTTTTGTTTGTGATCCCTTCCCTTGTCTCAACATTTTCACTATGCCAGGAGAACTTCTGTGATGGATTCAGCCTTATGATACCAGACTTGCAAATCCACAAAAGCCTCTCTGTTTAGCTTGGGATGGGTGGAGTCTCAGGGCTTAATGGACCGCCTTGCCTTCCAGTTGGGCCTGCCCTCCCCGGCCCCTGAGTCTCATGTGACTGGATAATTGCTGGAGAGTCCCTGTGCACGCCCACGCTCTCTTGCAGTGCCTCTAGACTGCTGCCCCTCTGGCTCCCCTGCGCTCTGGGGCCATATGAGTCTGGGTCCCCAGGTTTTCGCCCGAAATCGGGGTTTGTGAAGTTAGAAATGGCACAATTGGGAGGGTCTGTCTCCCGCCCACTTGCGAAAGCCAGCGGCACAATCAGCAGTCTGTCCCCTGCGCGCAGGGCTGTGTGTGCCAGCAGACTTCCAATCTTTTGTGTCTCCCCTAAATTTCCTTGCACTTCTCCCCCCATATGAGTTTCGGCTGGATCTGGGGTTTAGTGTCGTAGGATAAGGGGTTCAATGTCATTGGAAGTCTCCGTTTCCCTCCCACCAGAGAAAGCCAGCCAGGTTCTCAGGCACCCGCTTTCTGCATGTGCGCCTCTCCATACCTCAGCGTTTTGCAGCTCCTCTGGGTTTCTGTGAGCCCCTCTCTTTCCTTCTAGTTGTAGAATTTCCACTCAGCCAGCTTTCCTGTGGTTTTGGATGATGTCCGTTCTGTCTTTTAGTTGTAGGTTTGAAATTGTTTTGTGAGGCAGCAGTGTAGGTGTTTACCTATGCTGCCATTTTGGATTCTCTCCTCTGTGCCAGTTTTTAAGTAGGCTGTCAGAAAATTCCACCAAACACAAGTAAATCAATTGTCTTTGTCTTCTTATTTTGTCCAACAAGAGTTATTCATTCATAGGAGTCAATTTTCAGTTCATATCTCTCCATTGTCCATACAAAAGGGCATAGGCATTTATGTTAGGCTTTATGTGCCTGATCTTAGTTCAAAATCTCACTAATTTCATTTAATTTTAGAGTAAAAGTACAAAGTGACTGAAGTCCTGAGTTTCTTTTCTCGGGAGAATGATGAAATGATGAAAACATAAAGAGAGTAAAAACAAGGAATCCGATTTCTATCAACACATTTGTGCTAATGTCTCAGGCACATTAAGTTTTAGTTGAAAATAGGACATTGATGTGGAAAAGGTAGAGATGTGATTTCAGAGGTGAGTAGAGGTCAGGTAGATGTGAAAATATAGATTTTCTTTACGAAGTTGGTCATAAGTAGCTAACAACTATGTAACTAACAGGTGAACATTACATCCAGAGCACAAATTTCTACTTTTGTAAGTCATTTATAGAAATAAAATTACAAAGAGAATTACTCTAAAGATTTCTTAATTTCTAATTGAATGAAAATATTCAGTAAAAATATGGATATTCTGTGTTATTTTAAGTGAAATCTTCAGGATATTGTAAGATTTATATAAAATCTGTATATGTTATTTTTAGTGGGGCCATTTTGAAATTTTCATATTACAAACAAAACACATTTTAAATCAGAAGTTAAACACTTTGCAAATAAAATTTTAGTGTGAGATTTTTTTTCTCAAATTTAACTATGAAGAAATGTATTGTCACAGTTTCAATTTTTAGTTTTATTCACTGGTGGTTAGAATTTAAGGGTGAAATTTTTTACGTTGTTTAAAATGTTAAGTTTAGAAATCAAACCATAATAGGTTCATTGCAGTTGAGCGCCATATAAAACCTCATTGAATAGTTCACAGATTGAGTTGCTGAAATTTTCCACTTGGCTCTGGATGTGTGGGGCTTCTAGGTATCGCAAGGCAGTGAAAACATTATTAATAATTGCAAACTATGATATTCATTTCATTAACCCAAGGCCAAATTTAACAATGTATGTCATAGATAAAATCTCTTCTTTTCCACTCCACAAAAATGGCAGCATTAAACTGTTAAAAATCCTTTATTTATTCTGTGCAAACATAGTTTTACATCTCCCCCTCTCACTAAACACATTACACAATAAATGTATGACATTTATTTAATTTTCATATAATATTGAATAGCTACAAAAGAATGTCATGTATTTCTAAGCTATGAAGGATAACATTAAAACATATATTAAACCCATTTATAAAAATTAGAACATAGCTGAAGTCATTGAAATGATTTGGATATCCAAGTCTGTTTACCTTTTCTGGGATTTCAGCTCTGATTACTTTTTGTGTACAATTTAATTGATTATTACAATAATAGATACCTCAGTGATAAGCACTTTACTAGATCCCTGATATCAATTATCTAATTTTACACAATTCATATTTATCATTAACCAGATGATGAGATGATGGATTTTGTTATCTTTATTTCAGAGGTCACACCATATATGATTAGGAAAATTAAATAACCTGTCTGAAGTTTTAGAGCTGGTAAATCTGGGTCAAATTTGAGGTCAATTTTCCCTTAGTGCAAAAACTATACTTCTATTTTTATGCACTTTGTTTAATATGTGATGCATTAATAACTGAGCATCAAGATGTACTAACACTGCTCTACCGGTTTGGCTCAGTGAATAAAGTGTCAGCCTGTATACTGAAGGGTCCCAGTTTTGATTCTGGTCAAGGGCACATACCTTGGTTGCAGATTCCTTGGACCTGGTCGGAGTACATGGAGGAGTCAACCAATTGATGTGCCTTTCTCACATTGATGTTTCTATCTCACCTTCTCCCTTCCACTCTCTCTAAAACTCAATGGAAAAATATACTCCAGTGAGGCTTAATAACACCTACAAAAATAGATATACTAACACTTAAATTTATGGCATAAAGTTTAATGAGGATAAATTAATATTTGAAGAAATGGGCTGATTTTTTCATGTTTAGTACATATCATTCTAGCTAGAGGCCTGGTGCACAAAATTCATGCGGGTGGGGTGGGGTAGAATCCCTCAGCTCAGCTTGCTACCTCTCCAATCTGGGTTTGAGCCTAAATGGGTAGTTGAACATCTCTCTCACATTCTAGGAATGCTGGTTCCCAACCACTCACCTGCCTGCCTGATTGCCCCTTCTGCTTCTGCCTGCCAGCCTGATCACTCCCTAACCACTCCCCTGCCAGCCTGATCGACACCTAACTGCTCTCCTGCCAGCCCGATTACCCCTAAATGCCCTCCCCAGCCAGCCTAATCACCCTTAACTGTCCTCCCTTTCCAGCCTGGTCACCCCTAACTGTCCTCCCTGCAGGCTGGTTGCCCCCAACTGCCCGCCCCTACTGGCCTGATCCCCCCAGCTGCCCTTCCCTGCAGGCCTGGGTCCCCCAAAACTATCCTCCCCTGCAGACTTGGTCCCCCCAAAATGCATTCCCCTGCAGGCCTGGTCCCTCCCAAATGCCCTCCCCTGCTGGCCTGGTCTGTCCCTACTGCCATCCTCTGCTGGCCTGATCACCCACAATTGTTCTCTCCTGCAGGCTTGGTCCCCCACAACTGCCCTCCCCTGCTGGTCTAGTCTCCCCCCAACTACCCTCCCCTGAATGCCTGGGTCCCCCCAACTATCCTCCCGTGCAGGCTTAGTCCCCTCAAAATCCCTCCCCTGAAGGCCTGGCTTCCTTGCAACTGTTCTCCCTTGCAGGCCGGGTCACCCCAACTACCCTCCTATGTTGGCCTGGTCACTCTAAACTACCCTCCTCTGCTGGCCATCTTGTAGTGGCCATCTTGTGTCCACATGGGGGTGGCCATCTTGTGTATTGGAGTGATGGTCAATTTGCATATTGCTCTTTTATTAGCTAGGATTAGCCCTTTTCAGTATTAAATGTGGCACTGCAAAATTTGAAACAATTAGCATTATTGGTGATAAATTATCCTTTTGAATTACAGGTATGTCTGTGTACCTGGTATATTTAAATACAGTGGTACCTCGAGATACGAGTTTAATTCATTCCATAACCTTGAGGCGTGGGAAACTATGAGACGCTCAAGTCGCGGTAAACTGGTGGGTCGTGTGCAGCCAGCCGATCCGTGCGATTACTGGTATCTCAACTGTTGGTCGTTTTTCAAAGCAAAAATCACTCGCTTGACAGCTTGTATCTCAAAAACTTGTATGTTAGGGCACTCGTATCTTGAGGTACCACTGTATTTCCATTTTTACAAAAAAAAAAGGTCAAATTCAAGAAAATTACTAAATGTGACTTAAGAGTAGATAAAGAAGTAAGCCTAAGACCTATTTTTTGTTGATGATGCTGAGAGTCTAAAAAAAGAGCAAAACTACTAAGTCTTCATTCATACATGGGTTTATTAATTTACTTTATATTTTTTTAAATACTAATATAACCATTTTTGAGTGCTTTTGAGTGCTTTTAAAATACTAAAATAACCATTTTTGAGTGCTTAGTGGAACTGTACATCCTTAATCTTATAATTGCTTTTTATTCTTTTAAGATTCCTATCAGAGAGTTATTATTATATACATTTAACAGTGAGGAAACTATTTTAACAAAATCTCACAGCTAAGAAGAGATGTTACTAGGATTCAGAACTAGGTCTTTGTGACCTGGGAAGTTGTATCTGTTTACAAAGGAAGGCTCTTGAAATTTGGTACAAGGGAACCTGGATGGGAAGCTGTGATACTGCCCGGTAGCAAGAAATAGTCTTTTTGAGTCTGCTTGGAGGGTCAGATGAGATTATATTGGAGATCTGCTCTCATTCAAAATTAAGTTCTTTTACATTTATTCTTTCTCCACAAATCATCCATAATTTGGCAATTGCATTTCTATCAACCATCTTTCTGTTGTAATGTTTATGTGTGCTTTTTAAAAATTATATATATTAATTGTAGTATCTATAATAGTAACAGCATAATATGTTAATTAGACCAGACAGCTGAACAACCTTTCAGACACCCTCTGGATGACTTTTCTGATGAAGCTGAGGCTTTGGGAACCGAGGTAGAGGCAATTAGGGGCAATCAGGCAGGCTTGCAGAGTGGTTAAGAGTGATCAGCAGGCAGGCAGGCAAGTGAGTGGTTAGGAACCAGCGGTCCCAGATTGTGAGAGAGTGCAGGCCAGGCTGAGGGAACCCCCGCTTCCCCCATACATGAATTTCATGTACCAGGCTTCTAGTAATTATATAATAAACATCATAAAGTAAACATGTCTCTTAATATTCTCACTCAGGGATAATCACTACTGGTTGTTCATAATTTATGGAAAGTACTACGTAGAAGAAATATAAGTAGATTAGTGATACTTTCCTTAAATGGTTGGTATCACACTAAATATTCTGTTTTATGTATTCCTTGTAACATAAAACAGAAGTTAATACCTAAATGTTATTTAAATTTTTTTTAAAATTTTTTTTAGTAATCCTATCTAATAAAATGAAAATATGCAAATTAATTGTCACTCCATCACAAAGATGGTGGCACTCATAGCCACAAGATAGTGGTGCCCAGTCCTCTCAGTCCTGCTGAAGTCCCCCAGTCCCAAAGTGAGGGGGGCACAGCAGAGAGCAGGCAGCATGAGCAGCCTGCTGGAATGCTTGCTTCATTGCCACGGTAACAAGGCAAGTGTTCCATGCCCAGCTGCAAATGGGCCTCTGGGCCATGGAGAGCCTCTGGGCAGTGGGCATGGAGGGCCAGGCATCACAGAGAGCTACTGGTACACAGATTTGTGCATAGGGGTACTAGTTTAAGAATATTTAGGTTTAGTAACGGAGACTTCTTTTTAAAAAAATCATAACAAAAGCAGTAATGCTTTATTTGGATAAGATTACACAGATATAAAATAGACTATGTTAAAAGAATAAAACCATGTTAAAAGAAAAAAAAAGTTTAGAAAGGTAGCAACTTGAAGTATAAATCCTAACTCGCTGATCTAATTCAGAAGCAAAGGGGTGCCCTGTGGTCAGGACTATAGCTCTCTGAGTGGTTCCCACATTCACCATGCAGACATGCATTCCTCAGGTGCATATTGAGGGTCTCTGGACCACAGGCTATGACACAAGCACTCAAGATTCAGGGGAAAACAAAGCAGAGCCAGACCAGAGTTTTCTGAAATTTCATGATTATACTAGTAAAAATACTTGGAATAAGTCTTTTCTCATTCATTATTTTAGGATTTGGCTGGCTTTTTATTTTACTTGTATCCACATGTTCTCAAGCTCTGGAACCCTTACTTTTATTATTCCCAGCTAATTATATCTCTTCATATTCCCTATTTTCGTGCCCCCCCCCCCCCCCCACCCCTCTCCCAACTCTCTTTTTGGAGCTCCTATTGTTCAGGAAATTAGTTTCTTGAATTGATTATGTAACATTAGCTTTTTTCCTTATATTTCCATTTCTTTGTCTTTGTGGCTTTGTGGAGGAGGTTTTTACTAAATTCCTCCATAGAAAGTTTTTTAAACATTTATTTTAATTTTTAAATTCATATGTTTAATTCAAGAGTGTTTTGTTTATTTCATGATTGTTCCCTCTATAACATCTTGGCATTGTTTTACTGGTGCATTTTCTTTTTGCATTTGAAAGATATTGAATTCACAATTATTTTTTAAATTTTAAAAACAAAATTTAGCCCTAACCAGTTTAGCTCAGTGGATAGAGCGTCAGCCTGGTTTGATTCCAGTCAAGGGCATGTACCTTGGTTGCGAGCATATCCCCAGTTAGGAAGTGTGCAAGAGTCAGCTGAATCGATGTTTCTCTCTCATCAATGTTTCTACTTCTCTATCTCTCTCCTTTCCTCTCTGTAAAATATCAATAAAATACATTAAAAAATAAAATAAAATTTACTGGAATTTTTTAAATTGATTTTTTACAGAGAGGAAGGGAGAGGGATAGAAAGTCAGAAACATCGATGAGAGAGAGACATTGATCAGCCGCCTCCTGCATGCCCCACACTGGAGATGTGCCCGCAACCAAGGTACATGCCCCTGACCGGAATCGAACCTGGACCTTTCAGTCCGCAGGCCAACGCTCTATCCACTGAGCCAAACCGGTCTCGGCATTACTGGAATTTTTTATTTTTGTCTTATTTTGCCTTATATATTTTTTCTTTATTAAGATATTAATATGTTTCCTTATCCTCCCTTCCCCCCACCCCTTTTCAATCATGCCCTCACCCCCTTAATGTCTGTGTCCATTGAAAAGAGACTTTTTAAAGCAGGCAAGGGATGCGTGGGACTATTTGGAGTTTGGGGCATAGAGTCTAAGTGTTAGGCTAGCTGCTAAGTTGGCACAAAGCTTGCCCCTTGTTCATGCAAGTTATGATGATTGCTATACAATTTTTAAGTTAACAAGTCTTGAACAATCACTAATTTAACCAATGAAAAATTATTTCTAATATACCTTATAATTATTCATTGAGCTTTCTGGTGAAAATCTTAATAAAGGTATCTGATGCTCCTTATTAGCCATATCTGGAGTGTTTGTTCTTGACCAGTATAATTCAAATACTAATTAATCATTCTTAATGAAATTTTAAAGTGCAGATACATTCATCACAGTATTTATATTGAAGTTTTAAAAAGGTAATTTTTGCCTATTGAGTATTGATCAGTCGTTGAGCATCAAATCAGGAGGTGAAAGTTCAATTTCCCATCAGGCACATGCCCAGGTTATGGACTCAATCCCCAGTAGGGGGCATTCAGGAAGCAGCCCATCAATGACTCTCTCTCATCATTGATGTTTCTATCCCTCTCTTCTTCCTTCCTCTCCATATATATGTGTGTGTGTGTGTGTGTGTGTGTGTGTGTATGTATGTGTGAAAAAAGTTAATTCTTGTGCTAGGGTATGAGTTTAAAATATATAATCACACAAAAAAGTTTACAGCAGTTTTATTCATAATTGCCACAATTTGGAAACAGCTAAGATATTTTTCAGTAGGTGAATAGGTAAATTAACTGTTATATCCATAGAATGAAATATGCACTAAAAAAGCACAAAATAAACACTAAAAAGAAATAAACTACCAAATTATGAAAAGACACAGAGGAATCTTAAATGTATGTTACCAAGTGAAGGAGGCCAATCTGAGAAGGTTATATACTGTCTTATTGTAACTGTATGACATTATGGAAAAGGAGAATGGAGATGGTGAAAGGCAGCATGGTTGTCAGGGGTTTGGGGAAAGGAGGGATAAGTAGGCAGCATAGAGGATTCTTAAGAAAGTGAAACCATTCTGAATGATAGTATAATGGTGTCTACATGTAAATTATACCTTTGTCCAAATGCATATACAATATAACACCATAAGGTAACTCTAATGTCATCTGCTGACTTTGGGTGATAATGACGTGCTCTTCTGGTACAATCTTGGTTTTCTTGGAGAAAGAAGTAACATAATAGAGGAATATTGGGAGAGAAGGAAAAATGAGTAAGACATAATGTTAACCCTTAAAGAAACTAAAGCCTAATATTGTATCCTGAGCATGCAGGGGACCCGGCTTGGCTGGTGGGACAGGATAGGAGGGGGTGTGGAGGTGAACACAAAGGAGCCAATTTCCTTCTAGTGGGAGAAGTGTGCTGCCTCTAGATGGACCGAGCAGAGGAGAAATAAATACACTGCAAGGGCAGCCACTTACAGAATGGGGCGGGGGCGTGGTGGGGCATGCTTGTAGCTTCGCTTTTCATCTCCAGCTCCTGAGATTTCTTACAATCATGGGTGAGGGACAGAGGAAGTCAATGCGGGAGGAGAGGTGGTACCATAATACTTGCGACAATAAAGATAAATAATACAAAGATATTGGACAAGAAAAGTGGAAAAGACAACACCGTGTGTGTCTGGCTACAGCTTTGGGTTTTGACTATTATGTCAGACTGTGTTAAAAATCCTCATACTTATTTTTGTATTAAAATAATGAAACAGTAGTGAAATAAGCTTCAGTACCACCTTTCATTTGTAAACTTGAATGTCACCATTATGTTTAAGTAATGTTTCCATGTGAATGGTGAAAGTATTTCTTGAGACGTGTTAATATGTAAACCATCTAGCTTTGGATTAAGAAGTACCTTAGCATGTTATCTCTGCCTATAAGCACTTGAAGAGATTATAAATGAAATCAATGGATAGTTTACTGGTAATTCCCAGCCTAATATATTTTCTTTCTCTTTCTTTACAAGTACACACAAATTGGAAAGTGCAGATTGTATGGCTCAGTAGCCAAACCTCTGGGATTATTTTGGAGCCAAACAAGTATTTACTCTGCACCATGTGGTTGTGGAAGGTTAACTTATGTCGTGTTGTCCTCTGGGGTTAAGTGTCTTACTTCTTGCTCAAAACGTGCCAGCATCAGTGGTCACCTTACTTTAGATATTCAGAAATATTTCTTGAAAATACTTGTGCTATGGATTTAACTTTTAAAGTTAAAGTCCTTAATGAGTAATTATATCCCAGTAATAAGTAAACAGCAAGTCACTTCCAGGTGAAAAGTGAAAGAACTCAATGCTAGCCTTGTTTTTTTAGAGATCAGAAGCCAGCTCTTGGGGCAGCACCACCTTTTCCGGACACTTTAGCAGACAATGGGTCTCCTGGCTAAAGGGGCAGAAAGACCTTATTCTCTGGTTTTAGTAATGATGGGTGGAAATAGGTTGGTATCAGGAAGTTTAGCTTGACCTGTGAATTCAGGTTTTCCAGAACTGTGATCCCCATCTCCCCACTCCCACACCCCGCCCTGCTGCAAACAGAAGTGTCTGAGTGAAATAGCAAACTATTTCCTTGAGAGATTAAGCTCCCTGTCTTTGAGAAACACTGTTTTCTGACTCAAAAATTCACTTTCCCCCCCCAATAGCTGTTTTACTGTCAACTGGAACTTCATTTCTACTGTGTACATGGAGAATGAACATGTTTTACTAAGTGACTTGAAATTTCAGCTGATTTTTTTAAATGAGTAAGCATCTGTTCTTTAATATTGCCCCCTTAAATGTGAGACTCAAATCACTACATTACATTGTTGTACATCCAGTGTAATATAAGAAGCCATTGATAAGAATACATTTAATGAGGCTGTGATTTTCATGTTACTACAACAAGCAAAGTGTCACATCTTTACGAGTTACAAGAAAGAGACATTGTTAAGCTTTTAATAGGAACTTTTTTTTTCTTTTCTGTAAATCCACAGTGTCTGCAACCTATAATATGGATTAACATTGCACAGGCAAAGGTGTTTTCATGCAAACATTGCACAGCCAAAGAGCAACATGACATTAAAAATATACAGAGACTGGGCCTTTTTGCATACTCCAAATCATAAACTTGAATTTATAAATATATATTCTCAACCAATGCCCTCCACAGAAGAAGCTGTCACTGAAGCACACTGCTCAGGTTTGGTAAGAATGAAAAAGTATCTTATGCATGTTTTTAGCATCTCTTCTGCCCCCATTTAATAACTGCTAGACAAGTCGCAAAGATTTCCTAGAGGGTAGCAACAGATGATCTCTTTGAAGGTTTTCCTCAGCTCTTGGCTCCGGAGTGCATAAATGAGAGGGTCAATGATGGAATTACACATGATCAGTATGAGATATAAGTTAAAGTGAGACATGAAGCACACACAGTATGGATTCTGGGGACAAGAGATGTAGAATATTAAGTGGAGGAAGAATGGCGCCCAGCAGACAACAAAGACCCCAATCAATATGGTCAAGGTGATCGCCCCCTTCATGTTGGCACCTTGGCGGATGGTGCCGGTGCCCGGGAGGACGGCAATCCTCTTCATGTGAAGCCTGGCCATGAGGAACATGTGGACATAGAGGGAGGCCATGAGAGCCAGCATGGTGAGGAACACGCTGATGAGGCAGATGATGACCACGCTGCTGTCTGAGTAAATGATGAACAGAATGCCCGCCACCGTGCAAGCTGCCCAGATACAGCTCAGGATCATCCCAACCCGCTTAACCGTCATAATGTTATGGTACTGGAGAGCATAAAAGATAGTAAAGTACCTGTCCACTGCGATGGCAAGCAGGCTGCAAATGGACGCGAGCAAGGAGCTACAAATGACTGAGTCAATGACATTGTCAATGTTCACGGTGAAACTCTGCGCATCCGTGTCTGTGCTGTTCAGCAGGGTGATGACAATAGTTTCCGATCCGTTGGAGACGCTGACCAGCATATCAGCCACAGCCAGGCTGCAGATGAAAAAGTACATGGGGGAATGCAGGTTCTTGTTCTTGGCTATTGCCACGATCACCAGGATATTCTCCAACAAGCTGATGACACCCAGAGTGACAAACACCTCAGGAGAGACGAAAAGTTGCTCGTAGCACCCTCCATCGGAGTAGCCTTTTCCCAGGGGCTCGCTGGTGTTGCTGTGCAGTCTGTAGGTGCTGAGGTTCCGGAAGTGGAGGGAAGTGTGCATTCTATGGTGGTGAGTGGAATTCATCCTGGGTCAGTGGATTCAAATCCCCTCTGAACTGCTTCAGCTCCTGGGCCAGGTGGCTTCTGTGATTTCCTGAAGGTCTTTTTCTGTCCTTTATGAGACTGAAAGTGGCATGCCTGTTGTGAATAACTGTCACATGCTCCAAAGCTTGAAATGGAAGTTTTAGTCTCTTTCAGGTACTGCTCTCATCCCAGTCCCTTTAAAATCTTTGGCTTCAAAATGCTTGTTCTCAGTCAAAAGAGTCTGCTGTTTAGCTTTTTTTTTTTTTTTTTGATTCTCACTTTCAGTTTAACTATAGTCTTAGGCATTCAGGTCTTTTCAAAATGATTTTCCTAGGAGCTGCGGTGCCATTGGGAGACACTGTGTGTGCACATGCCCACATCAGCTGTGTCTCAGAGGCTCCCACCAGCATTGCTCTGAGTGTTAGTAGCTGCTGCTGATTTTATGTGTGTGAAGGGGAAAAAAATGTTCAGAGTGGCTCCTCCTCTGCTTTCGTTTGACCAATCCAAGTCCCCTGGAAGACAGACGTTGATGATGTTCAGGGATACAAACTGCAGGCAGCTCTGAGTCAGATGCAGAAGCTGTGGGATCGGGAAGCCGGCAGGATGTGAAAGAATAAATTTCTCTTTTCAAGTTTCAAGAAAAACAACTTGGTCCCTAGAGGACAGTCTTGGATATCAGAACAAGCTATCTTGAGGCACCCAGGTTTATTACTGCTTAAAAGAAGAGATGTGTGTGTGTGTGTGTGTGTGTGTGTGTGTGTATTTCTGAAATAGATGCACTGCTTTTTGGCCCGGATAGTAAATTTATTTTCCCTCTAAATTGTTTTGAATTAAGAACTCAGGCAGTAACACTTCAATTTAAAATGCCAAAAACACAGAGTATTTGAGAATACAAGAGACTGTGCTATGGACAGAAGAACTGTATAGGTAGTTACAATTTATCAAAGGTTCAAGAAGGGGTTTATTTCTTATGCACTAATATCTAATATGTTTCCATCATAAAGTTTCTTTTAATATCGCTGGAAAAGTTTTATTTTCATTCACAATAGTCAAAAACTATATAGCATTTATGTAAACTATATTAACTCTAAACCTAGAAAGTTTATAAACTAGACAACACTCCATTTTTAAAGCTTTACTGAGTATAACTGATATAAAAATTGCACATATGTATTGTATACATTTTTAATGAGTTTGTACATATGCATATATTCATGATACCATCATCACAATCACGGTAGTAAGCATATTCATCACCTCCCAAAATTTCTTTGTATTCTTTTTCATTTGTTTTGTGGCAATAACTATTACAGGGACAATACCGCGTTAACTATAGGCACCACTTCATATAGCAGGTCTTAGGACTAACTCATTTTTCATAACTGAAACTTTACACCCATTGGGCAACAATTCCTTCACAATAATTTTGGCAATGACTTGGATTTTACACCAAAATCAGAGGCAACAAAAGCAACAATAAACAAAGGGAATTATATCAACCTAAAAAGCTTCTGCACTGCACAGGAAACATCAACTGAGTGAAAAGGCAGCCAACAGAATGGGAGAAAATATTTGCAAGCCATGTATCTCATCAGGGGTTAATATCCAGAATATGTAAGGATCCCTTATAACTTAATAGCAAAAACACACACAAATAAACCACTTTATAAATGGGCAAAGGACTAGAATACAGACACTTCTCCAAAAAAGACATTCAAATGACCACCAGCTATGTGAATAAGTGTAGATAAAGAAAGAGAGAGAGAGAGGAGAGAGAGAGAGAGAGAGAGAGAGAGAGAGAGAGAGAGAGAGAGGTGTTAGAGAAGATATAGAAAAATTGGGATTTTTTTTAAAGCAGCCATTCTACTTCCACAATTGAAGGCTTTGTAAATTAAATCCACACATAACTTGGCAACTTTACTTATTTAAGCCCAATGCATGCTAGTTATTTATCTGAGTTTCTAAATGCTTTGTTTAAGCTAAGTTTGAAAGATTGTGGAAAAGTTATTTTTCAAATTAATTATACTTCAAGTTAATTTAGTTTTATATAGTGTCTTTCTCTTGCTATGACTCTTTTGGTTTTAGTTCTGTGTTGTTTGTGGCTACTGATGACAGGGGACAATCAGAGAAAATTATTTCCGGGTTAATTTCTGGTCCTTCATTATTTAGATGAGGGCTTTATCTTCTTTCTCTTTGAGACAAAGACAACGTGAAATATTATTCCTGACCATTGAGCTAAATTAACATCTTCCATCCATTCCTGGAACTGAGTGGTACCTTATAACTGAAGTCTAGCTAATGGGTTGAAATAAATGATGGGCATTCTTCTCTCTCCTTATGATTCTATACATTTTCCCTCCTGACTGCAGAATGTCTTTGCAGCCTCTGTTATATATGACAGAATCATATCATGGTAAGAGCCTGAGTCTCTGAACAATTCACATCCTCAAATCCCTCCACACTCTAGTTCACCCACTAATTAAACTGTGAGATGAACAAGTAATTAATGTTACTGTTAAGCTGCTGAAATATTGATGTTTATCTGTAACAGCAGCTAACATTAATTACCTTTACTTTTAAGCTTTTGAATGGAGCTACTTATAAGCAGCAAACCATGAAAATCCTTGTTTTCTCCTATTTTGAACTCTGAGTAGTGAATTACCTAATAAGTAAGCAACCAGGAAGAAATCTATTGAACTGTTTAAGTAACAGATAGTCAACTCTGTATAATCTCCTTGAGCCAACTCTTAACTTTGTACTCCTACTTTTCTGGGTGGCATAATTATCCCATATGGTTATGCTTAAAATTCAGAATATCTTTGATTTTTCCACTTCTCTCCAAATCCCCTACATGCAATCTTTCATTCTATGCTGCAATAAAAAAGAAGGAATTCTTACCATTTGCAGCAACCTGGATGGAAATGGAGAGCCTTATGCTAAGTGAAATAAGCCAGTCAATGAGGGAGAAACACCACATGATCTCACGCGTTTGTGGATAATAAAGAACATTATAAACTGATGAACAAAAAGATAGATACTGAGGCAGTAAAGCATCAAACAGACTGTCAAATTACAGCAGGAAGGTTAAGGAGAGGTGGGATAGATAAGAGATCAACCAAAGGACTTGTATGCATGCATATAAGCATAACCAATGGACACAAGACACTGGGGGGTTAGGGTATGCCTGGGAGCCTTGCGGGGGGCAATAGGAAGTTATGTATAGATGTAATACATTAATAAAAAAATTAAAAATATGGAGATTTAAAAATTGAGGATTTGCCCAGCCAGGGTTGCTCAGTGGTTGAACCAAGAAATCACTGGTTTGATTCTTAGCCAGGGGACATGCCTGGTTTGTGGGCTTGATCCCCAATAGGGGATATGCAGGAAGCCATCAATCTATGTTTCGCTCTTATCAATGTTTCTATCTATGCCTCTTTCTTCCTCTCTCCTAAAATTAATAAAACATATATGTATTTTTAAATTGATAATGAAATATTCTGTATCTTCTTTAACCTCAGAAAGCAACATTCTTCTGTGTTATTTATTTTAGGTTAGTGCCTTTTATAATTCTTTCCAAGTATTTGTTAAATTGTTAGGAGAATATGTTCCTTGGCTTAAAAAGTATATAATGAAAAGTTTCTTATAGCTAGAATGTTTTCTCTACAGACTCAATTAGGGTGTCTTGTTGGTATGTTATTTGCTTGGAAAGATAGAATATATCACTAATAATTATCTGGATAGACAAAGTAGGGTCCAAGACATGTGGGCAGCATTGGATTCTGAGGAAATATGCTATAGCCCCACTTGAAATATTTTAGTTACTGAGTAGACTTGCCTCCTAACCCTGCCCACAATAGTCACTTTAAAAACATACTTAATAATCTTCATGATATTTCCATACATTTTTGAATTTAATAGTGTATATCTCTGAAATGAACTTGATTATTGAAAAAGTAATGATTGTACATCTAAAAAGAATATCCAGATACACAATGTCCCCAAAATTTAGTATAATTTCAAACTACAACATTGGAAGCAGAAATACTACAATCATACAAAAATAATATTTTGAAAAATTAATTATTTAAATTTATCTTATACTTATTTTGGAGAAATTTGAATACAAATATTCAAGTTAAAATTTTCAATTAACATTTTCCATCTTCAATGAGAATTAAAGTAAAAAATTAAAATTAAAAACTAAATGTAATTAAAAGGTTATTTGCTTCCTCTAAAAATAAATAAAAAGTTCTTTGCTCAATATTATCTTTATTTATTAAATCATAAAATTCTGTTTTTAGAAAAAATGTGACTAAAATTAATGAGAATGATTATTCAGCCCAGTTTACTAGAAAATATTTAGGTTGTGAATTATTCTAATAATCTTTATCAGGTTAAAAGTTAAGATAATACAATATTTCCTAGTATTTTTAGTTAAGTCTTGGTAGACCCAAATAAGTTAATTTAGGCAAAGATTATAGGATTTGGAGAAAAATATGAGTCTTCTATAGGAAATAAAAAGGAGGAAATACTATTTCATCCATTGCAACTATCAATTTCACCTTAATCTGTTCAGTTCCTCCATTCATTCATTCATTTAATCATTCATTCTCTCACTTATTACCTACTCAGTGCCTATAAAAGGAAAAGCATTGAACTAGTAGCTTCAGAATAAGCTTAAGAAAAGAAGTTACAGGCCTTTCTTTCAAGATGCTCTTCTGTTAGTGAGGAAGAAAACAAATAGACTCTAATGAAATAATGTGGGAATGCAGAAAAAGAGGCTTTTGCTGGGTTATTAAGAGAGTCCTATGTGTGGGTGGGATTACAGAAAACTCCCTCAAGGATGCAATATCTACAGCAAATCTTAACCTTTAAGCAGAAATCAATCATATGAGAAGAAGAAGAAAGTTTCAGGTCCAAGGGACGACCTTAGCAATGGTATAGAAGTAAGTAATAGCATGGAATGTAAGGGACATAAATCTCATAAAGGTTACTGAAATGTAAAATAAGGGTCAAGAAGTAGATAGGCAGTAATCAGATTATAGACCTTTCAGCTTCCTGAGGGTGCTTAACTTTATTCTATAAATGCAGTTTAAGGTGAAATTGTCGGGTGTTATTTAAGTGAACAGAACTAGGGCAGATAATAGGATTGGAGATAAGAGGACACTTTATATAAACATTAATATGATGAACCTAGAGGCCTGGTGCACGAAATTTATGCACAGTCCCTCAGTCTAGCCTGCCCCCTCTCACAGTCTGGGAGCCCTCAGGAGATGTCTATGGGAGGGCACCATCTGATCAAGGGAAGGTGCCATCCCCATCACCCTGCTGCTGCTGCCATTGCTGGCTGCTGCAGCCATCAAGGTGTTTTGATCAGTTCCTTCATCATGAAAAAATGACAACTTTCTTTAGACATTTTCAAGATGTCTCTTTCATAAGATATGACATTCCTTTCTTTCCTTTTTTATCCTCACATGAAGATATTTTTCCATTTATTTTTAGAGAGTGTGGAAGAAAGAGGGAAAAAACAGAAACATCAATGTGAGAGGGACACTGATTGGTTGCCTCCTGCATGAGCCCTGACCTGGGCCCTGGCCAGGGAGGAGCCTGCAACCTAGATACATGCCCTTGATCATAATTGAACCTGGACTGCAGGCTGCAGGCTGAGGCTCCATCCACTGAGCCAAACTTGCTAGGGCAGGATATGACATTCCTTAGCCCCTCCAGCAGCAGACCTTCATTTTTTCCTTCAGGAGTGAGGTGAAAAAACCTATATCATCTTCTTGGGTTCTTATTACCCAAGTTACCAAGAACACTGCAAGTGGTGTACTGGGAACTTAAACAATGAGTGGTCAGAAAAGGTGTTTCCTCTGCAACTCATGCGCAGAGGTGGGACTGTTGGTGCACTGCGGCTGGAGCAGCCTCAGGGCCCCTGCCTGTGTCTGCTCCAGCAGCCTCCTGTCTCTGTCTCTGTCTCTGTCTCTGCTCCGGACCTCACTTGCATGTGCAGCCTTCTCCTTACTGGTCGTGACTGTTACAGCATCCTAGCTAATTTGCATATTACATCTATCTATCTATCTATCTATCTATCTATCCATCTACCTACGTACCTACCTATAGATTAGCAATATGATGATTTCATTATATTAATATTGATGTGAAGAGAGAGAATAGGAAGGATTCAGAGATGAGTCCAGGTTTTTATCTTTGTAGACTGGATGGTTGGAGGTGCCATCACCCTACAGGGGAAGAGCCAATGGAGAAAAGATGATTAATTCCCTTTTGTATATGATAAGTTTGATGTGTCTATCGATCATTCCAAAAGATAGAGAGATCCATAAGTTAGTCAATTATATCTATGTCTAGAGATAACGTCTGGAATATAGATTGGGAGCCAATAACATGGTGATTTAATATTTTAGGTTATATAAATTGAAATAACTAGTATGCAGATAATGAAAGCAGGTGATCACATATTCATTTGGTTGCTAGAATGTTGTTTGGATCACGGATATCTTGATATGTCAACAAATTGTTGCAACTTATTTTGGACTCCGTAAGGCAACAAAGAAATTTCCCAGGCAAGTATATAGCACACCAATATCATGATGATTTATGCTCTCAAGTTCCTGAGGCTCAAACATAACAATAGTATGCTTAGAGTATGTTGCATCATATATACTTACTTGAATTAGACTAGGCTACAAACTCAAAGGTGAACAGGAAGAATTATTTTCTAGCAACTTTTTCATTCTTATATGTTTGTTAGCCCAACATCTCCATTTCATATTGTTCATGTTTTGCATTCATTGCATTGACACTTTGAGTTTTGTCATTATATGAACCATCGTTTGTGTATGTTTATAGGAATATTAGTTAATGAACTGAGGAGTGATTATTTCTAAATAAGTCAATTATAGTCAACTATGTATGTAGTTACACAAAAGAATTTCTTGGAATTGCTTTAGGTGTTAACTTTATATGTTTTAATATGTTTTAGTCATTTGGATGCTTTAGTTAATAGAAACTTTTCTTATTTGAACTGTATGAATGGAGATTACACTGTTTTCTTTTCATTGTAGCCTCACTCTCTTTTGGCTGACTATCAGTCCCTTTGGTAGTAAATAAATGACATTACAACTTTTTTTTAGATTGCTGTGCTTCAAATTTAATTTTTGTCATATGTGGTAAACCCACAATCTTCTAAAGCAGTTGCATCACTTAACTTAAAAATTTTCTGTCTAGTTCAATCAATGGATATAGTATAACAAAGATGATTCTAACACTAAACTAAAGTTCCTTTAACAACATTAATAACAGATTTCAGGTCTCTGGCAAATTAAATAATAGCCTTCAGTTGTTTTCCAATAAACAATGCCATTCAATGTGTTTTGTTCCTCTAGGAAAACTATTTCCAACAGGAGTGCCAAAAAAATTCTTAAAACATGCAATACCTGACTATTTAGTCAGGGGCACTGACCTCTTTTCCCTTAGATTTTCCAAAAAATAAATGACAACCAACAACACAATAGCCATCTGGTTTGAACAAACAAAAGTCATACCTATATTTTTTTCAGATCAGCAAAAAATATATTTTTGATGTGCTTCAGAATTTTAGAAAGTAGTTTATAATTGCATGAGATGGAAAAGTTGAAAATTGCTGCTCTATAGCTAAGATTTGGAAGCAGCCTAAGTGCTCATCAGAAGCTGAGTGAATTAAAAAAACTGTGGTACATCTACACAATGGAATACTGTGCCACTATAAAAAAGAAGGAACTTTTACCATTTGCAACAGCGTGAATGAAACTGAAGAACGTTATGCTAAGCGAAATAAGCCAGTTGGAGACAGATAAATATCACGTGATCTCACTCATATGTGGGATATAATAACCAATGTAATTTGATGAACAAAAATAGATCCAGAGACAAATGGTAGGGGAAGAGAGGATTAGAGAGCAACCAAAGGACTTGTATGCATGCATATTAGCGTAACCAATGGATACAGACACTGGGGCAGTGGGGGCTTGCCTGGGGTAGGAATGGCTGAGGGGGGTCAAATGGGAAAAAAGGAGACATATGTAAAACTTTGGACAATAAAAAAAATTGCTGCTGTAGGATATGACTTTTATTTACCTTTAAATTATGAGAACTTCGGAAACATGTTACTCTGTAACTGGGGTGGTTATTCATAGCTTTATCTTGGGAAAATTTTCATACCAAAGATCCTAATATATAAAAACACAGGGTCCATAACAACCAAAGGCTTGATGGACCAAAAGTCAGTGCTGGGTAGCTGTGGTGACTCAGTACTGACTGCTGCTGCTGTGGGAGGGGTGACCCAGCACTGACTGCTGAGGAGGCTATGGATCAGACCTAGAGAGGCCTGGAGAGAGAAGCAGGGTCTGATCTGTAGCCTCCGTGGCAGCTTTTGATCAGCCCTTGCCTCTCTCTCTCCAGACTTGGCCAGCAGCCATGCCTTTGTTTCTCTTTGGGCCTCCACAGGTGCTGCTGATCAGCCCCACCTCTCTGATCAGGCCCCGAGATGCTGACTGGCATAGAATCCAACCAGAAACAAGTCTGGGTGAAGGGTAAAGAATGAATGGCTTCCTAGGAAGTGGAGCTTTTGATGCTGACTGACATAGAAACCGACCAATCAGAACCTAATCTGGGTGAAAACTGCGAAGGCAAAACCTAAAGTGGAGGCTGAGGAGGGGTTTTAAAAGCAACAGCTGTTTGGTGTAAGGTGTAAGAAAGTGGTTCAGTTTTCTAATGACCAGTTTGGCAGTATAGTGCATATGACTGGCTGCCAGTCCAGATAGAGGGATTATGTATTTTTGTCTTCCAAGAGCATCTCCTCCTGCTGAAAAAGACTCTGTGCCCCATTTAAGCAATCCTATTCTATATAATCTATTTATACTAATAAAAGAGTAATATGCTAATTAGATGGGATTGACAGGTCATCTTCCAGACATCCGACTTCCTTCTGGACAAAACCATGATGGTGGGGGCCGAGGCAGAGAGGGCAGTTGGGAACAACATCAGGATGGCAGGGGAGGGCAGTGGGGGCGAGATCAGGTTGTCAGGGGAGGGCAATTGGGGGTGAGATCAGGCCTGTATGGGAGGACAGTTGGGGCTGAGATCAGGCTGGCAGGGGAGGGCAGTTAGGGGTGAACAGACAAGCAGAGGCAGTTAGGGGCAATCAGACCGACAGGGGAGAGCAGTTAGGGGTGAGATAAGGCCAGTAACGGAGGGCAGTGGAGGCAATGAGGCCCATAGCAGTTGGGAACAGAATCAGGCTGGCAGGGGAGGGCATTTAAGGGTGATCCAGAGGCAGTTGGGAGTGAGATCAGTCAGGCAGGCAGAGGCAGTTAGAGGTGATCAAAAAGGCAAGCAGGTGAGTGGTTAGGAACCTACAGTTCCAGATTGTGAGAAGGATTTCCTAAGGGGTCCCTGATTAGAGAGGGTGCAGGCTGAGCTGAGGGGCCCTTCATGCAAAAATTTTGTGCACTGGGCCACTAGTTATAATATAAGCAAGTTTTGCTTCTTTCAAAATAAAGAGTATATTGAATATTTATATAGTATATTGAATATTTATATAGTCATTAATATTTTAACCTCTGCACACTCATCCTAATATATAAAAAGCCAGGGGTCATCATGACTGAAACAACCGGACATTCGAATGAACAGCAGGCTGTGTGGGGCAATAAGACCAGCAAAGGGGTTTGTGAGGGATGATCAAATGACTGAACAGCAGGCTGCATGGGATGATCAAGCTGGCCGGGGGGGAAAGTGAGGGCAACCAGGCTGGGATGGGGGGGCTGTTGGGGACAACCTGCAGATGTGGAGGGGCAGTTGGGTGTGACCAGGCTAGCTGGGAGGGGGGCAGTTAGGGGCAATCAGGCTGCAGGCAGAGGCAGTTAGGAGCCAGTGGTCCTGGATTGTGAGAGGGTGCAGGCTTGACTCCCCCACCCACTCTGTGCACTGGGTCTCTATTGAATATAAAATCACTGAAAGATTTTTTAACAACAAAAAGGAATTGATGTATACTCCTAAGCCATCTTTCTATTATAGCTTAATAGTCCTAGTCTTTCATCCTTCCAATATTCCTTAAACCTTTTTAGTTATGTGTAACAGGAAGGACTAGATCATAGCATCTCAGAACTCCAAATAGCCTAATACCCTCAAAATCCTGGTTTGATTACTTCTCAAGAATCTAAGGAGCTTAATACCCTCAAATTCTGGTTTGGTATATTCTCCACATTATAGACTTTACTTCTATTTGGACCTAATAATTCTATTTATGTGATCATTGATGGATTCTACCAAGATTACCTGTTTGGCCCACTTTCACAAATGTCATTTTAATACCACCAGAGGGGGTTAAATCAGTGCTTTGAATTCACCGTTAGTGCGTCCACACCATGATCAGACCTTGATTATTGCTACATGATGAAATCTAACATGTATCAGAAGTTACATTTTTTTTCATGTGCCTTTATCTATTCATCTGTCAGTCAAAAAGTTTCTTAAGTACCTGTATTAGCTTGCTTGGGCTGCCATTGCAAAAGAGCACAGGCTGGGATACTTAAACAACAGAAATGTATTTTCTCATAATTATTGATGCTCAGTGTTCAAAAATCACGGTTAGGCAAGATTAGTTTCATTTGTTTTTTAAAGACATCTATACTAATAAAAGGGTAATATGCTAATTAGACTGGGAGATAGGACATCTTCTGGACCATCTGACTTCCTTCCAGACAAAGCCATGGTGGTGGGGGCTGAGATAGAGGTGGGCAGGAAGGATCAGGCTGTCAGGGGAGGGCAGTTGGGGGCCATGAGACCATCAGGGGAAGGCAGTTGGGGGCCATCAGGCCAGCAGGAGAGGGCAGTTGGGGCCCATCTAGCTGCCAGGGGAGTGGTTAGGTGGCAATCAAGCCAGTAGGCAGGCAAGCAGTTAGAAGCCAGCAGTCCTACATTGTGAGTTGGACATCCTTCAAGGAGTCCTGGATTGGAGAGGGTGCAGACCGGGCTGAGGGACATCCTCCTCGCACCCCAACCCCATGCACAAATTTTGTGCACCAGGCCTCTAGTTAGTTAGTAAGATTATATAGGTTTACCTCAACACCAAACAAATAATCCAATTAACAAATGGGCAGAGGCCTGGCCTATGCAGCTCAGTGATTGAGCAGCGACCTATGGCCCAGGAGGTCATGGTTTGACTCCCAGTTGGGGCACATGCTTGGGTTGTGGGCTCAGTCCCTGGTGTGGGGCATGTGGGAGGCAGCCAATGAATGATTCTCTCTTATCATTGATGTTTCTCTCTCTTTCTCTGTCTCTCCCCCTGCCTTCCTTTCTGAAATCAATAAAAATAAATTTTTTAAAATAAAATTAAAAATGGCAGAGAACCTGAATAGACACCTCTGCCAGGATTGGTTTCTTTTGAGACCTCTCTCCTTGACATGCAAATGGCTGTTATGTCCCTATGACTTTACATGTTTTCTCTCTGTGCATGTCTATAATCTAAAATCCCCTTCTCATAAGGACAGCAGATCAAGGTCCATCCTAATAACCTCATTTTAACTTAATTACCTCTTTAAAATGACATTCAGATGTACTGAAGGTTAGAACTTTGACATATGATTTTGAAGGGATATAATTCATCCCATAATACTGTCTCCTCTATTTTTGGCACTGAAGCATCTAATAGTCAAATATTTGATTTTTAATTCAATATATTTTTGATAAACTAGGGACTATTTTAGGAGCTAGGGATGTAGTTGAGGTCAAAAAAGACATAAGTCATGTTTTCATGGTGTGTGTAGAGACTAAATAAGTTAGTGATGCTCAGAACTCTCACTGCTTCATTTCATATTACATTACAGACACATTACGGAAAGATTTTAAGCAAATCAGTGAGTGGTTCTAAGTCTGACGCAAATATATTTTAAATGCTAATGAAATATGTGAATTTTGAGCAGAAGTTCAGGTATTTGTGTCTATATCTATGTTTCTATATCCCAATTAATTTTTTTTATCATGAACTCTCATGTTCACTAATTATTGATAAACTTGAGAAATTTTGTATAAATGAAAACACACACATACACACACACACACACACACACACACACAACAGGATTTATTAGTCATTTTCATTTAAAAATTTAATCCTATTCCAAGGTTTTCTTTCTTTCTCAGGGTTTTATCTTCTCATCTATCTAGTCTTGGGTTTAAGTTTACATTTATTCAAGGAGCATGATGTATTACTGGGGCCGAAAAAGCCCTCTTTAATCTTCAGCTGGCCTGAGGTCTGTGTTGATACTGCTGCTGGTATCCTGGTCCCATCTGTTCCTGAGTATTATACAATGCTTGAAGCTCAGGCCAGCTTGAATGGTGGTTGTGGTGGTGATAGGTCTGAGGGGTATAGGCACCCTTTATGCTACTGAATTGTCCTCTGACATTGCATTGTTTGGTTGGCAGATCAGGCCAACCCTCTAACCTTTTGTTTTGCTTTTTTGTTGTTGTTGTTAATTCTCATGTGAAGATATTTTTCCATTAATTTTTAGTGAGAGTGGAAGAGAGAGGGAAAGACAGATAAAAACATCAATGTGAGAGAAACACATCGATTGGTTGTCTCCTGAATGAGCCAAAACCAGAGCACAGGCTGGGGAAGAGGGGACAGCCAAGGTATGTGTATCCTTGACAGGAATCAAACTCCAGACCCTTCAGTCTGCAAGCCAGTGCTCTATCCACTGAGCCAACCTGACTAGAGCAGCCTTTTAACTTTTTGATGTGGACACTTTCTCCTCTTCGTGGAGCCACCTTCTGATAAGTAAGTAATTTACAGAAGTCCATAGTCATTTGCAACTAATCATAATCACTTTGCCTAACTGGGCACCCCACTCCCAGTTTTGGGACCCTTTCTTTTCTCATTCCAGTGATACAATTTCTCTTTCTCTTCCCCTGTCTTCTGTTCATATAGCTTGGGAAGGGCAGTCAATGGTTTGGTGGGGATGCTGTCAGCCTATTCGTGGAGCTCTGACAGGTTGCAAGGCCCCCAATGGTTTGAAGCTTTCTTTAGAAAATGAAATGCTTGACTCTTTTCTGTCCCCATCATTTGGCCCAGGCTCCAGAGAAACAGGAAAAGTCCCACTGAGTCTTCTGTTCCGTGTTACTGGATTTCCTTTAAGAGGCATAATTCAACAGATTAAAATGTATCAGAGCTTGTAGAGTTGTATCAACTCTAGAATAATTGCTCTATCAGTAGAAATATAATGTTCTCTTCATCAGAGTAAGAGGCCTAAGTCTTATGCTCAGTAATTTGAGGTTTATATCCTTGATCATGTGCCAGATATGATTTGAATAAGTCAATTTAATGATCCACGGCCTTATCATTCTTTAGGTATTTATTGACAAGGGATGAATTGTGATGGAGATTAGAAATGATAGACTGTATAATCATTGAAACAGGAACATCTCTAGTAAACTCGAAAGACTTTATTTTATTACCAAGTAAGTTTTAAGGAGAAGTTTTGTAAGCAGGTCAGATGGTACTCTTACTTACTTTGGTCAGTACACTAGCCTGTCCTGTGGTTGGAAAATGACAGAGTAAGTTCTCCAGGGCTTGTTTTCCAGATACTGGTTTTGTCAATAAAATTAGAGTCTGATAACATTTATCCTAAGAATCTCATAGATCTTCATAGCTCAAAGGAATTCACATTCCCTGTGTCTTATGAGGAGGGCAAAAATGATTTAGCTGGAAAAGCAGAGTCTAAGAATTTACTGCAAATTGAAAGTAAATCTATTTTATAACCACCAATAGAGATAGCTAGGAATATTACTTCTTTAACTATCTAATGAAAGCACTGGTTTATAAGAGAAATGAAAATACATAACTGAAATAACCCAATCACTTTTTCTTACCTTTTGATTTTATCTTATTCTGTGGAGAGAGACTAATATTTAAAGATTATCCTACTTCCAGTATACACTAGGAATATTAAAAAATCACCCAATTAAAATGTTTAGGATATGCATTTAAATTACTAACCACTAATTAAAAACACAGAGCTTATTTTTATTGCCATTTTTTGAGAAAGCATCTAATTGTAGTAATAGGACTTGAATTACCAGTATCATATAATCCCTATTAAATTTCCTGACCAATCCACATATCTCTTTGGATTTCATTAGTTACAATAATTTTAAGGGCCTCCTCTAATGATTATCTTTTGGTTGCTTATAATAAACTTGTTTTGATCAGGGTACCCTCACTAGGACTATGACAAAAATTGCTTCAGCTTTAGAAAGTGAAATTCTGTGACTTTGAACAAGGCACAATTTATCTGAGCCTTAGTTACTCCATCTGTAAATTGAAAAGGCTAATACTACTTTACTTATTAGTTTATTATGAGGCTCACTACCTTTAAAGAGCATGTAGTATACTCTTAAGGAGCATGAGGTATTGTCAGAAGATCTGTACTTAAGCTATGACAAACCAAAAGGTGCATGTGAACCAGACCTTGCCCTTTTCCATGACATTTTGAGTGATATTTGGTCTCTAGACTAATTCTTTCCACAATTAAGAAAATAGATCGATACATTTGTCTATGATGAAAAAATGAAGTGACTTGTTTTTCAATTATATATTAAATCCCATCAATGTAGATAATAAATGTGAATGCTTAGCCTTAAAGCTAGGTTTTAAGTTTCTTTTTAAACTTAATAAATGATTCACTTATTTATTTGATGAATTAATAAAAGAAGATAAACTACATTCCAGCTCTATAAAAATCAGTCTTTTTATTTGTAAAGTCTTACACTTTTAATAAATTGAGTATACTATTTTATCTTGTGTTTAAAAATTTATTCTTAAAAATCATAAGTTACTAATGACAATACTGCCCAATGGAGTGTTTATAATGGGATAAAATAAAAATGGCAAGAAAATAATATTTACCATGATTAGATTATATTTTTAATTTTATTTTTAATTATATTTTACATTCAATATTATTCTGTATTAGTCTCAGGTTTACAACATAGTTGTTAGACAATCATAAATGTCACAAAGTATTCTTCTGGATATTTCCAGTACCCACATGGCATCATACATCATTATTACAATACTAGGGGCCCAGTGCACAAATTTGTGCACCTTGAAAGGAACTGTGGACCATGAGGCTGTGGTAGGCACAGGGGTGAGTGTCAGTCCATCTTCTGCACCCCTTCCCAGTCCCTCCCATCATGGCTCCCAATTCCCTGTCTACCTTTAGCCCCGCTTCTGCGGGCATTGCTGCTCCCACCACCTCCATTCCGCACTGATGGTGCCAGCCTGACTTGCATCAACAGCATGAAGCAATAGGGGCTGGCACCAGCAGTGGGTGCAAGTGGGACCAGTACTGTCAGAGAGTGCAAGCTGCGGCTGCTGCCCCCATCACCTCTTAGAAGCAGGGGAAGATGGAGAAGCCATCAGGGCTGATCAGGGCTGGCAGCCATCACTCACACCCACTGATGCTGCTGAGGGATTAGGACTAGCACCAGGCACTGGCAGTGGGTGTGAGTAGTGGCTCTGGCCCCAGCTGTGGGTGCAAGTGAGGTTGGCACCAGCAACAAGTGCGAGTGCCAGGTGGGACCTCAGTATGCGGGAGAAAGGTTTTTCAGTAACCACCAGAGGCTTGACCCAATGACAGCAATTGGTGCCCCACCTTGACCTGGCACCCCTGCTCACCTGCTCCTGCCATGACCAATGCCCACCATGTTTCTCACATGTCCCCTAGTGGTCAGCGCACTTTATAGCAACTGGTTGTTCCGTCGTTCTGGTTGTTCCACTGCTTGGTCTATTTGCATATTAGCCTTTCATTATATAGGATTACTGAGCATATGACATATGCTGCACTTTATATCACTGTGACTGTGTTGTAACTACCACTTTGTATTTCTCAATCCCTTTACCTTCCTTCTTCATGCAGTCCCCCTTCCGTCTGGCAATCATTATTCTATTCTCTCTGCCTATAAGTAGATTTCTGTATTGTTTGCTCATTTATTTATTCTTTAGATTCCACATATAAGTGAAATTATGTGGTCTTTGTCTCCCTTATTTCACTTGGCATAATATCCTTTCGGCCCATCCATGCTGTTGCAAAGAGTATGATTTTAAGGAGAATAATCTTTTAGACAAAATATCAGGGAAAAGAAAGATTCTTAATACATATCAACCTTTCATTATCAGCTCATAAAAATAGTATAATTGAAAGGACATAGGATTCAGATATCCTCATTTCGAGTTCACAATTTTTAAAAGACTATTTTTAGAGCATAAATTTATTTTTCATGCCATCATCAATCACCAACAGGAGGTATTAAGAATTTATTTTATGTGGCATTGCAACAAGTGCCTAAAAGTGAGTTACTTGAATATTTTCTTACTTTTGACTGTGACATACATTTTAGAACTTACAAGAACAAGGAAATTTGAAACAATCAAAACCATTACTTGGTGTCTCCAATAGAATATTGAATGATTTAGAATGCAGCCTTCCAGGTTATCTGATTAATACATGAGGATCTAACCTTTCATTGCCTTCATGCTATTTTACAACCTTGTAAGTTGCAGATAAATGACAGCATGAAAAATAACTGTTATTTATAACCATGCAGATAATTCTATCATATATACAGATATTCAATATGCTTCCCTTCCCTATGGAAGAAGCTGGTTTTGAGTTCACTGAAAATTTCACTTCAAAACTCCTGATCTATACATACCTATTCTTTGGATTCTCCTTTGAACTGGTTTTAAGAATTGCCTGATTTCTCATTAATATTGAGTTAATAAATTCTTTATCATATGTTTTATATTTGCATGAAGGTCATGATTTGCCTTTATTTGAAAATTCTCCCTTGACACAAGATACAAAAATAATTTGATTATATTATACTCAGCTTACTATCTCAAAAACTTAATAATCTTATGACTTAATAGTTTTCTATAAAACATTAAGCAGTAGTTATTATATCTGCCCCTGGTCTGTTTCAGTTTTGTGCAGTGTAACAGAATAGTATAGGGGTGAGGAAACACTGCCAGAATTCTAGTTCAGCAAATTAAGTTCAGAACCATAAGCAATCCATGCTATATAGTAATATTCTATGGGTGTTAGCTTTTGATGATCATTCATTTCTAGGAGCAAACCCTAGTTCTCTGCCTCATTTGAAATGAGTAAGAACTTCAGTATTCTAGTCACTCTCGTTTAGAAGCTTTGTAGTTTGTCTTCGTCACTTTCCTAATACACTATCTTGGAACAGAACAAAAAATAGTATATTTCAACAGTAGAAAATTCAGAAGTGTCCAACCTCATAGTAGATCAAAATAATAGTAGCTCAGAGGGGAAAATTGTCTTTATTCTGTTTGATTATTTCTAAAGAACATTGTTAAAATGAAATAGAAACAGTGCTTTTGAATACTGACTTTTGGGACCAAATTTTATCACTCATTTTGTATATTTAATTTTAATGAGAAACTTGGGTATCGTTTATGTGTAAGTTTTAAGAAAATTCAATGAATTGATAAAATATTCATCAAAATAATATATTTTCATTGTGCCTGGGACCTGTTAAAACTTTAATGAATAATTACTGAATGAGTTAATAGCCTGTAGGTCAGTGTAACTACCATGCATGTGCCTGAACCTATGACATGTTCTGGAGATAAGAAGAATGCATAATCTCTGTCAATGGGCCACAGTTAAAGGAGAAAAAAAAATGGGAAAGGTAAACAAGTTCAATTTAAAGTAACTTGTGACATAACAGAGATTTGGACTTGTTTGGTAAGATCACAATAGAAAGCAACTGCCTGAAGACGATAGAGAAGGTCAGGAAATAATTTAAGAGGTTGGTTTAGTGGAGTGTTAAAAGATATGTGAAACTTTACCGGTGTGCATGGGCAAAGGAGATGTTTTGAATGGAGGATAATTCAGTATAAAAAAGAATTAGTAATAAACCTTGGAAATGGAGAGCCATAGGCTCTGGAGAGCTTTGTGTACCATACCAGAGAGTTTGGACTTCATCTCACTGATAAAACTGAGATATTTAAACAAGATGTTTTAGAAAGATCACTCAGGCTATGGATTAGAGATGAGTCCTGGAATTGTGTGACTGCTCAGAAGTGTAATGGACTATTCTAATCCTCAAATCATATAGGTTTCAATTAGAGCAGCCAGAGCAGGGATGAAAATGAGGAGCATTTTGCTATTGCAAAAGGATTTGGATGCTAGAATGGATAGAATTAAGGAAGGCAAGTGAACTCTTGCTTTGAATAAGACTCTTGAGTGATTCTGAGATTTCTGATTGAGGCAACTAAGTGGATGGAGGAGAAAACTAAATCAAAGAGGGAAAATTTGGCATGGAAGTTGGATGGAAATAAGGTTGGTTTGCTGAGTTGAAGTACTGGTAGAAAATACAATATATAAGATTGGGTTTCAGAAGAGAGATCAAGTTGGAATATTCAAACAATATAGGTAGTTGGTGAAGGAATTGTTTAGACAAGACTGTCCATGGGAAACAAGGTGAATAAATGCAAAATTCTGCAAAAGGCTACAGTGATAGGAAAAGGATTAGGAAGACATTGTCCATGGGAAACAAGGTGAGTAAACGATAAACTCTGCAAAAGGCTACAGTGATAGGAAAAGGATTCGGAAAAGGTCAAAAGCATTGAAGAAATCAAATCATAGAGGACAGCCAAGTGTTGGTGGTGCTGTGCTTACAGGTGATTAGCAAGAAGACTATGGGGGAGGAGGCCAAGTGCTGTGGGTTGAGTGAATGGGAATGTTCAGGTGTAGGCAAACGACTAAGCCTTTCAGAAGTTTGGCTGAGACAGAAAGCCAAGGACACACTGAAGGTTTGATAACAATCTCTAATCCCTTGGATCCAGCCTACAAGGGAGATTAATCCTATTTCTTGATAATTTAGTAACACACATGAATAAATTTTCTCTTGATTTTAGTCTCAGTGAAGCATATGTAGTACTCACTGGGTAGAGTGGGAATTAGTAGAGATAAAAGGCAATAAAAGCAGTAGCAAGAATAAGGACAGCATATTTTTGGGACAAGCAGGAGAAATAACAGCAATCTAGACAGAATCCATTTGAAGACCCAGGGAGGGTCCATATTATAGAGGATCTTGCAAAAGAGGCAAAACTTTATAGGAAAAGATATTTGTTTATTTTGTTCACTCAGCGATAGGCATTCAACAAATACCTGTGGAGGAAATGAAGATGGGATCTGGTGTGTTTGGGCACAGAAAGTGGGGCAATAATTTTACTTTGTTGGAAATGTGGTGATGAAACTTTTAGCTTCATATATGCTGAATGCAGGATCACTATCTGAAAGCCCAGTGAAAACCTCTAGTGGGCAGGTGGAAAATTAATGTTAGGTGAGAAAATATATATGGAGAAGAAAGATGAATTCAAATGAAGAGGGGAACACTGCAGGTTAGAAGTTGGGTTGCCAGATTTATCAAATCATAATATAGAACACACTTTTAAATATGAATTTCAGATAAACAATGATTACGTTTTTAGCATGAGTATGCCCCATGCAATGTTTGCAGCCCCAGCTAGGATATATAAAGAGAAAAGGAGGAATACTGGATTTAGGAACTCTCCTTTATCAGTTCTGAAAGTTCATCACACAGAGATAAGGAATGGAGGTTACAGGAGAATTGAGGCAATTATTCTCTAAAAGACTGTTTTGAAATAAGGGGATACAAAAGTACAATTATTATCTGTCATGTTTAGAGGAAACAAATTATTTCAAGGGTTTTGAAACTGCAAAAATGTGTCTACTTTAGCAGCAAAAATTCTATTCTATGGAAGATTGGAGCAAAGGAAGGTCAATAATTTAATTTTAAGAAACATTGCCTTTTGCTAAAACACTTTGTCTTCAGTCTTGACCAAACTTTGCTATCTTGCTCAAGACATAAATCATACACAATGCATGAATAAGGCCTTTTGGTAACCTGAAGTAATTATGCTGACTGAATAGGCAATGAAAGAAGGAATATTAGCAAAAGAACATATATGTATAATACATAGACACAGAAAATAGTGAGGTCATGGCCAGAGAGATGGGGACCATGGGCTGAGTAGAAGTGGGCAAGGAGAGAAAAACATAGGGACATCTTTAATGATATCAACAATAAAGATACAATTAAAAACAAAAGAAATATAACTGTACAGCTTCAAAATCTGCTGTTAGGACTGAACATATCCATAGAGCTAACATGATTTCCACTTGCCAGGAACAAACATTTATATCTATGCATTGTACATTACAATTAATTTTGTAAGATCCTTGTGATTTATTTATTACTGGGCAGGTCATAGTGTGGATCTAGATCAGGGAAGCTGTTTCTTTTTTAATGAAAAAGACAAAGATTTTTCTTTGATCTGAAATGCTTTTTAAAAAAAATTATTTTAACTTCTGTACATAACTTCACAGAGAAATACTTTTTTATCATCATCACACCACTATAATTGTAATAAAGAAACTACATTTTTATGTTTGACCTCTGACAGCTTTCAAACTCTCACCTTTTTTCTTTTGCCTTTGCCGAACATCTGTGCAATCTGATAAAAAATAAAATAGAAAAAAAAGCCCAGTGCCCTTCATTTATGTGGCGCTGGCAGAATTTTCAAAGCCGGGGAGGCTGGCCCTATTGGTGCTCTGATCCTGGCGTCACCCCTAAATATCACAGAAACATTAGCCACCATCCCTCTTCCTTCATCACTAATAGAAACTGAGTCCTTCTTGTGGAATAATTTTGCTTTTTAAAATGTGAATAATAAACTATTTCATACATATAGGTGTCTGGACAACCACACATTTTTGCAAGGGTTAGAGAGTGAGAAGGGGGCATAGAATGTTATTAATATTTAATATTACTGTTTTTAAAATAGTTAAGTTCTCTTTCATTGCTCTGTATTATCCAATGACTATCTCACAATATACTCATTTTTATTGTTGTTGTTAAACCTCACCCGAGGATACTTCTTCATTGATTTTTAGAGAGATTGGGAAGGAAAGGTAGAGACAGAGAGAAACTTCAGTGTGAGAGAGACACATCGATTGGTTGCTTCCCCTATGTGCCCTGACCCTGGGGGCCGGAGAGTTGAGCCTGTATCTGAGGTATGTACCCTTGACCAGAATCAAACCCAGGACCTTTCAGTCCATGGGCTGATGCTCTAATCACTAAGCAAACCAGCTAGGACAATTTATCCAGTTTGGGGCTATTACGAATAGTGGTTCTGTCAACATTCTTATTCACATGTTTTGGTGCACATTTCTGTTGGTTATTTACCTGCAAGGGGGAATTGCTGGATTGTTGAGTATGTCTATGACCTGTAATAGGTATACTAGTAGACCAATAGTTGTCCAAACAGGTTATACCAATTGATGGCTAGTGTGAGATGTTTTTAATTTATTATTCATGTATGTAAACAGAACCAACCTTTTCTTTATATTAAGCTTACAAATAAGTATTTTATATACATTTTAGCATCTCAAATTATTTCAATGTTGATGAGATTCAAAGTTTAGATTTCCTTGTTATACAGACAAAAAGCTGATAAAAAAATCTTTGAGGTGCTGTAGCAGTCTCTCATTTTCATTCTAATTATTTCTGCATAGCATAATTTTTATAGATGAGGTTGGTCTTGCCTTAAATGTATGAATTGGAATAGTTCCCAGTGAAGTCTTGAGAAGGAATTGATGATTCAACTAATCTACATATCTCTCAGAAAATGGATTTCTTATGTTCTGTTGTTCCTTTAGCTAGACTTCTCTGCTTTTCATATATTGGAGAACATTTATACTAGAAAATGGTCTTTTAAACAAGCAGGGGAATTTTCTTTTTTTCCTGCTCTAATGTGTGTCTAATTTAGTCCAGGCACTTAATTTTCACCTCTACTTTGAGACTTTCTTAGTTATGATGGTCACTTATATAGAGAGTTTTGAGACAGAATGTGCAGCTCTTCAAATTGAGAGACAATTGCTCAATAGGGCTGTGTATTCTTATATATATTAAATGCTGATGATAAAGTGGTAATGTTGTTAACAAGCATACTCTCAATTATCACAGGAGTTAATCAATGTTATCAAATCTATGACTACATAAACAAAATGATGGATTTAATGATTATTCAGTGATTCTATGGATGTCAATGATTATTCAATTAAGTAGGTTGAAAAATTTGGCAAGCTAGATATGAGGAAAGTATTCAAATTTTCTCTTAATTTTCTTTGTTTATACTGTATTTCAAACATCAATTCAAGATGGATTAAATAGTTAAATGTTTAATAAAAAAGAAAATGAAAAAGTCTTCTGAAAGATCAATCTTTACTTTATTGTGAGATATATGCAATACTGTTATCTAAATCAATTTTGTGATATCTTTTGTTGTATTTGTGTGCTTATATTTATATGTATATCTGTTTATTGTATTTGGGTTCTCCAGATAAAGTTCAATCATAGGGATGTGTGTATGTGTGTGTGTGTGTGTGTGTGTGTGTGTGTGTAAGAAATAAAAAATTAGCTCCTGCACTTATGAAAGCTGTGATATCCCATAATCTGCCATCTGCAATCTAAAGATCCAGAAAGACAGTAATATAAATCAGTCCAACTTCAAAGACCTGAGAACAAGGGGACGCAAGTGTTATATGAGGAAATCAGATTCAATAGCCTCACAATATCCTATCATAGAGATGTACAGTAATATATTAAGTTTTTTCTCAAATGTATGAATGTATGAACATTTTTGTACATTAACTATGATTCATCATAAATTCAGTTCTTCAGACAAAAATGTACAAAAGAGAAAAACGAAGACTAGGAACATTTGAAATGTCTGGGTAATCTTGGTAATTGCTAGAAAGATGGACCTATTTACATTTTCATGGGAAGACCATGAGGGGCTTAGCTCACCATATTCTTTCAGGTGCTGACTTAAATGGTCTCATTCATGATGAATTAAGTGGGGAAATATAACAGGATCCATTTTCTATGATGGTGTCTGCTAAGTGTTCACCAAAACCCATTTCTTCTTCTTTTTTTTCTGGCAGCATAGCTAGAATATACTTGTAGTTACATAGGGCCAGGTGACTGAGCTCTAATGGAACATTTGTACAATTCATTGCTTGTTCTAGACCCAAAATATTTCCCAAGAAAGATGGTCTGTGCTTGTTTGTTTTCCAGTGAGTACAGAAACATGACCATGGTCACATAAGAATGGAGAAACTTGTCCCTACATGTACTCTCCCCCACCCCAAAATATAAACACACAAGACTCTGTGGAGGAAAATATACATCTAACACATATGAGACACTGAAAAGTTTTGGATGTGAATTTGTTAGAGTCATTACTAGCATTACCCTGAATAAGTCTCTAGTAGGCAGTGTCCTAGCATATTGTGTGTGAAAAGAGAGAGACTGGTGGGAAGTAGAAAGCAAATCAAAATATTTAGAGTGGTTGGTGTAGGCTTATGTTGTGCTTTTCTTAGTGCATGTTTCCCTAATACCAAGTGTACAGGTGATATTAAGAGCAATAGCTCAGTTCTCATGGGTTCTTTCCAAATTTGCTCACAGAAAGTAGAATGCTGCTCCTGTATTTTGCAATCCTCAGGAGTTATTCTCACAAATGTCCTACATTTAAGCTGTTGCTTCAGCTATAGTAGCATCCTCCATTTAAGGCCTTTTTGGAGCTCTGGGAATCCTCCAACGTGCATTATCATGGATGCCAGGTACCCTCATCTATCTTGGAATATCTCTGAGTTACAACAGAGTGAGAAAAACTGAAACGATATTCAGGAATATTCTCTCCATTTTATTCTCTCAGTCATAGGACTGGAAATAAAAAATAGCATTGTTTTCTGTTTTAAAGACAGTATTCTTTTTTTGTGTGTGCACTGAGGTGTTCCCTTTTTTAAGAGTTAAATTTGCCAGGCAATTAATTGTTTTAATTAGGTTAGGCTGCTCACTTAATGTAGTGTAGTGGTATCACTGGAACATGTCTAGGATTTTATTTTTTCTACCTGGAATTAAAATGATTGTCAAAAAATAGCAGTTGAGTACTAAGAATCCTTTTAATAAAGTGGAATGAGAAAATTTTATTGTGCCACCTTTATTCTTCAAATAATCAATATCACATTTGACCTTTATAATAAAATTTAGTGATATTGCAATGTTAATTTGATACTATTACTAGTGATAGTTGTATAATACTTTTTAGCATTTTTCATATTTATTAGAGCCTGATAATCATACCCTTAAGCAGCACAATTATTCTTATTTTCCACATTATATAGCTAAAGAACTCAGGGCAAATAATTGCTGACTTAATCAAGCCTATGTAAATTTTGCAATGTCAGGATATGGTCTGTGCTAGTCAGGCTCTCAAGGAGAAGCAAGTGGAATACTTGATGCAGGGTAATTCAGAGAGCTCATTTAGGAGTGAGGCTATTTACTAAGACTTGGCTGTGGACGGTGAGAAACAAGAACAGTCACCTCCTCTAGTCCTGAAGAGAGAAGAGGAGGAACAATTACTGGAACCTGGAAGGAGAGGTTCCTGAGAGTCGGTCTGAGAGGTTCCTCAAAGTCAGACCTTGAGAGGAAGAAACCAGTCAGCTCAAGGCAGACTCACAGGGAGGAGTGATGAAAAATAAATACACAGATCTCACTCTTCTCCCTCCCTCTGACCTCCTGCTAATGTCCTCTTTGACCAAACCCAACTAAAGCCAGCAGAAACTTTCACATGGTTCATCTAAGTCAGCCATTACTTCTTGAGTACATTGTTAAAAAAAAGGTCTATTTCATTTGAATTATTAGATTTTTGTATGTTAAAATTGCCTTAATATTTCTTCTACTTTGGACAGTTTATTGATATCTTATTGGACTTTGATTTTTTTAAAAATATGTTTTTATAGATTTTAGAGAGAAAGGAAGGGAAAGGGAGAGAGGGGGAAATATCAATAATGAGAATCATTGATTGGCTGCCACCTGCATGCCCCCTGCTGGGGATCAAGTCCTTCCAGAGAATCAAACCATGACTTCCTGGTTCAGGGGTCAACACTCAACCACTGAGCCACACTGGCCGGGCTGGACTTTGATTTTTAAGCCTAAGGAATTCAGTTCAATATATCATTGTTAATGTAATGTCATTAATCTCTAGTGAATAAATTAAGTTATTTTAAAATTAGGTAAAGAATAATATGATTTTAAAAATGTAACTGATCATTATACCCTCTTCCCAAGCACTTCATTTACTTGCTAAAATATGTTGAAATGTACTACAGGTTTTTAATCCATTCATCTACTGATGGGCACTTGGGCTGTTTCCAGATCTTAGCTATTAGAAATAATGCTGATTGAACATAGGGGTGCAAATATTCTTTTTGATTGGTATTTCAGGCTTTTTAGGATATATTTTTAGAAGTGGGATTGGTGGGTCAAATAGCACTTCCATTTTGAATTTTTTGAGGAAATTACACTGTTTTCCATAGTGGTTGTACCAGTGTGCATTATGTTAAGTGAAATAAACCAGTCAAAGACAAGTATCACTTATATGTGGAATCTAATGAACAAAATGAACTGAGGAGCAAAATAGATCTAGAGACATTGAAGCATAGAAAAGAGGGCGAGAGGGGCGGAAGAGATTGACCAAATAACTTATTTGCATATATGCATAACTCATAGACAAACAATGGTGTGGGGAAGGCCTATGGAGGTGGTCAATGGGGGAGAAGACGGGGATATAAAACTAAGAGACTATAGACATTTAAAAATAAGAGAGTTATAATAGCCATAGAGAACTCAAGGGTATGTTCATTATTTCATTCAAAAATATTTATTGAACAGCTACTATATTCCAAGCCTGTTCTAGCACTGAAGATAGGAAAATTTCTTGCACTCATGGAATTCTTAGACTTTTCAAGAGAAACCAATCCCCACCACCACTAAAATAAGGCCATAGACTGGGTAAAGATTTCATAATGAATATAGTGACCAAAGATTACTTTCAAGAACATATAAAGAAGTCAATAAGCAAAGGCAAACTGCTAATTAGAACAATGCATAATAAAAGACAAAAAAATGATTCATCAAAAAAAAAATCTTAAATATATATATATATATATATATATATATATATATATAATGGCTTCATAAGAAATTAGAGAAGCACAAGTTAAAATTATAGTGAAACACTATTTTATACCCATTTTATTGGCAAAGTTTTTAAAATATAATTATTGGCTAGAAAGGGAAAGAATGGGAACTGCTGATGGAAGCATAAAATAGCAAAATGGCACAAAATGCTTTGGATGGCACTTTGTCTGTAGCTTTTTGTTGGAGGCTAAAGCAGACAGCAGTTAGCCTCTAAAAGAGACATTGGGCCGAAACCGGTTTGGCTCAGTGGATAGAGCATTGCCCTTCGGACTGAAGGGTCCCAGGTTCGATTCCAGTTAAGGGCATGTACCTTGGTTGTGGGCACATCCCCAGTAGGGGGCGTGCAGGAAGCAGCTGATTGATGTCTCTCTCTCATCGATGTTTCTAACTCTCTATTCCTCTCTCTTCCTCTCTGTAAAAATCAATAAAATATATTAAAAAGAGAGAGAGAGAGAGAGAGAGAGAGACATTGGAAAGCCAATGGACTTTCCTGCTGTGATTGCAATGGCTGGAGGCTTTTTCCTGACTTGATAATCTTTACCTTTGATCTGCCTGTATGCATTGTTAAAGGACAAATGCATATTCAAAATGAATAAATTGGAGACTGGACCCTGCTCGTGTGCCTTTTCAGGAAAGAGGTTCCACCTGGCCCCCAAAGCCTTCTAAATTCATATTTTGTCTATATAACTTGCATTTGTGCATCGGCCCCTCTTTCAGATTCTGAACCTTGCCGTGCAGGTCATGGCAGCTTTTCAAATTGAAGATAAAAATAGATTTCAACCAAGGAATTCCACTCTTAGATACATGTTCTGATTCATGTGCATAAAAAGACATCATAGCCCAGCCACGGTGGCTCAGTGGTTGAGCATCAACCTATCAACCAGAAGATCATCAGTTCAATTCCTGGCCAGGGTATATGCCCAGGTTGCTGTCTCAACCTCTGATTATGCAGGAGGCAGTTGATCAATGATTCTCTCTGATCATTGATGTTTCTATCTCTCTCTCCCTCTACCCTTCCTCTCTGAAATAAATAAAATATATTTTTAAAAAGACATAGCAGCTGGTTTTATAATAGAAAGAAAAATCACCCTGAAAACTAGAAAATGAACAAATACTTTATAATATATTCCTTCACTATCTCCTGCCAATATCTTTAAAAATAGCCCTTTATTATACTTTCCCTAAATTACTAACTCTGATTTTGGCATCTACTTCCTGTCAGATCTTTGATTGATGCCTAACTATAACAGTTGTTGCTATTATCAGGCTAGGGGAAGAATACTCTTATAATTGCTGAACAAAAACTGTTTTATTATATTTTTTTGGAGAAAAGTCTAACAACCTCTATTATAATTAAAATAACCATCATATCTACAATCCTACTTCTAGAAACCTATTCCACATAGAAAAAAAAAGTTGCTAAAGGTTTAAGTACAAAGATGTTTGCTGTAGAATTTTTACTGCTCCAAATTGTAAACAATAAATATTCATTGATATGAGAATGGTTGAAAACACTGGGTTACATACACATCATGAATGTTATGTGAATCTTAAAAAGACAGAGATGGCTCCATAGTAGGTGACTTGATTTTGGAGACATTTTCATAAATTACTGTTAAATGAGAAAAGCAGATGGCACAAAAGTGTGTTTTACTGTGATGTAATACTTAAAAAAAATATACATGGTAACAAAAATCATTACGTGTATATGGAAACACATTAATCTTTGATTTTATGAGCATGTAGAAAAATTTGTCTCAGTAAATGTTAGTTGTAACAGAATTGAGTGGAAGGGCAGGGATCTAGATGGGTGAAGGAGGTAGATGAGTAATGGTAAAAGCAAGCAAAATAAGTGGGGGAAATCCATAGGGATATGCAATATCAGTATAATTCATTTAAAGCTGAATGCCCAGAAATGCCATTTAAAACACACATTTATAAGTGTGTTTTTAATGGGCATTTATTATACAAAATCATTTATAAGTGTGTTTTAAGTGGGCATTTATTTGTATGCTCCCAAAAAAGCCGCTCTGAAAAATTTCTGTGACTTACCTTTACTTTCTGATTATTGGCCTAGTATTCAACCCCTAAAATCTCTGGCTTGATTCTTAATTTCTGAAATGCACAGTATGTGGAAGACACAGCCTGGTATACAGCTGTGAATCAATGTAACAAATGTCGGAATAGAGGAATAAGGAAAGTCAGGATCCACTAACTACTTCGGGGAGGTGGGGACAGATTGGGCCTGTCACCTATTTACATTGCAATGTTAGAAAAAGAATAGTTCATGACAAGTGAAAATTATATGAACTTGCACTTTAGAATCTGTAAATAAAATTTTACAAACACCAAGCCCTGAGCCTTCTTTTTAATTACCTATGGCTGTTTTCACACCATACCTGCAGAGTGGACCACTTCCCATGCTATTGTCTGCAAAGTCTAAAATGCTCCCAATCTGGTCCTTTGCAGAAGATAGTTTACCACCCTGGCACAGGTATTTTTAGAGTAATGAAGGGGTAAATAGTATTAAATAAATACTACCAATGACTTCTGCTATGCCGAGTTTTTGCATTTAATGTTGATCCTTTGAAAATGCTGCCAGGAAAACTCAGGGAAGACCATAAGGTGTTTGTAGATAGATGGATCCTGAATTAAGTAGCAAGCATAAGATATAGATTCCTTCCTTGGGACTTTCCAGATTTAATCTGAGAGGGCCCAGGCTAATTTTATCTTTCTTCATATGGCCCTTCTTCTTACTAATTACCCTACCTAATCAATGACCCCAAATTTATAGGGAATTATCTAAAAACCACTAACCATTCTTGGGTTGCTGCATTTCAGGCCACTTGGAAAGTGAAATTGTGCAACCCCTGGTAGGGCCTCTTACTCCACTCTTATTACCAGAATAGACAGTGCAGATCTGAGGTTTGCTAAAGAAACCAAACTTGAATCCTCTCTGCTAGGGCTAATTGACCAATATTTAATCACCAAATTTATTAGTAAATAATTATTTATTTTATTTGCTTTTTATTAAATTTATTAGGGTGACATTGGTTAATAAGATTATATAGGTTCTAAGTGTATGTTTCTCTGATGCATGATCATATTAGTGAGTAATATTAAAAATATTTTTTTTCTGAAAGGTATCCTGATATTTCTGTCTAATGATTTAATTCAATTAACTCAAGATAAATGATCTAAATGTACAAAAAGACTCATCTATAAAAATAATCACTCTCTCTTTCTTCCTGGGCTTTTTCTATATAAAATATCCATTGTCTCCTAATTTAGTTTATAAAAACTTATTTTTTGTATGAAACTATCTTCTCTTTTTCTTTTGTTTTGTAACACACAATGTAGAATGTGGAGATTTTTGTCTTTGTTTTGATGTGACAATAGAAAAAATTTGTAGACATAATATGAGTGACAGAGACAACATTTTGATACCCGCTGAGTCACTGCTGGGTGATGTTAACTGTAATGGCAATGTACTTCCTGGCTTGCCTTGGGCTAAAATGTCATTCTTAAATCACTATTACTAAGGATGTGAAGATGGAAGTAGCAACTGTATATTATTACATTTGTACATTCCTTCACAGTCCATTCAAAGTTCTGGTTTTTAAGGCCAGAGACTTTTTTTCTAAGTATTCTCAGATTGGAAGACAAAGGAATTATATAGACTACTTTCATTCTCTATTTAATGTCAAGCTATCATACTCATACTTACCTGCTATCTTGAAACTCAGTAGACTTTCTAAAATGTCTATCTTTGACCAATTCTCTATCTCCTTAATATCATAAGTCAACTGCATTCCATTTTTATATTTATACAAAATATTGTATTTAAATATAATGTAGATATAGTATCTGCAGCATATCAGTGTAAAACCTTTTGGGGGTTTATAAGTCATATCAGTGTAATTTTATCCTGGAAATTTTTCATACTACAAATGGAAAGAAAATAGATTCCAAAAAACTTAAAATTATTATAAAAATGGAAAGTACAGAGCATAGTCCTAGCATTATACGTTTTCACATATTTTGTCTCCTTCCATATGCTTGTTATCAGTGTAGCTCCAGTTCAAAGTTAGAAATAGCTGGCACTAATTTCACAGGCATATATCTTTTCAGAGCACAGATATAATACTTCTATAATTGGAAGATGACTAGCATTCTCACTGTGAATGTATCTAAAGTCACTTTCTATAAAACACCAGATGCACAGGATTCAGAAAGTGAGTGGGGTTTTCTTAGAAGCTCGTGGACCAGTGAAAAAGACTTTTGTGACCTGCTTCTCTGGGAATATCTTTGTAAAATACTGTATTGGAAGACAGATGAAATCTTTCATTTTCTATTCCTTAATTGCAAGTCCATAGACATAAAGATAGTTTTTAATTATCTCCTATAATTCCAAAAGTTAATTAAAACTTCAATTTTTCTGACAGCACATAATTATGCAGTATCTCCCCAACCTAAGCTCTTTTTTAGGCAGCTAAAAAATCCTCCAAGAATACAGTGGGACCCAGTTCTCAAACTTAATTCATTCCAGAAGCCTGTTTGAGAAGTGATTTGTTCAGAAACGATCCTTTTTTCCCATTAGAATTCATCCATTCTAGACCCTCAAATAATTTTGTGTTTTAACATTTCTTATATACTAGTACAGTACATGTCTAAGCTCTAGACTTGTTTTCATAATTTTTCTTTTCACTTTGCTTTTATCATAAACCTTTTTAGGACCCCTGGTTACTTACTGTATATATTTAATAACTAGAGCCCGTTGCAGGAAGATCCCTGCAATAGGGCTTCTTGAGGCGATCTCCGCTGCCCTGTCTGCTTCCCTCCCTTCTCCAATGCCCTGCTTGCTTGCTTCTGTGAAGCTTTGCTCCTTTTTGCAGTGCTTGGCTTTCTTTCCTTCTCTGCTGTCTTCAGTCTTCCCTCTGTGCCTAGATATGCAAATTAACCACCATCTTGGTTGGGTTAATTTGCATACAGACTCCTGATTGGTTGGTGGGTGTGGCTTGTGGATGTAGCGAAGGTACTGTCAAAATGCATATTTCTCTTTTATTACATAGGATGTACACAGCAAAAAACATGAAAATATTCACAACACAATTTCCTGGGATGTTAACAACATGAGGTTTACAATAAACTGATTGATTCTTGCTCATTCTCTTCTTTGTTTGTCCTTTGAGAGACTCTGGACTGATCCTAGAGATATGAGCACAGAAGAGTTGTCAGGTTGAGAACCAAATTGTTTGAGAAGGGAGACAGTCGAAAATGAGGCTTGACTGTATATATTATTGCTTATACAATATTATAAGCAATAATTATGTATTATATGATTTGAAAATTATCTGATTCTAATATAACTCATGTAAATTTATGCTTAAGATCCTATCTAATAAAGAGGTAATATACAAATTGACTCACTCCAACATACAAGATGGTCACCCCCATGTGGACACAAGATGGCCTGCAGGGGCAGCCATTGGGAGAGATCAGAACAGCAGGGAAGGGCAGTTGGGGGGACCAGGCCTGCAGCAGAGGGCAGTTGGAGGGGGGACCAGGCCTGCAGGGGAGGGCAGTTGGAGGGGACCAGGCCAACAAGGGAGGGAAGTTAGGGGCAATTAGACTGGCAGGGGAGTGGTTACGGGGATGATCAGGCTGGCATGAAGAAGCAGTTAGGGGCAGTCAGGCAGGCAAGCAGGTGAGCAGTTGGGAGCCAGCAGTCTTGGATTGTGAGAGGGATGTCCAACTGCCTATTTATTCCTGAACCTGGTAGGATCAGGCCTAACCAGGAAGTCAGACATTCCTCAAGGGTTCCCAGATTGGAGAGGATGCAGGCTGGGCTGAGGGACACATCTCCCTTCTCCCTTGCACTAATTTTGTGCACCAGGCCTCTAGTCTTGAAAAAAGTTTACTGGCTTTAAATATATCAGCCCTAGCCAATTTGCCTCAGTGGATATAGTGTCAGCCCACTGATTGAAAGGTTCTGGGTTTGATTCTGGTCAAGGGCATCCACTGGTTGCAGCTTGATCCTCAGCCCTGGTCAGGTTCATGTGGGAGAAAATCAATCTATGTGTCTCTTTCACATCAATATTTCTTTCAGTCTCTCCCCCTTCTTTTCACTCTCTTAAAAACCAATGGAAAAATATTTTGGGTGAGGATTAACAACAACAATAAAAAGATATCAAAGACAAGCACATTTACTAATGTATTATTTTACTGGAGATTTATTTTCTTTTATATACATTAAACTGCTCAATTTAACCCACCTGTTAGTATGACTATATTATTTCTACTTGCTAGTACTTTATTCCACTGATGGTTTGTGATTAGGATTTAGGACTTTTATTTGCACTGAAATCATTAGGATAATTAATTACAGATATGTGGTCTGTTTTGGCTTAAGGGATTATTTTGGATCAAACTAAGCTATATTTCTTGAAGTGAAGATGTACATATTCACATATAGAATAATCATGCTTTTACTTCCATCTTTCTAAATGACTCAAACTGCTCCCCATCTCTTCTGCAATACCAGTAAATTTCACATTTCCTGGCAATGCAGATTTGACCAAGCTGATACTGAGGAAGAATGAAGAAGTGTATGATGGGGAGCAGAAAAGTTGCATAAAGAGTTCCGCCTTGGTTGAGATCTCCACTGCCAGGCCCACTTTTGCTTTTTAAATTGGCTGGTAGATTCCAGAGCACTCTTGAACTGCAGATTAATATTGACAATTGTGTGTCCAAAATATATGAACTACTGCCCAGGCCACTGTGGCTCAGCTGGTTGGAACATTATCTCGGATACTGAAGGAGTTGCAGTTCAATCTCTAGTTGGAGTCCACACAGGAGGCAGCCAATCGATGTTTTTCTCTCTCTTTCTCTCTCTCTCTTCCTCTGTCTCTAAAAGTAATTAAAAAGGTATCCTTGGGTGACACTTAAAAAATTAATATATATATATATATATATGTGTGTGTATCTATAGATACACACACACACACACACACACACACACACACACACACTCATATAATATAGGTCAGCAGTACACAATAAACTTTAAACTCAAATAGTGTTAGGACCAAAAATGATATTGGTCTTGAACCTATACCAAGAAGTGGCCTTTACAAGCCTATTGATAGCTGAAGTGCGACAAGATTTTGGATGTTTTTAGGTTACAAGATAAAGCTCTTGTAAAGTTTGTCATCACTTTATATGCCTACATATTTGATATTTCTTATCTATGTTTTTCTCTCATTAGCCTTAAATATTGTTTTATTGTTCTTTATTTTGTCCCTAAATTGGTCATAATACAGGAATAAGGTATGATTTAAATTATTTTAATTGTGTTAAATACAGATGTGCTACTAAATGTTCACAGTATGCAAATTATACTTCCATAGAGCTAGTAAACATTATTTTCAAAAGCATTTATATGGGAGAGACTTGCATATGTTTACATTTATAATAATAATTCAGTTGAGAAGGAGGCATTGGATAGCCAGGAAAGTGACAGGTTTTCTATTCAGAATAAGGTTCCTAAGAAGAGGGGAAGGAGGATCCAGAAAACTTTGTTATTGAGACTTAGGGCTTAAAAAAAAAATCTCTCTCAGTTTAACTTTACCACCACTCAAACATGCAACCTAATTCATCAAATATGTAGTTTTAACTTACCTCTGATGATTCTGCCCCCTTCACCCCTGCATTAAGTACCCTTAGCTGACAGATGATTCCGTCCCATCCACCTCCCCATTGGGTACCCTGACCTGACAGCATGCTTCCTTGCCACTTCTTCGGTCCCCTGGATAAGTTTTTCTCATTCCCTTATCAGATAGGAAGCAGCATTTTAGGCACCATATTTTAGTCTGTAGACTTGTAGCATTTGTATAAAATCAATTCCTCTTGCCGAGACCAGTTTGGCTCAGTGGATAGAGCGTTGGCCTGCAGACTGAAAGGTCCCAGGTTCGATTCCGTTTGGGGGCATGTACCTTGCTTGCAGGCATATCTCCATTGTGGGATGTGCGGGAGGTGGCTGATCGATGTCTCTCTCTCATCGATGTTTCTGACTTTCTATCCCTCTCCCTTCCTCTCTGTGAAAAATCAATAAAATATATTTTTAAAAAATTAATTCCTCTTTTCTAGTTTTTCTTATTGGAATGTAGGGTTTCTTTGGTGATGTCATAGTTCCTAGATTTTTCATGTTTCTTGAAATCTTGTCTTTGAGTTTTGCATTTCCATCTTTTTTTATTTTTTTAAATATATTACAGAGAGGAAGGGAAAAGGATGGAGAGTTAGAAACTTTGATTAGCTCCTGCACACCCCCAACTGTGGATATGCCCACAACTGAGGTACGGCTGCCTTTAACCAGAATCAAACCTGGGACCCTTCAGTCCGCAGGCCAACACTTTATCCACTGAGCCAAACCAGTTAGGGCTAGCTCAGCTAATTCTGAGGGCCACTCAGCTTTTTCTTTACTCCTCTTGTTCCCTCTTGGATTATCTTCATATTGTATGCTTTCTCTCTGTCTTTCTCTACTTCTCTCCTAGCCATGTCCCATGCTGAGAGCCTCCTGTTGCCTTAGGGTAGCGCCCTAAAGTGTTCAAGGTTATGTACTTTCTACCAATCCAGCAGAGTACAGATGGCTGTGTGTGTGCTTGTACAAAATCTTCAGAGTCCTATGTGCTATCTGGGTGGTGGTGGTGGCGGTGGGAGGGGGGGTGGTCCATATGTGAGTCAACAGATCATCAGGGAGACGGGTATATTAGTGCTGCTGGTACGCAGGGGTTGGAGTGGGAGGTTGATAGGAAATATCAAATGTGCAAATGTATCTTAGGAGATTCACAGATGAGCCTGTTGATGGAGATTGCAAGGTAGTTAGGAGAATACAAGACTCTTGGTTGAGTACCACATCCCTGTGGCTGTGCGCCTCTCTTTCTCTGTTCCTACTTGCCCCCAGACTGTTTAGCCATGCTGATGTCTTCAGTATTGTGGGTGGGGCAAGAGAGAAGTGGGCTCTTGAGCAGCATTCACATGCTAGGAAGCCAGTGATCACTGTGCTCCATGGGAGGAATCTCTTAGCCAAGGGACTCTCTTGGCATTGCACTGTGCAGCTTAGAGGGAGGGGCAACACAATCACATGAAACTATTCTTTTTACCCTCTCCCATGTGTCTATTCTCAGATTTTTTGCTCTACCGGGTTTCTGGGCTTTCAAGATCTATAAATAATCTGTCATCTGTGGGTGGTTGTCAAAATTAGAGCTTCTGTGGGAGGAGTGGGCTGCAAACTCCTCTTATACCATCTTGCTGACATCACTGTCTGAAATACACATAGAGTTTTAAATGTGAAACTCATAGTCAGTCTGACTTTCACAGGAGCTCTGAGTCAAACATGAAGAAATGAACTATCAGTAGGTTTATTGGAATTAGGACCTAAAATTAACAAGCTTTTTATGTGCAGTTAAATCCTTCAATGGTTACTTCATCAACATTTGTGTTTTTACATTTATAAAAGTGAATTAGCTAAGTATATAGTCAGATTTTGTTAATAATTGTTATACTCAATGATACAAGTAGTAGTCACCCAAAGGGTGTGAAGTTTACTATATTTTTTGCAGACTGGATCGGAATTTTTTATCAACAAAATAAGAGTGAATAAAGAGTAGAAACTGTTGAAAGGCATAGAGATTACTCAAAGATCTGGGGGGGAGGGCGTGGATTTGAAGCAGATATTGATAAGATAAAAGGTGCTGCACTTTATCTACTGTGTGTTAAATAGTGTGTCTGAACAGAAAAGTATCCCTGTTCTCTGGTAACTGACAAACTGGTAAGTAACATTCAGAGCCTAGTGTTTTATTTCTATACTTACTGTAATACATACAAAACAGGAATTAATTTTGTTATTGCACATATTTTGACACTGGAAGTAAGTTCTCATGACTTGTGAGCTACATTAAATACAGATATAAACATAGTAGTATTTCAAAGGAAGATGTAATTCTTGTCTCTGTGTAACATTTTCCTTTATATATGCAAATAAAGAAGTTATAACTTTGTACAGCTAGGAAAAATTTTAATACCATAATCTATTAAAAATCTGAAAATTATCAATATATCTAAAGGAATTTTAATAAATTCATGGATAATAGTACCTTGTAGGTAATTTCAGGAAAATATTATTTTTTACTTTGACCTGTAAAAACAACTTTGTTATATTTCAATGTCCTTAGATGATTCTAAATTTGAGATTCTAAATCTAAGATGTTGACATTCTTAGAACAATTTTCTTGTAAATAGGTATTTTTTAATTTCTAAAAAAATATTTTAAACCACACAGAAAAGATACTTTTAACACTTTTATTTCTTATAGGTTATTATACAAAAATCTATTTATCAGAAAGTTCAGTTTTAGTGAGTCAAAAATATGTTAAGCGCCAAGACTGGTTTGGCTCAGTGGATAGAGCGTCGGCCTGCGGACTGAAAGGTCCCAGGTTCGATTCCGGTCAGGGGCATGTACCTTGCTTGCGGGCACATCTCCACTGAAGGGGCGTGCAGGAGGCGGCTGATCGATTTCTCTCTCTCATCAATGTTTCTGACTTTGTATCTCTCTCCCTTCCTCTCTGTAAAAAATCAATAAAATATATAGGGGCCTCCTGCATGCCCCTACTGGGGATCAAGCTTGCAACTGGGGCATTTGCTCTGACCAGAAATAGAACTGACAACCTCCTGGTGATGAGATAATATGTATTAAAGGTATTTTAAAATAAAAAGTGTATTATAATACATAAACATGACAATTAAAGGTAAAATTATTCTCTTTTTTCTAGATATAACTTCTGCTTTAAATATGGAACTCCAGAACTTTTTTTATGTTTTATATTCAAATAAATTTACACATAAAAATATCTTGTATGAATATGTTGTGTACATTTTACACGTGTTATTCAGAAACTTGCTTTTGGTTTTACTAAAAAAAATCTTAGTGTTCTCTTGAAGTTGGTATCTATGGAATTAACTCATTTTAAATGTATTCAATGACGTAAGTGCGAAACTGGAATCTTTATTCTTTTTTAGATCCATTAAAGCTCGTGTAGCTACTAATGATAATTTAGGGTAGATCTATCATTTTTTTTAATAAAAATGAAAACCTCAGTTAGCACTGAGTATTGATTTTTCTCTTATTTTAAACCTGTATTTTACAAATCAATAATAATTAGCCATTCTTCATCTTTTAAAGGCATTGCTTTATATTTGGCAAAATGAAATAAAAATGTTTTTTAATAATTAATGATCTAAAATGGGAATAAGTTTTCTCTAGAGTAGAAGCAGCAAAATTTTTAGGATCTTAAATTATGCTGTTGCTCATTAAGAAAAAAGCAAAAATAGTTTTTATACAATCAGTAAACCTTTATCTTTCTCTGTCAAAGTCTAATCTTCTTAGAGCACAAATAAATAGCTCTTTTCAAGGAGACCTCCTAAAATTACTCACAAATGCAGTGAGGGTTTGTTTGTTGGTCATTTTGTGTAATTTCATCTGTGCAGTGGGACAGCATGGCCTCCAAAGCTGTCCCAATCCTGGTCACCTATGAAACATAATGTCAAAGGTACCATTTTTCTTATCTCTTTCTCTCATGTGCTCAGGCTCTCTCAGCCTTTCTCTCTCTCCCCACTCCCTGTTCCTTCTCTCTCCACTGTAACATTTCCATGTTTATGATTGTGGTATATTTTCTATTTTACAACATGGTTTCTGCACTTAGCCATTAAAGAAGATAGCTATTCAGAAATGTGATGTCAATCCCTTAGTAAATAATTTAACAATATATTTGATTAGATCAATGCTTATCACTTTTGAACTTGGTGGAGTAATACTAGCTAGTACTCATTTAGCATTTTCTATACCAAGTATTATCTCCATAATCTTATGACTAAGTTTAACATTATCTTTAAATTATATATTTAATAAATGAAGGAATAATTGGTTAAAAAGCTTGTCTAAAGCCACACAGTAAATGGTCAAGCTAGTATTTAAATTCATATTTTTTTTTCTTAGAGGCCACATACTCAAACTTTGCACTTTATTACTTTTCACTGGGTAAAACTAATGGATGAAGTTAAAGTTTTATAGAGAAATTCTTTGGAAATACACAAATATATACATATTTCTACATGGAAGGGTAATATAAGACAGAAATAAAACTTTATGAAAATATTCTTTCAGAATCTTGCTAGGATTCTGGGAATGTCTTTCTCAAAGATCTGGAAGGCAACTTTTTGAAATGTTATCATCAGGAAGGATAGATCTCCATTTCCCAGACTCTGGGAGGGTAGGAGCCTAACTTTGATAAGTGAACGAAGTTCACTTTTAATAAGTAAACACAGATGGCCTCACATTGAATAATATACTCCAATATTTTCCCATTAGCTCAGCTCAGCATTTAAAAATCCTCCTGCCTTTTGTTTCAGCAGAGCTGAGCTCAGTCCCTCTTCCCTGTTGCCATAATCTTGATTCAATTACATAGTCTTGACTCAATCTTGAATAAAGTCTTCCTTGCCTGTTTAACTCCATCTGGTACAGTTTCCCTTGACATCTGAAGAACTTTCTTTTTGGTAAAGAAGATATCACAAAATATGGATGAAAATCCTTTGTTCTCTTTTGTCATCTGTCAAGGGATCCTGAAACATCGTCAAATCCATTGACCCTATGCATCTTGGCTTATAGTACTCATTTATCCACAAAATTTTTAAATTCAAAGCTGCTAGATGCACTAAACAGATTCCTACAAGAACTACTGTGTTATGATTTGCAACAGAATCAAAAGTTTCAGTCTCATCAAATATCCTACTCTCTGAATTTCTCTTTTCTCTACGGTTGAATAGGGTAAAAAATGTAGTCAACTGTCCTTCCTGTCCCTTCCCCATATAATATTTATTAGTTGTTCATGCTGCCTATCTTACCATAAGTTTTTTTTAAAAAGTTATCTTTATTCTTAAATGTATTACATATGTCCCTTTTTAGCACGTTTTTATATTTTTAACTTTCTAAATCTCAAGTAGTCTCCCTAAAAATCAGAGAGAGTGTGTTATAATGGTCCTATATTTGCCACTAGATTAAAGATGGTGATAAAAAAAGAGCTACTATATATTAAGGACTCTTAAGGGCAAAGTATACACAAATTAACACATTTAATTCCCACCAAACCATGTGAAGCAAATAGTGCATTTCCCCCACTTTACAGATGAGATGTTGATGCAATAGAAGGTAAATAACTTGCTTAGAATTTTGCAATTAGAAAGTGGTCTTTCTGAACTCACCAAGATCTTTCTATATCCAATGCTCTTGCCAAGAACTACTGTATTTCAATCCCTGCCAATTAGAATTTCTTTGAAAGGTATTTAAACTTCTCAGTCTCAGTTCCTCCATCTTTAAAATATACAGAAGAAATGCTGGATTTTTGTTAGACTTAAAGTTGTTCATGCATAGTAAGCACTACAAGCAATCAAAATAAACTTCAGGCTGAAAACCGGTTTGGCTCAGTGGATAGAGCGTCGGCCTGCGGACTGAAGGATCCCAGGTTCGATTCCGGTCAGGGGCACATACATTGATTGCGGGCACATCCCCAGTGGGGGGCGTGCAGGAGGTGGCTGATCGATGTCTCTCTCTCATCGATGTTTCTAACTTTCTATCTATCCCTCTCCCTTTCTCTCTGTGAAAAATTAATAAAATATATTTTAAAAAACAAAACAAAATAAACTTCATTAGTATCATTTAAAACTACCTACATTCATTGATGAAGGGATTTTTTTCTGATGTTGCTGAATTCCCCATCTTGGGTTTGAAGTTAGCCCAAATTAGAAGCATCAGATACTTTAGGAACTAGGGAAAGTTTATTTTCTTTGCAAGTGTCAAGCCTTTTGTTGACTTATGAATTCCAGTTTTTCAAAGCACACTTTAGCTCTTCCTTCCGCAGGGCAATCATTCCCCACTTCTGCTTTCCAGTGGGGTTGAAATGTCATTCTGAAGGAAATGGGGACAATGATATTTCTAATAACATGAATATTACATGAGGACAACACTGCATAAAATGAGGTTTTTCTCAAAGCTTTCTTTCCATTTGCTTAGGAACTAAATATAGGCTTGTTGGTTTGTTTGTTTGTTTGTTTTTTACATCTGCAAGCTACTTCAATAATTAAATGTCCTTTCTTTGATTCTGCAATGTGGGAGATACTTGAACCTCAGCTGCACTCTCTTTGTCTGAGTCTGATCATTGAGAGAGGCGGGTTATCACTGATCCAGTACAGCTGTTTTCTTGTCTGTTAAAAACATACCATACATAAAATGAGTTTGGAAATATCTGTAGATACCTTCAAAACACACATATGGCTATTTACAATAAAACTGCTCTCTCTCTCTCTCTCTCTCTCTCTCTCTCTCTCTCTCTCTCTCTC
>JAAGEH010000480.1:12896912-12940848 GCA_011751065.1 Lasiurus cinereus
CTCTCTCTCTCTCTCTCTCTCTCTCTCTCTCTCTCTCTCTCTCTCTCTCCACACACACACACACACACAAATGTAGTGAAAGCAAGGAAGAGAGAGTGAGGACAGCATCCATCCCAATTGTATTATATTCTGTAGCCCACATAAACACACTACATGACTATGGCTTTCTGAGAACATCGGTCCTAAGACATTAATTTATGTTTGTGCACACATATATAATACTTTATATACACTTACACACATAAATATGCCCTTTTGTATAAATATATGATTTAAATACGTATTTATATGTATCTAAATTTTAAAAAGTATGAATAAAAGTTCCTTTTTATTCATAAAAGTAACACATGTTTCAATGTACAATTCAGAAAGCAACATAATTTGTTAGTGAACACAATACTCTTTGGAATCTGGCTGACCTCGGAGAGAGTCCCAGCTCAGATCTTTACTAGCTGGACTAGCTGGATGACTATGAGAAAGTCACTTAACCTCTCTCAGTCTTAGTTTCTTCCTTAAAATTCAAATAATAACAGAACTTATAAATTATGATTGTTGGGAAGATTGAGACATTGTCATCAGATTACCAATGAAATCATAGGATGCAATGAATGTTGGCTGTTTAATAAATCACCCTCATCCCACATTTGTAGAGAGCTATTGTTAATATTTGGAATAGGTATAGTTATAGCTTTGAATACAAATATAGAATGTAGTGATAGATTGTTCCAACTATACTTCATTAGATTTTGGCAGGCAGCTGTGCTAACTACTATACCATCCAGGCCCTGGTTCCTTGAATTTTGTCTGTCTATTTGGCCTCCATTCACCACAGGGCCACCTATATTAACTGTATTTTCTTATTTTCCTTATTCTTGATGATCTGGCATCTGTGGTCTCCCTGCTTGGGGAAAAGCCGCTCCTCTCAGAGCTAGCCAATTCTTCGAGATAGCAAAGGTCTGCATTCTCTGGCATGCCTTTCATATAACCAATTCATAAGTTGATGTTTGGATGCACTTCTAATAACTTCAATATCTGTATTTATACAACTTCCAGCTGGGTAACCTGACTTATTTCAGAGGTTGAGCATCAGTTGACATTTTCCATCAAGTTCTTGCATGTATGAAATTGTGCTTTGTAATAAAATCCCTTTAGAACCTTAGACTGCTTCAGGACTGTCTATATCTGGATAATTTTGCAGAGGGCGAGGGGTAAGGTAACAGACCAGGGTACTTGTTTGTATAAGTTTTGAGGATAGAAACAGGCCTTATAAAATTCTATTTTAATTTATTTTTAATATAGAATTCTTCCTTTACTATTATTATTATGGTTTGGGGGTTATAGGCAGGAGATTTACTTAACCAAGTGCTATTGCAGAAAGAAGTTCATAAACATCATTTGTTTGGGAGAAGATCTCTCACACCATCCTGGATGCTGATCTGATAAGAAATTCATTTGGGAATTTTGACACTTATCACCTCAAGAACTATAGTTAGCTGAGTGTGCATTAGCCATCTTGTCCATGTCCTACCACTGAGAAAGCAATCACTGGTTTCTGGAAGCTGACAGAAGGATGAATTCCCAAAGAACCATGACATCTTAAGTCTATTTTGCAATCGTGGTTACTTAGAAATGGGGAAGAGGAAAGTACATACAAAAATCTTACTTTTACAAGCAGAATTTAAATGTTATATAGTCTTTTTATTGGAGATTGTAAAAGAAAGTATTTTTCTTATTTTGAAATTCCTTTAATGACTTCATACTTAATTTATTTCAATATAGTAACATCAACTCAGGCAATCAAGAATTTTGATTTTGCAGCATTCTAATGATTCATAGTTTTGTTTGGGTTTGCTCTATTTTTCATCTTCTTCTCCTCCATTCATTGAACATGCTCACAGGTATTTCCCAAACTGGGAAGAAGTAATTCAAAATATCTTGCAGAGACAGACTAGGATGATTGTCGTGAATTTCTTCTCTCCCTCTCCTCCCCCCGACCCCGCAAAAATGTTTTAGCAAAGTCAAAAAGGAAGTGATTTCTTATTATTTACTAATAACTCCCCTCTCTTACAAAGCATGCACAAGAACACATGCACTAAACTATAACCAGAAACACAGAATCAGACCAAGGGCAGAAACAGAGACCTGGGACAGGAACATAGCCATGCCAGCCATAAATTTCATACACAGTGAACTTCAAATGTATTTTTGAAAAATGTATTTTTGATAATGAGAATTATCACATAATTATTATTTACATAATTCTCATTATCACATGAAAAAATTCTATCAGTTCATCAGATGCCATAAATCTATTCTAATAAAAAAGTACCATACAAATTGATTGTATCTTTGTGATGCCCTCCAGCCAATCAGGAGTGAGTATGCAAATTAACCCAACAAAGATGGCAGGTTAATTTGCTTGCACAGGCACTGCCTCAGCCACTCTGAGTTTCTAGGCAGCGTGGGAAGGCAGAAAGGTGGCTCTGGGCCAGAGCAAAAAGGCAGCTCCAGCCAGAATGAAGGCAATCCTGGCAGCCAAGGAAAGGAAGGCCCGTTTTTTCATGAATTTTCATGCATCAGGCCTCTAGTTATTTTATGTGTGGAGTCACTAAAAGGAACACCCAAACAATAAAAGAACACCCAAAAAATAAAAATAACCAATTAAGTCCCTGACTGAATGTGGGATTGACAAGATAATGATAGCTTTCCCAGGATGGGCATATTTTGAAATAAAAACTTGAAGGTTTTGTCATTAGGTTGAAACATAGCCAGGACAAGCTGTTCACACATATCATTAATGCATTTTGGTATTATTTTTAATGAACATAATAATAGCATAACAATACCACCATAAACAACAGCCCTTTATAGCAATTAGTGTCCTAATGCATTTTCATAAGCACTTTACATTTTTTAAATTTGCTAAACTCTCTCAGTAACCCTACGATATAAGTATCTTTACAGACCCCATTTTATAGATAAGAAAACTGAGTTACAGAGAGGTTGAGTATCTTAGAGGACAGATCACTCAGTAACTGACAGAGCTAAGGTCTCAGTTAATATTTGTTATCTCCACTCTCCTAAATATGTCTGACATTTACAGAAGAGAGAAAGCAACCATGAAAATGCCAATTATTGTTCACATTATTTCTTATTACTTTGCAAAACAAAGTCTGAACGAAGAAGGGTAAAGCCAATGCCTGTTGTTTAGCTTAGGCAACAGGCTATTCAGCTGGTTAAAGTAACATTGCAGAAACAAGGGCCAAGTATTGGCCAATCTCTTGTCCCCAGGTGAGCATTAGGCCTGTTAGTGTAGTGCTGAGACTTTGGGCTTTACCCATTAAACAAGAAAATGCAACAAGAAAATGTGTTTGTGTCAGAATGTTCAGGGTCATCCTATTAACTAGCTTCCAGGTGGCTCTTTCAATTTAAGCCAGATCTATAGTTATAGAGCATTGAGCTTTCTGCTTCATTAAGTCAAGAGATTTCTCCTCGTTGAGAAATATGGTATGGGTTAGCTCACTTATCTATCACCAATGAACAGAATTTATAAATTATACATAATGCCTCACCTTTAGTTGTCAATTTTTATTTTTCTATCTTTTAATACTTCTATTTAGACTATACATATGTTTATGAAATATAGTATCACTAATTGGTCATGATTTTGTCTTTTTATCCTGTGATTTTAAAAGTTTTTAAAAACAAGTAATATCTAGTAGGAAATTTTATAAATTGTATGATTTTAGTATAGCAGTTTAATCTCATTTTTATTTAACAATATATAATACTAGAGGCCTGATGCATGAAGATTTGTGCAAAAATGGGCCTTTCTTCTCCTGGCTGCCGGCATCCCCTTGACTTCGGCCCGAAGTCGCCTTTCTGCTTTCTCTCAATCTCAGAGCCGCTTTTCTGCCTTTGCTCCAGCCCAGAGCCTCCTTTCCACCTTCCCATGCTACCCAGAGGCCTGGAGCAGCTGGGGCAGTGCATAATGCTTGCATCGTTGCCATGGTAAAACGCAAGCATCCCGCCTCCAGCAGCTTGTTACCTGTGTATGCAAATTAACCCTCCATCTTTGTTGGGTTAATTTGGATACTCACTCCTAAGTGACTGGTGGGTGTTGCAGAGGTGTGATCAATTTGCATCTTTCTCTTTTATAGTGTAGATGATGAATTAAAGTGGATAAAGTAAGACTGAGGAAAAAACAGGAGTATTATGCCTCCAGTAAATGTTAATGTTGTTGCTATAATTGAGCCCACAATTTGGCTCTTATCTCCTACAGCTAATGCAGAAATGGAAATGTGATTACTTATAGAACGTATCTTCTTCTTTTTTTAAAATATATTTGTATTGATTCAGAGAGGAAGGAAGAGGGAAAGAGAGATAGAAACATAAATGATGAGAAAGAATCATGGAATGGCTACCTCCTGCAAGTCCCCCACTAGGGATCGAGCCCACAACCCAGGCATGTGCCCTTGACCGGAATTGAATCTGGGACCTTTCAGTTTGCAGGCTGATGCTCTATCTACTGAGCCAAACCAGCCAGGGCAGAACTTATCTTCTTTATCCATAGCAATTTATGTAGATCTCAGCATTGAACTTACATATTGTTTTCAAATTAACTTTCTTATAGTCTCCCACTAAATTGAGTTCCTTGAGGTCAGATTCTGCTTACATAAAATAGTTTCTCAAAAGACACCCACATTTCTCCCCTCAGCCCCACCCCAAACTAGGACTTACTCAGAAAGACAGAAATATTCAAGTTTTCACAGCAACACTGATTTTTCATTTATTAAATCTGAAGAAAAATTTCTTGCTTGGGAGCTTATGAAAGGTCCATTTTTTGATACATCAGAAAGTATCCTCAACAAGTTTTATAGAAAATACAGATGTGAACTCCACTGTCTGTTTTCCATGGGAAACCTGATATAAGGCAGCAACATTAAAACACCCATCAATGTAGTGATTGTGCAGGAAGCATGCTTAGGAGCAGCACAGATGCAGGCCTGTGGTAGTCTCAGTGCTTCCAAAGCTAAAACTGTGTGTACCCAGAATTGTGGGTTATGGAGTTACAATTGTGTGCCATGAACCTCAAGGGTTCTGCAGGCTCTCCGAATCCACTTGCACTAGAGAACAAGTGGAAGTTTTTGATGTTTAAGATAAGAGATCATTTTCAACCAGAATAAATATTTAATCTGACTTATTGTTTCTGTATAAACCTAAACTAGAAAAAAACTGCATTGCCAAACAAACAAACAAACACCCAAACATTTAAGCTTTGAAAATCATGGACCTAGAAGATGAGATGGATGCTGTGTGACCTGCATGAGTGGTTCCCAAACCTGACTGGTCAGTATGTTCCCCTGCCCTTTAGAGACTCAGAGAGATTAAGTGTGGGGTAGCATACAGAAATCTGGAATTTAAAAATCTATACTTCAAGGATTCTGATGTTCACTGAGCTTTTGAACTCAATGCTTTTAACATTTCTTAATTGTGTATTCTTTCTGCAAAACTGTTAGTAACACAACCTTGACTGTTCTGGTGAGTGAAGGACACCGATGAGCATATGACACCATGTATCCGCATGGCACTGGGTATAGAGCAGGTGTTAGTGCGCATGTAAATCTATCTGGTCAATGGAATCAGCAAGGAATACCAATAAACAAGTTGGCCTATATGTGTGATACATATTTGTTGAGTAATGTATTACTTTACAAACATGACTCAGGAGTATGATTTCAACATTTTCTTTGCAAGGTCATACTATTAACATAGTACTGTGACTCACCTGGGTTTCATAATACAATTGAGATGGGAAAAATTAGGAATTATTAGTATAGAACAATTAAAAAAGTAAAGAGGGTTAGAAAATAGTGATGTTCTATAAAACTTTAAAAGAGGTGTGTCTGGTGAATTTGAATAATTCAGAATTGTGCTCAGTTAATCTCTGGAAATTGGTTAGGTCTGTGATCTTGGGCAATTTATTCAACTTAATGGAATTCAGTTTACTTATTTGCAAAATGTGTACGAGAGTGTCAGAGGGTTGTTTTGAGGAATGAAATGAAATTAATACAGTATATAATGGAATATATAATGGAATTCCTTGATATTTTGCTTGAATTGATTTCACATTTTGTGCATTATAGATCTTTAATAAAAGGCTTAATTTATTTTCCTCAAAGTCCCTCATGGAACCAAAGATTCCAAGGCTTATATCCACGATCTAATTTTGTTCTTATGAGGACAAAACTATTCTTTTTTAAAAATGTTAAAAACATACAAATTGAATTTTAGTGTAAGATGGGAGAAAGTTTTTTCAATCTGTTTTTCCCATTTCTAAATGACAATGAAATGTTTACAAAACACAAAAAAGATAGCCAAGGAACTTTTGCTTTCTTCCATGATGGAATAATTGGTACTGGGTTAGCCTCATTGTCATGATTTTTATAAGACGGGAGAAATGTAGGCTTTGGGAAATAGATCAAACTAGACTGTGATACTCGAGTAAAGAGGATCTCTCCATATGAGAACCATGATCAACCCAGATCTCTGTCTAGGGTCACCTTCCAGAGTAGGGAGCTGGTGCCTAACCAGAATCTTCTTCTGACCTTGTAGAAATCAGATTACAAGGCTGTTGGAGCAGCTGGGATCTATGGATAAGGTGCCAGAGAAGAGAAATATGGACAAAGAAATCTGTCTCTGGATTCACATACGTATAAGCAAAGACCTTACTGAAAATTGGACAGTACATAGGCGGAGAGAGACTACCGGAAGCTTACCAAGGAATGGTTGCTAAAGATAGAGCTGTGAACAAAGAACTGGGAAGTTTTCGGTAGTAGTGAAGAAGAATATCTACAATGTCTACCAATAGCTACACCCTTGATCCACAGTGTGATAGGAACATGTCTGTGAGGCAGAGCCTGCATCTAGCGGTGTGGTCCTTAGAAACCTTGCGCCCTGACCCAACTTGGTGATCACCTTCCTGTTGCCCTCAGCACAGTGAATGCTCAGGCCACCCTGCACATGCACTGGCACCCCAACAGTCTTTGCACAACCATGTGCTAAACCATGTGCCCAGGCTCACCTAGACTCAGAAACCTACTGCAGACCAGCTCAGGCTTGGGCCCGCCAGTGAACCTCTGTGTCATCCTTTGGCTGCCGCCACACCTTTTCCAACAAAATCTAATCCCTAACTTTGGGAAGAGGGCCTCCTTTCCAGATTTTCCTTCTTTGAGTATGCTACCTCAGCCTTTGCATACTGTACAGAGTTCTTTTACATTTAATAGTTGCTCTTTTTATCATAGTTTAATAATTATTCATATTTAACTTTTCCTGTTTAAATCACTGTGTGATTTGTGTCTCATGACTAGATCCAGACTGATACTTGTGGCTTCCTTGGTTTTGGTATAATATTTAATGGGTGCTGTAATGAGCTGTGTTACTTTCACTGCAGCCTTTTTAAAAACAGCTTTATCCTATCTAATAAAGAGGGAATATGCTAATTTACCATCATGCCCTCATAAAGATAGAGGTAACCTCAGCCAATAAGGAGGGAATATGCTAACTGACTGCCATGCTCAAAGATGGTGGCACTCATAGTCACAAGATGACGGCTCCCAGTCCCCTCACCCCCGCTGGGGTGGCAGGTGCGCAGCAGGGCTGGGGCTGGGCCCGCCCCCAGGCAGGTATGGCCACTCCATGCGACTGCCTCCAGAGGCCCCCAGACCTCTCAGACCCCCAGCCGCCCAGTCTGGCCTGAAGCACAGGCAAGCCTCAGATGATGACTGCATAGCCACCCAGGGCTGGCCCAAGGCGCAGGTAACCAGGGCCAGATGAGGCTTGTGCTGCTGAGGTTTAGAAGCAGCAGAGGTGTGATGGGGGCATCATCTTACCCTGATCACCAGGTTGCCTTCCGCCCCTGAGGGATCCTGGATGGTAAGCAGGGTCAGGCCGGGTTGAGGGACCCCCTCCCAATCCAGTGCATGAATATACAAACACTGGGCCTCTAGTTGAGGTATAGTTGATATACAAACATTGTATGTGTTTAAGGTATACAACTTGATGTTTTGAGACTTATACATTGTGAAATGATCATCACAAGCTAATTATTATATCCATCACCTCTACACAGTTACCATTTCTTTGTGTGTGTGTGTGTGTGCTGTAACTTAAGATTCATTGTCTTAGCAAATTTCAACTATACAGTATTATTAACAGCAGTCACCATGCTGTACATGAGAGCTCAAGAACTTCTCTTCAATAACTGAAACTGTATCCTCTGACCAACATCACCCTTTCCCTCTTCCTCCAAGTCCCCTGGCAACTGCCATTCTATTCTCTGCAGAAATGTGACTATTTTTAGATTCCATATGAAGTATTTGTCTTTTTAAAATTAGATACAAAATGACCATAGTAAAACATAAATCATCACAAGATATATTTTGAATTAATGAACTCTTAAAGTTCATTTTCTTCTACCCCCTAAATTTCCATCAGCTCCAATTTCACACCTTTCTTGGTTGGCAGGAATCATAATTTCAACTTCGCAATATATCCGTGTTCAGGGTTTCTGAAGTAGCAACAGGGCTATGTAGTGAAGGATCTTATTGGAGTTGGGCTTCTATTATCTTCTAGTAGGATTTTATTTCAATATTTTCATAACCAGCCAAAACCGGTTTAGCTCAGTGGATAGAGTATCAGCCTGTGGACTGAAAGGTCCTGGGTTCAATTCTGGTCAAGAGCATATACCTTGGTTGTGGGCACATCCCCAGTAGGGGGTGTGCAGGAGGCAGCTGATTGATGTTTCTCTCTCATCGATGTTTCTAACTCTTACCTCCTCTCTGTAAAAAAATCAATAAAATATATAAATTTTTTTTTCATAATCAGCATGCCATTTCAGAATTGGCTGAATATAAGCCCCAACTATTTTCAATATTGTTCCTATAAGAAAATATATGGATTTGGAATAAGCAGCAGGAAAGACACTGAACTTTAAAGTTGTTCTGATAAATCTCAAATAATACACATAACAAAAGCCTGATGAGCAGTGGATGAAGGAAAATAAAATATCTGTTCAGCTGAACAAAATCTTTTCATTGCCATTTTGAAATTATAAGAAATTATCTTCTAAAATATAGTCTTTATAAATAGCCTGAGATGACATGTTTTCCAGTAGGAGGGTTTTTTTTTTGTTTGTTTGTTTGTTTAAATATATTTTATTGATTTTCTACAGAGAAGGAGGGAGAGAGATAGAGAGCTAGAAATATCAGTGAGAGAGAAACATCCATCAGCTGCCTCCTGCACACCCCCCATTGGGGATGTTCCCGCAACCAAGGTACATGCCCCCAACCAGAATCGAACCTGGGACCCCTTAGTCTGCAGGCCAACGATCCATCCACTGAGTCAAACCGACTTTGGCCCAGTAGGAGGTTTTTTAACTCTCTCACAGGAACACAGAAAACCCTGGCTACACATCAGGCCCTTTATTTATCTTTCTAGACTCCAAAAGCATCAAGGGTTTGGTACAGAGAATTCAGACAACTCTGAGAAGGAAACACTGTTTGTCTGATAAAAAGATGAAAAAAAATTAGTGCCTATAAGAGAAAAGTTATTGGTGATTTGTTATCATTGATTTAGAAATGTCTTTGTCTAAAGACAGGAAGCAGAAAATAAGTTATTGCAATCAGGAATAAGGTTCACAATCACCCATTTTTATATGTTCAGATTGGATTACTGAATGTCAGAAAGGTAGAAAAATCTCATAAGCGACACAAAGGAAAGCATCAGTCTTCCTTCTTTCAATATTCAGATATTGCCCTTCGGTGGAACTGAAGATTCTTGTGAGTTGATAAAAGTAAATGAACTTATTCTCTTCATGGGGTTTTCACCATGTACTTGAGATAAACTAAAGGATACTGTCATTGGCATAAAGCAACCAATAAATCATACAGCCAGAAATAAAATGTGCCTTCAAATCATGTTATCTATCACACACATTGTTTCAGAAATCAAGTTTCATAGCACTAGTTGAAAATGTCAGCAGGCAGAGAGCAATGGGAAGGTTTGTGGAATAGAATATTATTCTCAGGTCCTGCACTATCCACACTCTTTCCTGGAATTGTGTAAATACTATCTATTAGTTTCCTTGTGGATATGATTTACTGAGCTGTGATGTTCCATGAAATTCAATCTCACGGCCATCACTTTCAGCACATTAGAGTAATAAAATAGTTTCTGCTACTTCTCATCCTACTGCTTTATATAAGTGCATTACCAAAGGGTGCTATGCCCCATTTCCGAATATATCCACTTCTATAAGCCATTAGCCAGAGAGAAAAAATGCTTAGAATGTTAGCATAGTCTGAGCTGCTCACTTTCTGGATGTTTAGGTCTCTGTAAACACTAAACTGATTATTTCCCTTATAAAAATAATTATAAAGTTTAGAGAGGCAAGACTTTTTTTGTTTTGTTATTATTGACACTTCAAAGAGTTGTCAATTTCTTTAAACTTGTGGGGTGTCCTACTTTAAAGGTAAACAATCCAGTCATTTGCAGCAACTTGAAAGAATGAATAGCTAACTTCAGATAAGTCTGAACCCTGATCACTCATCCTTATGCGTATAACTATGTCTTTCCCACGACAGCCCTACTGGACAAGAGCATTGCAAATATGTTGCCCTTTGAGAATGTGGGCATGCTAATGCTTTGGATTAAGTAGACTAAGATTTTAATCCAAGAGCCACCACTTACTTATGTGAATAGCCTTGTCTGTAAAAATGGAGAAAATGGTACTACTTTTCCAGGGCTGTTTTGAAGACTAAATTAAATCACAGGGCATGTGCAAGATATTCTCCTCCAAGTAGTAATGGGAAATTAGACAACATGCATGTTTATCAGTAACATCACGATTTAACCATCTTCTCTCTATAGCAATGAACCTTAGCCAGTTGCCACAGGCCATCTCTCCCATTGTACACTGGTTGGTACACAAGTACTCAGCATGATGATTACTATAATACAACTAGGAAAGATGAAGATAGGAAATTGAGCTCTCAGTGGGTGCCAGGCATTGTCCAAAGCTTTTTCTATTGACTGCACTTGGAATGAGCTTCCTGGCTTTGTTGTAGAGACATCAGTGTTAACAGTTAATGAAATTTACTGTCAAGAGAACTCCAATTATTCAAGAGGAAGAGCTACTTTTCATTTTTTTGTGCTCTTCAGCTTATCTACACATGGTATATGCCCAGAAAAGATCTTGAAAAAGTCCTCGGTTGGAAGGATTTATAGCCGTGCTCTCCTCTCCTCTAGAAAAGCTTACAAATAGAGAAAAACAAGGTGTGGTGGAAATGTACAGGACAATGTCTGGGATCTACATAACCATCAGGTAAACTTGGCAGCACCCCAGTGGCATTTCTGTCTGCAATTATTTGGGGAACCTTTTCATTCACTAAGCTATCAGAGCATTCCTGTATAACTAATACAGAGATCTGATCTTTTTAAATACACTGTAAGAGGTAAAAGCATCATTAGACTATTAAAGAGTTTTTAAAAATACTTCTGCTTTTTGGTCTGGTAAACAAAGGGAAGGAAACTGATGCTGCTGTATTAACTCCTTGAATTTCAGCATACTTGTCTTCCTACATATGATTGTAAGTACAACAGTGCCCTCTGTAGCTCATTCTCGGTACAGAATTCCAGGGTTTGAAAAACAACATAATCAGATGAAGACAAAACTCAATCCTCAAATGTATGTTTTTTGTCCCCAAAATAAGTAAACAGGAAACATAGTTATATAATCTTTATATAAAAAATACATAATTCTCAATATTTTCTGCTTTTCAAATAGCATGCTTCTGCTCTTTTCCAGAGGATCAATGTCATATATAGGTTTTTGGAAAAAATATTTAAGCTTATATATTATATATGTTATATGTAATATTTAAGCATTTTTTTTTCTGATTGTAACAACTTTATTTTGACTGATAGTAACAAGGACAGTATTTCGATTCAGGAAGTTATTTTGTTTAAAGCTTCATCCTATGATAACCAAAACAATTAGATCTGTACAGTGGAAGCTCTGCAACTCTTAAAATACCATGTGTTTGAATTTTATTTTAATCTTGACTTGTTTCAAGATATTAAAGTTCCTAATTGTGGTTTATCTGAAGGCCTAAATGGGGGTAGGAGGAGAAAGCACATAAAAGATTTAAATATTTCTCACCAAACAATCACCAGGAATTTTGTAATTAGAATATATTAACAATATTTAATTATCCTTTTGGGGTGTGAAATAATTCATAACTAGATTATTAAAATCATGTGTAAATGGTTGGATGGAGGTTTTTGATTTATATTGAATTTGTGTGTTTTTAATTAAAGTTTGATGCCATAACATAACTAAAGCTAGTAAATTTAAGTTAAAAAATTGAATATGTACCATTTATTCTTCTTGCTTTATCTAATATTTATGCTTAGCTTCAAAATAGTCATTTCTTTTAAAAATAAAGTTGAAATATATAAACCAAATTAACCAAATTGAAATTATTTGCTGCTGACCACACATACTCACTGACCAGGTGTAAGAAAGGTTCTATGGTTCACCTATAGACATAGTGTTTGATATCAGCAAAGTTTCTAAGTAAAACAAATGGCTGTTTATAAATATAAATCTGCAAGATTCATGGTTTACATTCCAAGGCAAGAGAAGCCCAATGTAAGCCCCTGCATTTTTAATACATGTTGAACTGGAAACTTTATAAAAATCAAGTTATATCCTTTTATGAGAAAGAGTAATTTAGTCTATATTTTTTAGGCCCATAAGAAAATTGTAGCTATACTCCAAAATGACTGTAATCCATCATGTGGAAATTAAAGATTTCGAAGGGAAGATTGATTCAGTGTTTTCACCTTTTCAGGGAGAACAAAGTTATTTGGATACTGGAGAAACTAACAAGGCAAATTGTGGTTTAAAAGAAAACCAAGAGACAGGGAAATATCAATTAATGCATCAAACCTCAGAGAGAAGGTAGGGGATGGTGGGGGTAAGGGGGAGAGATCAACCAAAGAACTTGTATGCATGCATATAAACCTAACCAATGGACACAGACAACAGGGGGGTGAGGGCGTGAGTGTGTGTGTGGGGGGATGAGAGAATAAGGACACATATGTAACACCTTAGTCAATAAAGAAATTTAAAAAAGAGAGAAAATGATGTGTCATTTGACATTGATATTTCAGAGGAGATCCTCTATCATTGACAGAATAATTAAATGAAGCTTAGTCTCATGATAAAATACATTACTTATTCATATTAAAGAAGACTGCCATAAAATTTTAATTTGAAAAACTTGCTGAGCTGATATAAGTGATCTAGTCAAACTATTCAAGTTCATAACGTTCTATAATTCTACCCCCCCACCCCCTGCCAGACCATGCTTCCAAAAGAAATGGAATATAGCCTAATTATAATTATAGGATAACAATGCTATAATTAGGAAGACACCCTATCTTTTTTCATTTGTTAAATTTTACAAAAGAACAAACTTCTATATTTCAAATAATAGTTAAATGGATGGTAATTAAATGTCATGCCCCATCAGCCAGTCAAATGAAAGTATACTCCCAATTTTGTCCCAGAGCACAAAGCCTGGATTTAATGATATTCAACATAGAACTATATCCTCTAGAGCTGCTGCTCTTCTGGGTTCCGAGCGATGGAATAAGGACAAATACCTTTGAACAAGCAAGCCCTGTGATGTTTCATCTAATAATAGCTGCGGGTAGAATTAAACCACACCCTAACATTCATACTTCCACACATAACACTGAAAACTTAAGATACATTCCTATATATTTTCAGCATTTGGAGGTAAAACAGTTATGCTTCAACTTAACTCTCTGACCTCCCAGGTTGTGTGTGTGTGTTTGTGTGTGTGTGTGTGTGTGTGTGTGTGTGTGTGTAGGAGGTAGGAGGTTGGAGGTCATTGAAGCATTTCAGCTTCAGTCATCTTCTTGGTTCTCATGATGAGAGAAGTGATTACCTTGGCCCTGACAAACCATCCTCAGGGCATCCCAGAGCAAGTCAAGGTCAGAGGGGAGTAAAGGCTCAAGAATTGGGGAAGGCTCACTGGAATTTATAGGCTAAATTCTTTCAGAGTGAATAATATAGTTTAAATGACTAAGCCCAAGGAGGTATTACAAATGCTCCCTTCCATTCAGACAAGTTCCTATGACTGATTGCTCATAAGAAACAGGACAAGGTACATCTTAGAGCCAGATGAATGCAGATAGTTCAATCCACATTCCTACTTGCACATCTCTAACCCAATGCACTCAATGCACTGTAGTCTCTGTGACTAAAATCTCCAAATCTCTTGTCTAGACCCAGTCTTGTTTGCTTGAGATGTTCTTCTACTTTTTTTACAAGTAAACTTCAAAATCTAGTTAAATGTTTCTCTTACTTATGAAAGTGTTCCCATTTCTCTCAAACAGAGCTGGCCATTCTCTCCAAGCTCAGACACTCACTGATATATACCTTTTTCTGTCTCTTCTACTTTGAATATTGCACTCTAATCATTTGACTATAGATTTCCTTGATAGAATGCATGCATAATTTCAGAGAAGTCTAGAAGATGTTTTTCATCTTTATTCCCTTGACTAGGCCTTTTCCCTGACCCATAGTAGACAGTGTTTGTTTCTTGCACTGAAAATTTTTTTTAAATTAAAGAGTGTTTTCACTTATATTACTTAGTTTGTCATTCACAATTCTGTGTGGTTTTTATAAGTAAATATTACTAAACTATTCTCACCAACAAGAAAATTATTATAAAAGTATTGTGATTGGCACAGTATCACTGATGGCTTATTTATAGTTGTTATTTTTAAATTAATGTTAAAATAATATGTAGTTCTTCTTTTGTGCCTTTCCTCAGATATTCTCTTCCTCCACTCACTTTCCAAAAATTTCCAGTAAACGAAAGTTGCAATATATATATTTCCCATTTATGTTACTATATTTTTACTATATGTGCTCTTAATTCATACACACAGAACTTCTAACTTCCTCTGTCCTCTTCACAATATGAAGTTAAGTAAGTCCTGGACTTTGGTCTCAATCACCTCTGTGTATTTTTGGTTTTGTCCTAATTTGTTTTTTAGCTTGGTCAAGTTCTTTAAAATGAATATAAACTAGGTTGATAAATGTGTGAAAGCCAACTTTGGGAATTACTTTTTTGTTTTTATTTTTCTAATTAATAATGTTGACCAAGATGGCCTTAAATTTTCCCTGAGCCTGCTTCCAGATTTGAGTCCCTTAGAGCATTCACCTAGGATAATTTTTTTCTCTCTGCCCTTTTAAGATATGTATTTTTAAAAGTCTCTTGTCATTTTTCAAAATTCAGGAATGCTTTTCTCAAGGACCCGGGAACCACCATCCTGAAGTGTAATAATCAAGGAAAGTAGTGCCCCTACCCCCAATCTTTGTAGGAAGGTGGGAGCCTAAACTAGGTAGACTTCTGGCTCCAAGTTTAAACTACTTGTGTTATAAAGACATCAGAAACTTTACTTTTCCGTTGGATAAAGCCAAGTAGCCTCAGAAGGCTCATAGAACCTCTTTTCCCAAGTGAGCTCTTAAAATGCCTCAGGTCCTTAGAGTTGAACTCACACTGAGTTCTGGTCTCTCTCCCAATGCAATAGCTTAGCCTAGAAGAAAGTCCCCTTTCCCTATTAAATTTGTCCAGTGCAATTTTGTTTCGACAATGTATAACTTACTGTTTGAAAAGAAACTTTATTTGTAATTCTCATAGAGGCAATTTAAGTCTTTATTAAATATTGAAAGTACTTCACACTGAGAAATTTCCAATGGGGGAAAAAAGAAAACTCAGAATTCAAATATACTTTTTGGACTAAAATATCAAAGGTTATGCAAAAACCCATCAGCCTCTACAGTTTCAATGTATGCAAATAGTTTTACAATTTTTAGCTTTGTTTTCTCTGTTGACAGCTTTTGGCTCTAATTATCATTCTATTGTCATCGTCTATCCTCTGGAAAGTTGGGACTCCATTGATGCCATGCCTTATAGTATTTTCCTTTAGTTTGAATTATGTTTTTATAATGTTCCTTTAGCTACGTAAATACATTTTTTCTTTTATTGGAAGACGTAAAACATTTTCTCATAGATATCACTGATATAGCCTAAGCCTCGTTATTTGAATTCTTTTAAGATATTAAAATTAGCTATTTCTTTTCCAATCATGAAAAGCCAAGTTTTGTTATAAAGATAGATCTATTTATGAGAAGAGGTATTTAAGTGTATAGAGAAATGGGGGTCTGATGGCTCTTGTCTTTTCAATGAGAGGAAGTAGGGTAGTATTTGGGGTAAAGTTTTGAGGAAGATTTGCTGAATGGAAGAGGCCAGAAAACAGTAACATGAAGTGGAGAATATTGGCAAGGAAGTAAAGTAATGAACTATGGGCTTATACTGGATAGGGAAGAGATTAAAGATAAAAGGAATTTACTGGCAAGTTATAGAAACAGGTATTGGGGCCTTAGAGATCTCAAAATTCAGAATTGTTGATTATTTGAAAAAATAAAAACCTAAGAAATTATGTTTTTTTCTGACTTTTGTTATTAACTAAATCTGTCAATGTTTTATCTTCTCTAAACATCATTAAATTCACTATATATGAAAGTTGTTTTTTCTTTCATAGAGGTCAATGCAGTCATATAGTACATCTTTTTATACCAGGTTTGGTTTGTTTAGAGTATAAACTATATTTATTCCCTATCTTATGGAGTTTTGAAAGATGTCACCCCTGGGTTTAAGAATATAATACTTATTTTGAAGGAACTGAAAAAAGGCTTAAAATGTCCAGGACTAATAAAATGAGGATTATTGCTAAGGATTAATAGACTACAGAGTGCACCTAGAAGTGGAGGGCAGAAAAATAATTTGGGAAAAATGTCTGGAAAAGAAAAATGTTGGGGGGGAGGAGGGGTGAAGAAGTAAATCTCACCTACAAGGGCATCAAAGTAAAATGAGAATTAAAAAGAGCAACCATGATTGTGGCTGAGTTATAAATGTCTCTTTTAAGTTTGCTTCATGTAGTTTAAAATGTTAATCAGTTCCCTACATCATAAATTAGTACTGTACTATTATTAAAGTCCATTAAAATTCATGTCTTTAAAGCAAGAAAGGTAACTGGTGAATTTATTAAATATTTAAGTGTTAAGTAATTCATTCTGCAAAAAATAAAAAAAAATCATTTTCCCCAACAGTACAGCTAATATGTCATGTGATACAGAAATCACATGAACTGCATCACTCCTACCTTCACCCATCACTCATCACTGCTATTGCTCACATGACGTAAGCTCACAAAACTGTCACAAAATGTGGATCCTCCCTCAGCCTTCTGATTTAGCAAGTCGACTTCTGCTTCAGCTATTCCATAATGGAAAAGAAGAATAAATTAGATGGCCTAGAAAATGAAATTAAATAAATTGTACATTCTCATGCTCACTTCAAAGTCTACCTCAGAGAGCTTTACTCATGTTTCTACCTTCCTTCAAATTCCTCTTCCTTGTATTTTCTTTGACATCTTTCTTCAGTGGGTTAAAGATTTGGGTCCAAATCATTCTGGACCCATCCACATTTGCATAATGGTGACCAGTTTGGTCAAAAGGGAAATTTGCTTTAGAATTTCAATTTGAGCTAGCTTAGTAATAATAATAAAAAGAAAAAAAGAGTGTTGGAAAAAATATTGGAATAGTTCACACAATAGAAGGAAACATTCCAGGAAAATTAATCACTCTAGAATCACTAAAGTATCAGAACCAGGGGTTGAATGATTCAGGACCTGCTTTTTCTGCTTCTGTTTTCTTTTTTTATTTTTATTAATTTTTTTATACATATCTCCTCATTGCCCCCCTTCCCTCCCAGGCATACCCCAACCCCCCAGTGTCTATGTTCATTGGTTATGCTTATATGCATGCATACAAGTCCTTTGATTGATCTCTTATCTAGCTCACCTAAGTTTAATCTTCCTGCTTTAATTTCACAGTCTGTTTGAAGCTTTACTGTCTCTGTATCTATCCTTTTGTTCATCAGTTTATAATGTTCTTTATTATACATGAATGAGTGAGATCATGTGATGCTTCTCCTTCATTGACTGGCTTATTTCACTAAGCATAAGGCTCTCCATTTCCAAACAGGTTGCTGCAAATGGTAAGAATTCCTTCTTTTTAATGACAGCGTAGAATTCCATTGTGTAGATGTGCCACAGTTTTCTGATCCACTCATCTGCTGACGGGCACCTAGGCTGTTTCTAAATTGTAGCTATTGTAAATTGTCCTGCTATGAGCATAGGGGTGCATAAATCCTTTCTGATTGGTGTTTGTAATTTCTTAGGATAAATTCCTAAGAGTGGCATTACAGGGTCAAATGGGAGATACATTTTTAGTTTTTTCAGGAAACTCCATACTGTTCTCGACAGTGGCTGCAACAGTCTGCATTCCCACCAACAGTGCAGAAGGGTTCCTTTTTCTCCGCATCCTCGCAAAACACTTGTCCTTTGTTGATTTGTTGATGATTGCCATTCTGACAGGTGTAAGATGGTATCGCATTGTCGTTTTGATTTGCATCTCTCGGATAATTAATGACTTTGAACATGTTTTCATGTGTCTCTTGGCTTTCCTTCTGTCATCTTTCGAAAAGGTTCTATTCAGGTCTGTTGCCCATTTTTTTTATTGGATCGTTCATCTTCCTTTTATTAAGTTGTATAAGTTGGCTGTTTATTTGGGAAATTAAACCTTTATCAGTGATAACATTTGCAAATATGTTCTCCCATACAGTGATCTTTCTTGTTGTTTTGTTGATGGTTTCTTTTGCTGTGCAAAAGCTTTTTATTTTGATGTAGTCCCATTTGTTTATTTTTTCTTTAGCTTCCATTGCCTTTGGAGCAGTATCCGTGAAGAAGTTCTTTCGGCATATATCTGAGATTGTGCTGCCTGTGGATTCCTCTAGTATTTTTATGGTTTCCCTTCTAACGTTTAAGTCCTGTATCCATTTTGAGTTTATTTTTGTATTTGGTGTAAGTTGGTGGTCCAGTTTCATTTTTTTGCATGTATCTGTCCAATTTTCCCAACAACATTTATTGAAGAGACTATCTTGGCTCCATTGAATGTTCATGCCTCCTTTGTCAAATATTAGTTGAGCATAGTGGTTTGGGTGGATGTCTGGGTTCTCTATTCTATTACATTGGTCTATATGTCTGTTCTTGTGCCAGTACCAGGCTGTTTTGAGAACAGTTGCTTTGTAGTATAGCTTGAAATCTGGTATTGAGATCCCACCTACTTTATTCTTCTTTCTCAGAATTGCTGTAGCTATTCGTGGTCTTTTTTTGTTCCAGATGAATCTATGAAGAATTCTTTATCCTTTCAACGACAAATATGTCGTTGTTATTTTAATGGGTAGTGCATTGAATCTGTAGATTACTTTGTGTAGTATGGACATTTTAATGAAGTTGATTCTCCAAATCCATGAGCATGGTATGCTCTTCCATCTGTTAACATCTTCCTCTATCTCTTTTTTCAGTGTCCTGTAGTTTTCTGCATATAGGTCTTTTACCTCTTTAGTTAGGTTTATACCCAGGTATCTTCATTTTATTGGTGTGATGGTAAATGGGATTGCTTTTTTAGTTTCTTTTTCTGTAATTTCACTATTAGTGTATAGAAATGCCACAGACTTCTTAGCATTAATTTTGTATCCTGCTACATTGCCGAATTAATTAATTAAGTCAATTAGTTTTCTGATGGAGTCCTTTGGGTTTTTATGTACACTGTCATGTCATCTTCAAATAAGGACAGCTTTACTTCTTCTTTTCCAATTTGGATGCCTATTATTTCTTCTTCTTGTCTAATTGCAATGGCTAATACTTCCAGTACTATGTTGAACAGGAGAAGTGAGAGTGGACATTCCCTGTTTTGTTCCTCTTCTTAGGGGAAATGGTTTTAGTTTTTGCCCATTGAGTATGATGTTAGGTGTGGGTTTGTCATATATGGCTTTTATGATGTTGAGGTATGATCCTTCTATTCCCACTTTGCTGAGAGTTTTTATCAAGAAAGGGTGTTGGATTTTATCAAATGCTTTTTCTGCATCAATTGATATGACTATGTGATTTTTATCTCTCAATTTGTTTATGTGATGTATCACATTTATTGATTTGCGGATATTGTACCATTCCTGCATTCCTGGGATGAATCTGCTTGGTCATGGTGTATGATCTTTCTGATATACTGCTGGATCCGGTTTGCTAGAATTTTGTTGAGGATTTTGGCATCAATGTTCATAAGAGATATTGGCCTATAATTCTCTTTCATTGTTTTGTCTTTAACTGGTTTTGGTATTAGGTGATGCTGGCTTCATAGAAGGTGTTTGGAAGTGTTCCTTCTTCTTGAATGTTTTTGAATAGCCTGAGGAGGATAGGTTTTAATTCTTCCTTGAATGTTTGGTAAAACTCTCCTGTGTAGCCATCTGGACCCGGGCTTCACCTTGCTGGAAGGTTTTTGATTACTGCCTCAATTTCTTCCATAGTTATTGGACTATTGAGATGTTTGGCTTCATCCTCATTGAGTTTTGGAAGGTTATATTTTTCTAGGAAAATGTCCCTTTCTTGCAGATTTTCCAATTTGTTGGAATAGTGTTGTTCATAGGATTTTTTAACAATCCTTTGTATTCCCACAGGTTCTGTTGTTATTTCTCCTCTTTCATTTCTGATTTTGTTTATTTGGGTCTTCTCTCTTTGCTTCTTGTTGATCCTGGCTAGAGGTACATCAATCTTGTTTATCCTTTCAAAGTAGCAGCTCTTTGTTTTGTTTATCTTTTGAATTGTTTCTTTGGTCTCCAAGTTGTTTATCTCTGCTCTGATCTTCACTATTTCCTTCCTTCTGAGTACACTGGGCTTTTCTTGTTGCTCTCCTTCTAACTCTTTGAGTTGTAGGTTTAGGTAATTTATTACCATTGTTTCCTGTTTTTTTGCAGTAGGTTTGTAGGGCTATGAACTTCCCTCTCAAGACTGCTTTCAGTGTCCCATAAATTTTGGATTGTTGTGTTGTCATTGTCATTGGTTGCCATGATGTTTTTTATTTCTTCCTTGTTCTCTCTGGTTACCCAGTCGTTGTTTAATAGCATGCTGTTTAGTCTCCATGTGTTTGATTTCTTTCTATTGTTTTTATTATAGTTGATTTCCAGTTTTATGCCACTATGGTCTGAGAATATGCTTGATATGATTTCTATCTTCTTGAATTTGAAGAGACTTTTCTTATGACCCAACATATGATCTATCTTTGAAAATGATCCATGTGCACTGCAGAAGAATGTATATTCTGTGGCTTTTGGTTGAAATGTTCTGAAGATGTCAATTAATTCTATCTGGTCTAGTGAGTCATTTAGGATTGATGTTTCTTTGCTGATTTTTTGTTTAGAGGATTTGTCCAATGGTGACAGTGGGGTATTAAAGTCTCCTACTATGATTGTATTGCTGTCAATCTCTCCCTTAATATCCTCCAAGAGTTTTTTTTTTAGTATTTAGGTGCTCCTATATTGGGTGCATATATGTTTACCAGAGTTATTTCTTCTTGTTGGATTGTTCCCTTTAGTATTACGAAGTGGCCTTTTTTATCTCTTATTATGTCCTTCACTTTGACATCTAATTTGTCAGATATAAGTATTGCAATCCCAGCTTTTTTTCATTTCCATTTGCCTGAAATACCATGTTCCATCCCTTCACCCTCAATCTGTGTGCATCTCTTTTCCTGAGGTGGGTTTCTTGCAGACAGCAGATATATGGATCATGTTTTCTTATCCAATTGGTTACCCTATGTCTTTTGATTGGAGCATTTAATCCATTTACATTTAAAGTTATTATTGATAAGTACTTATCTGTTGCCATTTTTAGTCCTTACCCCCGAGTTTTGTCTTCGCTCCCTCTTTCTTTTTATTACAGCAGACCCTTTAACATTTCTTGTATTGCTGATTTGGTGGTAATATATTCCCTTAATCCTTTTTTTGTCTGTGAAGCTTTTGATTTCACCTTCAATTTTGATTCAGAGTCTTGCCACTTACAGTATTCTTTGATTCAGACCCTTCCTTTGCATGACTTTGTATATTTCATTCCATTCTCTTCTGGCCTGATGAGTTTCTGTTGAGAAGTCAGTAGCTAGTCTTATGGGGGTTCCTTTGTGGGTAACTTTCTGTTTCTCTCTGGCTGTTTTTAAGATTCTTACTTTGTCGTCGGTGTTTGATAATTTAATTATAATGTGCCTTGGTGTCAGTTTGTCGGGGTTCATTTTGCTTGGAACTCTGTTAGCTTCTTGGATTTGTGTGGGTTTTTCTCTCCTATCTTGAGGAAATTTTTTGTCATTATTTCTTCAAACACATTCTCTAATCCTTGTTCAGTTTCCACTCTTTCTGGAACCCCAATTATGCGGATGTTGTTTTGTTATCCCAAAGTTCCCTTAGGCTCTCCTCTTGCTTTTTAACTTTTTTTTCTAGAAGCTGCTGTACTTGGGTATATTTTCCTACCATGTCTTCTAGCTCACTGATGCGGTCCTCTGCTTCTTCTAGTCTACTTTTGATGCTTTCTATTGAGTTCTCTATAGCAGTGATGTCATTTTTCATTATTTCTTATTTAGTCTTCACCTCCTCTAGTTTCTTCTGTATTTTTCTTGCTGCTTCTTCATCTCCTCTTGGGTCTTCTTCATTTCCTCTTGGGTCTTCTTTACTTCCTCTTGGCTCTTACTCAGATTGTCGATTTTGTCTTCCATTCTTTTCATCCACCTTATGATCCTTTCCCTGAACTCTTACTCTGGCAGGCTTATTTCTGCTTCTATTTCGTTTACTTCCTTTTCTGGTGAAACCTGCCTTTCTGTCTTATGTGGGCTGTTTCTTTTTCTCCCCATGGTCTTTCTTCTCCGGGCCTCTGGTTATGTAGTTCTCTCTCCTACATTGATTGAAAGGCACAAACTACAACATGACCAGGTATAGCACAAGGCACTGAGTAGAAATGTATTCAAGATGTTAATAATCACAAATAAGGTGACCACTAATGAAAGACAAATTAGGGGTAAATAGAGAAAGAAGAAGGGGAAAATGAGGAAAAAAGAAAGGAAAGAAATGCCAAAATGAAATTGGGAGAGCGAGAAAAAAAAAATAAATGAACAACAAAAATAAAAAAATAAAAAGGAGAAGAAGGAGGAGAGAAGAGGAAGAGAAAAAAGTCAGAGGGAAAAGAAAGCGTATAAGAGAGAAAAGGGGAACAATATATAGATGTTAGGAGACTACTGCATTAGAACAGTCACTAATCCCAACAAAGGCCAGCAACCAGTACCCAGAGATTAATATAAACTGCAAACAGCAACTGGTATCGAGGGAGGTGAGGAAAAAGAGAGGTAAAAAACAAAGCAAGCAAAAAGCATAATAAAACAAGTAGAATAAACTAAAACAATTTCAGAAAAAATTTCAAAAAATCGATATAATCACTTTTCAGGCAAACAGCAACAAAAGGACATAGAGAAAAAACAACTTTTTGGCTAGTGAAGACAAGAAGAGAGAGGTTTGTGTGGACTTGTAGTAGGGGATTTGAAATTAGATATATAAATGGAGTGAAATTTTAACCAGGTAAAGAGAAAGAATAGGGTGAATCTACAGTTGGAAAAGGGAAAGCGAAACAAGACAACAAAATGGGGAAAGTTAGGAGGAAAGTGTTGGCATAAAGGTAGAGTTGAGTTGGAGTAAAATTATTCTAAAGGAAAGATGAAAATAGAATGTAGAACTCTAATCCCGAAATAAAATAAAGAGAAAACAAAATGACACTTGTTTTTTCCCAAAAAGGTAAAGTACTAGTAGTAATTAATAATACTAGTTTAAAACAAAAATGTAATAATTAAAAAGGTAAAATCAATTGATTTGGAAAGAAAAAAACTAGTCTTTTAATTAAAATATGTAAAAATGAAAAATAAAAAGAAATTTAAAAAAAAGAAAAAAAAATAGAATGGTCCTTCACTTCCACTATTATTCTGCTTGGCACTCCTGTTTCCCAGTAGGGAAGGTATTGCAGTTCCCTGTGTTCCCCTGTTGGTGTTTTAATCTCTTTATTCTTTTGTGGTTATGCGAGAGTCAATTTGTGTGTCATCCACTGGGTGGCAGTGTTTCAGAATTGATCTCTGAGACAAAGCACAGGATCTCTCTAGGCTGTGCTCAGATCCTGCTACTCTCAGTTCTCAAAGCCAGTTTGTGGGGATTTTGCAGCCGGGACACTGTAATAACTCCCAGGCTATACCTCTGCCCCAGAAAAAAACGAGTCGTTTTCCAGAGCTCCCCTCTGTCAACAGCTCAGAGAGTTTGCCTCCACACTTAGGGATCACGCCCTTACTACCTCTGCAGACCTCTCCAGAGGCAGCTTTCCCACAGCCCAGTTCCCACAGTGTGCGTGTCTCTGTTGTGTGGGGGTAGGAGACCTCACCCTGTCCCAGGCGAAATCTGACCCTTCTGCACGCCCTGTGGATCTCCGAATCCGCCGCCTGCGCGTCCGCGCCACCTGGAAAGCCATGCTCTGGGTCCCCGGCTGCTCGGTGAGTGCCTCCGTCAGCCGCAGCTTTCAGACCTCCTCAGATATCCACCTCCTTCTTCTCCCAGGCGAAATGTGACCTTTCCGTGTGCTCTGTGGATCTCTGATTCTGCTGCATGTCCGCGCCGATTGGAGAGCGGAGTTCTGGGTCCCCGGGTCCCCGGCTGCTCGATGGGTGGCCCAGCCGCTGGCTTCAGACCGCCGCAGACATCCTCCTCCCTCTGCAAGAAGGCGCAGTCTCCGCGTTCGCACTGGTGGCTCCAGTGGACAAAAACCCCGTGGCAGTGGGGCTGCCTGACCAGGGGAGCCCCGTCCAGCAGTTCCCCGCCTTCTCCTGGAGGATAACTGACTCTCTGCTTCTGTTTTCTATTTTCTCTGATCATCAGCTTCATTCATTCCCAGTTTTACTCAGTACTTCATGTGTCAGAGAATCCAGCTACCAGCTGTGTGAGCACAGACACCTATGTCTTAGTTAAGAGGTCTTTAGCACCTGCCTCTGTTAAAAAAAAAAAATCTTGGGGAAGAGGTCTATTCTAGCTTGTTTTATATGTTCAATCCTGGATAAATGACAATGGTCATAAGATGTGTGATTGGTCACTTAAGGACCCATGTGTTTAACATGAAGGGGAACAAAATATACCACCCAAAAATATGCCTCTATGCCATACTAATTATTTTGAAATAGTAGACACAGGAGAAGCTCTGAAAATGTAAGTTACCTTTCAGTAAGAGAGACTTATAATAATAAGGGAAATCTCCATTTGTAAGGGTGTCTTGCTCTCTGTACCAGGAAGAAGACTGCATCTCTAGAAACTCTTATGCAAGGAAGAAATTTATGACTTAAAATGGCCATACCCTTGTATACTGTGCTTTCTCTGGTAGCCTCCCATTGCTGGTCTCACCCCTTCTTGACATCGTGCTTTGTCTTTAGCTGGAGATGATATTTAAGATGGCGGTTTGGATCATTTGGGGTGTTATTCAGTTTTTCTTGGATATGTTCCATATATAGAGGAAGTAAGCATGTTATTAAACATCTGTTTTTTTTTTTTCTCCTGTTAATCTGTCTTTTATTACAGATTTCTCAGTCAACAGAAAGAGATTTCTCAGGCAAAAAACCTAGGAGGGTAGAGGAAAAATTATTTTTCTTTCCCTACAGAAACATTATAGTTATTCAATAAATATTTTTAAATAGATCTTTGAATAAATATAACATTCACTTAGCTATGTTTTGTAAGAAGGAATTCAGCTAGAAGCTATTGAGTTATTGTTAGCAACTTGGAAGATGAATGAGGCAAAGATATGATTAAAAATTGTCCCCAAAGTGAAACCTTGATTTGCATCAGATCTCTAACAGTTCATCTCTATATATAACTTAATATTTAGTAATTAGTACTTTGACATAATTTAGAGGGATAAAAAGACTGTGTTAGGCTGAAACCGGTGTGGCTCAGTGGATAGAGTGTCGGCCTGCGGACTGAAGGGTCCTGGGTTCGATTCAGGTCAAGGGCATATACCTTGGTTGCCAGCACTTACCCGGTAAGCGGCATGCAAGAGGCAGCTGATCAATGTCTCTCTCTCATCGATGTTTCTAGCTCTCTATCCCTATCCTTTCCTCTCTGTAACAAATCAATAAAATATATTAAAAAAAAAGACTGTGTTTGGCATTTAACCTAAGATTTAAAAACAAAAGTTTGCCCTAGTTTAAACTGGTTTTGCTCAGTGGTTAGAGCATCTGTCTGAGGACTGAAAGGTCCCAGGTTCGATTCCAGTCAAGGGCATGTACCTTGTTGCTGGCGCATCCCCAGTGGCAGGTGTGCAGGAGGCAGCTGATTGATATTTCTCTTTCATCAATGTTTCTAACTCTCTTTCCCTGCCTCTCTGTAGAAAATCAATAAAATATACTTAAAAAAATAAATAAAAACAAAGTTTATATTTATTTCTACAACAGGAAAAATTTAAGTACTGAGATATTGTTGGAAGATGAATGAGGCAAATATCTTAAATTCCTATGCAATTATGATGCAAAATAAAAAGATAGTACTTTTGATGCTTAGCTTTCCTTATATGAATTTATTTTTTGGTCCTTACACCAGGAGATTTGAACTGAGTTGATATTACTAAAGTTGTTTAGTTCACTTCAGTCAGCACAAATAGTCATCTTCTAAATTTTCATCTTTGCACCAGATCAATACAGACAAAATTGAATAAGACACAATGCAAGTTTCCTTCAAAGAATAGATAATGTAGTAAATAAAATAAATTGTATATAAGAAATTACATTGCAAGATATACAATAAGCATGGTAAGGTAAAAACCCAGAATAAAATTTTAAATATTCTATGTCAGTTATGAGGAAACAAAAATTATTTATCTTATGATATTGAGAAAGATTGTAGGAATAACTAAGACTTCAATAATACAGGGAAAATTTGGAAAGGCGTGCAAAACAGTTAACAACCAAATAAAGTCAACTTTAATTCACTCAGTTAAACTCACAAGGAAGTAAATGGTTTTTTTCTGGGGGTTGGAGAGACACATGCACAAGACTCTATCATCCTGTGAATACAGCTCATACAAGAGGCTTACATGAATAAGAGTTCATTGTTCAGAACATCCTTTCTCCCATGGAAGGGAGAGATAAATGCCTTCTCCTTTGCTCTTATCTGGTTACTTTACCATCTCTGACAGTCTTAAAGCATTCTAATGTGTAAATAAGAATCAAGCTAATATCTCATTTCAAGTGGTGTTCGATTATGTAAATCTCCATTTTTCATCTTGCTTTTATTAGCATAGTGGTGTCCAGTGATTATAATGGGAGAGCATTTTTTTGTTCAACTATTCAAATGCCATTCATTTAAGGGAGCAACATTTTTATATAATATGCCTTATAGAAAAGATCAAATAGATAAATAATTCAGAGAATGTTTATAAGTTTATTCATTTGTTTTGTAAACCTTACTTATCTATAGTGAATTAATGTGCAACTTAAATATTCACAAGCCAACTTGTGTTATTGGTTAATTTGTGATATCCAGATGTTATTTCTTCCTTTTTGTATACAGTAATGATCATCTGAGAATCAATGCAAGCACTAGCCATAATTGTCATGCCTATACATCATTAAAAATGAATAATAAGGCTCTGTAAGAAAAAAAAACATTTAACTTATTGCTCCCTTTTAAATAAGACAGTACTACTGGGAATCCTATTTTTTACTTCAGAATAATTTTGTATCTATAACATCTATGTTTTTAAGGAAATGTTTTATAATGTAATAGTTTTTAAAATTTTGGCATCAGGATCTTTTTACAGTCTTCAAGATTATTGAAAACTCCAAATAAGCTGTTTTATTTGGGTTTTATATATAATAATTTTGGCTATATTAGGAATTGTTTTCAGTTAAAATTTTTTCTAGGACATCCTCACTTTCTTAACCAGCTCTCCAATTGGGCTAGATGTGATGGAACTGAAAGGGAATGGTTGATAACCATTGCAAATACCAATATGTGAGTATCCTTCTGTGCCTAGGTGAACAAGGATGGAAGTTACATTTGGCTGGATATGACATTTGCTGTTTCAAAAACAAAAATTTGTATACTGAGAGGAATGCAAAAAGCTTCTACACATTCTCTAGGTGACATATTGAAAGTTTATTGAGTCTTCTGGACAGTCTTTTTCTAGAAGTTTCAGGATCTGAAATCCTAGGTAAGTAGTAGACTGAGGTATTAGTGTACAGAATGTAAGTCCAGTTCTAGGTCTGGAATCATTTCCACTCTACCCCAAACACTCCACAGCACAGAGTAGTGTGAAAATCACACATGAGTGTATGAGAAGTTGCCTGGATATAAATTAGAACCTCAATCTGATCAAAGGTGAAGAAAATAATATTTGAAAGAAAAGTTATCCAACTCCAATATGATTTTGTTAAAAGCTTGACTTTGTGACAGCAAAACACTTGGTCCCACGAAAGTTAGACAACATGGCTACAGTGTGTTTTTGAAGTCAAGTTAATTTTAGGGCAACATTTTCCAAGGTTAAAAGCAAGAGGAAAATGATTGGATAGGATATTGAAAGAAACAGTCTGTGTCAGATATTAATATAATTTAACTAGCAATCAAAAGAGAGCGCTGGTAGAAATTTAAACTTCAAAACCAAGAACTAAACATTTATGAAGAGAGACTGCTTTGCAATGTGAAAAAATGAGGTTTATTTTAACTGTTTAGTTATCATTGGGATTTTAATGATGCATAGTTCATGTTAGTAATCTGCGTTTCACAGATGGGAAATGCAAATAAAAATAGCTTGCACAGTTTATTGTTACTTTTATTTTTATTGCTTGATTATGAACCCTTATTAAACTTGCATAAGATTAATCTTTACTTTTAAAAAACTCTTTAAAGAAGGTGATGTATTCTACTAGTATATATTATATGCATTATCACATAAAAATCAATATACAAATCTTACTGCATTGCTTGGAATCCCATTGTTATAGACTAATTCATTCTCTGTGTGAGGAAAATATAAAGTCTTGGTTTAAATAGAGAAATATTAGAAAGAACATGTGGGAGATTCAGAGATAAAGGACTTGAGAGAGGGATCTTTACCTTTGAAGTTTCCTCATTTTTAATTAATAGATGGCTATCTCTTACCATTAGCTGAGATAATGGAAATGCATGTGAGATGAAATTAAAAAGAATCAGATTCAAATCCTATTTCCATGCCTTAACAGTGCTATGAAGTTCAATGTGTCTCTGTTGTCTGAAAATAATACCTACTCCATAGAATTGGAATAGGATAAAAATGAGTGTGTGTCAAAGCTTAAATTGACATGCCACATTCTAGCAGAAATGAGCCTTGTTGAAATAGAAGTAAGGCTTCCTTTTTACTTTGTTCCTCTGAGAACTAGAATCTTCATTCTAATTTTCAATGAGATCCCTGGGCAGGAACTTAGGTTACTACATTCTTAGGGCATGCCACATCTAGGTGCCATGTTGAGGAAGAATGAAAGGAGTCAGGAAAGGACAGGGAGGCCATGTAAGGGTGCCATTGATGTGGCTGCCACTTAGCACAAGTGCAGGTGAGTGCTGCCCCCTGTAAATGACTGCTTCTAAACTCATTCCATCTATAGGGAGGAGGGGGACAAATTTATTCCCAACCGGATCTCCTATGACCATAAGACTGTACTATGGGATACTAACTTTCTTATATACAATGGCTGGGCATTCTTGGGGTTCCCTGCTAAATCCATGACTTGTAATGACTGAGGGCAAAAGGAAGCCCCAGGTTGGAGGTGATTCTCTGTTAGGTTGTGGGTGTGTCTGAGTGAGTGGCCGTGGAGGTAACCAGTCCTGAGTGATGTCCAGGGCCTTAGAGACACAGTGAGCTGAGAGAATCTGAAGTGGCACATACAATTTGAACACTTAAAGTTCAAATCTCTAAGAAAATTTTTGAGGACAAATGAAAGGATTTTTTTAGACTAACTGAACACACTCAGAATCCATTATAAATACCTCATTCTTTACCATATACTATAGTACATTTGGAAGAAAGCTTGCAGTCTCCTTGTTTTTCCAGCTACTTTCTATGGAGCCAACTCAAATCTTATCATGGAATCCCTCTCTGAATTCCTTTCCGTGGGTTCTTTTAAAAAATATATTAATATTGTTATTTTTGAAAAGATCTTTTATTGATTTTTAGATAGAGAGGAAGGAAGAGGGAGAAAGAGAGAGAAACATCAAAGAGGAAGGGAGAGGGAGAAAGAGAAAGAAACATCTATAGGCTGCCTCCTGCCTGCTCCCTACCTGGATGAGCCCACAGCTTAGGGAATTGAACTGGCAACTCCTGGGTGCAAGGAATGACCCCCAACAAACTGAGCCACACCAGCCAGGGCCCCACATTGTTCTTGTCTTATGCCATCTACTTGCTTTGAGGTTTCTATGGAAAATATGACAGTTTTTTAGTCTGTTTTTGCTTTTGTTTTTGTTGTGTGTGTGTGTGTGTGTGTGTATGTGTGTGTGTGTGTGTGTGTGTGTGTGTGTGTGTGTGTGTGTTTGCTTGAGGAAGAAAGCATTTATTAATCAAGTAGAGGCTGGGTACATGAATTTGTGCACTGTTGGAGTCCAGCTAGCCTGCCCTGATTGGGGAGGATTGTGCTGGCCAGCTGGGGGAGGGGCCATGGGAAATTGGCTGGCCTGTTGCCCAGCCACAGTGCACGTCATAGCAACCAGTTATTCTGGTCATTCTGGTCGCTTGGCTTTTATATATATGGATTTTTATAAAAGGGTTTTTTTCCCCCCCTCTTTTGTGTTCTGCCAAATACTGTCTGTAGCTCTACATATCTGTCTTTTTTAACTTTCCCAGGGAATGTATACATATTTTCTTGATAAGTGGTCATTTTCTGGCTTTAACAGAACTGAGTATGTTCAGGGGATGGGGACTGCTAATTTCCTTTTAGTAGGATAGAAATTCTCAACTACCCACAAAGCAGTGGACACCATGATACTTTCTTTGTAGAAATAATGAATTCCCAATCTGAAAGGAGCAATTAAAATAAAAAAAAATTTAAATATGTCTTGTACAGTCTATTATAAAATACAAAAATATGCCCAATCTTATATAACACATTATTTTATTTATCCTCTTTCACATAACTCACATTAGAATTTTTATATGTATATTATAAGTTTACATGTAAAACAGTTCCTGAATTTGCTGTCATGGAAACAATCCTCAAGAAAATGTATGAAATTATTGGCTGGAGAGACATGGAAGCAGATGCAATATTTTCACTGGTAAGAAAAAGCAAGAAATTTCTACATACTAAATGAAATATATATTAAGAGTCATTCAAAATATATTTCAACTAGTACTATTTTTTTGAGATGTAAATATTCATAAGCCATTGTGTTAGTTATAATTACAAAGTTTTCAGAAATTTAAAAGTTATGAATTGTGTTATTTGATCTTTCAACACTTTCAAGGAAGGATATTTTAAAAATAATATGTCTGGGAAGTCAGATGAACCACAATAGAAGTTATTGAAACCAGGAAAAAGCTTTCAGTTAGGAAGATAGTGCTTATGTTACTTTCAAGAGCTCAAGCCGTTCCTTTCATAGAAATAAAGGCAGTTATGTTGAAGGAATGGTTTGATACAGAGAGAGGCAAAAAGGCAGATGTTTTAGAAAAAGCAACCTTATTTCCCAGAAAAAAAGTGTTATTTGTACCACAAAGTGGAGGATTCATAGTTGGTTTCCATAGCCTATGAATGTGAATTCCTTTAAACACAAAAGTGTCTGTTCTGGGGCTAAGATTGACTTCCTGGAAGACTGTCCAGAAGGATCTAAAACAAATCTCAAGTAATACTTGCAATCCAAAACGGGGAGGAAAATTCTGTGAAGACATATTTCAGGGCTGCAGGGAAAATTGCATGAATTCAACTTTTATTTCTTAAAAGTGGGTCCCCAAAACTAATCAAGAGGTTAGAATCAGAGAAGTGCTTTTTGCCTGGTGGAGAGAGAGAAGATGCGAGATTGGAGTTGAGTGGAAAAGGACCAACAGAACTTGATGGAAACATTGTTTTGGTTGACTGTTTATTACATGAGTATGAACATTTGTCAAAATTGACTAAACTCTACACTTAAGATCTGTGCATTTCATGTATGTGATTATACCTTAATTTAAAAACATAAAAAAAGATACCAGTCCTTAAAAAAAATAATCACCAGTGATTTTCCACCACTTTAGTTTCAGAAAGCTCTCAAATTGTTATGATGAATATTTCTGATTTTTGAAATTAGATTAATAATTACTCTTTCTCTTCCATAGGTAGGAGAATATCAAACTTCTATGACAATATCTATTTATATAAAAGTCTAGAAGGAGGAAAAAAATGGTGGCAGAATAGATGGAAGTATCCCGAGCCTTCTCCTGGAGAAGACAAAGGGAACATGCATGGGAGTTGAGGAACAGCTATACTCCAGGAGAAGGTAGGGGATTGCTGGATGGGGCTCTCCTGATTGGGCAGCCCCTACTTCTGCTAGGTTCCCTCCCAGAGCCATCAGCTTGAATGTGGAGACTGTGGCATCTTGAAGCAGGGGGTGGATATTATTGGAAGCCTGAGAATCCCACGGAGCATATGCAAACCCGAGAACACCAGTTCCCAATTGGTGCAAACATGCGGTTTCAGAGGAGCTCTGCACTCCACCACGGAAAGGTCTGATTTTGCCTGGAATGAAGAGAGAGAGAACTACAAAACCAGACACCTGGAAAAGGGAGACCATGGGGAGACAAAGAAACAGCCTGCATATGAAAGAAAAACAAACATCACTAGAAAAGAAAATAAACGAAATGGAGACAAGCAACCTGCCAAAGAAAGAATTCAGAGAAATGGTCATAAGGTGGCTGAAAAGAATGGAAGACAAATTCGACAATATAAGTAGGAACCAAGAGGAAATGAAGAAGAACCAAGAAGAAATGAAAAATGGCATTGCTGCTGTAAAGAACTCAATAGAAAGCATCAAAAGTAGGCTAGAAGAAGCAGAGGACTGCATCAGTGAGCTAGAAGACAAGGTAGAAAAAAATACCCAAGTACAGTAGCTTCAAAAAAAATTAAAAAGCAGAAGGACAGCCTAAAGGGACTTTAGGACAACATGAAATAAAACAACGTCTGAATAACAGCAGTTCCAGAAGGAGAAGCAACCTTGCAAGGAATAGAAAACCTGTTTGAAGAAAAAATGGCAGACAAGTTCCCTGATTTGGGAAAGAAAAAAACACACAAATCTAAAAAGCTCACAGAGTCCCAAGCAAAATGAACCCCAAAAGACGGATACCAAGGCACATTATAATTAAATGGGGTAACACCAATGACAAAGTAAGACTCTTAAAAGCAGCCAGAGACAGAAAGTTACCTACAAAGGAACCCCCATCAGACTGACAGATTTCTCAACAGAAACTCATCAGGCCAGAAGGGAATGGAATGAAACATATAAAGTCATGCAAAAGAAGGGTCTGAATCCAAGAATACTTTATTAAGCAAGGCTATTAATCAAAATTGAAGGTGAAATCAGGAGCTTCACAAATAAAAAAGTACTAAAAGAATTTATTACAACCAAACCAGTAATGCAAGAAATGCTAAAGGGTCTGTTGTAAAAAAAAAAAAAAAGAAAGAAACAGGAAACTAAGAAGGAACACAGGGGTAAAGAATAAAAATGGCAACATAATAACTTTATCCATAATAACTTTAAAGGTAAATGGATGAAGTGCGACAATCAAAAGACATAGGGTGTAAGATGGTATCACATTGTCGTTTTGATTTGAATCTCTCAGATAATTAGTGACTTTGAACATGTTTTCATGTGTCTCTTGGCCTTCCTTCTGTTGTCTTTCGAAAAGGTTCTATTTAGGTCCATTGCCCATTTTTTTATTGGATCGTTTATCTTCCTCTTATTAAGTTGTATAAGTTGGCTGTAGATGTTGGAGATTAAACCTTTATCAGTGATAACATTTGCAAATATGTTCTCCCATACAGTGGTCTTTCTTGTTGTTTTGTTTATGGTTTCTTTTGCTGTACAAAAGCTTTTTATTTTGATGTAGTCCCATTTGTTTATTTTTTCTTTAGCTTCCATTGCCTTTGGAGCAGTATCAGTGAAGAAGTTCTTTCGGCATATATCTGAGATTGTGCTGCCTGTGGATTCCTCTAATATTTTTATGGTTTCCCTTCTAATGTTTAAGTCCTATATCCATTTTGAGTTTATTTTAGTATTTGGTGTGAGTTGGTGGTTTAATCTCCAACATCTATAGCTAACTTATACAACTTAATAAAAGGAAGATAAATGATCCAATAAAAAAAATGGACAACAGACCTAAATAGAACCTTTTCAAAAGACGACAGAAATAAGGCCAAGAGACACATGAAAACATGTTCAAAGTCACTAATTATCCGAGAGATGCAAATCAAAACGACAGTGCAATACCATCTTACAGCTGTCAGAATGGCAATCATCAACAAATCAACAAACAACAAGTGTTGGTGAGGATGCAGAGAAAAAGGAACCCTTTTGCACTGTTGGTGGGAATGCAGACTCGTGCAGCCACTGTGGAGAACAGTATGGAGTTTTCTTAAAAAACTAAAAATGGATCTCCCATTTGACCCACCAATCCCACTCTTAGGAATTTATCCTTAGAAATTACAAACACCAATCAGAAAGGATTTATGCACCCCTATGTTCATAGCAGCACAATTTACAATAGCTAAGATTTGGAAACAGCCTAGGTGCCCGTCAGCAAATGAGTGGATCAGAAAACTGTGGTATATCTACACAATGGAATTCTATGCTGTCATTAAAAAGAAGGAACTCTTGGAAGGAGAAAATGGTGGCAAAGTAGACAGATGCGTCTGGAGCTTTGTCGCTGGGCAGAGGGAGAGAGAGCGCTGAGAGTCGCACTGGGAGTCTTTGTTGGCAAGTTAAGAGTCAGTTATCCTCCAGGAGAAGGCGAGGAACTGCTGGACAGGGCTCTCCCAGCCAGGCAACCCCACTGCTACGGGGTTTTTGTCCACTGGAGCCACCACCGCGAACAATGAGACTGTACCATCTTGCAGAGGGAGGTGGAAGTATGCCGTGTTCTGAAGCCAGCGGCTGGGGCACCCATTGAGCACCCGGGGGCCCGGGGACCCAGAACTCCGCTCTCCAATTGGCGCAGACACGCGTCAGAATCAGAGATCCACAGAGCACACAGAAAGGTCAGATTTCGCTTGAGATAAGAGGGAGGTGGATGTCTGTGGAGGTCTGAAAGCTGCGGCTGGTGGAGGCACCCACCAAACAGCCAGGGACCCAGAACACGGCTCTCCAGGTGGTGCGGACGCGTGGGCGGCGGATTTGGCTATCCATGCAGCACACGGAAAGGTCAGATTTCGCCTGGGTTAAGGTGAGGTCTCCTACCCCCGCAGGGTAGAGACGCGCATGCTGTGGAGCCGGGCTGCGGGAAAGCTGCCTCTGGAGAGGTCCACGGAGGTGGGCAGGGCGTGATCCCTGAGTGTGGAGGCAGACACTCCGAGCTGTTGACAGAGGGGATCTCTGGAAAATGACTCGTTTTTTTCTGGGGCAGAGGGACAGCCTGGGACTTATTACAGTGTCCTGGCTGCAAAATCCCCACAAACTGGAAAAGTGATTATATTGATTTTTTGAAATTTTTGGTGAGATTGTTTTAGTTTATTCTACTTGTTTTATTTTGCCTTTTGCTTGCTTTGTTTATTACCTCTCTTTTCCCTCACCTACCTCGATACCAGTTGCTATTTGCAGTTTGTATTAATCTCTAGGTACTGGTTGCTGGCCTTTATTGGGATTAGTGACTGTTCTATTAAAGTTTTCTCCTGACATCTATAGTTTGTTCCCCTTTTCTCTCTTATACACTTTCTTTTCTCTCTGACTTTTTTCTCTTCCTCTTTTCTTCTCCTTCTTCTCCTTTTTATTTTCTTATTTTATTTTATTTTATTTTATTTTATTTTATTTTATTGTTTGTTTGTTTATTTATTTATTTATTTATTTATTTATTTATTTTCTTTCTTTTCTTGCTCTCCCAATTTGATATTGGCAATTCTTTCTTTTCTTTTTTCATCATTTTCCTCTTCTTCTTTCTCTACTTACCCCTAATTTGTCTTTCATTAGTGGTCACCTTATTTGTGATTATTAACATCTTGAATACATTTCTACTCTGTGCGTTGTGTGCTGTACCTGGTCGTGTTGTATATTGTGCCTTTCAATCAACATAGGAGAGAGAACTACACAACCAGACACCCAGAGAAGAAAGAGCATGGGCAGAAAAAGAAACAGCCCAAATAAGACAGAAAGGCAGGTTTCACCAGAAAAGGAAGTAAACGAAATAGAAGCAGAAATAAGCCTGCCAGAGAAAGAGTTCAGAGAAATGATCATAAGGTGGATGAAATGAATGGAAGACAAAATCGACAATCTGAGTAAAAGCCAAGAGGAAGTTAAGAAGACCCAAGAGGAAATGAAGAAGACCCAAGAGGAGATGAAGAAGCAGCAAGAAGAAATGCAGAAGAACCTAGAGGAGGTGCAGAATAAACAAGAAGTAATAAAAATGACATCACTGCTATAGAGAACTCAATAGAAAGCATCAAAAGTAGACTAGAAGAAGCAGAGGACTGCATCAGTGAGCTAGAAGACATGGTAGAAAGAAATACCCAAGTACAGCAGCTTCTAGAAAAAAAAGTTAAAAAGCAAGAGGAGAGACTAAGGGAACTTTGGGATAACAAAACAACATCCGCATAATTGGGGTTCCAGAAAGAGTGGAAACTGAACAAGGATTAGAGAATGTGTTTGAAGAAATAATGACAGAAAATTTCCGCAATATAGGAAAGGAAAAACCCACACAAATCCGAGAAGCATACAGAGTCCCAAGCAAAATGAACCCCAACACAATGACATCAAGGCACATTATAATTAAATTGGCAAACACCTACGACAAAGTAAGAATCTTAAAAACAGCCAGAGAGAAACAGAAAGTTACCTACAAAGGAACCCCTATAAGACTAGCTACAGAGTTCTCAACAGAAACTCATCAGGCCAGAAGGGAATGGAATGAAATATACAAAGTCATGCAAAGGAAGGGTCTGAATCCAAGAACACTGTACCCTGCAAGACTCTGAATCAAAATTGAAGGTGAAATCAAAAGCTTCACAGACAAAAAAGGACTAAGGGAATGTATTACCACACACCATCAATGCAAGAAATGTTAAAGGGTCTGCTATAATAAAAAGAAAGAGGAAGCAAAGAAGGAACTCGGGGTAAGGATAAAAATGGCAACAGGTAACTACTTATCAATAATAACTTTAAATGTAAACAGTATAAATACTCCAATGAAAAGACATAGGTAACCGATTAGATATGAAAACATGATCCATATATCTGCTGTCTGCAAGAAACCCACCTCAGGAAAAGAGGTGCACACAGATTGAGGGTGAAGGGATGGAACATGGTATTTCAGGCAAATGGAAATGAAAAAAAAGCTGGGGTTGCAATACTTATATCTGACAAATTAGATGTCAAAGTGAAGGACATAATAAGAGATAAAGATGGCCACTTCATAATACTAAAGGGAACAATCCAACAAGAAGAAATAACTCTGGTAAACATATATGCACCCAATATAGGAGCACCTAAATACTAAAAAAAAAACTCTTGGAGGATATTAAGGGAGAGATTGACAGCAATACAATCATAGTAGGAGACTTTAATACCCCACTGTCACCATTGGACAAATCCTCTAAACAAAAAATCAGCAAAGAAACATCAATCCTAAATGACTCACTAGATCAGATAGAATTAATTGACATCTTCAGAACATTTCATCCCAAAGCCACAGAATATATATTCTTCTCAAGTGCACATGGGTCATTTTCCAAGATAGACCATATGTTGGGTCATAGGCAAAGTCTCTTCAAATTCAAGGAGATAGAAATCTTATCAAGCATCTTCTCAGATCACAGTGGCATAAAACTGGAAATCAACTACAATAAAAACAATCCAAAAAAAATCAAAGACATGGAGACCAAACAGTATGTTATTAAACTATGACTGGGTTACCAGAGAGATCAAGGAAGAAATAAAAAATATCATGGCAACAAATGACAATGACAACACAACAATACAAAATTTATGAAACACAGTTAAAACAGTCTTGACAGGGAAGTTCATAGCTCTACAAACCTACTGCAGAAAACAAGAAACAATGGTAATACATTAACTAACCCTACAACGCACAGAGTTAGAAAGAGAACAACAACAACAAAAAAACTCAGTGTAAGCAGAAGGAAGGAAATAGTAAAGATCAGAGTGGAGATAAATGACATAGAGACCAAAGAAACAATAAAAAAGATCAACAAAACCAAGAGCTGGTTCTTTGAAAGGATAAACAAGATTGATGAATCTCTAGTCAGGCTCAAGAAGAAGGATAGTACAATATCCACAAATCAATAAACGTGACACATCAAATAAACAAATTGAGAGATAAAAATCATAGTCCTATCAATTGATGTAGAAAAAGCATTTGACAAAATTCAACACCCTTTCTTGATAAAAACTCTCAACAAGGTGGGAATAGAAGGATCATATCTCAACATAATAAAGCCATATATGATAAACCCACAACTAACATCATACTCAATGGGCAAAAACTAAAACCATTTCCCCTAAGCACAGTAACATGACCAGATGCCCACTCTCACCACTCCTATTCAACATACTACTGGCAGTATTAGCCATTGCAATTAGACAAGAAGAAGAAATAAAAGGCATCCAAATTGGAAAAGAAGAAGAAAGCTGTGTTTGTTTGCAGATAACATGATACTTTATGTAAAAAAACCCAAAAGACTCCATCAAAAAAGTAATAGACTTAATAAATGAATTCAATAATGTAGCAGTATACAAAATTAACACCAAGAAATCTATGGCATTTCTATAAACCAATAGTGAACTTACAGAAAGAGAGACTAAAAAAGCAATCCCATTTACCATCGCACCAAAAAAATTAAGATACCTAGAAATAAACTTAACTAAGGAGTTAAAAGACCTATATGTAGAAATCTACAGGACACTGAAAAAAGAGATAGAGGAAGACATAAACAGATTGAAGAACATTCCATGCTCATGGATTGGGAGAATCAACATCATTAAAATGTCCATACTACCCAAATCAATCTATAGATTCAATGTACTCCTCATTAAAATACCAATGGCATATTTTACAGACCTAGAATGAACTCTCCAAAAATTCATCTGGAATAAAAAAAGGCCCCAAATAGCCACAGAAATCCTGTTCAGAGCAGCACAATTTAAAATAGCTAAGATTTGGAAACAGCCTAGGTGCCCGTCAGCAGATGACTGGATCAGAGAGCTATGGTACATCTACACAATGGAATACTATGCTGCCATAAAAAAGAAGGACTTCTTACCATTTGCAGCAACCTGGATGGAACTGGAGAGCCTTATGGTTAGTGAAATAAGCCAGTCAATGAAAGAAAAATACCACATGATCTCACTCATTTATGGATATTAAAGAACACCATAAACTGATGAACAAAAACATAGATACAGGGACAGTAAAGCATCAAACAAACTGTCAAATTACAGCAAGAAGGTTAGGGAGAAATGGGTTAGATAAGAAATCAACTGAAGGACTTGTATGCATGCATATAAGCATAACCAATGGAAGCAAGACACTGGGAATGAGGGCATGTATGGGAGTAGGGTGGGGAGGGGGCAATGGATAGATATGTACACATGTAATACATTAATAAAAAAATGAAAAGTGAATAAATAAAAAAATAAAAGAAAAATTAAATAGAAAAAAATGTCTAAGCGACCAGCTGACCATTTGACCATCCAATCTATAGCTATGAGGTGCCCTCTTGCAATCCAGGACTCCTTGAGGAATGTCAGAGAACTGGTTGTTTCACCCCAATCCCCACAGGCCAGCCCAAGGGATCCTACCAGTGCACAAATCTGTGCAACGGGACTCTAGTACAGACATAAGAAACAGCATGACTACACTTCCATGCATTTTATTGTTTCTGAACAAATAAGCATCAAATACAGACTTTTCCAACTTTTAAGACTCATTAAAGATAAATTGATAAAATAGTAAAAACCCAGAATATTAGCTTTATTTTACATTACATATATTCTGTAATGTCTGTGTCTGTATGGTTGCCACAGGAGAGTGTTGGGGGCTCGATGAAAAAGATGAAGGGATTAAGAAGTACAATTTGGCAGTTACAGAACAGTTATGGGGATGTAAAGTCCAGCATAGGGAATTTTGTAAATATTGTAATAAGATTTCTTAATTCACATTTATGCAAGACAAAAATATCTGTATGACACAATTTTTATAAAATGAATAAATATAGAAAAAGAATAGTCTTACTTATATAAATTATTTTAAGTGAACTTAATACATCATCATGGAAAGAAATACAAATGTATCAAGTGCTTTTAAAAAATCCAAATCTCAATCACTACTCAACCAAAAATTTAGGAACTCAATTTGAAGGAATAATATTTGAATTCAAATGATTTAGCCCATTACTTTAATATACATTACTTAATTAATGCACACTAAGAAAATCAGGGCATTAGGTGCTATTATCTTACTACAATAATTTCTGGGAAACATTTCTTTGGCCCTGCTTAGAATTGGACAAATTTAAAAGTATATAATAGAGATTCTAATTTTTTTTGTAGTATTGCTAAATTTGATACCAACTTAAAAAAAGTCTTTGGAATTTATACAAAAGGTGTCTGTCTGAGTTAATTGCAAACCTGAAACTTTCCTGTGCCACGAATAGACAAGAATTCAAAGAGGAAATTTTTACAATGCATTGTTCTTGTAAATAGGATAATTAAAAGCAAGTTTATAATTACCTAGCATGGCAATTAAATCTTCATCCACTTTGGAAGTAAATTTAACTTAGGAAGAATGGTGTTATTTGGAGAAAAAAATCATATAAGAACACATGTCTTTTGAATCTGTTGTAGGCACCTTACGGAGGTAGATGACTGCTATCTCCAAACCACACCTATAACTCAGAGGTATTGGGAGGTGTGGCCTGGGCCACTGCTTGTGAAAAATGATCTCTTTAGATTCTCTTCCCTTCTACTGACCATGAGCACTAACTGGAGTTGTTTTATCACCTAGAGCCAATTCATGGGTGTCCTTCTTCAAGTGCTCTTGCTATCCTGATCTGAGAAAAGTTAGTGACTTGTATTACAGGTGGTGATATTTTGGATGGGTGTCTTGGAAATGACTGGCTTCATTGTGAATGTTTAAAACCAAAATAATTATGGCCTCCTTGAACTAACAGATTGCAGCACAATTTGCCCTACTGAGGAAAATTGACCTCCCCTCCTGATCTTCAGAAGCAGTTTTTAGATAATTGAGGTGTCACTAGTCAAATGACTATAGATCTCAGGTAGTAACTCAGTATGTAGATAAGAGCTAGTATGGGACAATAGACAGTGGGAATGCATTCAGAAAGCCTGATCATTCATACCCACTTATTAAAAACACAAGAACAAACAAGCCGTCTCTTAGTGGGTCACATCTGGCCCAATGGCCAATTTGTTATCTCAGTACAGGGCCAAAAATAGGATGCATTTTAAGTGAGAATATCTATAGTAACCATGATATATTTTTAGCATCAAAAGTATAAATACATGGATTGTGTGAAATTATTTTTCTGCTTATGTTTGTATATTTTACCTTCCTTAAAAGTTTTCTCACCTTATAGGTTTCTTCTAAAAATAACCAAGTGTATAAAGCTCTAAACTACATATGTGGTACATAGCAAAAATTCAACAATTATTAGTTTTAAATACTATGCATTACATAGAATTTTTAAAAATTGTTCCACATACTAGGCAGATAAAAATTTATGACCCAATATTTAGCAAACAATTGTAGATTTAGGCAACTGAGGGAAACTTGGTAAGATTAAGTAATTTGCCTCAAGTTCCACAGACAATAGAAAGTAAAAACACTTCAAGGAGATAGAAATAAATTTGCAATGATCATAGGCAACATCTACTAACAGATAATAATCACATATTTATTTAAATAAATACATTTAAATTAATTTTAGGACTTCCTTATTGTAATTTAAAGGAACTTATTTGAACCAAACCTTTATTTTTATTTTTTCAAATTATAGGGAACCTGTTGCTTTGAGGCATAGTTCAACAGATATATGGGACTTGAAAAATACTTCTGTAGTGTTTTAAAGAAAAAAGATAACTTTAAGCTTGTGTTTGATGCAGAGGTAAGGACTCTTAGTTTTTTTGGTGCTGTTGCTGCTGTTTTCTCTTTGAGATAATTTAATGGATCTAAACCTTCTTTGCTGAGTATTCTTTCTTGAATCTATAACCTAACTGATATTTCGAGTTAATTTTAAAAGTATACTTAACAATCATCATGCTTTATTTAATCTAAGCTATAAAACTATTTTTATAATTTAAGTTCTTTTTGTTATAAGCCAAGAGCCCAAAAGACTTAATTCATTGATTATATTTAATCTTTTAATTTTTAAGGCAATTAAAACTTTTGGCTATAATTGTTTTTCTGATTTCCCTGTTGCTGAATCAAGAGTAATTTAATTGTTTCTAGAATTTGTTTTTGGTATGTTAAAGTATGCAACTGGATTCCAAGACAGTAGATTATATGAAAGAAGGTGGGCTTTAAATTATATGAAAATCTTTATAAATAATTATTATGGCACTAAGCAGATATTAATGAAAAAAATGATAATTTTGCTAGCATTATACCCATCTTACTCTACAAGGCCCAGTAGCCATCTAGTACATATATAAAGTCAAACTAACATTTGGGAAACAAAGGTGCTTTATCCTCTAAATTATCATTCTCTGACTATATTATTATCTTATTTTTTGTGTCTTCCTCAGTATTAAATGGAAACTGGAAGTAAAGAGTTTCTTTGTTTTAAATGCTATATACCCTCTGATAATTTCCCTCTCTGAAATGAGCTTTTACAATTGATTAAAGTTTTTTACACCCTTTATCTATGAGAAGAATGTTCAGTCACTGAAGCCAGAAACATTGACTGGAAAGCCTAGCAGAGATCAACTTTATCTTCCACTGATTCTGGAAATGTAAACCCTCTGACCTATAATCACAGCCATGGCTTTAGTGAAGTCCTCTCCATTCTCTCCTGAATCATCATAATGTTCTATTTACTAACATTTCTCTTTTCCTTCCCTTTTCTAATCGATTGTCCATACTTCAATCCAAATGACCTTGCTCAAATGTAAAACTAGAACTATCCTTATTTGTTTAACGTATTTTGAGGAATGGTCATGAGATGCCTGAATATAGATTTCTGAAGGAATTGATAGACCAGACCATGGAGGATGATCTATATGAATAAAAAATGGTTCAGAATAATAATAGGAGAAGTGTTGAAAAGGACAGCAAAGGCTTCTGTCAGACTGGGTACACTGGGAAAGTAATCACTATTTCTTATATCTCTGTACCTAGTGACCAACATGTATTAGGCCCTCAAAAACTATTTTTAAATATTAAATTGAGATACCTCTGAAATAACTAAGGAATTAAGTAGAGCTTTAAGAATACTTAACATTTTTTTTAATTTAAATTCTTTATTTTTAAAGTATTACATAAGTCTCCTTTTTTCCCCATTGACCTCTCCCAGGCCACTCTCCTTCCCACCTCCCCGCCCCCACCCCACACATGTCCTCAAGTTCCTACCCCCTGTCTGTGTCCA
>JAAGEH010000480.1:12940948-13011980 GCA_011751065.1 Lasiurus cinereus
CTGTCTGTGTCCATTGGTTTTTCTCATATGCATGCATACAAGTCCTTTGGTTAATCTCTTACTCCCTCACCCCCCAGCTTCCCTCATAGGTTGGATAGTCTGTCCCAATCTTCTGTGATTCTGGTTTTATTTTTGTTCATCAGTTTGTATTGTTCATTATATTCCACAAATGGGTGAGATCATATGATATTTATTGTTCTTTGGCTTATTTTGCTTAGCATAACGTTCTCCAGTTTCATCCATGCTATTGCAAATGGTAAGAATTCCTTCTTTTTTATAGTGGCGTAGTATTCAATTGTGTAAATGTACCATACCACAGTTTTCTAATCCACTCATCTCCTGATGGGTACTAAAGCTGTTTCCAAATCTTAGCTATTGTAAATTATGCTGCTATGAGCATAGAGATGTGTATGTCCTTTCTGACTGGTGTTTCTGTTTTCTTGGTATATATTCTTAGAAATGGGATTACTGGGTCAAATGGAAGTTCCATTTTTAGTTTTTTGAGGAAATGCCATACTGTTTTCCACAGTGGCTGCACCAGTCTGCATTCCCACCAGCAGTGCAAAAGGGTTCTCTTTTCTCAGAATCCTCTCCAGCACTTGTCATTTGTTGATTTGTTAATGATAGCCATTCTGTTAGGTGTGGGATGGTACCTCCTTGTCATTTTGATTTGCATCTTTCATATGATTAGTGACTGAGCATGTTTTCTTATGTCTCTTGGCCTTCTGAATGTCCTCTTTCAAAAAGTATCTATTAGGTCCTTTGCCCATTTTTTGATTTGGTTGTTTATCTTCCTTTTGTTAAGTTGTATGAGTTCCCTATAATTTTTTTCTACCAAGATTTAATCATATCCCAAAGGTTTTGAAAAAGATTAAGAACACCAAAAAGTAAGTTTGTGTGTGTGTGTGTGTGTGTATGTGTGTGTGTGTGTGTGTGTGTGTGTGTGTATTGGTGGTGGTATTTTTAAATTTAATATTGCCTTTAAATAATGTGCCTGGTTAGTTTTATTGATTAGTGGACAGTGGGCATATGGTCCCCCACCACTGGTTTAATGCTTGTATAGAGCAGAGTAAAATTTCAGCCTCTTGATCATCTTGCACATTAATCCAGTCATCATTTATATAACTGAAAAAGAGTTATCGGGTTTTTCACATGCAATCAGCTGACTTTCCTACCCTTTGGTTAATCCATTCATCATTAATACTTGTCAGATGTTCCTATAGGAATTCTGGATATAAAATTAATAAAGTTCTAAGTTGACCAGAAGGCTTAGTGGGAGAGAAGAAAAAATAAATAAATAATTTCAACTCCTAAGAGCAACAGAAGAGGTACTTAGAAAAGAGTTATCAAACTTGAATTGATGTAAGGTCACCTGAATGAGAATCTGAGAGATATTTTATTACAGATCAGTGAACAGTCCTGAAAAAAAATCCAAATGTATATTATTTTTCCTTAATAATACATACTAAATTAAAGAAGATCACCACTATTATATAGGGCTGGGTAAAAGTAGGTTTATAGATATTCATATGGAAAATAATATAATAATTAATAAATAACAGTGCAAGAATAAACTTTCACATATTTATAACTGTAAGTCTAGCCCACCCCTGTATATTATTTATCACATATTTAAGTTTTTAAGCTATCTTAAGCATGCATTATATGTGTACATCTATATTAATAATAGACAAACATGTAAAGTGACCATACCTCCACGACACCCACAGCCAATCAGGAGTGAGTATGCAAATTAACCTGACAAAGATGGTGGACCTGTAGGTGGCCATCACTGAGGTGGCTTCAGTCAGATTCAAGATCAGGAACCCAGAGGAGGTGAGGAGTTCCATCCTCTCAGTGAAACAGTGGGATAGTTGGGCAACTGTAGAATAGGAATGCACACTTTGGGTACTCTGACTGAGCCTTGCTTGCTTGAAGCCTAATGCACTCCTGTCAGGCAGTGGGTAACAGGTTATGCTTTTCCAAGTTAATGAGAGAAAACATTGATTCTCCCTCTGCCTGTAAAGGTGGAAAGTGGAGTGGGGAGACATGTGGGGAGTGAGCAAGGTTCCCTGTCTGGGGGTTCAAAATCCTCCATTGATTCCTTTCACCACTGATCAGAGATATACAGGATATCCCTGCAAAATGTATACATACTTTGAATACCTATTAATTCCAATGGGTTTAAGCATGAAAAGAAAGAAATAAAAATGGAGCTGTCATCTGCTAAAGGTGCAGGCACAAACCAGCAGTCAGACATTCCCCAAGGAGTCTTGGATTGGAGAGGGTATAGGCCAGACTGAGGGCCCCCCTTTCCCTGTGCACAAATTTCATGCACCAGACCTCTAGCTTTATATAATATTACTACCACTTTTAAGTTATATCAACATCATAGCCACTTATCCTAGGTAGAACACAAATTATCTGATATCAGTGCTTAAGGAATTAACTTTTTAAAAATTTTAGTTTTTATTATTGACATTATTACAGATGCCCCTTATCCTCCCCCCCACCACTTATCCCCTCTACCTAGTTCCCACCCTACCTGAGGCATTCACCACACTATTGTCTGTGTCCATGGACTATGCATATATGCTTATAAGTTCTTTGGTTTAATCTCTTCCCACCTTCACTCCCACCTTCCTTCCCTTTGAAATATGTCATCAGAAAATTTCACTGGGCTTATAAATCTTAAGAAAAATCGATATTTGTTTAATATATTTTTATTGATTTCTGAGAGAGAGGGATAAAAAAAGAGAGATAGAAGCATCAATGATGAGAGGGAATCATTGGTTGGCTGCTTCCTGCATACCCCCTACTGGGGATGTGCCCTGACTCGATATCGAACCAGACTTTCTGGTTCATAGATTAATGCTCAACTACTGAGCCATCCCCCCTAGGCAGATATTTTTTGTTTTGATGTTTGCTTTTCATAATATTCCTTGTTTAAATATTTTATAGTTTGAGGCACATATGAAGATAAATTCATAATTGTTTTAAACATACAAGTGTTTATAGTAGTATAATTGCTAACAACAGAGAGTTGGTGAGATGCCTATTTATACAGACTCAGTAGGATGGCTCCTGAAGGTACACATAATTCATTTACCAACAGCTGTGCTTCTTAGGGCTCTGCCATGGTCTGGGATGGAAGGCAAGGGGAACAATGAAAGAATTTTCTTAAATACTGCAGGCAATAACTAATATTTATTAAATCATGGTCATGTTGATTAGTTAACATATTAAATAGGGGATGATATGAAATGAAATGCTTGACTATTAAAGGAGAATATATTTATTCTTGCACTGTTATTTATTAATTATTATATTATTTTCCATATGAATATCTATAATATATTAGCATTGCAGAAGTAAATTTACACACACACACACACACACACACACACACACACACTAGAGACCTGGTGTGCCCCCTTGGGTAATATTGGACTGCTGGTTTCAGCCCAATCCTTGCAGGCTAGGCTGAGGGACCCCAATGGTACATGAATCCACATATTGGGCCTCTAGTAAGCATTTAAGATCTTTGGTTAATTTCTTCCCACTCTTCCCTATTCCCTCTTCCCTCTGAGATTCATCAGTCTGTTCCATGTCTCCATGCCTATGCATTGAGCATCTGTTCCCCTGGTGGTCAGTGCATGTCATAGCTACCAGTAGAACAGTGGTTTAGGCTTTCATATATATAGATTCGGCCTTTATGTAAAAAATTAAGTAATGGATGGCATCTGTAACATTTTAGAGATAAACTGTGTGTAGAAGCAGAAGTTTTATGAAGAGCAAAGTGTTAAGTAGTTATGGAATGCACTGCTCTGGCATCCCAGAGTCAGTGCCACTTTGCCCTACAATAACTAAGAGTGCACTAATGTGACCCAATGTCATGGGCATGGTGTTATTATAGGAGTTGTACAGACAGAATTTATCTTTGAATGTTGCGAGGAAACTGTTTTATTTAAAAACAGTGACCTTATGGAAAAACTGAAAATGTATTATAGTAATTCAAATAATGTGAATTATAATACCAAAAATATGCTACCATTCTTCACACTCTATTTCATCTTCCTTCTTTTCTAGATACTTCTAATTGAGTTGCCATATAAATTTAGCAAAATGTCACACAACTTCCCTGAATGTGTCAGCACATTTGCATTATTTTGAGTTGGGTAATTGTGAATAGTGGAGTAATGAGAGCTACAGTATAAGTATAGAAAATGCTGCTTTTTGTTTTTCTGTACTAAACCACTTCTTAAAAACTATCTTTGACAGTTTTAAATTGCCTGCAATTTACTGCAAACTAATGATAGTCATGTAGTCATGTAGAATATGGAAGAGTATTTACTTGTAAAATTTCCTTTTAATAATATTTGCATCTACACATAGATTGCTTCCAAGATTGAAGCACATATGATAGAGAAAGAAACAGCCATGATAAGCATCCAGATGTGTGGGGATAGAGTCTATTTTTTTTTTTTGTTTTTGGAATGATCTTTTCTGATCCTGCCACAAATGTTGAGTACCTTAATGATGAAATTGAAAGACTTGGGAAGGATTTGTGGTACTTCAATATGAACTTAAATAACAAATATAAACACTAACTAAAAAAAATCTGCTGAAGATAACAGGAAAGGAATACTATACTAGTAAATGATATCCTTTATTTTAGAGTTTTTGATTCTCTTTTATCCTATACTATCAAAGATGATAAAAGCGAGCCAGTCATTGATGATAGTTTCAAGTTAGTTCATGTATTTGCATCAAAATTATTGCAAAGCTGCTAAATGTGAGGTACTTTACTTGGTGTGCTTGGAATACATCAGTAAATATAAAAGACAAAATTCTCTCTTCTTATAAAGAATAGAGATTTGCCCTAGCTGGTTTGCTCAGTGGATAGAGCATTGGCCTTTGGACCAAAGGGTCCCAGGTTTAATTCTGGTCAAGGGCACATACCTCGGTTACAGACTCTTCCCTTGCCCAGGGTCTGGTCAGGACTTGTGCAGGAGGCAACCTATCGATGAGTTTCTCTTACATCAATGTTTCTCTCTGTTTTTCCCTCTCTCTTCCACTCTCCCTAAAGATCAATGGAAAAATATCCTCGGGTAAGGGTTAACAACAATAACAACAAACAACAACAACAACAAAACAGGAATTGAGAAGTTACAAGAATATATGTAATTTAACATATATTTATGTGTTTGAATTAAAGACATTCTGATTTAAAATCATTTTCAATGTCCCCTAGTAGAATTCTGTCTTTTTCTAAAAGGTAAAATAATACATAAGATGTTTCCCTCTTTCAAACAAATCAGATGAGTAAAATGTTATGTATTTTAGTGCAGAGAGTCAACGAGAGGAATGACAAGTCTTAAGTCTTAACATACTTGCCTTTCAGTCCTTGCATTTTTAGTTGGAAGGGACCTTGGTTTCTACCATACTATTTTCAATGATGACATTCATTTTTCCCTCCACACCACGTTTAATGTCCTTAAATGTCAGCAACAACTTTCTCCTTTTTCAATTCTCTGAAAGTTTATTAGCCATATTTCACAAAATGGAAAAAGGAAGCTCCAGATTGATGATATAATTTATGTTTTTAGATAATAACTCAGTTTTTAAGGTAATACTAACAATCACTGAGCACTCACTCTGTATTGATGGTACACGTAGCATCTTGCATGATCTTACTTTCTTCTCTATTAATATAATTATTTCATGCATGATACTATGATTCAAAGAGTTTAAATAATGTATCTGACATCATACTGCTGATAAATAATAAACCCAAAATTTGAAGCTAGCCAGATTTCTTCTCAAGTGTGCATGACAAAGAATCTTCCAAATGCCTTGGTATAATTCATATATATGACTCCCTAGGCCAACCATTTGCCAACTCACTTAACTTAATTAGGTCCCTTTCTTTTTCTTTGAAATCAGAATAATAATGATAATTGTGCTGCAGGGTTGTTATGGAAATAAAATGAAATTGTAAAATAGTTTTGAACCACTCTGCATGTGTTAGTTTTTTCTTTCATAATGTATGTATATGTCAAATCATCAAGATGTATATTTTAAATATAGTTATAGAAGTCAATTCATTATCCTAATATATAAAAAACCCTGAGTCTGTCACATCCTCAACAGCAGGAGGCTCAACCATTCAACAGGCTGTGTGTGCAGTAAGTAAGCGGGCTGAACTGCTGACCTCTTGGAGAGAGAGGCAGGGATGATCAGCAGTGGCAGCAGCTGCTGGCAAGGCCTGGATAGAGAAGCAGGTTGATCAGACCCTGCTTGTCTCTCCTGGCCTCACCAGCAGCCAAGCCTCTCTCTCTCTCCCAGAGGTCAGCAGTTCAGCCGCTCACCAGCAGCCTGGACCAAACTCAAGGCTCTGTGCAGCAGGTTAGCGGGTGACCTGCTAATCTCTTGGATAGAGAGAGAGAGAGGTGGAGCTAATCAGAGGTGGCAGTGGCTGCTGGCAAAGCCCAGATAGAGAAGCAGGGTGATCAGACCCTGCTTGTCTCTCCTGGCCTCACCAACATCCAAGCCTTTTTCTCTCTCTCAGAGGTTAGCAGTTCAGCCACTCACTAGCAACCTGGGGTGGCTGTTGATCACCCCTCCTCTATAATCAGGCCTGGAGACAGGCCCAGAGATGCTGACTGGCATAGAAACTGACCAATCAGAACCAAATCTTGGTGAATGTGAGGAGCCTATGGTGGGTTTTTTGACACTGACTGGCATAGAAACCAACCAATCAGAACTAAGTTGGCCAGCAGAGGAGGGCAATTGTGGATGAGATCAGGCCGTCAGAGAAGGGCAGTTGGGGGCAATGAGGCTGGCAGGGGAGGGCAGTTGGGGGGACCAGACCAGCAGAGGAGGGCAGTAGGGGCAGACCAGGTTAGCAGGGAAGGACAATTGGGGGCAAGATCAAGCCGACAGGGGAAGGCAATTGGGAATGAGATTGGGCAACAGGAGAGGGCATTTGGGGGCAAAGTCAAGGTGGCAGGTTAGGGCAGTTAGCGGCGACCTGGCTGGCAGGGGAGCAGTGAAGTGTTAATCAGGCCAGCAGGGGAGTGGTTGGGGGGTGATCAGGCTGACAGGCCGAAGGGGTTAGGGGCAATCAGGCAGGCGAGCAGTTAGGATCCAGCAGTCCTGGATTGTGAGAGGGATGTCTGACTGCTAGTTTAGGGCCACAGGGATGGGACCTAAACCAGCAGGCAGACATCCCCTGAGGGGTCCCAGATTGGAGAGAGTGCAGGCTGGGTTGAGGAGCACCCCTGCCCCAGTGCATGAATTTTGTGCACCAGGCCTCTAAGGCCTCTAGTATCTCAATAAAGCCAAAAGAAAGATATTTTCTCAATATAAAAAATCAAATGGTTTTGTAACTTCAAAGGACCCTGAATCTTAAAAATTAGAATCATGATTAGAAAATTAGAGGGAAATATAGGATTGAATTTAGAGAACAAACTGAGAATGGAAATAATCTAACATATTATATATGTAACTCTATTATATCCTATCAACAGTTTACTTTCCACCAGACAGACAGAGGAAGGTTTACCCATTAAGAAACCTATAGTCTTGGCTATATATATATATAGACTCAGTGCATAATTAATGTTAATTTTGCATATTTAATTTTTTACTATGTCAAATAGAACCGGAGGTTTAATAAACTATACTAAGTAAAATACATTTCCATAATTTTGGTTTATTTTTATTAATTATTCAGGGGGCAACCAAATATTGTCTTAGTTCTTCATTACAGAGAACATTGTACCCTTCTGTTTTCCAAGCTATGTTGCCTTTATTCAAGTTAAATGTGTGAGAACTTCCATATTTTAGAAATAAAAAACACATGAATTGGAATTATTTTCAATTTTCTTCTACCAAATAAATAAGACAGTTCATATTGAAAGTTTTTCTCAGAAGAAACATGAAATTGATTATGTTACTGACTTTAATAGCCTGTGTCTTTGTGAAATACAGTGAGTAGCAGTTAAATTATCTAAGGGCAATGTATCCCTCGATAAGAATTACTGCTTTAGACAGGAGAGTGATGTGGTCTGTCGGACTTAGAAACGTAAATCTGTCTCTTCCTTATTCATCATGCATGATTTCCTATCATTTAATAAAGGCTATCGAACACAAATTAAACATGTCCTTATAAAAAAGCACACCTCAAGTTTCTTTGTTCCTAGATTCACAATTTTAGGTTTGGGTATTATTTTTTAATGAACACTTCAAAATAAGAATATACCTAATCATGATTTTATTTTAATATAGTCTATATATTGTGTGGGTTACATAAAGTAGTTAAAATAGTACTTTCTTCTAATATCAATTTTATATATAAAACAAATATTTTTGTAAGGTTTCTATAAATCTATAATTTTATATATTCAGTAGTTTCCTGTTCATAACAAGGAATCTATAAGAATTGTTCTCTCTATTATTTTAGGTATGAAATATTTTCAGTTACATGGATACCCATTTTACAGGTTGTTGAAAATTTGTGACATCTAAATTAAAGAGAAAGAATAATATTCATTAACCTATGTCACTACCCTCTTCTTTGAACTTGGGTTATTTTAGTTTCATGCCAATCAAAATTTTTTTAGCCACAGAGCTCCCCACCATTCCCATGTTCCATAGCAGTGTTCTCTCAACAAGCTCTGTTTTCAATGTGGCTGCATAAGTCTGCATTCCCATCAGCAGTGAACTGGTGTTCCCTCTTCTCCACACCCTTGCCAGCACTTATCATTTGTTGATTTGTTGATGATAGCTATTCTGACAGGTGTGAGGCAATATTTCATTGTGGTTTTATTTTTTATTCTTTTTTTAAAATTAAATTCTATATTGTTTAAAATATTATATAAGTCTCCTCCCCCCCCATTGACCTCCCCCTGGCCACCCCCACCCTCCAGCATGTGCCCTCAACCCCCTCACCCTCTGGTCCGTGTCCATTGGTTTTGCTCATATGCATGCATCAAGTCCTTTGGTGGATCTATTACCCTACCCTTCTCCCCTCATCACCTTCCCTCATAGGTTGGACAGTCTGTTCCATGCTTCTATGACTCTGGTTTTATTTAGATTTCTCAGTTTATGTTGTTCATTATAATCTACAAATGAGTAAGATCATGTGATCTTTATCTTTCTTTGACTTATTTCACTTATCATAATGCTCTCCAGTTCCATCCATGCTGTTGCAAAGAGTAAGAATTGCTTATTTTTTATAGCAGCATAGTATTCCATTGTGTAGATGTACCAAAGTTTTCTACTCCACTCATCTGCTGATGGGCACTTAGTCTGTTTCCAAATATTAAGTATGGTAAATTGAGCTGCTATGAACATAGGGATGCATATGTCCTTTTTTATTGGTGTTTCTGTTTTTTTGGGGGATATATTCCTAGAAGTGGGATTACTGGGTCAAATGGGAGTTAAATTTTTAGTTTTGTGAAAAATCATCATACTGTTTTCCACAGTGGCTGCACCAGTCTGCATTTCCACCAGCCATGAAAGAGGGTTGCTTTTTCTCAGCATCCTCTCAGCACTTGTCTTTTGTTGATTTGTTGATGATAGCCATTCTTACAGGTGTGAGATGGTATCTCATTTCTGTTTTGATTTACATCTCTCGGATGATTAGTGACTTTGAGCAAGTTTTCATATGTCTCTCAGCCTTCTGTATATCTTTTGAAAAATGTCTATTTAGGTCCTTTGCCCATTTTTGATTTGCATTTCTTTGATGATTAGTGTCTTTGAGCATTTTTTCATATGTCTCTTAGCCATTTGTATATCCTTTTTGGAGAAGTATCTATTCAGATCCTCTGTCCATTTTTCAATTGGGTTGTTTATCTTACTTTTGTTGAGTTATATAAGTACTTCATGTATTTTGGAGATTCACCCTTTATCAGATGTATCTTGGGCAAATATGTTCTCCCACACAGGGGATTCTCTTTTCATTTTGATGGTAGTTTCTTTTGCCTCCTTTGTCAAATATTAATTGAGTATATTGTCTTGGATCAATGGAACAAAATAAAGGACTCAGAAATCGACCCAAGGCAATATACTCAATATAAGTCCACATGTATGCCCTTTAACAGGAACTGCCTGGGACTCTAGTAGCCTCTATGTCACTCAGCCATAATCCCCACTGTTTTTTTGTTTGTTTGTTTGTTTGTTTGTTTGTTTTTAAAGCCTGAAGTTATGGAAACTTTTCTTCCCAGCCCTGGCACTCTGTGCTGAGGGGTCTTGTGTGGGACTGGGATCGCTTGCTCCTTTCAGAAGGCATCTGCAGCCTAGATATCCCTCCCAATTACAAAAACTCCACACGTGGGTGTTGTACCAGCCCATTCCATGCCTCTGCCTCTTCTATCAGTCTTGATGTTCTCTCTTCTTTATTTCTTCAGTTGTAGAACTGTTCAACTAGATTTTAGATGGTTCTGAATGATGGTTCTATATTTTCATTGTAATTTTGATGTGGTTTTAGAAGGCAATGAGTACTTGTGTTTATTATGCTACCATCTTGGTTGCACCTTTCTAATTTAATTTTAGAGAGAAGGTGGGAGAGAGGGAGAGGAAGAGGAAGAGAGTGAGAGAGGTAGAGGGAGAGAGAGAGAAACCAAAGTGAGAGACAATATCAAGCCTGAAATACAGGTATGTGCACTGACAAGGAATTCAAGCAGCCACCTTTTGGTGCACGGGACAATGCCCAATCAACTGAGCCTCACCAGCCAGGATGCCATAAATTATTCTTGACCCACAATCAATTTGCCAGTCTGTCTCACATTAGCATGACCCATAAGTTTAGTGTCTATGAGTCTAAGATAATGAGAAGAATAAAGCTATTTTTGAAGGTGTTGTTCCCTATGTTCACCAATATAAAGAGATATTGTAAGATAGCAAGCAACACATTTGGATCAAAATAATAGGTGCTACATTTGTTGAGGTTGGTTCTGTACTCCTAGGCAGATTGAATAATCTTGGCTGCAGAGATCTCACATGTGTTTGGAGCTTGTATCTGGAGTTGACCCATGATTTCCAGTTTTCTCTTGGCAACCCTGCAATCATGTCTGGAAGCATTCTTACCACTGTAATCACTTTGGAATATTTCATGACATATTTGATCTTTCACAGATCATAAACAGTATTTCTAAGTTTCAGCTTCTATATTCCTATTCGTCAAATCATTTAAAGATAAATAAAAATATAAGTGAAGCCATACCTAAATTATCCTTAGTTTAGTCAAGAGCTAGAGGTCTGACATAATTCATAGTTTGTGTTTTCCCAGATTACATATCTCAGGGAATAACTGGTATAATTAAAAGTGCAATAATCTCATTCAACAGCTAATTTCAGCACATGCACTCTATTTCAGTGATTTATGGAGAGCTTTGAAAATCAACACAACTCAGCCACTCTCAGATCCTATGGACTGATTGATCCTTGTAAAATTACAGCAATTGCTTTCAGTAACTGTGTTGTAAATTAAAATTTCCTTTGAACAGATGGTATATTATAAAAACTCAACCGTGCTGGATTCTTGTTACAATGACTCTGTATTGAAAAGTCAATGGCTCCAAGAAATAAGATGACAAGAAATGTGAAAATGTCAACCATAGCTTTGTCAAATTTGGTCTCTACTTTTTCCTTGATTTCCAAAGTAAAGAATATTTCTACTGTCCTCCCCCCCGCTCCCCCACACATCTAAGAGGAGCAATTTTGCATCATTTTAATTTAATTTTATGCTTACCTTTTATCCCTAACTTCAAGACTATTAAATATAGAGATTTACCTTATTGAGTGATGTGAGGCAGGCTCAGGCTAGGACCTGGCATAAAGCAGAGACCAAGAGGAGGTGATTAATTTGGTGATTGCTTCATGAATTCAGAAGTCCTTACTCTCACACTCCAGATGAAATTACATACAAGTAAAGATAGTTTTGTGGGACTGGGCTAAATGTTGCTACGTATTTGTGATATTTAGAATTTGTTGTGAAAATCACAGTAATTTAAGTTCTTTCTATTTACAGGGAATAATACATTTCTATACACTACCAATTAACAATCTGAAAATTAAATTTTCAGACATTCTCTTAAGGGGTCCCAGATTGGAGAGGGTACAGGCTGGGCTGAGGAACACCCACCCCCATGGATGAATCTCGTGCACTGAGACACTAGTATTATTAATATTGTTAAAATGGCAATACTTCCCAAATTGGTATACAGATGCAACACAGTCCAAATCAAAATTCCAGATGCCATTTTTTTTTGCACAAATTGACAAGCTGTTTCTAAAATTCATAGGGAAAAGCAGGAAAACCAGAACAGCTAACGCAATCTTAAAAAGAACCAGTGTAAAAATATTACCCTGCTACTCTACTACTGAATTTTGGGTCTTCATCATGTTTGTCACAGTTGTTCACCAGGTATATTCATTGTTGTGGCTTATAACATGGGAAGACTTTGTATTTACTTTGTTCGGTAAGTAGAAATTTCAAGGTATGAAAAATATTAGAATACAAAAATTCATTATGGATCTGTCTCTTGTGTTCGGGACAAAGATATTTATAATTACTTCTATTGCTAAGAAACAAAATTTTAAGTGATCTATTAATTGGTATATCTTAGAGTAGAATCACTAATGATAAGATATATGGAGACAAGCAATTGACTTAAATGTGCTCATTAGACATAAATCAAGCTATATAAAAATTTCTACTTTGGCAGAAGATCTAAACATCTACTTGGACAAATGATATGAAATATGAAAATAACTATGAGTCATTTGGAGAAATCAGTGTTTAATAGGATCTGTTTAATGGGCTTCTGACATTCTTCTCAGACAAAGGGAAATAGAGAAGTTAATATCAGAGTTTCCTTAATTTCAAATGACTGATCACTCAGTGGGTCTTCTACCTTTGTTTCCATGACAACAAAGATGTGGAAATAGAGATATGATTGACTGTGGCTCTTGAGAAACTCAATCATATGTTTGGTAGGATGATGTAGTTAATAATAAAAAATGACAACTCAACACGTGCTCCATAGACTCAGGGTTCTCCTTTAGCACAAGCTGTCCTCCTAAGCATCCCATCAATTTTTATGATTTCAAACCTTGGTGAACCATTTGCTCCTGACCTCATAAGATATTGTTGCTTCAGACTACATAAACTCCCCTAGCGTTCCACACTGAAGAAGCTACTATTGTGCCCTGCACACATCATTACTAGTTTGATAGTTTTCTTGAGGCTTGTTCATCTGAAGCAGAAGAGAAATGTCTTGCTCAACTGGCCTGTAGAAACAATAAACTGAGCTGTGGCTCCTAACTCTGTCTTTACATATATGTACCCACTACAGGTATTAATGACTCATAGGAAAACTTTTCCCAAATAATGTCTCTTTTAATAATAGATACTTCTTGTATTTAGTAGTCTATTAGTGCTACAAAGACAGAGATTATGTCTGGAATACCATTTTGTAACCAGTGTTAATGACATGAGTGTCAATAATACAATGAATATAAGTTTACTGACTGATAGCTCTGAACACATTACATTGAAATTAGATGCTTGGAAAACTAGCTCTCTCATTAGACAGTAACCCCTTCTGGGCCATGGAGAATGCCTTATTCTATTCTGGCAAATAATGGGAGTACAGTGTGACTTAGTATATCAAGGAGTGTCATGCACTCAGCTGTGCGAAGCAATGCTTAAATGTTTTGATAATACTATAGAATGGTGTAATTTATTGTTTTTTTCTATATTTCTTTATACAATATGTGCCGTTTCTCATTCCTTATTCATAGGAGAGAAATGGTTGACGAGTATAGAATAATTTAATACAAAGAGCATATACTCCATAAACTATACATATCTAAAAATTACATAAAACCAGGAGTTGATTCTTCATGAACTGGATGCAACCCTAAAAAAATTTACGTAATAATGGAGGTTTTAGATAGGGATAGCTTGAGGAAGCAAAATCAGAATTTTAAAATATGATAGTGACTTTGATTACTTTTCACAGATTATTTTGCCAATATTTTTATGGCATTTTCCTTAATCATTAAACAGTTTTGACAATGAACTATTAGAGTAAGAGTTGTTGGCTGAGGTTTAGTGCTGTGGGTATTCAAATATTGTTTGTATATGGTAGTTCTTTAACTCTGGTTCATGATTCCTGTATGTTGGCCCAATTCAGTGGTTTGCCAAGGGAGAACTTAAAAAAATACAAATGCATATGCCTACCTCAGATAAATTAAATCCAAATTTCTGAGGTGGTGATCAGACTATTTATATTTTATAAAAAGCATCCCTATGATTCAAAAATGTAGTTAGTGTTGAATCACTGGTTTATAAACCAATAAAATTAAATAGAAAAGTCTGACCTCCCCAGAATAGACACCAAACAAATTGGCTGGTTTCTTGAGAGAAAAAATTACACATTTATTATATATAGTATTTTGCTCTACCACATTTGATGAAAGATCAAATACTCTGAGCTTAAATAAAGTACCAAATTGACCTTATTATCCAAGAATGATAATATACTAATGCAGTATGTGCCATGTAATACTTCACCCATAATTCTTTTCTAGACGTAGATCTTAGAACTGTTACCTTTATCTATTATATTTATTATATGTAGATTTGATATATTTCTCACTAAATATAGCAGAACCACCCCCAAAATATAGATGTCTTTATCTCTCTATTTTTTAAATTAAATTTACTAGAGGCCCAATGCACGAAATTTGTGTGGGAGGAGAGGGGTGTATGTCCCTCAGCCCAGCCTGCGCCCTCTCCAATATGGGACCCCTCAGGGTTGTCTAACTGCTCATTTATGCCCAATCCCACTGTGATCAGGCCTATATGGGTAGTTGGATATCCTTCTCACAATTCAGGACTGCTGGTTCCCACTCACCTACCTGCCTGCCTGATTGCCCCTCACCACTTCTGCCTGCCAGCATGATCACCTCCTAACTACTCTCCTGTCAGCCTGATTAATGCCTAACTGCTTCCCTGCTGGCCCAGTTGTCCCTAACTGCCATTGCCTACTGGCCTGGTCCCTCTCAACTGCCCTCCCCTGCCAGCCATCTTGTGTCTACATAGAAGGCAGCCATCTTTGACCATGTGGGGGCAGTTATCTTGTGTGTTTGAGTTATGGTCAATTTGCATATTACTCTTTTATTATATAGGATTAGGGTGACAATAGTTAATAAGATTCTATAGGTTTCAAGAATACATTTCTATGATACATGATTTGCATCTTTTCACTTAGTTGTAGGTCCCTGAGAACTATCATTTTTTAAGGAGTGGGCTTCTCCTTTAGTCTCTCTTCCTTGAACTGTTTTGACCACTAGATGATTTGAACTGAAACTAGATCACCAACTTACTCCATACACAAAAATAAAGTCAAAATGGATACAGGACTTAAACACAAGACAGGAAACCATAAAAATACTAGAGGAATCCACAGGCAGAAAAATCTCAGACATGTGCCAGAGGAACTTCTTCACTGATACTGCTCATAGGGTGAAGGAAGCTAAAAAGAAAATAAACAAATGGGACTACATCAAAGTAAAAAGCTTTTTCATAGCAAAAGAAACTGTCAACAAAACAACAAGAATGCTCACTGTATGGGAGAACATATTTGCAAATGTTATCAATGATAAGGTTTAATCTCCAACATCTACAGGCAACTTATACAACTTAATAAAAGGAAGATAAATGATCTAATAAAAAAAAATGGGCAATGGACCTAAATAGAATCTTTTCAAAAGAAGACAGAAGGAAGCCAAGAGACACATGAAAACATGCTCAAAGTCATTAATTATCCGAGAGATGCAAATCAAAATGACAATACAATATCATTTAACACCTGTCAGAATGGCTATCATCAACAAATCAACAAACGGCAAGAGTTGGCGAGGATGCTGAGAAAAAGGAATCCTCGTGTCCTGCTCTTGGGAATGCAGACTGGTGTAGCCACTGTGGAGTTTCCTCAAAAAACTAAAAAATGGAACTTCCATTTGACCCAGCAATCCCACTCCTAAAAATATATTCCAAGAAACTAGAAACACCCATCAGAAAGAATATATACACCCCTATGTTCAAAGCAGCACAATTTACAATAGCTACAATTTGGAAACAGCCTAGGTGCCCATCAGCAAATAACTGGATGAGAGAACTATGGTACATCTACATAATAGAATACTATGCTGCCATTAAAAAGAAGGAATTCTTACCATTTGCAGCAACCTGGATGGAACTGGAGAGCTTTATGCTAAGTGAAATAATCCAGGCAATGAAAGAAAAATACCACATGATCTCACTCATTTATGGGTAATAAATAACATTATAAACTGATGAACATAAAGATAGATACAGAGGCAGTAAAACATGAAACTGACTGTCAAACTACAATGGGAAGGTTAGGGAGAGGTGGGGTAGATAAGAGATCAACCGAAGGACTTGTATGCATACATATAAGCATAACCAATGGATGCAAGACACTGGAAGGTGAGGTCAGGTATGAGAGTGGAGTCAAGGGGTGGCAATGGGAAGATATGTACACATGTAATCTATAATAATAAAAGCGTAATATGGTAATTAGACCAGACATTGCTGCCGGGGCTACAAGGGAAGCTAGGTCCCGAGTGCCAGAGGGAAGCCCATGCTGGCAGCCTGGGAAAGGAAGGCCTACTTTACACAAACTTTATGCATTGGGCCTCTAGTACATTAATTAAAAAAAAAAGAAAAAAACAAAACAAAGTGAGAATAGACCTTAATGAAGCCTATTAAGGCATATGGACTGTTAAAGCCTATGTGGCAAGCAAGATATACATCAATTTGAAGATTAATAATTTCCTTCTTCAAAAGGAGAGAGGGTAATGAGATGGGCAACTGTTCAAATGGCATTTCAATAAAATATGGAAAGTTACATTTCTTTAAGTATTTATAAGCAAATATAAAAATATTGTTTGCTTCTATGAATGATGGGTAAATGGATATTTGTTAAATTATCTTCTCTTCTATCTGAAAAAATTACTAACTCACTTAATTCAAGTTGAGACAGTTGACAGTCAGAAAACTTGTATTTTAGTCCCATTTTAACCTTTAATTATCTCTATTACTTGTCTAAGTATCACTTTTTTTAAATTATAAAATAAAGCCACCAGAATAAATATGCAATTTAAGGCCACAATCTATGTGCCCTTATCCACCAGATGGTCACATCCCTGACCATCCCAAATCACGTAATTGTCAGGAATTTCAACGGGCTTTGAATTTTAGCTAGATTTATCAGTCAGCCTGAATTTGTCAAATAGGTTTCTGCGGTTCTTACCCTCTCTTGTTTATCTTCTGAGAAAACAGTACTGATGATATTGTCAGTGAACTATAACTGGATCTTCAAATTTATCATTTCCAAGACCATCCTCACTTTGTTATGGCTAATGGCCACACATTCAAATATCCCTGCGGGAAAACAGTAAATGCGATTTCATCCACAGAATGCAAACCAAGGCTGGCTAGACTCAATTTTGTATTGAAAAGGCTGGTGAGGCCTCTTAAGGTATATGGGTCTCTGTGGCTTTCTCTCCCTTCCTGGACAGTCTTTTCCATGTGTGATACAGCTGAAGCAATCAGGCATCTTCTTACATGATCCTTTCCACTCATGACCTCCAAAACCTCATCTTTACAGACTGACCAGACTGTCTGTTCACAGGGGATTTAGTGAGAAACAGAACTCCTGCTTCAGTTATTATCTTAACAAGAGTACTGATGTCTTGCTGTCCTCCAGACAATTCTGAAAACTGACATTTAGCACGATCCATTAAATTAACTGGGCACAGGGAAGACTTAGTCAATATTCCCATGAGAAAGGTAAGGGCAGCGTGACCATTCACTCATGATATTTATCTCACAAATGCATTTGAGAAAAGGCAATGAGACTTCAGAATATTTTTCCAGTTACACTTACTAATTTGTAACTCCATGGACACCTTAACATCCTCTCCAATACAGAATCTCCGTACTCTTCTTCCCACTCTCAGCAGAACACCATCTCTGTCCCTCAGAAGATTACTGCCCCTGGAGCACCCAAATTTGGCAAAAAGAAAGCATTCTGCATCTCTCAGTCCCTGGCTGCTTCATGCAAACGGTTACATAAGACCTGAGGCACCTCCCCTCCCCACTAGGGATTGAGCGATTGTGTGAGCAGATCATAAGCTCTCAATCTTTTTCAGATTCAATAATTTTAACTGAGAGAGTAAACTTAGCTCAGCCTGATTCAGACATTTTTCATTCTAAACCACAGTCCTCATAAACAAATTTCAATCCCTGCAGGCACAAGGAGAATGGAGCATGTCGTCTTCACTGAAAGTGCTGAGTTCTGTTTGCACAGGTGCTTAGGTTACTGGAGTGGCAATTAATCTTGTCAGGCTTGGTTTTATTCTTTATCACCACAGATCTATTTCAGTTTTTGAAAAGTATGTTTTTATTGATTTTAGAGAGAGGAAAGGAACCGGAGATAGAGATAGAAACATCAGTGATCAGAGAGAGTTATCTGTGGGCTACCTCCTGCACTTCCCCACTGGGGATCCAGCCTGCAACCCAGGCATATAACCCTGACCAAAATTAGAACCATGACTTCCTGGTTTATGGGTCAATGCTCAACCATTGAGCCAGACCAGCTGGGCAATATCCATTTTTAACTTAGTCCTAGGGCAAGTGTCCTTTATTTTGACACTTGGTCTTTAGTTCTAAAACTTGGCCTTTCTGGCATCTCATCTGAATGCCTGAAGCCCTAAACAAGGTCCCTAAACTGTTTCTGGACAGGAGCTTCCCGTCCCAAGTAGTTCCATGGCAGCTAAGCCTCATAGAGTAAACCTCTGCCCATGTGTAACTCAGCCCAGGAGACCCAAGGTGAATTCACACTCAAGCTGCTCAACCTCACTCTGCACAGCTGCTTCTTCACTGACACACAGCCAAAACTTCAGCTGTTCCTTTTCAACTCAGCAAGACCTGGCCCCTTGGGCTCCAGGCCCTGGAGTAATCACAGAACCAGGTCAAAATGGTCCTCTCCTGCTCAATGAGATACTGAGACAGCAGACCAATACTGCAAGTCATGCAGACAGGGCACGCGCAGAGGAGAGAATTTTGACCCTCAGCTGCAGCTAGAACCAAAGTCTCTCCCCCACCCCCACATGGAACCAAAGAACCAGGACACAATCAAAACTGTAACCCCAGAACTTTTTCAGAAACCAAGTGTTCTTTGTCCAGGAAGATCTGATATTGACACCCCATTTCATAAATGACCAAGTTCCAAGATCCTTCAATTAAAACTTACTTAATTGTTCCCCTAGCCTAGTCCATTAAAATCCCTTGGCCAAACTCAGTGAGCAAGATGGATCTAAGTTACCACTGGGTCTCTCACCTTCTTGGTTTGCACCTTCTCCATCAGTAAGCCTTTTCTTACTCCAAACCTGATGTTTTGAGTTTTTGCCTTTCAAAGCTTTGGGCACGTGGACTTCGGTTCATAACACTGGCACCACAGCAGACAAGTACTCATGCAGGAAGGGTGATGGAAGTGTTTCCTGGTTTTCTTCTCTCAAGGGTCCTGGTCTCTCACCTTCTTTGTCCAGTGCCAGGGAGCCATTGGTTTAGATGTTTTCCATGGTTACGCATGACTAGAGAGCAAGCACAGTACCAATTACTCTGTCAGGCCTGAGAGTGGGTGACTGACTGTCTTTTTCTCAAGACAATTTTTAAAAACAGCTAAATATATTTTCATGATAGTACCAGCAGATGTCAGCAAAAGGCAAGGCAGTAGATATGTAAACTTCATATTGGGATGTCAAATATTTAATTATCAAAATCAGAGTTGGTTACACATCTCAATTTTCTACATGTAATGAGTCCACCTATACTTTTGTTGTTGTTGTTGTTTGGGGGACATTGTGGAGCTGAGTGTAATGATGGTAATGGGAGGAGGAATGTAGCAGTGTAGCAATAGATCTGTCAGTCATTCAATTGTTCTGATCTATGACATGCCCCAGAGAATTCAGACCCAAAAGGGCACTGATGGTGACATTTTACAATTTGAAGTGACCAGTACCCCATCACCATTCCACTTGGCTTGATTATACTTTAGAAAGTTTTTTTTTAATCCTAATTTGGCCTAACCTTCCTTTTCATAGAACATTTTCTTTGGAAAACTTGTAAATTCTTTCTTTGTCCCTTTAAGATGTAAAGCTTTTTAAAATTTCTTGCCAGTTTTAGAACCTGGCATCAATAAGAATTTGAAATGTAAGCATCAATAAGATAGTGCCTTTATCCCCAGTTTCTCTGGGAGGGTAGGAGCCTAACTATGATGGGCACCTGGCTCTAAGTTGTGAAACTAGCTCCTGTCATGATGTTATGAGAATATTCATTCTCTCATTGGGTAAGGCCAATAAGCAGATGCCACTCCAGTTCTTAAAGAACTTGGTTTCAGCAGAGTTGAGCTCATACTGCATTCTGGCTTCTCTCTCCTATTGGAACGTTGAACAGTGTCTTCCTTATGCACTTAACTTTCTGGGTGCAGTTTTTGCTTTGACATACCAAACCAGAATTTGTTTAAAAACTTCCAAGTTATTCTTCGCATTTTAAAAAAGTATGGTATTTAGCACATTTGATATTTATATAGACACTCAAATATAGGCTCATTTTTGAATGTGAAGTACATATGTGTGAGAGAATCTATGAGTTTTGGCTCCTACAAAAAAATTTCATAAAACTGTAATGATGGTTAAACATACCTGCAAATACACTAAAAACCATTGAATTTTACATTTTAAGTGGGTGGATTATTTTTTAATGAAGTTGTTATCCTACCTAATAAAGAGGGAATATGTTAATTGACCCCCACCCCCCCACAAAGATGCAGTGCCCACAGCCAATAAGGAGGGAATATGCTAATTGACTGCCATACCCTCAAAGATAGCAGCACCCATAGCCATAAGATGGCAATGCCCAGTCCCCTTAGTGCCAGGGAAGCAGGTATGTGGCACAGCCAGGCCTGCCCCTGGCGAGTCCAGCCGTTCCACATGGTTGCCTCCAGAGTCCCCCAGTCCCCTCAACCTCCCAGCTGCCCAGGGCCAGCTTGAGGCACAGGCAAGCCTCAGATGGCAGCTTCCCAGCTGCCCAGGGCTGGCCCGAGTTACAGGTAAGCCTTGGATAGTGATTGCCCAGCTGATGCCTGAGGTGCAGGCAAGCCTTAGATGGCAGTTGCTCAACCACCCAGGGTCACCTGAGGCTCAGGTAATCAGGGCTGACCCAGGTTTGTGCTGCCAGCAGGGGTAGCAGCAGAGGTATGATGGGGTGTTGCCTTCCCCTGATCACCATGTCACCTCCTGCCCCTGAGGTTTCTGGACTGTGAGAGATGGCAGGCTGGGCTGAGGGACCCACCTCCAGTTTACACTAACAAAAGAGTAAGATGCAAATTGACCATATCTTTGTGATGCCCACCAGTCAATCAGGAGTGAGCATGCAAATTAACCCAACAAACGTGGTGGGTTAATTTGGAGACGCAGACACCAAGTGGCTGAGGGCAGGGAGTGGTAATCTTCTATATGTGCTTGCGTCTTTGCCATGGTGATGACACATGTGTTCCCCACTGCCCCAGCCAATCTGGGCCTCTGGGCAATGTGGGAAGGCAGAAAGGTGGCTCCGGCCAGAGCGAAGGCAATGCTGGCAGCCAGGGGAAGGAAGGCCCATTCTTGCATGAATCTTCATGCATCAGGCCTCTAGTAAAAATATAAAATGGTAGGAAGCTCCTAGAGAGTATAAGACAGGATAAGAATTCTTCTAACATTAAGAAAGTTCATAGTGTGTGTTGCTATTTCACATAGAAACAAATTTCTGTGTCTTTTAGATATTTCAAATGCTTATAAATATTATTCAGATAATCATGTAACTCACAAAACAGTGATCATTCGAGCCATAGACAATATGTAAACAAATGGCACCCCTGTGTTCCAAAATAAAACTTTATTCACAAAAACAGGTAAGAAGCTAGGTTTGTCCAAGGGCCATATCGTAATTCACCAATCTCTTTTCAAGACTTAGACCAGAACTTGCCATTTGATTGACAGTTGCTCCTAGTCTTCTATATGTGGTGTAGACATTTCTTCTCCTAAACCCAAGGGCGCCTACTACTAATGGCAGCTATAATTATTGATTTTAAATATAAAAAATAATAAATGTAATATGTGCCTTATTATGATTAACTAATGAGTTTTATGCTTTCCACCTGGTTTGTTATTTTCCTACATCCTATAATGCTATTTTACACCATATTTGTCTTATTTAAATTATACTGCCCAATATTATAGTCTCTTATGTTCTTCCATAATAATATTAAATTACAGCAGAAAATATAAATTAGGTTTTGGTTGTTTATCCTTTGGAAAGTATAAAATATGACACATTTTATTATATTTTAATATTGTAATAAAGAACATTAATTTGGTTTATGTGGCTTTTCCTTCTGAAAAAATGAAAGTAAAAATTGTACCAGCTATTTACAGGAGAGCATTTATTAGGGTGCCTTTGGCCACTATAATAAGAATATTTCATTTATATTTGAACAGTGTTGAAGAATGACCCATGTTTGTACTCCGTAAGCATAAATATTTTTAAAGCCGTTCAGGCGGTGCTATAGCGTGTAGCCATTGGGCAGCTTATGAACCAGACTCTGAGCATAGCATCTGAGTTTATCTGGGAGGTGAAGGGAACACCTGCAGGGGTTTGGGGGAAGCAGGCAATACGGTGCCTCACCAAGCCATGCCGGCCACGCTGTGCGTGAGCAGAGCAGAATCCCACTGGGACACTGGGCAAGTCCACAGTCTCAGGCCGAGGCTGCTCTGGCGAGTCGGTTCTCCTGGCTGTGCGCCCAGCAAACCAGGCTCCCGCAGCAGGAGAAAGTCCTCTGGCAAAATGATGTGCTGCTTCCTTCTCTTCTGGGCAGAGTAAAGAGCCGGTTTAACGGAATATTTTTATTTCCTTCTCTCTTTTAGTTCATGTAAGTTTAATGATTGTAAATGCTGACCACACAGCAGCAGAGAGCAGTATTTTTTTTTATTGGACACGAAGCTGCTCTACCACGTGCAGCTCATCGCTAAAGTTTCATCCTGTGTTTCGGGAGCTGGGAAAGGACCTCGCTGGGAAGGACTCCCAGGTCCACGATGAAGTTGTTCATTAATGGCAGCGACATGCTGAGGATTGCTTCGGATCAGCCCTGCAGAGAGCAGGGCTGGTCAGGGTCTGGAGCTGGAAGGGCGCTCAGCACAGCCTGCAGGCTGGGCTCTGAACCTGCGGCCACTCCCGGGCTTCCTTAGGTTCATTGGGGTCTGCTTTTCCTCATTACTTGGTAGAGCACAGTTGGTATCTTCTGCTTTGGATACTGTTGGTATCTGTGAGTGCCATTTATTTCTTCAAGATATTAAACCTCTGAGTGAACCAGGAAAAAAACAAATTAAAAGCCAACTGAAATTGAACCAATAACCCAGAGAGATGGCAGAAGAGAGAATTTACATTTATGTTTCAGAAATAACTTAGTACTTGGAGCCAGGTACTCACCAGAGCCAGGTATCCTGTATGTCTAATGAAGGTGAGGTCGGTCCCATGACATTTAACTTAAGAAGGTTTAGATAAAGGGTAAATTTTCCTCTGAAATAAAGCAAAATAGGATTGGAAGTTGCAGTCTGGTTGTGCTTCCAGAAGCTAAGAGTGGAGAAGGGGCAGGGAGAAGAGAAAAAAGAGAAGAGAGAAGGAAGTGTCCAAGGCAGTGATTTTCAACCTGTTTCATCTGATGGCACACAAATTACTGAAATTCTGCCACACACCAAAAAAAAAAAAATGGCCTTGGCTTTTGTTTCCTAAGGACAAAAGCATCTCAAAGCACCAGCCTTTCGGTTACCAGCTGAATGAGATAACCAATTCTTTTCTTTCTAACAAGATGGCATCTTTCCCCAGAGACCATTGTGGTGGCTTCATATTCTATTCTGTGTTTAATGGAGGTCAGATCTGATTTGCTGATGTCTATGTTCACAGAAGTTTTGTTTATGTGAAGTCAGATGAAATAGGAATTATTTTTTTATTAATAAAAGTTTCAAAGGAAACAGAAGACCATGGGGTTTTATATGACATTTAACCAAAGTTCTAATAAAAGGAATAGTATTGAAGGAGGTGATAAACTGGGAGGACTTACTGTAGAATGCCTAATTTTTTCAAGCCACAGAATTTGATTTCTTGTTTTAAAAAACTAGAGGCCCGGGCCTACTACTAGGATCGGGCCTAAACGGGCATTTGGACATTTCTCTCACAATCCAAGACTGCTGACTCCCAACCACTCGCTGCTTGCCTGCCTGATTGCCCCTAACTGCTACTGCCTGCCAGCCTGGTTGGCTCCTAACTGCTCCCCTGTCAGCCTGATTGCCCCTAACTGCTCTCCCCTGTTGGCTTGGTCACCCCTAACTGCTCTCCCTTGCCAACATGGTTGCCCCTAACTGTCTTCCCCTGCTGGCCCAGTCACCCCTAACTGCCCTCCCTTCCCAGCCTGGTTGCCCCTAACTGCTCTCTCTGTTGGCCTGTTCACATACAATGCCCTCCCTTGCAGGCCTGGACCCCTTCACTGTCCTCTCCTGCCAGCCTGGTCCTCTCCAACTGCCCTTCCCTGCTGGCTTTATCCCTTGCAACTGTCCTTCTCTGCAGACCTGCTCACCCCCATCTGTCTTCCCTTGCAGGCCTGGTCTCTCCCAACTACCCACCCCTGCTGGCCTGATCACCCACCACTGCCCTCCCCTGCCAGCCATATTGTGGTGACCATCTTGTGTCCATATGGGGCAGCTATCTTGTGTGTTGGAGTGATGGTCAATTTGCATATTATTCTTTTATTAGATAGGATTAGAATATTGATATACCCTTTGCAGCATTCTCTGGGGAGACTTCACTGATATTATGAATATACGTTATCTGAGACTCAGAGAAATTAAGCCATTTGCTTAAGTTTACCCTGCATAAAGAACAAATGGGGAATCCAGGGTTAATTATCCATAGGCCTGGTTAAATGAATGTGGGAAGAGGTTGATCCTTTTTTATAAGTTCAATTGAATATGTTACTTTACCGTGACTTCACATGAGAAAATTTACCATAATCCCTTCACTGCCTTCCTAATACAACACACACACACACACACACACACACACACACACACACACACACAGTATATGTACCTAAAAACTTTCCTTGCATGTATTTAATTTGTCCACCAGATGGCAGGCTTAGTCCACACGCTACTAAATATTCTGGTAAAAATCTGTAAACTTGAACATCCTTTATTTGTGCAGAGTTAACTAAGCCTATGCCTTAACCACATTTGTTACCAAGTATTTTGATATTCCTCTTAATATTATGGAAAAATCCAGTGGGTTAAGTTGCTCTAAGCACATCACCAGACATGAGGTAAGGTAGAGTGAAGCCAGTTTGAGAGTGTCACCAGAGACCAGGAGTTTTACTGTTTGGTACTCCCAGCATCCTGAGGAAATAACACCATGCAGGACCACATAGGGGAAGCACAGGACAGGTCTCAGGGCAGAGAGAAGGACTGTGCTCTGGACAAGTGTCTTTATGCTAGTTTCAGTGGGGGAATTGGGGGTGCGGGCAAAGTGGGACAAGCACATACCCAGGTTGTGTCCCGTTTGATCCTGGTGGGCAACTAATTGATATTTCTCTCTCTCCGCTCCTCTCCTCTCTCTCTGTCTAAACACACACACAAAAAAAAAAAATCAAAAAATACAAATATAGTAAAATAAGAAATACCCAACAAATTTAAAACAGCAACTATTTATTGTACAGAAGTGCAAGCATGGGAAAACTGGACTTTTTGCTCAGGATTTCAAGAGCTGAAATCAAAGTTTTGGACTGGGCTGTGATCTCATCAGGAATTCTGGGTTCTCTCCCAAGCTCCATTAGGCTATTGGCAGAATTCCATTCCTTATGGTACACAACTTAGGTCTCTTATTACCTTGTGGGCGTGGGCCAATCCCCAGCAGGACAGGACCTGCCACCACCCCAGTGGGACCTCCAGTTCACAACAGGCTGTGCTTTCTCCCCCAAGGCCAACGGAATGTCTGCAGCTGTCTCATCTCTTTTAACATTTTGTAAACCATAAGCGTCTAGACGCAGAGGGGATGGTTTCTGTTTTGGACACCTGGCAGTTAACTCACCTGATTAGGACCTACCTAGGATAATCTCTCTTTTTTATTATCTCAATGTTAATATATATGTGCTTAGGATCCGGCTCTCTACTAACATACTGCCTTTTTATGATTTTGTATTTCCTAAGACCTAGCATATCACATGGCTTACATTGGATAATTATAGATGTCGAATGACTAACTCAATATGATGGTTTTGCTATTCTAAGAAAACCAATGAGAATTGGATAAAATATCAACATGGAATTATCATTAAGGAAAAAAAGGAGCCTGATCATTGCAATATCTTGTCTTGGAATTTAACAACCAGTTTTTAATATGGAATAGGATGATCACAGCTAGTCCTGGCTGTTATGGCTCATTGGTTGAGAATAGTCCCATGCACCAAAACGTTGTCAGTTTGATTCCCAGTCAGGGTGCATGCCTGAGTTGCTGGTTTAATCTCCAGTAGGGTGCATGTGGGAGACATGCAATGTATGTTTCTCTCTTGCTCTTTCTCTTCCTCTCTCTCTAAAATAAAATAAAATAAAAATTGTTTTTTATAAATGATCACAGTGGAAGAGAAGCCAAGAATAGGTAGTTAGAATTATCAAAGTCATTGTAAACATCTTTTATTTTAATTTTGGAAACAGTAGATGCATTGCATTGAGGATAAGTGTCATTAATTGTCTTGTGAGAGAGAAACATGAGAAATCTTATTGGAGTTCCCAAAACTCCAGAATGAAAGAGACATGTAGAGAATATGTAGGGAATTAGCCTTGGCCAGTGTGTCTCAGTGGTTACTAATAGATGTGTCTCTCTTACATAGACGTTTATCTATCTATCTCCACCCTCACCCTCTCTTCCACTTTCTCTCTCTTGAAAAAAAAAGAATATTTAGAGAATTTAATAATGGAATATTTTTGGACATTTAATTTTAAGCCTAGATTTCTACCTTATTTCTAATTTTTTTCTTATTACTTTTAAATTATGTCTCACAATTTGCAGCTAAATATTAAATTTTAAAGTTATTTAAAATTTATAGATTTTGGTTCTGGTTAGAATTTTTATTTTATCTTTTATATTTAGTATGATTTGAAATCACATAGAATGTGTTTTCCTGGCAAATTAAGTCTACACTGATAATAATTTCTATGGTAGATTTTCTAGATTACCATCTTACTTCAGTTATAGGTCCCCAAATAGCTAAGAAAATTGTATATACATCAGAACCTATATGCAATCTTTGTGAGATGAGGACTTTTGTCTATTTTTTCCAGTTCTCACCTGCATTGCTCTAAAATTGTGTATGGCATTATTAGATATTTAATCCACTTATTTTGTTGAGTGCATCAGAACCAATTTTATATTTCTATAAATTACTGTTTTGAAGGAAGCAAAAAAAAATCAAGGTTGAGTCACAGGGAATTTTCAAGAGCAAAATGTATGCAGCTTCAATTTCATACAAAAATAGTTTTCAGAGAAGAAAAACTGTAGACTTTGGAAGCTGCAGAGTCAAAAAGAAAGATTGGCAAGAACAATCATCTCTGTGAAAAATAAAGATCACAGACCTGGTGCAGAATCTGCTAAGGATGGGCTTGCTAAGAGTTGAACTTAAGTTTCTTTAGAAAAACTACTTGGTTCCTTGATTCCTTTTTGTTTCCCTGGAGCCTGGAATAGTGCACAGTGTGGTCCATGTACAGTAATGATGAATGACTCCAAGGAAATTAAGAATAGATGCTCAAGAGGTTGCATGTATATTGCAAATCATTGGCCCTTCACGTCTAAATCTGTTCTGAAAACAAAGGATTGAGTTAATTGCTTGAAACTCTCTAGCAAGATAGCAAAAGAACAAACAGGCAAGTAATGAAAGGGAGGGGTAAAGGTTGATTTGTCAATGAGTATATTTTTAAAATAATGAAGGACCCATCAAGGGTATGGTCAATTGAGAGCATCCAAGGAAGACTAGGATAGATTGCTTGTATTTCTAATTTACATCTTTGGATTTTTAAAAATCGCTTATGACGATAGTTTCTACTTCATTTAGTATATCTTAGATGTCTGTTTTTCCCATTTCTTCTAGATCTGGATATTTCTGTTTTAGTGGATCCTCCCCCAATGTCATGATTGCTCTTTTCTGAGGCCAAGGCCAAATTGCACATGCATCTTTTAAAAGACAGTATTTCTGCAATCGCAGAGTAAATACTTTTTCAACTTCCATAGTAAATTTTCTTTTAAAGCACTATCTACAGTGTGAAATTGAGTAGACGTCTGATGAAGCTCAACTCATTTATTTCTCCCTTCAAAAAATCATTAAGTTGGAGTCACGTTGAAAGCTGTACTGACATTAAATAATGCATTCTATTGCTTTAAATTGCTTTTCTACCTACACATTATTCAGGTACAAAAGCATCTCACGGTTTTTCACATTTTTAGCTGTTTTCAACACACATACACACAACTTTATTATTACTAGACAATAGCAACACAAAGCACAGGACATCTTGACTTACATTTTTGGCTCCTTGGGTTACAATAAATAATTTTTGTGATCAGGGATGTTATTGGCATTTGGGGTATTTTAATGTTATTTAATTTGGCACTAATTTCCCAACAAAAGTTCTTGCTATGTTAAAATTTATTTAGCCTCTTATAAAATTATCTTAATTATGCAGAAAATGTTAGCATTATGGTTGACTTTTAATTAGCATAGTCCAAGAGGAGAATTTAATACAAGCAGAGTTAGAAGGGTATTGATTTTCTGTCCTCTATATCACAGGATCAAGTATAATGTGGGTGCTGTTTGTATTAATATAAATTCCTAGCAGTGGCATTGAAGTCTGTCACTATTATTGATTCTTGTTTTAAATAGCCAATGCCCATTGATCTGAGAAGGAAAATTATTGGGATGGATTTAGCACTTGCTTGCTATGACTTATAGTCAATACCTGAGCTATTCATAATATTGCATGTTATGCATACTCATCAAAGTTTGCAGCTTTCAGAAAGATACAGTGGATGGGTATATTAGAGTGAGTGTAGATCACCTGTACTTGTTAGTTATTTTTTAATAATCTTCAGAGGAGCTGGGAGGAAGTTGAGCACAGCTGTGTGAGTGTCTTGCAAGGTATATATATAGCAGAAGCTAGGGTATCTGATCTATTACCATGAATGTATCTGTATGGTAGGCAGCTACACAGACAGGAGCAGAGCAAGGATGATGGGCTAGGCACAGAAGGTCACCAGGTTGGAAAGCTCTGGAACCTAGCAACAAACAATTGTAGGGTGAGATCTTTCCTTCCCTACCATATCGCTAGTCAGGTAGTTTGGATCTCCTGACCTTTCCTCCCTAGAAATAACATCTAGGCCTCATTTGTATTTCAGCTCCAGGACCAGAAAAACAGCAAAATAAGATAAGCAACACCAAGGCTGACCTCAGGATCAGCTGCATTGAATAATGATCCCTGCCCTGGTGTGGACCAAATCAACCAGTAGAGACCATGACTCTGAAATGACACATCTGAAAAACTGATAAGTATTCTACTAAGATCTTTCCCTGGGACCTCCCATAAAACCCAGCCTGCTCTCCCTCCTCCTCCTCCCTGAACCAATCTCCCCAGGCGAGTTACCTTTACCTCCCTCACTTCTAAGCTAACTTGTTTCTGCAGCTCATTTCTTCTACCATTCACTTCTTCCACCTCTGGGATTTTCTAAATAAACGTTCTCTTATAGTTGAATCTCATGGTTTGGCTTTGAATTCTTTCTTAGCCAGAACTCAAGTACTGAGGTTGCTGAACCCAAGTCCCATCTGACCTCATGGTTCTCACACGTGCTGGAATTTGTAAGGAAATTCAGAAAACACTAAGGGCATTCAAATATAGGTGACTTTCTGGAGTCCTATGGACAACTATATAGTATCAAACATATGGCAAAGTTTGAAAATTCAACATAAGGCTTATGAGGTGATGTAGTTTATTTTCTATTTCTCAATAGATACTAGACTTTTATCAGTTATCCTGAAATTACCTCATGTTCAAAGAAGTTCATATTTTTTAAACTTTATTTTACTGTTGATACTATTACACACCTCCCCATTTTCCCTTCCTTTGCCCACCTCTCCCCAATCTCCCTTCCCATTCCCTCTGGCTATCACCACATTGTTGTGTCTATGGGATATGTTCTTTGGCTAATCTCTTCACCTTCTTTCATCCACTTGCCCCATCCCTCTCCTCTCTGACAATCTGTTCCATGTATCCATGCCTTTGTTTCTATTCTGTTTGTCAGTTTATTTAGTTCATATTTTGAAAGCAGGAAACTGCTTACTCAGAGTTGTCCCTGCTCAATCTAGACCTTTATACTTACGTAATACTAACCTGAATGCAGACATTTTGATTTACCCTTTGTCTTTTATCTTACTACTAGAGGCCTGGTGCACAAAATTTGTGCATAGAGGGACAGTCCCCTCAGTCCAGCCTGCTTCCTCTCTGATCTGGGACCCTTTGGGGGATGTCCGACTGCCGGTTTAGGCCTGTTCCCCGGCAGTAGGACATCCTTCTCAAATCGCTGACTCCTAATCACTCACCTGCCTGCTTGTCGGTCGCTTCTAACTGCTCCCCCTCTGACCTGATCACCCCTCACTGCCTCTGCTTGTGGTCAGATCACCCCAAACTGCCCCCTGCTGCTGGTCACCCAACTGCCCCCTCCCTGCCAGCCTGGTCACTCCTAACTGTTTCCCCCCTCCCCCTGCAGTTGACCTGGTTGCCCCCAACTCCTCCCCACCCCCCACTGGCCTGGTTGCCCCACACAGCCTGCTTTTTCAGGTGTTTGGTCATCCCTCAATACTCCCCCCCCCTGCTGGCCTGGTCACTCCATGCAGCCTGCTTGTTCAGTCCTTTGGTTGTCCCTCACTAACCATCCTGCTGGCCTGGTGGTAGGCAGCCATCTTGTGAGGGTGTGAGGCTCAATTTGCATATTACCTCTTTATTGTTTAGGATTGCGTTGCATTTTATGCCCTTGGAACTAATTATATAATTTTTGGCATGTCCCTATTTTTTTGTTAGCCCTGCCAATTTTACATAGCTTCAACAATTTTACATGGTTTATTGGCTTCACACATGAACTTGTTTACAACTTCCCATGACTTTCTGCAGGACAGAGAAGAAAACATAGATTCCATCTCAGGAAAAACACTAACGGTGGTTCTGAGGCAATAAATGGCCTTTATTTCCGTAGCTCCTATACTTTCGTTTATTTCTTGACAGAAATGTAATTGGAAAAGAAAATTAGTTAACCTTGACAAAGTCACTTTGTCTTCTAAGATTCCTATCACTCATTTGCATAATGATGCTCTTAATTTAAATTTTATTTTGTGCTAATCTATAGAACTTGTATTTTAACTGTATTAGTTAAAATATATCAAATAAAATTTCCTTGTGAATTGTGATTTCCAGCTTAAAACTGTAGGCATTTTGGTATCTGTGCAGCACTTAGGTGACTGGCTGGTCAATATTTGAGTTTGTCAATGTTAATGCATCATGTTCTCAAATATTTAAGATGATTAAATTTGGTTGTTCTTGGATGAGTTTCACTCTGTGCATCCTAAATGGAATAATCTTCCTGGCTTCACCCTTTAAAATATAATCCTTCCTTTAAAAAAATTACAAAACTGGGAGGACACTGGTCACTTGCTAGTTTATGGTGTTCATCAGCCTTGTTTTCACCCTGAATTCCACCCTTAGTGACTGTGGATAGCAGCAACTCCCTCAATTTTTCTAAGGTTATTTCCTCATCTGCTAAATGAGGATAATGAAAAAATGTGAGGTTTAAAAATTTTTAGGTACTGCCTATCCAGATGGCTCAGTGGTTGAACATCCACCTATAAAAAAAGAGGTCACAGTTTGATTCCAGGTCAGGACATAAGCCTGGGATTGCAGGCTCAACTCCCAGTGAGGGGCATGTAGGAGGCAGCAAGTCAGAGATTTTCTCTCATCCTTGATATTTCTATCTTTCTCTCCCCATCCTTTCTCTCTGAAATCAACAAAAATATATTAAAAAGATAAAAAGAAAATTTTACATATTAAGTGTATCACATACTTAATGTGAAATATTTGCCATCACCATTATCAATATTATAATCATTATTATTATTAGTTACCTAGATCCATCATGTTGTGGTTCAACATTAGTAAGTTGACCATAAATCTTTTCAAATTGATAGGTATTTTTGAACTTAAGTAAATTCATGTTCCAAATGGCTCTGTCTGCCTTATCATAGTAGGAAGATAAGTCTACATAAGGCATAAAGCTGAGCATAACTCCATAAGAACATAAGAGCAAAAGAAAAAAGACCTAGAAAACGATAGTAAAATTTGCAAGATCATGATATATGAGTGTATTCATTTTCTATTGCTGGATTATAGCAAGTTTTTCAGCTTAAAACAACAACCATTTCTCAGTACAGTTTCTGTAAGTCTGAAGTGCAGGCATGGAAAAACTGGACTTTTTTTGCTCAGGATTTCAAGGGCTGAAGTCAAAGTTTTGGCCAGGGCTGTGATTTCACTAGGAATTCTGGGTTCTCTCCCAAGATCGTTTAGGATATTGACAAAATTCCATTCCTTGTGATGCACAACTTAGGTCTCTATTTCCTTGTGGGTGTGGGCCCATCCCCAGCAGGATAGGACCTGACATTGCCCCCAATGAGGCCTCCAGTTCACGACAGGCTGTGCTTTCTCCCAAGGCCTGCAGAATGTCTGCAGCTGTCTCATCTCTTTTAAGCACTCACCTGATTAGGTTCCCCCTCAGGATAATCTCTCTTTTGATTAACTTGAAGTAAACTGATTGGGAATTTTAATTCCACCAGCAAAATCTCTGTTGTCTTACAACAGCACAATCAAGGGAGTGACATCATATTCACAGGTTCTATCTTCACTCCATGGGATTGGGCAGGCAATGAGAACTTTGAAGCTATCATAATTAAAAAATTATAGCTCTAGAGGATTTGGCTTGGTGGATAGAGCATAGGCCCATGCACTCAGGGGTTGCAGGTTCATTCTGGTCATGGGCACGTACCTCAGTTGCAGACTCAATTCCACACTCTGGTCCAAGTGCATGTAAGAGGCAACCAATCAATGTATCTCTCTCATATCGATGTTTCTCTCTCCCTGTGTCTCCATCTCCCTTCTACTCTCTCTAAAAATCAATGGAAAAGCATCCTCAGGTGAGGATTAACCAAAAAGAGTTAGAAATCAAGCTTACAAATCCTTAACTAATTATATATATATATATTGTATAAGTATATACTAGAGGTCTGGTGCATGAAATTTATGCATGGTGTGTGTGGGGGCATCCCTCAGTCGGGCCTGCACCCTCTCCAATCTAGGACCCTTTGGGGATGTTAAACTGCCTCTCATGATCTGGCTCCTAAACGCTCGCCTGCCTGTCTGCCTGATCACCCCTAACTGCCTCTGCCTCACCCCACACCTGGGATCCAGGATTCCCTCCTTCAGGCCAGGTGCAGGGACCCAGGACCCAACCAGGCTTCACCCAGGACAGCCAAAGCTTCAGGGGACCATGGGGTATATGGCTTGTCCCTCTCCCAAGCTGCAGGCTTAGGCACAGCCACTGGCAGCCAGGACCATGGGGCATGTGGCTATATTTGTTGATTTAAAAAAATTTTTTTAAATGTAATAAATCTTTATTGTTCAAATTATTACAATTGTTCCTCTTTTCCCCCATAACTCCCCTCCACTTGATTCCACTGTCCTCATACATAGATGTACGATTTTTGTCCAGTCTTTTCCTGCACCCCACTCACTCCTTTCCCCCTGAGAATTGTCAGTCCACTCCCTTTCTGATTCTATTATATTCACCAGTTTATTCTTTTGATCAAATATTTAATTCACTTAATTTTTAGATTCACTTGTTGATAGATATGTATTTGTTGTTCATAATTTTTTATCTTTTACCTTTGTCTTCTTCCTCTTCTAAAAGAGTACGATTCAGCATTTCATATAATACTGGTTTAGAATTGATGAACTCCTTTAGCTTTTTCTTACCTGTGAAGCTCTATCTGCCCTTCAATTCTGAATGATAGCTTTGCTGGATAGATTGTTCTTGGTTGTAGGTTCTTGCTATTCATCACTTTGAATATTTCTTGCCACTCCCATCTGGCCTGTATAGTTTCTGTCGAGAAATCAGCTAAGAGTCATGTGGGTGCTCCCTTGTGGGTAACTAACTGTTTTTCTCTTGCTCCATTTAAGATTCTCTCTTTGTCTTTTGTTCTTGGCATTTTAATTATGATGTGTCTTGGTGTGGTCCTCTTAGGAGGATTTATTTATTTTTTATTTTTTATTTTTTTTGGGGGGGGGGGCTGTGGGAGGGCGGGTGTTCTGTTAGCTTCCTGGACTTGTATGCCCATTTCTTTCACCATGTGGAAGGAATTTTCAGTCATTATTTCTTCAAATAGGTTTTCAGTATTTTGCTGTCTCTCTTCTTCTGGCACCCCCATTTCTGAGGTTGGTAGGCTTGAAGTTGTCACAGAGCCTCCTTATACTATCTTTATATTTTTGGATTTTTTTGTTTGTTTGTTTGTTTCAGTTTAGTGTTTTTTTGCTTCTTTGTATTTCAAATCTTTGACTTGATTCTTGCAATCCTCTAGTCTGCTGTTAGATCTCTATATATTTTTTTTATTTCAGTCATTGTATGCTTAATTTCTAGTTGGTCCTTTTTCATATCCTCGAGGGTCTCGCTAAATTTATTGGTCTTTAATAGAAATTTTTGAAAAACTTTATAACTGTGGTTTTGAACTCTATATCCATTCATTTATTTTCCTCCATTTCTTTCATTTGTGATCTGTTTCTTTGTCTAAACATTTTGACTGCTTCCCTGAGTTGATAGAGTGGCTTTATATGCTAGGTGTCTTATAGGGCCCAGTGTCTCAGCCTCCCCAGTTACTTGAGGTGGACACTCTTAGTGCACCCCTTTGTGTGCTGTGTGCACAGTCTTGTTGTAGTTAAGCCTTGATTGTTGTTGGTATCACTGGGAGAAATTGACCTCCAGTCCAATTGGTTGTGAGGTTCAGCTGTGTCCACACTAGGAGAACTTCTGTGCTGGAGACACCCTTAGGAGATAAGACTGGAAAAAGCCTCTGTACTCAGCTTGGATGGGGTAGAGTCTCAGGGCAGAGCAGACAACATTTGTGTCCCATCATCCCTGCCTTAATTGGACCCTGTTTCTCAGTGTCCCGTGGTAATCACTGCAGTACCTCTGAGAGAAAGCAGCCCTTGAGTTCCACCTGCTGCCAGACAGTCCAGTTTCTCCCTGAATGAGTCTGGGTCCCCAGAGTCTCACTCAGAACTGGAGTTTAGTGCAGATGGGAGCTTTTGTCTCCCTCCCACTTGAGAAAGCCAGCTGCATACTGAGTTGCCAGCTCTCTCTGGGTGCACGCCTTGGTACCTCTGCTTTCTGCAGTTCCTCTGAGTCTCAGTGTGCTTTTCTCTTTCCTTCTAATTATAGAATTTCCATTCAGCCAGCCTTCTTGTGGTTCTGGATGCTGTCCGTTTTGTCTTTTAATTGTAGTTTTGAAATTGTTGTATGAGGCAGCAGTTTAGATGTTTACCTATGCTACCATCTCTGTTTCTCTGTTGATTAAATATTGATTCAAAAATTTCTTAGATCATGGTATTTAAAATATTTTAATATTTTTAAAATATATTTTATTGATTTTTTACAGAGAGGAAGGGAGAGAGATAGAAAGTCAGAAACATCGATGAGAGAGAGACATTGATCAGCTGCCTCCTGCACGCCTCACAGTGGAGATGTGCCCGCAAGCAAGGTACATGCCCCCAACTGGAATCGAACCTGGGACTTTCAGTCCACAAGCTGACGCTCTATCCACTGAGCCAAACTGGTCTTGGCAAAATATTTTAATATTTTTTAAATGAAAACAAAAATAAAAAATAGCCAGATGTGCTCTGGCTGATATGGTTGCCAGTTGGATTCCAGGTCAAGGCACACGTTCAGGTTTCGAGTTTGATACACAGTGGAGAGAGGATGCAGGAGTCAACCAATTCAAGCTTCTCTCTCTCTCTTTCTCTCTCCTCTCCTTTCTCTCTCTCTAAAATAAATAAAATCATATTAAAAAAATAAATGTATATCAGAAAAAGGAAATTTCCAGTTGTGGAGTAGGTTTTTTGAATATTTTATCTATCCAGATGTTACTGAGGAACAATAGCAATCATAAGACACTGCGAGATATTATACAAAAACTTCACCCAGCTTCTGGCTAGCTTCTAGCTCCCTTGGGGCTATACTGTTGAAACTTTAGATGTCTTTATCAACATTTCTCCTAATTGGCAGAGAGATTAAGTAGAAGAGCAAAGTGGTTTTTAATCCAAAAATTGGCCTTAAGAAATGGTTAAACCTATCTAAAGCAATAAACCTTTTTGACCTCTTTAGAAAAATAATCCATTGTTTGTATTGTCATTTATTGAAGTCAATTTTGTTGGTTATATATGAGTAAAATTTAGGTTGTATAGACACACATACACACACAAATCTACTGCATGATCAGATTATAGAAATTGTTAACTAGATGGATGGATAAAATAGCCAAGTCCCAGGTTTTATCCAAGGACAGGTGTATTGTCATTGCTATGTTGCTGACCTGTGGACATTCTCAGTTGTTTGTCTCTATCAGGTGCATGAGGGGCCCCACTTTCATCAAGCTAGGTCTCTGCTTAACTCATCTTGTGATAATCATCCTGTGTAGACTCCCATCATCTCCCATATGGGTCTCAATGAAATTTGATAATTGTGTTACCTTTTTTATTTTTATTTACTTACTTATTTATTTATTTATTTTAGTGAGAGAAAGCCATTTCACAGCATCTTGTAAAGGAAAGCAGTGCATTAACACTCTTGGATGCTGATTACTTGGCACCACTTTGCTCTGGGGTATGAGACAAATATCCTGGTATACAAGTGTGCTGATTGTGGCTTGACAAATGCACTGCATTGCTGGACAGAATTTCATACAGGACACTAGGTCAGAAATGTCCCTTTCTGTGCTCAGTAGCTCTATTTTTTCAAGACCATACACATAATGGAAGTTATTTCAAGGAGCATTTTAAAAGAAAAAAAACCCACAGAAATACATTGTAAAGAACTTTTAATTTCCTGCAGGAGAACAATTGCTTAAAAATGGTAATTATTACACCACTGAAAAAACCCAGCATTCATTAAACAGGTTTCAACCTTTTGATATGAAACAGAGGAACATGACCTAAATAACATTATAAATAATGTAAAATGTCATTGGCATAACATTGTTCTGTTGTGACAATATTTCAAAATTTCACAAAATATAAAAAAAATCAAAACAACAAATTATGAACATATAAGCTTGAAAAATGTAAAAAGAATTATTACATATCCACAACAATAGGAATAAAAGGGAGGGCATTTTACATATTTTTCCACATGCTGATCCTTGTTCTCTGGGATTTAAATAACATCAGAGCAAGAGTTCAAGAACATTTCTGATCATTACCAGGAATTGCTTTAGGATGTCTTTGTTTTTATTTTAAACAGGTAAAAATAAGTTCCATTTTGTAAATTCTAAAAATAGTTCTCAATTATATGTACTCTACAGTGTTTACAACAAAATCTCTAGTCTATCAAATACGTAAATGTTTAATTTAATGTTCAATTAAGAGTTTCTTATAAGAGTGAGCTATCTTAGGAATCAATTCTGAGGCTTGCCCACTTCATATGTTTGGTCTCCATATGTGCCACTCAATATGTATCTTTTAAGCCTGAAGTGCAGTCATCTGCAGGAAATGTATGTGGCCCATACTACTCAGGTCACATTCATCTTAACTGTTTTGAGCGTCACAAAAATGCAAGAGATTCTGACCTATGGATCATTCCCCTAGGTCAGTGGTCGGCAAATTCATTAGTCAACAGAGCCAAATATCAACAGTACAACAATTGAAATTTCTTTTGAGAGCCAAATTTTTTAAACTTAAACTTCTTCTAACACCACTTCTTCAAAACAGACTTGTCCATGCCGTGGTATTTTTGTGGAAGAGCCACACTCAAGGGGCCAAAGAGCCGCATGTGGCTCGCGAGCCACGGTTTGCCGACCACTACCCTAGGTACAATAAATGACAAAAATAATATACCAGTTTCAGTGAATCTCTTTTAACTGAGTTCATGGACTTCAATTAAAGAACACCAGTTTTTCTCCCCTATGTGCAGCAAACGTAAATGTAAAATAAGCAAATGGAAAAAACAAGTGAGCTTTTAAATGTAAAGTGTGATGATGGCTTCACCTGTTCACACCTCAGCCTGCTCTTTGACAAAATGCGTGAATGAATGAGATGATCTTGGAATCCTTCCCAACCTCTGACATTATATATAATGGTAAAAATGATCTATACTAATAGAAGGGTAATATGCTAATTAGACTGGACAGCCAAACGACCTTCCAGATGTCATTCCAGACAACCTTCCAGATGAAGCTGAGGCTGCGAGGTCCAAGACAACCTGACTGCGAGAGCCAAGTTCCTTGAACTAATTTTGTGCATCAGGCCTCTAGTGTTGATAATAATTTCTTCAAATTGTGCTCTTCAATCCCTAGGGATATTGGAAAGTGCCTAAGAATTATCATATGGTTGTTCATCAATGGACTAAATTTCAGACTGCTCAGGTCCTAACCAGAACATTTCCTTTTGAATGTGTTTAACATATTAGGTTTCTATGTGTGAGTTCATAATATATACTGAGTGGCCAGATTATTATAATCTCTGAACACATAATAATCTGGCCACTTAGTGTATATCCTATATAATAAAAGGCTAATATGCAAATTGTCCCCTTGACCAGGAGTTTGACCAGCAGGCAGGCGGGCCAACCACCCATGTCCTCTCCCCCTGGCCAGGCTGGCTGGACCCCATCCATGCACAAATTCATGCATCAGGCCTCTAATATATATGTATATACATATACACACATTAAGTGGCCAGATTATTATGCGTTTAGAGATCATAATAATCTGGCCACTCAGTGTATATGTATGTGTGTGTATATGCTGTCCACTATGGTAGCCATTAGTCACGTGAGGATATTGAGCACTTAAAATGTGACCAGTGAGACCAAGGAAACAAAAGTTAATTTAAATTTAAATAGCAACCTGTGACTAGTTTCTGAGATGTTGGATAAGACAACCATAGAAATATTTGAGCAAGATAAACTGGCCTCACTTTCTCATTATTAACAATCTTTTTAATTTTTTAATTTTAGTCTCTCATTTACTTTGTACTTATTTTTATGAAGGTAAATTGACATATACCATCATATTAGTTTCAAGTGTACAACAATGATTTGATATTTGTATATATCTATAATAATAAAGAGCTAATATACTAATGATCAGGATGCCCTCATGCATAACAACTGATCAGCAGGAGGCTGTGCACGCAGCAGGTCCTAGAGTTAGAGACTGGATGGAGGCTGTGTCCAGACCCCCAGCTGGAACCCCCCTGCATTCCTCCCTGACCACCATGACTCTGAGCCAGTGAGAGCTGCCTCCAGGCTGCAGCCCCAGGTCCCTTGCCCCCTCCCCAGACCCAAGAGCACAGCACTGGGCAGGGGAGCCTGGGAGGCCAGGAATGCAGCCCGAGGGGCAGGTATGACCCCAGAAAGGGCAGTGCCACGTTTCCCGCTTCTGTCTCAGCCCACACATCCCTCCTCCATTCCCCTGGCGGCCTGGCTCCTGCCTACATACATGCCGAGCAGGCCGGACTGCACCAGGGAGTGAGCCATGGTGACCAGGATGGCCACTTTCTGGGATGGGATGGCCCATCTGTGGCTATTCACGAAGGTGATGAGGCCTGTGGGCCACGCACAGCACTCAGGCAGCTGGGGTGGCCAACCAAGCCCAAGTCTGGCTTTAGCAGGGCCAGAGGGAGCCTGAGGCCAATCCAGCCCTTGTGGATCCCCGGCTAGACGATGGCTCAGTGGCGAATGTCATTGCCATGGACAGAGCCCAGGCGTGGCTGTGCAGGGATTGGGGCCTTGTGCTGTCTCTGTTGCTCAGCAGAAGCTTAGTGGCCTGGAGCCAGAGTGAGCACACACAGACAGCCAAACTCACTAGTGCCATGCATCCTGCCCCACCCAGTTCAGCCCCGCCTCTGCGGCCTGGCTGGGGACCCAGTCTCATGCTTTAGGGAAGGGGAGGAGGCTCATGGCTGGTATCATCCTAGGCCTCACCACCTGCTGGGCTGGCAGGGACCAGAGCATTGTGGGTGAGCTGCTCCCACCTCTGGTGGTTGAATGGGGATTAGGGCTAGGTGTCAGGAAGAGTGTTCAGGTGAATAGTATTTGAGTACCTTGGCCAGAATCAACCCTAGAAAGATGTTTCCCAGGCAACAAACATTCTGAGTAAGAACTGAAAGGAGACTATTTTCTGTCACCTAACTAAGTTTAGTGCTCTAGACATGTCCCTATACACACAACTTGAGATTTGGACACAAATTTCCAGGTCATTTGTATGTCCCACTTATTTTAGACACTAAGTTCCAATTCACAGATTTTCACCCTAAAAATGTGCTTGGGAGTTCTTCAGTACTTTGGAGATTTTCATTTAGTTAATACATTCCTGCATTCCATGAAAAACCTGAATTTCCTTGTAGTTGAAAATCAGAAGCCTAAAATATAATTTTGTTTTATTGCTCTAGTTATATAGGGTATCCCCCAAAATGTATACACATACTTTTAATAATTATAAAGGCAGTATTTATTAAAATACATTTTATTTTCAAAATTGAGTTATTAGCTGTTAAAATGTGTACACATTTTTGGGGACCCTCTATACTTCTTTTCAGGGATTGTTATTTCTATATTTTGGGGGGATGACTTCAAAGCCTAAGTGCTAATTTCTCTCTTGGAACTCTCTTTAAACCCTGGAGCATTAAACAGATTTGTTCCAGGAATTTCAACAGATCCACAAGACATTTTACTAGGTCAACAAAAAAATAATATATATATTTTATGCTGTCGGAAGCATGCTTTTCAGAGAATTAATAAGGGTTTGGACTTACTCTACCACTAAAGATATATTAGTAATTAATGACTTATTTATAGATGCAGACCTTCATTGACATTTGGGAAAGTTTGTATAACCAGACAGTTCCAATTGATTTCAAAATGCAAAAGGGCCCCAGAGTGAATTACTAAATTATAAAGCTCACCTCTTTCACCAAGATGAATTTCATGTGAACATTCTGGATATCTTCTGCAGAGGCCTGACCGCAGAAAACCTGCCCCTCTAATTCTGATGCCCTGCAAATCTACATAATGCAAAGCACTCTGCTTATTCTAAAAATAGTGAGTACAATTAGCTTTGCAAATCGATGTTTCCACTCTTCAGAATGACAAAATATCTTGTTAAAAAGCATGCTTGATTTACATATTTAAGAGTGAACAAAAGCTTTATATACCATTTATTTGATTTATCCTTTTAAGAGAAAAAAAATGTACTTCATGGGCTGGCTGCCACTCTCCAAAATATAGGATGTAATTAGAAGCATACTGTTGTCATGTTTTCATTGCAAAATACAGCCTACTTTAAGAGCAAATGTGCCATTATCTTATCTGGAACCCCTTTATTAATAATTACTATGATATATATGCCTATTGGTGAAACTCATAAAAATACTAGTGGGCTGAAAATGGATTTCACATGTAATATCTTGTGATTAATTTAAGAAAAATTTAGAAATAAAATAAATATTATCCTATATAATAAAGAGATAATATGCAAATTGACCCTCACATCCTTGCACAGATGGCTGCCCCCATGTGGTCAAAGATGGTCACCCCCATGTAGTCAAAGGTGGCTGCCACAAGATGGCCACCAGAGGAGGGTAGTTAGGGGCAACTGGGTTAGCAGGGGAGGGCAGTTAGGGGCAACTGGGCTGGCAGAGGAGGGAAGTTGGGGCACTCAGGCCAACAGGGAAGCAGTTAGGTATTGATCAGGCTGGCAGGAGAGTGGTTAGGGAGTGATCAGGCTGGAAAGCAGGCAAATGGTTGGGAACCAGCAGTTCTAGATTATGAGAAGGATGTCGAACTGCCAGTTTGTTGGATCAGGTCTAAATTGGAAGTCAGACATCCCCCAAGGGGTCTCAGATTGAAGAGGATACAGGCTGGGCTGAGGGAAACCCCGCTCCTCAGTGCACAAATTTAGTGCACCAGGCCTCTAGTAAATGTAATAAATCTTTTACTTTTTTTGTATAATAAATAAAAAAATGAATATATACCAATAAATGTTATTTTTAAACACCATACCATGAATTTATTCCTAACTTATTTTTTTTTCAAGTGATATGAAGCAATAATAATTAAAAAATATATTTACTGATACTGGAATTGTACCATTACTAAAACATTTCAAGGACCAACCAAAATCTACCAAACTTAAGAAAAATTTGAAGAAAGGGATAAACTTATATGTTTATTACTTCTGTGTTTCTATAGTCATCTTTGAATGTGGTTTTAAAACAAAGTTCCTACGTCATTTTTTTATTCCCCTAATAATAAAGTAATATTAATCTGTTTAGTTTTCAATTATTAAAACTAAAAGCTTTCCCAAACCAAAAATGTTTCATGCCTTAAAAAACATAGCAATTTTCTAGTACTAAAGTTATTTGTCAAGGACTTGACATATTTGAAATGATTGACACAAGTTCACTTTTTCTTGTTGATGACCTACCTGGAAAAAAATTTTATATAATAAAGAGGCAATATTCAAATTGACTGTCACTCTGCCACAAAGATGGAGGCGCCCATAGCAAAGCAGGGAGGTTTCGTAACATAAAATGGCTGTGCCCACAGAGGAGGTGGGGTTTCCATAACACAAGATGTCTGCACCCACAGCGGAGGCTGGGTTCCCTTAACGAGACTTAACGAGTAATCAGCATGGATCTGAGACTGTGCACCCCACCCCCACCCCTGTGGGGCTTGATAGGGTACCTCAGACCATGCCTCCTGCCATGGTGCCAAACTGGGGGACCTCAGGCTGTGCCTCCTGCCTGATGGGGATTGACAGAGGACCCCAGGCCAGGAGGCCTGAGGCTAAACCCCTCTACCAGTGCTGGGCCAGGATCTTCAGGCTGCTCCTTCTGCCCTGGAGCCAGCAGGGCTTGACAGAGGACCTCAAGGCAGCCCCCATGCAGAGAGCTTGACAAGGGATCTCAGACTGCATTCCCCACCCAGCAGGGCTTTATGGGGGACCTCAAAGTATGCTCCCTGCCCTGGCCTGGGCCAGGGGACCTGAGGCTGTGCCCCCTGCCTGATGGGGCTTGACAAGGGTGGGAACAACCAGGTCTGGTTCTTGTGAGATTTTGAGGTGCATGTGGGTGGGCAGGGACTTAACTCTGGGTCCCGTGGTGCACCCCAGACTCTGACAGGAGGAAGATTTTCATATGCATTTTACTAATTTTCTTTCATCTCTGACACTTCTATTATAGAGAAAGGGAAAATAGCAATATTAAAGTATTTCCTCTAGTTAATCCCCTTTTAATGTGCACAAATTTTATGCATCGGGCCACTAGTTTATTATAAGAAATTAGCTTTAGTAGCATGACCTGAATTTCAAAAATGACGATTTTTTGACATCAGGACAAAGAGCATCATGATATGGGTGCTATTTATAATGAAAGCTGAATTTAATTACATTTAAAGTAATTAAATGCTTGTTGAATATATCCATTTAGCTGTCCTACTGTGTTTTAGATACTATGCTAAAGGTTGAAAAAACAGTGATTAATAAGACCAAAATGATCGTTGTCCTTACAAAGCTTATATTTAAACAAGGTAAAAAGAAACCAAAAAGTTCATAAATAATTTCCTCTAAAAGAGAATAAGGTACTTTGAAGAAGTTTAGTAGAATGAGCTGGGCTTGTCCAGAGGCTATTTACATTTTCTCTGAGTAGATTAAATATCAGCTAACACCTGAAAGATTAGAAGTTTAAGAAACATACTTATTTTACTCGCGCTTCCCTTAGTTTAGTTTATTTTAAAAGTGTTTTATGTTAAATGTTGCATTATTTATACACTACATCTTCTTTACTGATTCATCTGTGGATGTACAACTCAGCCATGAAAAAAAAAGATGAATTCCTGCCATTTGCCACAACATGAATGGACCTTGAGGGTATTATGCTATAAATGATAAGGGAAAAAGACAAATACTATGTGATTTAATTTATATGTGAAATATAAACAAAAACAACAATAAAACAAACAAACAAACAAACAAACAAATGTACCAAAAAACAAACCCATAGAGGTAGGAAACAGATCAATGGCTACCAGAGAGGGAGAGAATGGGAGGGAGGGAAAAATGGGTAAAATGGGTTAATTTGGTAGTGATAGGAAGGAATTAGATTTTTGGTTATGAACACAATCTAATATATACAGATGTTGAATTATAATGTACACCTGAAACTTATATAATGTTCTAAATTGCTGTTAGCTTAATTTTTTAAAAGTTCCATTATTTTAAGTTAGGGTAAATTACTATTTAGCCTACTTTTATAATATTATATATAATACAAATATTATTTCTATTTTATAGGCTCAGAAAAAATCAATAACTTTTCATAGCTCACATAGGTAGGAATTGGGAATAAATAGACTCAAGGAAATGAGGACCAATTATCCACTTCTGATTCCACAATGAGCTACATGTATGGAGTTTTCATTGTGAATGATTCTATAATAAGCTTGATAAGAAATCTTAGAAATGCATTACAAATCCCTTATGCACATTATTCTAATTATTTTTATAACTATCCTTATATTTTAATCATGTTAATTTATTTTATCAACAATTAGATTATGTGTACTAAGTGCAAGGCTGTGAGCATACACAGAATCTCAGCTCTACTATTGTCTACAAGGAGCCCACAATTCAGAGAAAAAGTCAAACACTGAATTATGTACACAGTTCAGGAAGGCTCTTGTACAGTGGTACCTCGAGATACGAGTTTAATTTGTTCTGTAACCTTGCTCGTATATCAAGTTGCTCATATCTCAAAGCTAATTTCTCCATTGAAATCAATTGAAATGCCATTAACCCATTCCAGCCCCCAAAATGCCACCCCAGTTGTTCTTGTTACATGTTTTTGATAAGAAAAATGTATTTATAAATGACAAATATTGTATAAAAACATAATAAAAGAGAATGTAAAGGAATAAACTGGTTTTATAAAGTGTATTTACTTACTCATTACACTCTTAATGCTACACTTTATCCCTAAACTGAATGTAACTTAACTAATCTTCACTGAATTTAATTGCTACTGGTCTTTGCATTTTTGGCCGATTAAAAAAAAAACACGTGTCCAACGAGGTTTGCCTCTTCCTCCCTTTCAGAATGTTTCTGAAATGGGTGAAGCAAGTTTCATTGAATAGCTCCGATGCACTACCTTTTCAGGGTGTTTCTTTTCCACGAAGTGTGACACCCTCTCCCACATTCCTAAGATCTCCTTTATCTCACTTGTAGAGATCTCCTCCACCTCTGGTTCCTCCTCGAAACCAATTTCTTGGAGAACCTCTGCATGTTGCTGAGACTGCAACTCTTGTAACTCCTCCGTGGTGAGTTCCAGAGAGTGCTCCTGGACAAGCTCTTTCACGTCTCTCTCATCCACCTCCAGGCCCATGGATTTTCCCAGAGACACTATCTCCTCCTCCACTGGCACCTCGGGTTCGAATCCTTCCAAGGTCCTTTCGGCTACGGCCTCAGGCAACAGCTTCTTCATGCAGAGGTCAAAGTCCCCGTTCTAACACCCAGCCAGGCCTGATCAATAATTCTGAGGCATATCACGATGTTAAAGTGGTTTTTCCAGAACTCCCAAAGGGTGAGGTTTGTGTTCTCCATCACCTCAAAGCAATGCCGGAACAGGTGCTTGATGTACAGCTTTTTAAAATTAGAAATCACCTCCTGATCCATGGGCTGCAGGATAGGAGTGGTGTTGGGAGGTAGGTAGACAACCTTTATAAACTTGAACTCTTCGAGGAGTTCATCTTCGAGGTTCGGTTGGTGAGCAGGAGCATTGTCGAGGACGAGGAGGGCTTGCATGGTTAGGTTGTTTTCCTGTAGATATTTCTTAACAGAAGGGCCGAAAACCAGGTTTACACACTCCACAAAGAACTGCCTGGTGACCCATGCCTTCGGGTTTGCCCTCCACATAACTTGCAGTTTATCTTTTAAAATCTTATGTGACTTAAATACTCTGGGGTTTTCCGAATGGTATATGAGCAGAGGCTTGATCTTGCAGTCGCCACTGGCATTGGCGCACAGTGCTAGAGTTAGCCTATCTTTCATGGGTTTGTGGCCTGGCATCGCCTTCTCCTCTGCCATTATATAAGTCCTATTCGGCATCTTCTTCCAGAAAAGCCCTGTCTCGTCACAGTTGAAGACTTGCTGGGGGATATATCCTTTGGCTTCTATCAGTTCGGAAAAAGTTTTGAGGTAATCCTCAGCTGCCTTCACATCCGAACTTGCTGCCTCACCATGCCTGACGATGGAGTGAATGCCGGACCTTTTCCTGAAGTTATCAAACCAGCCTCTACTGGCTTTAAATGAGTCTTCTGATGCTTCGTCCATGGAAGTGCACGGGGTCTGCTCCAGCAAATCACCGTAAATCACTCGTGCCTTCTTGCATATGATGCCCTGTATAAATGTATCTCCTTTAAGCTGCTTCTCCGTCACCCACACCATCAGTAGATTCTCCATCTTTTCATGGAGAGACCTACGGAGCTTAGAAATTATTGTAACACCCTTAGCTGGCGTTATACCCTTTATCGACTCCTTCTGTTTAAGCACAGTGCATATCCTTGAAGTACTACGCCCTTACTGCCTCGCCAAGTCAGCCACTCGCACACCTTGCTCATATTTTTCTATGATTTCACGCTTTAATTCAATAGACATCATCCTCTTCTGAGCACTGACCTTTCCACTCGCTTTCTTCGGACCCATGGTTATAAAAAGAAATGTGATAAAGTATGTAAATGCACAGAAGATGCTTTGACAACGGGGTAAACAAGCACACTGACTGAGGCATGGGAAACTATGAGATGCTCGAGTCACAGTAAACTGGTGGGTCATGTGCAGCTGGCCGATCCGTGCGATTACTCTTATCTCAAATGTTGCTCGTATTTCAAAGCAAAAAATTGCTCACTCAACAGCTCATATCTCAAAAATCTAGTATGTTTGGGTACTTGTATCTCGAGGTACCACTGTATTTATAATCTCATTTGATTCTGATAAAAATATTATTATCACATTAATTTAAAAAAAATAAAATGACTTACCAAACACTTTGCAAATTATAAAACTGAACTATGTGGCCATAGATTATAGATACTCACAAAGTCAAATAAAAGCCACCAAAATTAGGCCCCCAAATCACAATAAAATATAAAATTTTTAGTTAAAATTTCTTATGTCAAAATTCTCCCTAGATAATATTCCCTAAAGTAGTTTCTCCCAATTCACTACTAGAAAAACAATTAAAAAATGGAAGAAAGATGAATATTAATCTAAGAGTGGTAATTAGCTATTGCCAACATCTGGGGCTGGAAGAGAAATTCATTTATTATAAGATGTGTGGATCCCAATTAATAATAATAATCATCCGTTATCATTCATTCATTATTAAATGTTTATGGTGAGCCAGACATCCTGTTCTTTCTTGATAGAAGGGTAATATTATAATCTAGCCTTTTATCGCTACTATTCTAGGTGTGTGTGTGTGTGTGTGTGTGTGTGTGCGTGTGTGTGTGTGTGTGTGTGTGTGTGTAAATTACATCTTTGAGAAAACTGGGCAGCTAGTTCTTCTTTCTGAGATGGTCAATATGAATATAGTTGTTTTCAACTTCCCAGAGACTGTCATCACCCAATAACAGAAGGGCAAAGGGTATTAATGTGTCCAGTACATTGTGGGAGTAGATAAGGGATGAGCACTAGTCCCAATGTGGATGCTGTAATACCAGAAATAAAATGAGTGTGTCTCAGTTAATTAAGTGCACCAAGAGGTGGCCAGTTTGATTCACAGTCAGGGCACATGTCCAGATTTTGAGGGTGTGCAGGAGGCAGTCAATTGATGTTTCTCTCTCATTGATGTTTTTATCTCTTTCTTCCTTTCCCTCTCTCTAAAACCGATAAAAACATACTTAAAAAAGAAATAAATATCATAAGATCTCATTCATCTGTGGAATATAATGAACAACATAAACTGATGAGCAAAGATAGAACCAGAGTCATAGAAGCATAAAACAGACTGTCCAACCAAAAGGGAAAATAGAGGGTGAGTGGATTAGAGATCAACCAAAGGACTTGTATGCATGCATATGAGCATAACCAATGGACACAGACCTGAGGCGGGGAGGGGCGGGAAGGAGGTGAGAGCATGTGCTGGGTGTTGGAAGTGATGGGAGAGGTTAAGGGGGCGGGGGAAAGGAGACATATGTAATACTTTAAGCAATAAAAAAGTTTAAAAAAGAAAACGTGAGTGGGAGTACAAAATAGAGCTGGGCAGTCTTTGTTTTGTTTATGTACTACTCTTTCATATCATCTCTAAAACAAGTGGTTAAATAAAAGATACTATGTCTGTCCAGGAATGTTTACCAAATTATATGATTACTTATCTAATTCCACCTTGTATTATATATAAACTAGGTCCACATAGTCTAGTGCTACACTTGACAAAAATAAATTAAACAAGGCTCACTTCCCTCTTTCTGTTATAAAATTTGCTCAATTCTAGCAACACCCACGTGGATCTGAGCAGGGACAAGGAAAATTTATACATTCTGAATGTGCAACATGTCTATGGATTGCTTCTTACTCTAGAAAAAATAAATATATAAAAATACCCCTGAGTTCTGCTGCTACTTAGGATGCAGAAAGCTTCAAGACAATACCATTTCCAAAGTAACAATGAAAGAAAATGGCACATAATCTACAAAAATAATAACTTTTTATTGAGCTCATCACAGTTAGTTATGAGTCAAGTAAACCAAACCCCAGAGAGAAACAATCCCTATCAGTGAGATATGGGACACAAGAACTGTTTATCTTAGAGAACGGAAGAAAGATGTGAATGCCATACCAACAAGTAAGAAAAAATCATCTAAAATTATAACACACTGTGAAAGAACAAACACAGCTTCTGTAGGATCGCCTGTCCTTCTACCACTCTCTATGAGTGACTGCTTTGCACTGGGGAAGAGGCCCCATATGTCCTAGAGAATATCTTTCTTTTTTTTTATTTAATATATTTTATTGATTTTTTTACATAGAGGAAGGGAGAGGGATAGAGAGTTAGAAACATCAATGAGAGAGAGACATCCATCAGCTGCCTCCTGCACGACCCCTACTGGCGATGTGCCCACAACCAGGATACATGCCCTTGACTGGAATCGAACCTTGGACCTTTTGGTCCGCAGGCCAATGCTCTATCCATTGAGCCAAACCATTTCAGCAGAATATCTTTCTTAATTCTCCTTCCAAGTCTCAGCTTTGGACACACTACTCCCAAGTATTTGGTGAAGATTTATGAGAAAATGCTGTCTTTTGAGTGTAGATTTGCTCTGTGGTAAGGATCTTTGTCATACTAATATCACCTGCCAGTCCACATGCTGATGACACAAGTTTTTATACATTTGGCCCTTTTCACCTTACCATTATCTATGGCAGATTCCTCTTCCTCCCGCTTTTTTTAATACATCCAGCCGAGGGTTTTACATCTGCTATGAAGGATTTGAATTAGATCCTTTAGATTTCTTTGAGGGCTCAGGAGACTGTTCGTTTCATTCATTGTGGTTGCTATTTCACTTTGAATAGCTTCTCCTTACTAGATCTGTATAATCTATAAGCACTGACTAGAAAGTAACATTCAATTATTATTAAATGGTGACCCTTAAATTATTCTCCAACATGTACCATCATATACAGTTTTGACACTTCACTCTTATTCCATTATCCTATTTTAAAAAATTGTTTTTATTGACTCTAATAGGAGGCCCTTGCTCCCAGCCACAAACTGGATTTATAACTAAAATAAAGTACAGTCAGCTTGGAAAAACATGAAAAGCATAGCTTATTGGATATATTTTAATTAAGAAGCACTGAAGAACAACATAGTGACTGTACCTATACAACAGCTCTCAAGACATAGTAGCAACTGAGCCTTACAGTTAGCCAGGCTAAAAGAAGAGTCCTTCCCCAAAAGGGACAACAACAATCTAGCCTCAATCACAATAAATGTGTCCAAATAATCCAAAAAGGGACATGCCTAGAGCATATAGCTCAGAAGTACAAGGAAAACACAGCTCTAGGTCCCACAGGACATTCACTACAAAAACCCACCCCACAAGACTGGGGGTCAGAGTAAATAGACCTAATCTTATCTAATAAAAGAGTAATATGCAAATTGACCATACCTCCACTAAACCCACCAGCCACACCCACCAGCCAATCAGAGCGAGCATTCAAATTAATCCAACCAAGATGACTAGGGCCACAGAGAGAGCAGAAGGGAGGCTTGGGTTGCCCCTGGTGATGGAGGAAGCCAAGCTTTCCACACACCCTCGTTGGCCCAGGCCTCTGCTTAAGGCAACAAAGTTTCAATGGCTATGTGAGCAGAAGTCTTGGCTCTGCTCCAGGATACAAGGTTTCAATTGTAGAAGATAAATAAATCCCAGATACCAGGACCTCTGCTTGGGTCACCAGGGGTATGGCCAACCTGCAAATCACCATAGGCCCCTCGCCCAGACCACCCCACACCCCAAGAGAACACCTACCCTGATCCAGGACATCCTTCAGGGAAAACCAGCTGGCCCCCACCCAGCCCTCTATCCTATCTAATAAAAGAGTAATATGCAGATTGATCATCATTCCAACATACAAGATGACTGTCTTTATGGTCAAAAGATCCTGCTCCCATATGGACACAAGATGGCGACAACAAGATGGCCAGCAGGGGAGGGAAGTTGGGAGGGACCAGGCCTGCAAGGGAGGGCAGTTGGGGGTGATCAAGCCTGCAGGGGAGGGCAGGTAGGGATGACCAGGCCCACAGGGTAGGGCAGTTAGGGGCAGAAGAGCAGTTAGGCATCAATCAGGCTGACAGGAGAGTAGTAAGGGGGTGATCAGGCTGGCAGGCAAAAGCGGTTAGGGGCAATCAGGAAGGCATGCAGGAGAGCAGTTGGGAGTCAGTAATCCTGGATTGTGAGAGGGATGTCAGACATCCCTCAAGGGGTCCCAGATTTGAGAGGGAGCAGGCTGGTCTAAAGGACACCCCTCTGTGCACAAATTTCATGCACCAGGTCTCTAGTACTATATAATAGAGAGTTAATATGTTGATGGTTTTCATGCCATCATGCCATAATGACTGATTAGCAGGAGGCTGTGAGTGCAGCAAGCATGTGCATGTGGGTGGAGCATCATGCTCGGTACATCACATGCAGATGGGCAAGGACTTGATGCTGAATCCTTTCGGACAAAGCCACAGCAGCTGCCCAAGGCTCAGGCAAGCCGTGGATAGTGGCTGCCTCTGCCCAGGGCCAGTGTGAGGTTCAGGCAAACTGTGGATGGTGGCTGCCACTGCTCAAGGCCCAAAACTCAGGCAAACCATGGTGGCTGCAAGGTACAAGGATCAGGTAGCAGCAGACGCATGATGGAGGTGTCACCTTCCCCTGATTGCCAGGTCGCCTCCCACAGAGGGAGGCCAGAGCAGCATCAGTGAGGGGGATTAGGGGTGGTGCCTTCTCCTGATAGGCTGTGGGGAGTGGGCCTAAGACATCAGTAGGATATCCCCTGAGGGCTCCCAGATTGTGAGAGAGGGCAGGCCAGGCTGAAGGTCCACCCCCCAGTGCTCAAATTTTTATGCACTGGACCTCTAGTGCATAGATACAGCACAAAAAGACAACTAAAATGGGGATACAAACAACTCCCAAATTAAAGAAAAGGTGGAATTTCCAAAAAAAAAAAAAGACCCAGAAGAGATAGAGGCAAGTAAGTTATCAGATATAGACTTCAGAGTAATGGTTATAATGATGCTCAAGGAACTGAGTAAGAATTACAAGAAACTGAATGGAAACCTCCAGGAACTTAATGGGAATTACAAGAGACAGAGTAAGATATAAATAAGTTGAAGAATATACTGTGTTCATGGATTGGTAGAATTAACATCATTAAAATGTTCCCAAAGAAATCTATAGATCCAATGCAATTCTTATTAAAATACCGACAGCACATTTCACAGATCTAGAACAAATATTCCAAAAATTTATATAGAACCATAAAAACCCAGAATAGCTGCAATAATTTTGAGAAAGAAGAATAAAGTTGGAAGGAACACAATACTGGATATCAAGGTATACTACAAAGCTACTGTAATCAAAACAGCCTGGTACTGGCACAAAAATAGGTATATAGATAATAGATGGGAACAGAGAACCTAGAAATTGACCCAAGTAATTATGCTCCATTAATACTTTACATCTGTCAGAATGGCTACCATCAATAAATCAACAAACAAGTGCTGGTGAGGATGGGGAGAAAAAGGAACTCTAGTACAGTGCAGGTAGGCATGCAGAAGACTGGTACAACCATTATAAAAACCAGTGTGGCATTTCCTCAAAACATTAAAAACAGAATATGGAGTGTGACATGTTGAAACTGCATAATCAAACTTAGAAGCAATCAGTTACTAGAATAAATATTTCAGTATACAGTGGTACCTCGAGATAGAGTTTAATTCGTCCGTAACCTTGAGGCGTGGGAAACTATGAGACGCTGGAGTGGTGGTAAACTGGTGGGTCGTGTGCAGCCAGCCGATGAGCGCGATTACTCCTATCTCAAATGTTGCTCATATTTCAAAGCAAAAATCACTCGCTCGATGGCTCGTATCTCAAAAATCTCGTGTATAAGACAGAGCTTTATTATCTCTCAGATGGACTTCAGACTGCTTGTTCCTTAGTCCCCTGGACCACCCTCCTGTCCTCAGTCATGGTTTGTGATCTGGTTGCCAGAAACCTGAACCTCAAACTCCAGAGTGCCTCAGAGTACAGGGTGAGGTGCTCCTGTACCCGCAAGATATGTACCTGAACTTCTACCCTTGATTCAATATACATGGAGACATCAACACCACTGGGTAACATCAAGTGCAGTGAGACCTGGAGGACTGAGCAGCGGGAGTCTCCTTTTACCTGCCAGCCTGCCGGTGCATCTCTTTCTACCAGGCAGACCCAATCATCAAGTTTCCAGATAGTTCTCCAAATGCCTTAACCTGGAGGCCATCAACTACCCGGCGGCAGAGGGTGACTTTGAGATCAAATGCGTGGACCGAGAGTGAAACCAGCCAATCAATGGCCTCCAATAAAGGATGCCTCTGTTCCCTCTAAAGAAAAGAGAAAAGACAAAGTGTTACCTTCTTAACATAAAATACTCTATTTAATAGTAAGAAAATATGACAGCTCTAATGGGAAATGAGTAATGGAAATAATCAAATAATTAATTACCATGAAAGCAAATGATAAAAATATCAAAATTGTGCCCTGACTAGTTTTCTAAGTGGTTAGAGCATCAACTGTGGACCAAAATGTCTGGGATTCAATTCCTGGTCAAGGGCACATACCCTGGTTGAAAGCTCGATCCACAGCCCCTGGGGTCGAGGTGCCTCTGAGGCAACCAATCAATGTGTCTCTCTCTCACATTGATATTTCTTTCTCTTCCCCCCCCCCCACTCTCTCTATAAATCAATGGGATAAATTATCCAATTATAAGTTCACTAGTAAATAAATAGAATAACATCAAGATGATATGCTATGCCCTTGAAGTTGGCACTAAAGTTTTATTTCAGTCAGTTTCATAATGTTTGCAGAGAAAGATATATACTGTTGAGCTGTAAATTGACTGGAAGCCCAAGAGCAAGATCTCAACAGGTTTGTTTTCTCCTGAGTCCCGTCATCTGCTTTGCTGACAGCTGTTCTCCCACGGCCTGGCCTTTTGTCTGGGCTTGCACACTTCTGGTGTCTGCTCCTCTTCTTAGAACAACCTCTGTCCTATTGGATTAGGGCCCCTCTCTATGACCTCATTTAAAATTTATTACCTCAAAGGCCCGATCTCCAAATACAGTTGTCATACTGGGGGTTAAGTTTTATTATATGAATTTTGGAACACAGTTCAGTCCAAAACAAGTACCTTTTAAAAAAATTTTACTGGCCATTTGGGTCTTTTCATAAGAAGCGCTACTTGAAATATTTTGCCATTTTCCTGCTTTTTTTCTTATTGATTTGATAGTTCTTTGTACATTCTGCACATTTGGCCTTTGTTAAATATATGTATTGCAAATGTCTTTTTTTTTTGTCTGTAGTTTACCTTTTACTCCCAAATGCTGTCTTTTGACAGACATTTTTAATTTTAATGTAGTCAAATTTATCAATGTTTTCCTTTCTGTTTGTTTTTTGTTTAAGAAATATTTGCCTAGCAAGTGAATGAGATTTTTTCCTGTTTATTCTAATAGCTTTATTGTTTTATCTTCCTCATTTAAATCTGCAATCCACTTATAATTGACTTATGTATAGGATGTGAAGGAGGTATCAAAGTAATATTTTATATGTGCATATCCATTTGATCCAGCATTTATTAAAAAGGCTAGCATTTTGTATTTTTTTGCAATGTCATCTTTGACAAGAATCAGATAACCATATATATTTGGGTCTGTTTCTGGACTCTAATTCTCTAAGCTTCAAGGTATCTTATTTATATTCTAATAAACAAATATTTTAAAATACATACATTAAACCACATACTGGATGAAATTTGAACAGATATTTTTGAAATTTTCATTGTTTTAAATTTTTGCTTCAATTTTTATAATAATTCCAGACTAGTTTAATAAAGGGGAAAATCAATACTGAAAACATCGTAGAATGTAAATTATTAGTTTATTAGCATAAAAACACTTATAATATTTTAATATGAATACTCTACTAAAGAATACTTTTATTTATTTCTGAAATTTGAATTCAAAATGGAATTGACTATTTACTCAGAGTTTGCTTGTTAAAAAAATGCACACACCTATATATACATGCATGACATGATATCCAATACACATTTATAATGATGGTTATTACATGTTGGGAGGTCCCCGAGACCACGCTCAAATTCAATAATTCACAGAAGGATTCACAGAACTCAGCAAAGCTCTTATATCCATGGTTATAGTTTATTATTGCAAACGGTACACAGTAAGATCAATAATGGCAAGAGGTACATAGAGTAGAACTCAGCAGAGGCCAGGCGGGGAGATGCCCATCATCCTCTCTCACTGGAGTCACATTGGCAGTGCTTGTTTCTCCCAGTAATAATGTGTATCAATATGTCACACCAGTTGGAGTATTATCAACCAGAGAAACTCACCTGATCCTTCCTCTTCAGAAATTTTATTTGAGGTTGGTCACACAGACATTGCTGACTGCCCAGTGGATTGACTGACCTCATTTCCAGCCCTTCCAGAAATCAAGCAGAATCCACAAGGCCCACCATCAATCACACTGTTAGCATAGAAAATTTGGTATGGCCCAGAGTCCCTAGGCAAATGAAGGTACTTTCCTCAGGCAGGACATTTTGAGGGTGTAGAGATACTTCCCTGAAGTAGTAGGCAAAGGGCCAAACTTTCTTTGAGCAAGGTTTATTTTTTAATGCACAGTCTTTATGGGCATTTGTTCAGTTAAGTTATATAAATTGTGCATGTTGAAGATATACATGTCTATTTCTCCATCTTTTGGTGCAGATTGAGTCGGTGATCTATAATAACCCCATAGAAATATGGCAAATTGACAAAATAGTTTCCTGATTTGGAGGGTAAATTACCATTTAATTCCCTCATATTTTTATTCTTTTTCTGCAATAGTTTCAAGCTTTCAATTACTACAATTCAATTTTAACAAAGTATAATTTTAATTTTAAAATATAATTTTATTGTTTGATGTCTTAAGACCACTGCAGAAAATTTCATTGGTAATCAACATTTAAGGAAACTTCTGCGGTATTAATAATAACAAATGATGTTTGTAATTGTTTTGATGTAGGTTTCTTATTTGAAGAATCAAGCAAAGATATTCATTATCTTTATTGCTTTTCCCATTTGCATTAGAACTATTATTTATGGCAATTAGAAGATAATGCATTTTAAATATATACAAATCAGAAAAGATAATAAAAACTTTTATGTTGATGTCATTATCACTTATATTTCCTAATTCACTAATATGTAAAATTATTAGTAGTGTTAAAAACAAAATTCTATTAAGATCTATTTGGCTTTATTGATTCATTAATAAGGGTAAAATCTCATTTGGCAAGAAAAAGAGCACTCTAAAAGATTGTACAGAATGAAGGTTTTTGTAGGCAGATGGGTTGGGGAAAAAAAGTTTATTAGCAAAGGCAAAGAAGGGATTATTTTTAGACCAGTAAAACATATTTTTTTTTTTTGGTGGGGGGATAGACAAGGATTTTATCAGGCAGATTACCTCTTTTTTCTTTGAGGGGTTGATAGTGTCTACATTACAGAATACCTCATTGGTGTTGACCAGAAAATTCCAGACTTAATAAGATTACATTTCTGAGGAAGATCCAAACTGTAATTAGGTCAGGTAAGGCCATTTTGGGCCTGTGTTTTTCTGTTTAACAGTAGTTATTTTGGGATTTGATTTAATTTATAAATCACAGAGCATATTTTCTCAACTCTGAGTCTTTTCCTCTGATTTGTATTTTATTTTGTACACTTAACCCTGTGCAAAAATTTTTGAAATGAGAAATAGACATCTGGCTGGATAAAACACTGTATCAAAGATAAAGGGATGTTGTTAGGATATTCCACAGATTATGCCGGTGTTATGGGGGCCCAGGGACACAAAGTTCCAGGACCCACTGTAGGTTCTTGGCTTCAAATAGGAAGTAATTCAACTTCAAGCCAGCACAGAGTTTAAAGTGAAAGATAGTTTATGAGTGAAGTTGTGACAGAGAGAGTGGCTACTCCCCAGACAGAGCAACCTCTCTCCAGTTGGATTTACTTGTTTTATTGAGGCTCATTTAATTGAGGGGTAAAAGATTCAATAAGGGGAAATAATAGTCAGGATTTTTCCAGGAAAGGGGTGGAGACTAGAAAGGGGTGAAGACTTCTAAGAAGAGCCCAGTGGACTTTTTACTTCTGGTGTGTCATTTACTATGCGAATCCTAATATATAAAAACCCAGGGTCTGTAATGACTGAAGGTTTTACTGACTGGAAGTCAGTCCTGCAGTCAGTGCTGGGTTGCTGTGGTGACCCAGCACTGATTACCACTGCTGTGGGCATAGTGACCCAGCACTGACTGCTGAGGGGCTGTGGATCAGGCCTAGACAGAGGCCCAGAGAGAAAGGCAGGGTCTGATCCGCAGCCTCTGGGGCAGCTGTTGATCAGCCCTTGTCTCTCTCTTTCTCTCCAGGCTTTGCCACCAGCCACACCTCTTTTCTCTCTGGGCCTCTGTGGGAGATGCTGATCAGCCTTGGAGATGCTGACTGGCATAGAAACTGACCAGCCAGAACCAAATCTGGGTGAACCGCAAGGAGCTAATAGCTGCCTAGGAGGCAGAGCTTCTGACACTGACTGGCATAGGAACCAACCAATCATAACCTAACCTGGGTGAACTACGAAGGCAGAACCTAAGGTGGGGTCTGAGGAGGGGTTTTAAAGGATACAGCTGTTTGGTATAAGGTGTAAGAAACCAGTTCAATGTTTTAATGACGGGTTTGGCAGTATAGTGCATATGGCTGGCTATCAGTCCTGACATAGGGATTATGTATTTTTGTCTGCCAAGAGCATCTCCTCCTGCTGAAAAAGGTTCCCCACAATCCTATCCTATATAATCTATACTAATAAAAGGGTAATATGCTAATTAGACCGGGTCAACTAGCAATCTTTTGGACATCCAACTTTCTCCCAGATACAGCAATGGTGTTGGGGCTAAGGTAGAGGAAGTTAGGGGTGATCAGGCTGGCAGGGCAGGGCAGTTGGGGGTGAGATCAGGCTGACAGGAGAGAGATCAGGCCTACATTGGCAATTGGACACCCCCCAAGGGGTCCCAGAGGGTGCAGGCTGCAGGTTGTTGGGCTGAGGGAACTCCTCCCCTGCCCCCCTGTGCATGAATTTCAAGCACCGGGACACTAGTGTATTACAATAAGCTTATAGTGAGGCTAAGGGTTACCAAAAGGTGAAATTAGTTGCCATGTTGGATCAAGCTTATATTTTGCTGGTTTTAAGTCATAAATCCATCTTACTATATCCTTGATAGTCCTTGTAGCCCTTATCAGAGACAGCTGTTTTGCCACATACCCAATTTCAGAAACACTGTATCATAGATAAGAGGATGTTGTTAGAATATTTAACAAAATTGTTTCTAGATTGGGTCTTCTCCAAATGGACTAACCTACTCTATGTAAACGAAAGTATAACGTCTCATTTGGCTATGTTATCATTGGAAATTCATGAACAAATTTCAGTGTGTAATTTCACTAAATAAGAATTGCCAAGTCATTGTTTGCTTCTGAAGTACGAGTTTCTCAATTAATGAAAATAAATGCTTAATAGATCTTACTTCCTACAATGGATGATAAACCTAATATACAGGACAACCAATTATGAACAGCTGTGAAGATTAGGGAACCACAAGGAAAATCAATAAAAAGTAAGGAATATATTTAGAAACATCACAATTTTGGAAGGGAAAATTCTTCCAATGAATACAAAACTGCAAATACAGGAGAAGGCTCATCCTTCTAATGCTTTTATGAACTAGAGGCAGAAACCAATTTGCATGTTAATTCTATGTAGGTTCTGATTTAATGTGTAAATATCCTACACGTGGCCCATCGTGATAAGAACAGTCTTTACCCTATAATGTGGCAGCAGTATGGGCTGAGAATTAGCAGGTATTTAAATGTATTACCATCAAAACATGAATTTCCATTGGTTAAATAATCTGTTAATAGGAAACAAATTCCATTATCTACCTATTTCAAAATTTAAAAAGAAACATCTGATAGTGACTCCAATATTTATTTCTCAGTAATTGATGAAAAATACAGAAAATCAGTATTAAAATGTTACATAGCATTGCAGAGGAACCTATCCTAATTGACATTTATGGAATATTTCCCCCAATGACAGCACATTCTTCTCAAATGTACATGAAAGATTAACAGGATTGACCATATTCTGGGTGTAAAACAAATCTCAATCAACTTAAATGGATTCAACTAATACAAAGTGTGCTCTTGATTCAAATTAAATTAAATTATAAATCAATTACATAAAGATACATGGAAAATAACCAAATATTTAGAAGCTAACTAGTACATATCAAGTAAGTCATAGTTCAAAGGAGAAATCAAAAGGAAAATTGGAGACAGCGGAATGAAAATGAAAATGTTACATATCAAAACTTGTAGGATGTCTCTATTCAGAGAGAAATTAAAAGCACAAAATGTTTATATTTTATATTCAAAATAAGAAAGGTCTCAAATGAATAACCTTTACTTCTACCTTAAAATAACAGAGGAAAAGTGAAGCAAAGAAATATAGAATAAGTAAAATTAAGGAAATAATACATATTACAATAGAAATCAATGAAATAAAAGCATAAAAGCAATTGAGAAAATCAATGAAATACAAGTTGGTTCATTGAAAATATCAATACAATTAATAAACCTTTAGTTGAGATAAGGAGAGGGAAACACAAATCAGCAATATTGGTTCTGAGAGGTGACATCTTAAAAAAAATCTACAGATAATTAAAAATATATTAAAGGGATAGTATGAACAATTTAATATCTAATGAGGCAAAATGGACAATTTTCTTGAAATGTAGAAAGTACTAAGTTTCTTTCAAAAGACATACAGAAAGCACATCCAGAATGGAGAAGTGACAACCTGTAAAATTCTGTTTCTCAATGAAAGCATTGATAATTTCAAAATAAACCTTTTCAGAATTTGAAAAATTAACCAAAGTCTTTCAATAATCTGACAAGTGGATATTAAAGAAAACTGTTGAATTAAATGAAAAATTATACATGTGATTAAATAAGTAAGAACCTCTGTTAGGCAATATTCTGCCTGCATGCTTATAAGTATGATTACTAAAAAGTATTTCAACATAATTTAATTCAGCATATAACTTATAAGCAAATATTATAGGCAAGATCCTGAACTAAACATTGGGAGTAAGAATGAGGAATAAACAATAACTATGAGTATCTATGTAATCAGAAGCAAGCTCACTACATAATAAAAATAAGGGTGGAAGTGCTATCTGGAGTAATAAATTGAAACTCTAGTACAAGATAAATTCAAAGTCCTGTAAGCTTCATGAAAAGATGACATTTGAAGTGGACGTTCAGAGATATAAAACATTTCGATGGCTCAAATTTGAGAGCTCAGGAGGAGGAAGGAGGACGTATTTTAACCTGAGAGATCATTATCAGCAACCCACCTCCATACTTTTGAAGTAAAATATTTTAATATTTTATTGAATGAGTGAGATGAGATTTTAGCTCCATGAATTAAAAATAATATTGAATAATTTTAACCATATGCCAAGTAGTGCTAATCACTAAAAAATATTCTGAGGAATAAACCACAATCCTTATTTTGCAAGACAATTACCAACTACATAAAAAAGTAAGCAGATGATATAGTATTGCATGGCAAATGCCCTTATATGAGTCTGAACAAGTCAAAAATACCCTGCCTATGTGGAGATGGGGAAGAACATGAGGGATAGATTAGGGACTGTTTCTGCAAAGAATGAATATCTAAAGTGAGATCCAAGGCATATATGAGAATTAGCCAAGAGCCTGCTTGAGGGTTGTGACTATAATAAGGAAGGTAAAGGCAGCAGGAGCTGCAAGTAGTTAAGGATGTCCAGACAAATCCAACAGAATTTGTTGCTGTAGTAAGGCTGCTGACTTAAAGCAGCTGTTTCTGCACCTAGTGTTTGTCCTGAAGTCAGCAGAGTTGGCAGTCAGGAAGAAAAGCTGGTAGCACAGGGAAAAACTGGCACCTACAAAGAAAAACTGGAATCTGCTTGGAACCTACATCTTCTCACTGCTTTCAATTCTGATGCCATGGGCGACAGATAAACTAGCACTATTCACCATAAAGTAGCACATGCACCTAACCCAGGACACACAGAATCTAAAAGAAATTAGCAGGGAGCTGGAGGAACTTCAATCTGGCTGGAGCCACCCCCCGGAAGATGATTCAACAATGATATGAGTGATGGGGAGGAGCATCTGCTTCAGGCAGATCTTGGGGCAGGAAGGAGAGTGAGGGCCTTTTACTTCTACCTTCTAGTTATTACACAAATCCCCCTGTGATCAACCTTGTAACCCAAAATAGTAAAAGAAAGGGAGTACTATGGGAAAGGCTTTCAACTTAGCTAATTTGATCAAGTACAAATCCTCGTCTCCCTGGGATTCCTGATGTCTCCTTTACAATCAGTTACTTTGGTAATTGTTTTATCCTCTTTGTTTTATCCTCTCTGCTGTCAAGAAATTGTCAAAATTTAAAAAATCTGAAGAAAATGTCAGAAAAATCAGCATTTTAAGAGCACGGGTTTATGTGTACTAAGTTGTATGTTTTCTATAATAATTTACATACCCAAGAGTAGTGCATATGTAATAGAACTTCATTTAAACTAAGACACAGAAAAGGAAGTGTTCCATATAAGAAACCAATCCAGACATATCGAGGTGGATCCATTAAACATATAAAATTAATCTTTGTTTAATGAGAGTATCATATTTCAATAGTCAATTCTATTCTATAATCATTGATGCCCCAAGAGACTATATAGTCATTTTCCCTTACCAATCAATAATGACAAAGTACTTCTCAAAGTCAAAGTGGGTGAAATTATTCAGTTGAAAATTATTTCTACACAGCTGTTTAGAAACTGGTTGAAAAGAACAACAAATAAATAATACTTCAGCTGGCCAAGAAGAAGTTTTAACATATTAAAAAATGGCATATTTGTTCTGCGAGCATGGCTTAGTAATTAGAACGTTAGCCCTCACACCTAAAGGTCATTGGTTCGATTCCCTGTCAGGGACATGTACCTATGTTGCAGGCTTCTTCCCAAGTCAGGTCTGAGACTGTGATGGAGGCAGCCAATTGATGTATCTCTCTGACTTCTGTCTCTCTGTCTCTCCCTCTTCCTCCTTTGCACTGTCTCTAAAAATCAATGAAAAAAAATATCCTTGGGTGAGGATTAACAACATAAAAAAAATGACAGATTTGCTAATCTCTGCTTTTCTTTTCTGCAAGATATGAATAACTAAAAATAAAAATGGACAGTTAAAAACAAAAGCTATGCTCATCTAATTAAATTCAAATTTTTCATGTTCATTCACATTTTGCTAAAGGTGCATCCATCCATCCATTACACATATACATGTATTACATATATATATCCTATATAATAAAAGCCTAATATGTATATCGAGCAAACGGCGGCAAAATGATCAGTCACTATGATGGATACTGACCACCAGAGGACAGACACTCAATACAGGAGCTGCTCCAGCCCACAGGCCCCAAGCCAGTCAAGGTGGGTGTCAGTGGGTTCCACCCAAATCGCCCCGCCCATCGCCCCACAGAGGGAGGCAACTGGCGGCAGTGAACGGAGGCAGGACAGGTGAGCGGGTGGCACCAGTCCAGCCAAGGTTGGTGCTAGCAGGGGGCTACCTCCCAGTTGCCTCACCAGCTGCCCCATAGATCAGCCATAACTGCCGGCCAGGCCTGGGGATCCTACTCATGCACAAATTTCATGCACCAGGCCTCTAGAATAGATATAACATGCATACATATATTACACACATGCTTATATTACATACATACATATATATTAAAGGAGTCAAAATAGATACTGAAGTTCAATGCATGATCCTGGATTGGATCATTTTGAGAAAAAAGATAAAATTACACAATTGGAAAAACTTAGATGAGGTATTTGGCTGAAGGGAATATGGATTTTATGAAAAAATATGAAGTTAAAATATAAAGTTTATTAATACTTTTAAGAAATTTTATATGGAATAAAAGACTTAACACTGAATTTTGTAATTTGAAATAGACCAATATGTGCAACTTAGTGTGTTTTAAAGTACAGTCTTCTATTTTGCTTTGTAATTACATGTTCTAATTATATACAACTAATTCCTGTAATTCCATACTTATACAATTAAATGATATAATTAGAGAGAGTAATTGCATAATTATTATAATGACATAATTATAACTACTCAATTGCAAAACATGCAATACACAAGTAAAACAACCAAATTAATTGCTTTAATAAAATGTCTTTAGACATATTTTTTAAATTTTAAATAAAAATTTAATTTGCAGTTTAAATACAGCATATTTTAAAACTATAATATATACATATAAATTTTAAATGTACTTGCTTTTTAATTTGTATTCACCATTTAAAAATTATAGGCCTATTCAAGAAAAATATTGTACATTATTAAATGTTTAAAATAAATTGATTTACTAAAGTTTACTAAACTGTCCATTCTATTATTTTGTAACATTTATTTCTAAGCAATTGAATGGAAGCATGGGAAATGTTTCTTTAGAGTACATAATTTTCTTGATTATTTTTTCTTATTTGTTCATAACAAAGAATTCTCTATGTAATCAGAGATAAATATATTTTTATAAATATTTTATTAATTTTTTACAGAGAGGAAAGGAGAGGGACAGAGAGCTAGAAACATCAATGAGAGAGAAACATCTATCAGCTGCCTCCTGGGTATGTGCCTGCAACCAAGGTACATGACCTTGACTTGAATCAAACCTGGGACCCTTGAGTCCGCAGGCTGACACTCTATCCACTGAGCCAAACCAGTTAGGGCCATAATTATCTTTTATTCATCTGAGGGCAAACAGGAAATCCATAGTGTGAGCAAAGTGAATCCAAACTTTCTCATTAGATAATTCATTATGTAAGTAACCAAGATGAATGTTATCAAGAAGGTCCTTCTTGCCATGACATGGTGGTACTAATTTTTGATTTGGGTTAACATCTGAATGTGTGACCATCCAATGATTTGGCTCTTGTTTTACTTATATTCATGCATTATCCTGTTTAGTTTGTCAATGCTTTCCTTTGCCTGCCACTTCCTGGAAAGTGTTTTTAGACCAGCAAGTACAAAGTATATTTACAAGAATCCAAACTTCCTCCCCACCCGCCCCCTTTTGATTATTTGTGCCTTTCTCCCAACCTTATTAGGACATTACTTTTCCCCTAGTATTTGTTTTATTTTTAGGAAAATAAATATTTTTATTTGTCATTTCACTTTGATGTGAATTTAGGGCATCCTTTGAAGGAATAAGTCCTCTTTCTATGCTGGTTCTGTCGTGCTTCTCTATTTTAAGAGGTCAACATTGATGACGTTCACCAAGACACACCTAAGCCATCTTCATCTGTGCTGTAACCCACAAACATTCCTCCAGGGCTCTAGGAAGTCATTGTATGATGCCTTTATAGCCTTCTTCTTTTGAACCCAGTTACTTAAAAATTCAAATTGATCTGAGAGGTTAGGTGAGTTTTTCTAAATTATGATCCTGTGGTAACTTGTGTGAATTTAAAATGCACATTCAGATTGTTGACTTTCAATACAGACCCTTGGCCTCACCTCAGACCTACTGCATCACAATATCCATGTACAACCACGGGAATCCTCCTTCAAAAATAAAGTGAAAATAATATTCCTTCAAAAATACAGTGAAAATAAACCCCATATGAACCTTAATCACAAGACAGCACTTAAATGATGGGAAGATTTTATAATATGAAAGTGGCCTAATGAAGCCCATCTATGTGCATTTGCCAAAGTTATTCTGAAACAAAATTGTGCTGAAGACTCCAGAATCCTCTTTCCTATACAAAGACAATCACTTTCTCCATCTGGATCCCCAGACCAAACAAACAAATAAGCAAATAAACAAGAAATACCATGCAAGGTGAGAAATTATCTTAGACCTGGGACCATGATTTCCAGCATACTATATATTATTGAATGAATACATCATCTATAGTACTACTACTATTATGCAAGTTTTCATGATATATGCCCCAAGGAAGATATTCCAGTTGACTTTTTTCTTCCATGCCATAGAGTTGTTTAATATTTAGAAAAAGAATGGATAAAACCTGCCAACTTGCCAAAACCAGTTTGGCTCAGTGTATGGAGCGTTGGCCTGCGGACTGAAAGGTCCCAGGTTCGATTCTGGTCAAGGGCATGTACCTTGGTTGCGGGCACATCTCCAGTAGGGGGTGTGCAGGAGGCAGCTGATCAATATCTCTCTCACATCGATGTTTCTAACTCTCTGTCCCTCTCCCTTCCTCTCTGTGAAAAATCAATAAAATATATTTTTAAAAAAACACCCTGCCAACTTGCATCTTGACAATAAATTTAAAACAAAATAAGCAATCATGTCAATGAGGCTTTTAATAACTACTCATGATACAACAGAGCATTTTACATTTTCATGAAATAAGTACTTCATTTACATTTAACGAGGCATGGATTATGTACAAATTAAACCGTCACAGTGAGGGATGCATCATGTGTTACAAATACAGAGATAGTTGGTTCTTAATTGGAATTCTTAAACAGCTTTAAAAAGGGGAACAAAAATTGCACTTCAATTTTAAATTGTTTTGCTGAGATGTGTGGTATAGTAGATTGAACAGACAAGATTTTAGAACAAGGCTTGACAAATCACCACCAAATGCAGTCTACTCCCTGTTTTTGTAAGTAAAATTTGATTGGAGTACACACACACATACCCCTTTATTCGTTTGTGGCTGCTTTGCACTGAGAGCAGAACTAAGTAGTTGCAATAGAGACTGTGTAATCTATAAAATCTAAAGCCATTATTATCTGATTCTTTATGGAGAAAGCTTGCTGACTCCTGCTTCAGATGGATTCAGATCCCATTCCATATCTCGTGCATTCTTGGATTGAAACATGGCGAGTGGAAATAAAAATTACAATTCACTGAAAATACTGAGATTTCCCATTATTATGTAGTTTTTTTAGAAAGAAAAGAATTGATTTTGACTTATTTGAAATTCTTAATGGGATGTGCCACAAGTCATAAAAACAGAGATCAGAGGGCTTCTGTGGAATGTATAAGAACTAATACTGAGCAGCTATTGTGTTCAGAAGCACAAATTACTTAGGATATGTAACAACCTCATGCAGCGCTATCATCTATTTTTTTTTTCTAAATAGAGGAGAAAACCAAAGTTTGAGGAAGTCAAAACAAATGATCTGATATCTAACAGTTAGATAGAAATGTGCAAAACTGGCACTTAAAAATCCCAGCATTATCTCATTGAAGTAAAGCAAATACCTTGTGAAAATTTTTCAAAGACCATCATTTGCCATGAACATACATTTTAATGAAACAATTGGTTAAACAGCCATTACTCTTCCCAAACCTGTATTTTCTCTCTAATCCTAATACCAGCTGGAGATGCTCACCCTCTTCCCTTTCATGTAGCTTTCACGTAGAGTCATTTATCAGTTCATCATTTGTGCTGCAGAGCTGATGTGCTTCCTGCTTAAGACCTAGTAGTATGTGTTAATGCTAAAAAAATAAAATAAAAATGGTTTCCACTTGCAAAAAAAAAGATGTTTTTCTGACCACAATCTTGGGAAAAGTAGTTGGAAAGAAAGGAATGTCTTCCTAATGCCGACTAAAAGGCATATTCTGTCAAGAATTTTTCTCATCTTCACTGTACCCCTGAGGCCTATCAAAGTTTTGGGCAGTGATGGGTGCTCAGCAGTAGTTGTGCAAACAATGAACAAAGACAAATGGTTTATTTTCTTTGAATCTTAAGCTTTTTTCCTGGCACTATAACAACTCTTCCTCATTCCAGTCTGGAAAGTTTTCTTTTGGCTGGGATCTCTAGGAAACTCTTTAGATAAATATGCATGATAGTCTTATTCCTCCTTTCATGATTTTTAGTTTTGCTATAGATCTGGGACTGTCACCTCCCACAGAGACAGCAGGAGAGGGGATTGCGTGTTTCTGGGTCCAAGTGTTGCCCCTTCTGCAGAGTCAGCCACAGTGGCACCGGTGTGGTCCGAGTCCCGGTGCCACATCTCTAATTCCTTGAAAAAGTGATTAGACTGAAACTGGCTTTTATGTAATTGATACACAGAGTTTTAAAGGGGGAAAAAACCTTGTGGTTTCTCTAATGTTATCTGGTGAAGGGACCTTGCCATTTGCTCTCTACTGTATTCCCAGCTCATCAAATATTTGTCACCTAGTTTTAGCATTCAATAAATATTTTTAAGTGAATAGGTGAATATTCATTATTTTGTCTTATTTTCTTTTTAAACATTTTGTTCAACATAGATTTTGCATTAATTTTAGTGTTTAAAAATGTTACACTTAATATTATTTATCTTGATTGCTGAGTTTTGTTTTATTTTGTTTGGTGTCTACTTAAATGTTGTGCTAGAGAGAGGGTCTCACTTGCACTCCAGCATCTGCTATTGAAATGTTGAATTCTTTTTTAAACAAAATTTCTGTAGTGATGTCAAAAATAAAAGTACTAAATGTTTAGTTTCTTAAGGTGTTTAACAAGAATTGAGATTTCAATGTGTCAGTTTGAACAGGACACAAAATTTACCTTAGTTTAATAAAAGAGAATGAGACAAAAATGGAAGTGGGAATAAACATTAAAAAATGCTTTTCTGCTTGTGAGGGTCAAATGGTATCATTTTGTTTGGCTCAAGAAACACGGCAGGTTCAGGACCTCTTTCCACATGGTCAGTACTGTTTGCACCACCAAGGGAGGTACTATTCAGTTTCTGCTTTGCATAGATGAACTTTCCAGAGTTCATTTATAATCTGTTCACATGGTGGTAAAACAAAATAAAGGATGGCTATTTCTACTGTGGTTTTGTATTTTATTTTATTTTTAAAATATATTTTTAGAGAGGAAGGGAGAGGGAGAAAGAGATAGAAATATCAATGATGAGAGAGAATATTGATCAGCCGCCTCCTGCATGCCCCCTACTGGGGATGGAGTCCATAACCCCGGTATGTGCCCTTGACAGGAATCAAACCCAGGACCCTTCAGTCCGTGGGAAGATGCTCTATCCACTGAGCCAAACCAGCGAGGATCTCTACTGTGGTTTTTATTGAAAAGAGATGGGAGGAGCTGCTTGAATGTATTTGATAAATGAAGATGGAACTAACTCTCAGATCTGGGATTGTCCTCCACTTCTTCCCTAGCTCCCTCAGTCATCGTTTGTGCTTTCTTGCTAGTTTTCCTCACTTCTCTGTTATAATCTCTTATCCTTGAACTGGTGGTCACCAGAACGAACGTGATGAAAAATTCACAGACTCTCAAACCTTTCAATAACACCAAACACACTTTTTATCCCAATAGCTACTTCCTACAATCAATCTTTAGGCTCATTTTACTTTCAACTTATGCACTTCGGTGGACAGCTAGTGTTCTTTGTAGTTAGGGGATATGCAGAAGGATGCTTGGATTGCAAATTCCAAATTCTGCCATGTGATATTTAGGACTCGATAATAACTTTAATGATTGCACAAACTTTTCTAAGTTCTATGGATCTTAATAAACATGCATTAGGCAATTAGATGCCATATCTAATCCCAGCTTACTCATACAAAGATATGTCAGAAGTGTAAACAGGTGTGCATACTCTGCTAGTGCTGGCGTGGGAGCCCTCATGGGATATTTTTCACAATGTTACATAAGAAATTGTTCCTAGACATTATTCAGTATCAATTAACGTTCCATTCATACATTACCTATGATTACACATTGTGCCATTTAAAGTTGGCTTACATTCCATATTCCATGTGCTGAGATTAAAAATATTAATTCAGAATCATGCTGGGGACAGATTTCAAGTCATAATTGGATGTCATGACATAGGTCCTGTTCATGAAACTTCCTGATGACCAATTTATATACATTCATACTAGCTCTAATACCTGGAAGAAAAGTCTTAATAATTTAGGGATAGTTAAAAGACACCTTATTTAATATATTGTTGATTCACAACCAACAGAATAATAATTCATGCCTGAAGAAAACTATCTAACACAGGTATTTTTTTCTACAAGGTGCATATATTATAGCCTTCTTGAGCTTAGGAACACCATGTAACATGTCAGCACTATGCTTAGTGGTCATTTATTTTAAATACCAAAAATGCAAAAAAAAAGTGAAAAATATGTAACACCTAATAGATCATGAAAAGGATATTTGCTTTTGTGAAATAAGAAAACAGAGTCACTTTGTTTGACTTCAGATGGGAACACATGGGTTGAGAGGCTCAAGTCTTTTGCTGCACATATTCATGGATGACACAAAAGCACCATCACTATTGACTTCGGGGTTAAACATAAACTTCAGTGAGTAGGAACAAATATAATTGATTATACAGGGTGTGACAAAAGCAGGTTTACAGTTGTTCATATGGAAAGTAATCTATACTAATAAAAGGGTAATATACTAATTAGACCAGATAGACCAGATGTCTTCTGGATGTCCTTCAGGACATCCTTCCAGACAAAGCCACAGTGGCTGGAGGGACAAAGGCTGGTGGTGCAGGAGAGGCGGTGGCATGTACAAGGCAGTGGTGCAGGCCAGTTCAGTGCCATGGCCCCTTCCGCAGAAATAGTGGGAGAAGGGACTGCGTGGTCCCAGTCCCAGTGCTGCCCCTTCTGCAGAGTCAACCACAGAGGCAGCGGCATGGACTTGGTCCTGGTGCCACACCTCTGCAGAGGCTGGATGGGGTGCAACCTGCTGTGCTTCAACCTCCCACAATCCCTCCCTTAGCCGGCCTGGCCCCAGACCACTCCCCATCTACCAGTGGGCAAGGGGGTGGGGCTGGGCCAGCACTAAGAAGTGAGGTCCGAGGGCCAACAGCTGTGGTGGACAGCAGTGGCAGCAGCAGAAGAGGGATGGGAGCAGCGCCTTCCCCTGATTGGCCTGGTCACCTCCGGCAGAGAGGGCCTAAGCCATCATTAGGATATCCCCTGAGGGTTCCTGGACTGTGAGAGGGGCAGACTGGGTTGAGGGCCTCTAGTACAATAATAAATAAATAATCATACAAGAATAAACTGTGCTTCACATACAATGTAAATCTACTTGTGACTCACCTTATATATATTTATATACATATCGATCATTAACTACCTATTGATGTTGATTTATTCTACTTGGAGACCACCACTGATAATCTTTAAAGGACAACTACTCCCATAAGGTCTAGTAGAAATGTGCCAAATCTCCAAAATCAGTGAAGAAAAGTTAACCCATTGGGAGAAGCAGTCATATTAGTTTGCTCAATATTGACAGCAAACACCTACATTTGCAGAAATGTAAATTGTGTAAGATGAGCTGAAAGGAGACTTTCAAATTATCTAGGTATAATTTGTTAAATAGGGAAAGAGAAACTCAAGGTAACATGGTCAGTTACCAGCACAGTGAGGCCCAGAATTCAGCACTTCCTTCTCCCAGGAGTTTCTTTCTTTCTTTCTTTCTTTCTTTCTTTCTTTCTTTCTTTCTTTCTTTCTTTCTTTCTTTCTTTCTTTCTT
>JAAGEH010000480.1:13011990-13030617 GCA_011751065.1 Lasiurus cinereus
CTTTCTTTCTTTCTTTCTTTCTTTCTTTCTTTCTTTCTTTCTTTCTTCCTTTCTTCCTCCTTTCCTCCTTTCCTCCTTCCTTCCTTCCTTCTTTCCTTCCTTCCTTCCTTCCTTCCTTCCTTCCTTCCTTCCTTCCTTCCTTCCTTCCTTCCTTCCTTTCTTTTTCTTTCTTTCCAAAACTATCTGAGCTTTTAAGCTATGTTCTTTTGAGCCACTGGGCTTTTCATGACAACATCTTGTTGCTCAGCAACATAGACATATTCCCTTAGTGTCATGCAGAGATGTATGGGCCATTAAAAATCTGTACTGGTACTAACAGTGAGATGTAAATACTCTATGTAGCTGGCTGCCTTAATTCTTTAATCTGTCATCTATTAGCAAGTAAAAAAACTTGCTAATAAAAGTGGTTGAAAGTGAGGTTTATTTTTTGCTTTTTAAAGAATTCTACATTAGCAAATCATTTGCAAGTGCAGGGTTTATATTTTGTGCATACACCAATTTATCACTAGTTGATACAATATGACCATCCTATCTAATAAAAGGGTAATATGCAAATTATTCATCACTCTGTCACAAAGATGGTGAAGCCCATAGCCACAAATGGCAGTGCCTAGTCCTCTTAGTCCCGCTGGAGTCCGCCAGTCCCGGGGCGGGGTTGGGGCGGGGGGAAGCCAGCTGCTGAGAGCGAGCAGTGTGAGCAGCCTGGTGGAATGCTTGCTTCATCACTGTGGTTACAAGGTAAGCATTCCATCCCAGTTATGGAGGGTCTCTGGGCAGTGGGCAGGAAGCAGCCAGTGATGAGGGGGGGCGGTAAGTGGGTAGGAACATTGGCAAATAGGCAAGCATTCCATGCCTGGCCCTGGATGGACTTCTGGACTGCGGAGAGCCTCTGGGCAGCAGGTGTGGAGTGGCCAGACCCCTCAGAGAGCTACTGGCACATGGATTCGTGTGCAGGGCTACTAGTCTTTTATAAGGTGGAATAGTGTGAGCCTATTAGATCAGATGAACATAAGCTTTTATGACCTCATCTTTGATTTCTCTTGGCATCCCAGAAGACAGATTCTTTGTAATTTGCATCAGAGTATTTGTAGTGACATCATTTTTAAGAGTACAAATAACCAAGATTAATTAACTATGTGTAGTAGGTATAATAATAAATGATCAATCACCCCATCAGTTTGGACAAACAGTCCTCTTGTAACTTCTCTTGAATAAAAAAGTAAACCGTTTTTTTTCATAACTTTGCTTCAATCATGAAGATAATTAATTCAATGTTTCATAAAATGGGAGGCATGGATTTCGCTATTTCAAAAGAACATGGCATATCCTATTCATCCACAGCTAATCACAGCAGCACTTAGAGTTGTATCCTTCTGTGTTCAAAGGAAGTAACAGTGGGGAATGCTTTTCTGGCCCAGAGCTGTTCCCATATCTCACAGTCTTGATGCCAGCAGTGCAGATGAAAACAACATGGAATCATTTCTTCTGACTTCCCTGCTTCCCTGAGGTCAAAATATTTGTGTCTTTTAAAATAGTCCAGGTGTCCAAATTGTGCACATCAACAGGCAACTTTGAATTTTCAAATTCCAAAATATTGTAACTCAAGCAATCATTTTGAGCTCTGAAATGAAAAGCATGTGTACAGCATTCACTACATTATCAAGCAATGATCATCTCTCCCTTTAAAAATTTCCCTGGTTCATTTATTCACGTGGCTTTGTCCTAAACATGCACCCAGACAGGCAAAGGCTGTAGTAGGCTCTTCTGATTTCCTTCTCTCCATAGGGTAGTCATGCCATTTCCAACCAGTTGGAAGTTAAAGTTGACTCTTTTCTAAGTCTTAAAATCAGTGCCAGTTTCCACTTCTCACACTCAATCCAAGACCCCCACTCAAGGCTAACCACCTTAGGTAAACTGTTAGCACTTGATGTGTTAATAGCAGTAGTTTTATCACAGTGAATATGAGAGAGGATGAGCTCATTTCCTAGTTACATTTCCAATCAATCCCTGCCTTCCCATAGTAAAAAAGTAAACTTGGTACTTACTGTTCTCTCCTTCCTGTGATATTGCTTTCCTGTCTGTTTTTCCCTTCCTCATAACAAATAACCTTCATTATATTTATCTGGTGAAACTTAGCAATTATATCTTTAATATATTTAACAGAGATGGTAATAGTAATTTGCATCCTAATTTAGAAGAAAAAAGTTAAAGTAATTCTTCAACTAGAATTGCTCACATTTTCATGAAAGTTTTATGAAATCTGTATTCATGTGAACATTGATTTTGAAAATTCTTAATAATGATGATGACAGGTTCTTTTATAAACATATTTTAAATGAAATGTCTCAAAATTTTTGTTTAGATAATGCCTCTAGAAAATATTATGATGTAAAAGTAAGGCCTTGTATTTTTTAGTATGAACTCTTATCTTTTCAATAGTAAGCAGAGACTGGAATGAGTCAATACTTCCACTAGGAAGCACTCTACCATGAATATATGAATATCTTATGTTTGTGCCTTATACAGAGGTCTAAAGGAGTAAAACATATCAACAAACTAAATAAAGCAATGATATTGCGAAGGTCTTTTATTGAGTGTCAGATGGACTTATAGTCTATTATTAGTTCTTCTAGTGTGTTTTGTCAACCATCCACCATCAGCTTCTACCCTTTTCCCCAAATTGCCATAGAAACCTGTTAAATTGGCAAGGTTAACTTGGTTAGGCTTGCTTCAGTAAGAGAGCATACCACCTTGATAGTCTTAGAGGCCCCCAGAAAGGTGACAGTGAGAGAGATTATTTCCAAGATTATAGGTCCACACTAGGTGATATCAAGGTGAGTCTTCCAAGGCATAGTACTGATTGGCAATGGACAGAGTTTATGACACAAGGCTTTGTGGGTTTACACCCTTCTCATCCAAGAGTATATTTTTTGAAGAAATTATTCAGGTCATTTTGCCTAGTCCCAGTATTGGTTAGCACAAAGTAAAGAAAATATGTCCTGTCCCAGAATTGCTTAGCTCAGGAACAGAAAAGTCTATTGGTTCTCAGAATTGCTTAGCATGGAACACAAAATAAAAATGGTAGTTCTAGTACTTAATCTGCCTCTAAAACTTATTCATCAGTACAATTCTCCCAACAAAAACTGGGTATCCCATGATACCAAAGTCAGTGCTGAGCTATGATTCCTAATTCCTGGTGCAATGTTCTTCCCAATACTTTGACACAGAAGAATTAAACTTTCTCTATTTTTAATTAAAAACCTAATATAATTGTAACTATGATATGGATGGCAATTATTGTAGAGGATTTCAGAACATTCTGAAAAGAAAAAAGAATCTCAAAATCTCAAAGAAAAAAATTAAGCAGTAAATGTGTGGGCTTATATATGCAAAGTGACCCATGGTTGAGTGAGTACTGTAATAGTGATGATGTTGGTGTGGATGATAATCTAGCAACTTTTCAAAACTAGATCATAAATCTAGAGTCATCATTAGTGTCTAATGGATCTCTGTGGGAATTAGAAATAGACCTCTCCTTCAGGTAGACTCAACCCACCAACTCTCCCAATTAAGTTATAAAGTATGGCTGGAATTCAGCACTATCAGACTCCCTGACGCTCTTGTATAGGATGCACTTTGCATAATAAACTGAGTGGCCAGATTATTATGATCTCTGAATGCGTAATAATCTGGCCACTCAGTGTATGTTCTATATAATAAAAGGCTATTATGCAAATTGCCCCCTCGACCAGGAGTTTGACCAGCAGGCCAGCCAGCCAACAGCCCATGTCCCCTCTCCCTGGCCAGGTGCTAGACCCACCCATGCACACATTCATGCACCAGGCTTCAAATATATATATTTGAGATCATATTAATCATTCAGACATCATAATAATCTGGCCACTCAGTGTATATGTGATAATCCTACCCAGCCCTCCAAAGTTCACTTGTTGCAAAGTGTATTTATCATAGGGAAACATATAGATGAAATTAGAACATATTGTTCAGACTTCTTATGCTATTTTAGGATCAGGACCTGAATATGTGCTTAATTTTTCTATTCATGTATGTGGTATGAAGCCTTTGTAAGAAGTTTTCATCAGCTTCTATTTTATGTAGTTACATAGGCTTGCTGGTATATCATTAGACATACTACCTAGACCTCTAGAGACTATAAACCACAAATGCTGTGATCTGCTTTCCAGCTCCTGTTCCCATTCAAGCTCTATTATAAAGCCATGTGAAAGTGAACACTCAGAAGCAAAAGTATTGGGGGGAAAACAGGTTAAAATACATTTATTGGACTCATTTGAATCTAAAATAAGAGTGAAATTCTGATACATCTGAGGTTACTCGTTTGCCTTTTATGAGGCAGTCAAAATTCAAGGTTCTATATGTATCACTTGAATTTCCTTAATTTCTTTTTAGTACAAGTGGAAATTAATGGTCAGAGGATATATTTTTAATGCCCCAATATTGCTTCATTTTATAGATAATCTCCCCAAGATATTATCATCACTCACCCATTTGGTATCAAAATATTTTAGTGACATTCAGTCCTGCATGTAAAATAAAACTTATCACACACTTAAAACTGTAATCTCCTGAGGAATTTGTTTCTCTTCATTTCCATAAAAGTGAAATAGCAGCTTTATATGGAATTGGTTCTATGGTTACAGAGAATGCAGACATGATTTGAGAGAGAAGTGTTCAATATTCTATGACAAAATGTTCAGAGATGTCATTTTTTTCCTCTTTTATTTACAATGATGGGACTGTTCATCCAGCAGTGACAAAATGTTATCACCACCTTTCAATTTACCATTAAAGCAAATAACAGCTCAGATTGTGAGTTTGACCTAAATAAATTGATACTTGGCTCTTTGGGTGTGAGGAATGGTATGCCAAATAATACTATTTCAGCAGGTGGTTCTTTGCTACAAGTATGCAGTGTCATTTTATAGTTATTTGATTTGAAAGAGCAGAGTCAAGAAATCTCTAGATTCTAATTTAAGGCATTTAATAGAAAAGTTTGAAATGATAGTTAAAGTTACAGAGCTTCCCACAGCTTAAGAGCTACCATTGCCCTGGCTATTTTAGTTCAGTGGATAGTGTTGGCCTCTGGACTGAATGGTCCTGGGTTTGATTCCTGTCAAGGACACATATCTGAATTGCTGGCTCAATCCCCAGTAGGGGGTGTGCAGGAGGCAACTGATCAATGATTCTCTCTCATTATTGATGCTTCAATCTCTCTCTCTCTGTTTCTCCATTCCTCTCTGAAGTCAAGAATAACAATAATAATAAAAAGAACTGCTACCAACTCTTTATTTCAACTGGAAAATTGTCTTGTCCATAATTGGTAGAAATTAGAAAAGATTAATATAAAGATCTAGGTAGGAAAAAAAGTGCTTTAATTCCAGGGACAAGACAAATAAGTTTGTATGTTGAAATATCACATAAAAACTAAGTAAAGAGCATTAAGATGGAGGAAAGACAGTTCATTTTACCTATTCTGCTAATTACAACAAAAATCCCTGGATAGAATTCACAAATGACCTACTAGGTAACTCTGAATGGTAGAGAAAACAAGGCAGATTGGCTAGTGAGTGCAAGTCTGGGATTTTTACTTGTATACTATATGCCCCAGATCAAGTGCTAGGGAAGCTCACAGCCAGGAAATCTGACTAGCACAGATTTAAAAAGCCTTAAGAAAAGACCACTCTATCTAGACAAAGGGCCAGAAAAAGGGCAGCCCAATTGGCTACTTCTTTCTGTTCTTGAGACAAATACCTTGAAAAAGGTCATATCTACCTTCCACTTCAACAGGCGCTGAACTAACAGAACTGTTTTCCACCTTCTCTTTCCTTCCCCCTTCAGTTATGAAGAGGCAGCCCTCCTGGTAGAGCCGATGAATGGACTTCTGACTTCCAATCACCCTGACCTATCAAGGTGGGTGCCCTTTGCCCACAGAGCCTGTGAATGGAATTCTCACCTTCACTCACTGCAGGATCAAAGAAGCATCCCTATTCAGTGGGAAAATGAGCAGAACTCTGACAATCTAACTCCCTAGTTAGTGCTTAGGGGACTTTTGGGTGGGGTCCTGTCTTCTGAGGCAGACCAGAGTATTGCAGAAGCTTTATAAATGCAACTGACATGCAAACCACAGCCGACACAAATGAACCAGGACTTCTGAACCTACCAAGTAGACTACCTGCTCAAAAAGAAGATTTAAATAGGAATCAGAGTCTTATGACACAATTGTCAAAATGTTGGCATAGGTAGCTAGTTAGTTATAAATAAAGGAAGGGAGCAAATGGAATCAGACATTAAGCCTCATTCACTAGGAAGTCACCACATTCATAGGTTCCCTAGGAGACTGCCACATCCTCTACTCTTAGGACTTACTACCCCCAAAGCAGATAGAAAAAATCTTCTTGGGGAACAGACAACCTGGCACTGGGATTATGGGGGGGAGAAGAAGATAACTCCTCTTGGGGCACATGCCCAGTAGAAGCCAAGATGGTGCAGGGGGAGGGCTTTCTACTGTGAAACATGTGCAGTAGAAGCCAAGATGGTGACCACAGCAGGAGGAATCTAGCCTGAGAAAAGCATTGGGTTGGTTAGAGGGAAGGTCCAGCATAAGTCACCAAAGGATTGGAAAAGAGATTGGTTAGTTTGAAAGCTAGCTCTTTCCTAAGCCTAAAATAAGCTTAGCAAAGGCCTCTTTAGATACCTCACTTCCTTCATGCATTTATGTTTGTTCATGCATTCTATCTCTCTAGTAACTACTGGGGTCCAGCAGCTGCATGGGTCCAAGAGTGGACTCCAATCATAGGCCCAAGTGCAGGCTGGGTACAGAAACTCAGTGCCAGCCAGAGTGCAGCTGAGAACAGAGACTGAGCTAGCTGGATGGGGACAGAAACTGGAACTGTGCTAAGCTTTGGCATGGATTGAACCAATAGAACAGAATTTCTGGAGCTTGGCCCTTCTTCTGGGCTTGATGAGGACAAGGCTGTATGTCTTTGATTATGGGGCAGATGGAAATGCGACACTGGAAACCTGAGGGCCATCTTTAATTTCTACTCCAATAAATCTCACCATTACACCTTATCCTCCTACGCATGGGCCATTGGATTATTTTTCTCGTTACTCCATGGAAGTGCCCTATTTTCACCAGCAATAAAAATATGTTTTAATGGATTTTGTAGAAAGAGAGAAAGAGAAGGAGAGAAAGAGAGAAGCATCAATGGAGAGAGAAACATCTATCAACTGCCTCCTGCACTTCCCCTACTGGGGATCGAGCCTGCAACCTGGGCATATGTCTCCACAATGAATGGAACCACAGACTTTTCAGTACATGGGGCAATGCTAAACTAGCTAATCCACATCAGCCAGAGCTGTACATTTTTTTATAACAGACAATGTTATGTTTGAAATAGTTTATTTTTCTCAGAGGTACAGCTACTCCTGAAGATCTCCTTTACAGCAGGAACAAAATCTCAGCCCTACAACAGCAGATGTTCTATGATCCTCAGTCTCACTCTAATTCCCTCCTAACAGGGGCTTCTTGTTCGTTTACCATCAACATGTCCTGAGTTTCATTAGAAGTAGCTTTATCTAATTTAGCTCCTTCACTTCCAAATTACAGCCATCATTTGTAATTTCCAGGAAGATAGAAACACTGACTAATGAGAAACTGATGCTCAAAGAGAGAGTAGTTTCATTTACTTTCTCTTTCACTTGGATTCTTCTCATTTTACTCAATAATAAAATATTTTGTGAAGGAACCATAACATGGAAATGTAGCTATTTTGGGGAGAAGCTAAAAGTCAGTTCAAATATAAAAGAATATCTAACAGTTGAATGCATGTTAGCAATATTGATATGAATTACAATAATAAAAATAATAGGTATTGTTTATTGATTTTACTATAGGTAGGGTACAAAGTAATTTACAATGCAAATTTCACATGTGAAAGAATGAATATATAAATGATCAATGGCTGGCCCAGTTGGTGTGGCTCAGTGGTTGAGAGTCAACCCATGAGCCAGGAGGTCACGGTTCGATTCCAATTCAGGGCACATACTTGGGTTGTGGGCTTGATCTCCATTGGGGGATATACAAGAGGTAGCTGATCAATGATTCTCTCTGTCATCATTGATGTTTCTATCTCTCTCTCCCTCTTCCTTACTCTCTGAAATCAATAAAAATGTATTAAAAACAACTACAACAAAAATCCAAATGATCAATGGCAGTCTATATGTAAGAATAAAACTCTGGTTCACAGTTTGGCAGTGAGTCCAGGAAGCCAAATCATAATCTCTATAGCAATCAATCACAAACAATCAGGACTTAATCAGTAATTGCCAACTTATTCCTTAATTTTTTTTACCATGCTTCTTACTTAGGAATAATTAGAGAAAGCAAAAATATTCCCCTTAACACACAGGATATTGGCCCACTTCCCATTAGCCTGCTTTCCTGGCTAGCAACCTCTAGTAAGGGCGCACCTAGAACTCCTTTCCCCACTACACAGTGTTTCCACTCCTCTGTCTGCCTTGGAGCCTCTGCCAAATCCAAGTGACATGTCGGTGGCTGATTTCCTTATTATAGCAGCCTCAACATAAATAGCCTTTGCTTTTTTTTTTTTCACTTGGGCAGTCTTCATTTCTATATAGGTATCATCAAGCATACTCCTTTTGAGAACCTTATAAAAGAAGGCATTATTTCTATTCAGTGAGGCAAAGAAAAGTGTAGGTAATTTTCCAAAGGTAGCACACAGAAAAATTAAAGAGCTGTGGTTTGAACCTAAGAAGTAAGATTCCAGAGCCTGTGCTCTTAACTATGAAGGCTGTATTAAGCTGTCTTCCATAGAGTTAACTGTGGAAACACCATGTCACAGCGATGTGCATATTAAAATCTCAATAGTTAAACAAAACAAAGGATCAAGCTTTGTTCCTGCACAATAAACATAGCCTGTTGTTTGAGAGCTCTGCTCCACACCTTGTCATCTGAAACCAGACTGATCATGTGCAGCCCCCATTGATGGCCAAAGGAAAGAGAAAGCAAGGCCATGGCATGCTGGCTCTTAAGGCTACCACTGTATTGCTCATCACTTCTGTCATTGGCCAAGGCAACACACACTTTCACCTAATTTAAAAGTTGCCTATTTTTATTCAAGTAAACTATAGAGTCATCGCCATCTTGATTACAGTCCTGACAGTTTTAAAAATGTGTATAAAAATGCAAATTCAAGAATATGGACCAAGAATCTTTTACTGTTATGATATTCTCATCACGATTTCTCTTTTGTCTGTGCTATTTCTTCCATTTGGAAATGTCTACTCTACTCATTACATGTCTGTTTTATCTGCCCAGCTCTTCCTGGAAGCCTCCTCTAGTTTGGAGTTTCTGTGCCTTTGAACATCCATCACAATTAGTTGTCCATGTACTTAGCACAGTGCTAGATCCTGGGCTGAATCGCTGAACAACAACTTCCCCATCTTCCACAGAGTTTGTCATAAAACAAATACTAAACAAGTTATTGTATCATTAATTATTAAAGTGAAAAATTTCTAAGAATCTTTGTTTTTATTTATATATTCTATCTATTAATTAAAAAATCTGTGTGTCATTTGTACCACTACTGCTACTTTTCTGCTTTATTTTCTTATAAGCTATACTTTTTATGGTTGTGTATACGTATTGGAGTTATCATTCTTCAAAAGTGCTTTCTCAGTATTTTCATAATATCATTGCCCTAAATTATTCATGAAATTCTTTTAATTCTGTTTTCCTGTAAATGCTTCATATACCTCATCAATAGTTGTGTTCCAAGTAATCTTAAAATTTTAGTTATTTTCATTTAAATCTAGTGTTTATATATTTTACTACTTCAATTATTTAAAAAATAAATATGGTTTTATATTATCATCAGTTCCATTATATTAGTTCCATTTTTTGTGTGCGTTGAGAAATTTTATCTGCTTCAAATCCAGTTTTTGTGTTATTTCTATTTAAAAATTGTCTTTTCTTAGTGTCACCTTATTATTCTGTTAAATTGATTTTTCTACATCTTAGATAGCCTTTGTCAATATGCTTTTTTCTGAAGTCAAAATATCACATTGCAGATGGATTTTTGAACAATGCAAATAATTTTTTTCTGCCTCAGTCACCCAACTTTTATCACACTGTTAATATGAATTTGAGAATGGATTTCTGTGTGGAAACCTAACTATCAGGAGCAACGGAGAAAAGCAAGGGAGGCCATTGAAGCAGCTAGGGCCTCACAAAAGCATGTGGATGGGGATTTAATGCCATGAGGAAAAAATTTAAAACTAATAAAATACAATACAGCATTGCCATTTTACAGCAGAGAAGAAAACTGGGGTGAGAAAATGTACTGAAGAAGGCTAAATAGCTCAGTCACTGTTTGGAAATTTACTTATTCATGTGGAGAAGGATAATTTTTAAGTGAGAATGTGTATCACAAAACACTTCCTCTTAAATGGATCCCCACTGTGTTCAATATTGACTTAATAAACAAAGTAGGTTGAAAGTAGCAGCAATTGTTTAGCTGCTATAATTATACTAGATAAAGAGAATTAATTATTTAACTAGAACATATAATAGTAACAATAAAATGGTCAAAAAGTTAGGATTAACTGAAACCAGGCTGATCATGTGCGGCCACCATTAAAATGCATTTGTACATAATGCTTTCATAGGAACAGAGGTACTGTAGAAGAGAGATAAAATGCAAAGACAATCTAAAAAGTAACTGGAAATATTTAAAAAATATTTTTCTAATTAAATATTGCATCGAAATGTTTTTCCTGCCTTGGTTGGTGTGGTTCAGTTGGTTGGGTATCTTCTCATACACCAAAAGGTTGCTGGTTTAATTCCTGGTCAGGGCACATGCAGAGTTTTGGGTTCAATCTCCAGTAGGGGGTGTGCAGGGAACAGCTGATAGATGTTTCTCTTTTACATCAATATTTTTTCCTCTCTCTACCTCTCCCTTATTCTTTCTCTAAAATTCAATTAAAACTTATTTTTCCTGAATTCAAGAAATGGAATGGTTCCTTTAAAGGCAGGGTTTCTCAGCATATGGCTAGTGATATCTTGAGCCAGTTAATTCTTTGTCATGCATTGCAGGATGTTTAGCATTACATGCCAGTAGCATCCAGAGTTGTGATAACTAAATATCTCCCATGGTTGCCAAATGTTTCCACAGATGGGGCTAGGAGGAAGTACTATTGCTCTTGGTTGAGAACTATTGCTTTAATGTAATATTCAAATAATAAGAAAAAAACAACAACAAATGAGTTTCCTTAGTCACAATATTGATTTGACTTTAAATAAACAAACAAACAAATCAGATATCATCCATGGCTTTAAAGCCTATGGAGAGATAATTAACATTTACCTGTGGCACAGATATTGAATGCTGGACTCAAAGTGTTAGCAATTCAATGCATATTTCCTGTGCTGTTTGTCTTTAACAGCTGCAAAGAAGATAAATGTCTCAGCAGTCAAGTTTTAAGGAAATTTGTCTACTTAGAGTTACCTCTATTATCTTGTTTAGAAAGCCCCTACTGAAAACAACTATTAAAAAAAAAAGATAAAGCCCTGGACCCATTTGGTTCAGTGAATAGAGCATCGGCCTGAAGACTCAAGGGTCCTAGGTTCGATTCCAGTCAAGGGGAGGCACATCCACAGTAGGGGGTGTGCAAGATGCAGCTAATTGATGTTTCTCTCTCATCGATGTTTCTAGCTCTCTCTCTCTCCCTTCCCCTCTGTAGAAAATCAATAAAATATATTTTAAAAAATTATAAAAAGATAAAGTAAAAGGCAAAACCAAACCAAAAAAGTGTACGGGTAAATGTTCCTGGAACTTCTCAGCACTGGTGCCTACCACTTTCGTTGTTCTGATTTTGTCTGCCCAGCTTTTATCTCAGCACCTTTCGCTTCCTCAATGTGATTAAATCTTCCAACATTCTGGCTTTTATGTCATCCTAGAACCAGTGAGCCACAGACCTGTCAACAATCCATTCAGATGTTGTAATAAAACAGGCTTGTCCTGTTCTGTCTCACCAACCATTCTTCTAAGTGATCTGAATGTGTAGGACAATTGCTTCTCTGGACTATTTTAATCAATCATTTACCAATATAACTTTTTAAGAGCTTTTTATTCACCCCAATACATAGTCATTTCACTACCATAACTCATAAATTTTTTTACTAATATAATGTTTATAACATAAAGCATACAGGAATATATATATTAATAAGAATAGAATGAATATAGTGCATTATAAGATACTAGAGGCCTGGTGCACAAAATTCATGCATGGAGGGAGGGAGGTGTCCTTCAGCCCAACCTGCTCCCTCTCCAATCTGGGACCCCTTAAGGGGTATCTGACTGCCCATTTAGGCCTGATCCTACTAAATGGGCAGTTGGACATCCCCCTCACAATGCAGGACTGCTGGCTCCCAACTACTTACCCACCTGCCTTCCTGATTGCCCCTAACTGCTTCTGCCTGCCAGTCTGATCAACCCCTAACCACTCCCCTGCCAGCCTGATTGATGCCTAACTGCTCCCCTGCCAGCCTGTTTACCCCTAACTGCCTTCCCTTGTGGGTCTGGTCACCCCCAACTGCCCTCCCCTGCAGGTCTTATCACCCCTGACTGCTCTCCCCTGCAGGCCTGGGTCCCCCCAACTGCCCTTCCTACAGTCCCAGTCATCCCCAACTTCCCTCCTCTGCCAGCCTGGTCACCCCTAACTGCCCTCCCCTGCAGGCTTGATCACCCCCAATTGCCCTCCCTTGCAGGCCTTGTCCCTGCCAACTGTCCTACCCTGCTGGCCATCCTGTGGTGGCCATCTTGTGTCCACATGGGGGCAGGATCTTTTGACATGGGGGAAGTCATCTTGTGTTTTGGAGTGATGGTCAATCTGCTTATTACTCTTTTATTAGATAGAGGCCTCATGCACGAGTGGGGGCCAGCTGGTTTGCCCTGAAGGGTGTCCTGGATCAGGTTGGGGCATGGGGTGGCCTGGGCGAGGGGCCTGCATTGGTTTGCAGGCCAGCCATGCCCCCCTGGTGATCCAAACAGAAGTCCTGGTATCTGGGATTTATTTATCTTCTACAATTGAAACTTTGTAGCCTGGAATGGAGTCAAACCTACTGCTCGCACAGTCATTGAAACTTTGTTGCCTTAAGTGGAGGCCTGGGCCAGCCAGGGTGTGTGGAAAGCTTGGCTTCCTCCATTGCCGGGGGCAACCCAAGCCTCCCTCCTGCTCTCTCTGTGGTCATAGCCATCTTGGTTGGGTTAATTTGCATACTCACTCTGATTGACTGGTGGGCATGGCTGGTGGGTGTGGCTTGTGAGTATAGCAGAGGTATGGCCAATTTACATATTATCTTTTATTAGATAGGATATTTTAATTTTTAATGGAACCACATTTTTGATCTCACTAAAAAATGTTACTCATCTTATTTTGGTGAAAGCAAGGTGATTTAATATTCACCTTTGAAAAATATTATTTAAATGCTTAGAGATATAGAAAATAAAAAAATCCAGTTTGAAGTACAGTTTATTTGGTATATGGTTCATAATGACCATCATTGAAAAAATTAACACAATAGTATCGCTCATAAAATAGAAAATATATTCTTCAGACAAGTTTGCTATTATCTATAGTGAATATAAATTCATATTGGAAAAAACATTTCTTATATTTTAAATTTTTGGTCTGACATTATTGTTGTGGCTGAGGAAGACCTTATACAAGTAGTAAAAATGTCATCAGTATTTGTTAAATTCTTGTTTTCTTTTTAAGAATTTATTTAAGCCACTTTCTTATTTTCTGAGAATTAGTTGAGTTAAAACTAGATCACAAACCCACTTAACTGGCAACAAAGACATTTTAATGTTTTGCCAAATATGCAATACAGATAAGGATATATTTGGGTGTATCTCTGAATTATGGAACTCAAAATCTTCCTTGAATATACCGCATTTATTCCAGTTGATGTTGGGGTGCATGAAAATCAATCTCTATATTAAATACTAGCAAAACCAAACTGTCATATGTTAGAATGAAATGAATGGAAATAGAAATGAAACATGTTCTTCCCACACACTGATGGTTAATTTTGCCTTTCTCTTAGAGGTATATATCCTCCTTAACCCACTGACTTACAAATTGTTTTTTCCCTAAGCCTTCTAGTGGAAACTTTACTCACTTAATGGAATATAACTATTTTCTACATTCTGTAAACAACTAAATTGTTCTTTTATTTCACTCAACAAGGTCTTCTGTGCTCCATATTCCAAACAGAACCATACAAAGGTGAAATATAACTACATAAGAGCAACATTTTGGTTAATAGAGGACTAAGAAGTCAGAACACATTCTTTTCCTGTGAATGATTCAATAGTTTGTCAGATTATTGGGGCCTGGAATTACAAAGTTATTTTATTGACAAACAATAAAAGTATTTTAAAAGCTCGATTAGCAGCAATTACATAGCAGAGCAATTCAGATGAATGTGCTATTAATTACAGCATTTTATGTCCTCAAGAAAATGGCAAAATCTATGTGTCCTGCTGAACCTTTCTGTCAGTTTTCCAACATCATAGTCAGTGACCACCAGATCACATCAGTCTGAAAACAATTGATTCTACATTTCCAAGCCCCCAAATTGCCTACTATTTACCTGCAGATTCAGTTAAACTTAATGCATATATGTTTGTATACTTACAGAGAGCTAGAAATCAGAACCTCTGGGTACGCTGGAGCAAAAGTTGCAAATGAAGGAAAACATAATTACCCCAATTAAAAAGGGACAGACATATATCACAGCAAGTCATGGAAAAAATATGGATAAACTTCTCATAGATGTATATATTGTTGGGGCCATATGATTATTCCATTGTAAAGAAATAACAAGATATCTAGATTTTTATTCTTATAATTGATGTGAGCTTGAATTGCAAGGCTAGAAGCAGATAACTCATAGTGCTTTGGGGAATGAATGAATATTTTTATATTTTTGTACAATCATCTTTACTCCAAAGTCTTATGATATATTATAAAATGTGTCTATTTTTTTCTACTGAAAGAATTTCTTTCTAGAGAAAACACATTAAAAACAAAAATCACTGTTTTTTGCAGACATTCACATGGACTGCTGCTCTATGTTATAATGTCTCTCTCTCTCTGTTTCCCATCTTTATCAAGATAACTCAGGCTCATCATTAATGTGGCTCTCATACTTCTCTGGGGACACTTTCATGGATCATCTTGCTCTCACTATTAAGAGTTTTATTCCTTCTTTAGAGCCCTATCAGCCCCTAGCCTGTCCCAGGCTTGCACTTCTGATCACTATCATGCTGAGCTGTATTAAAGCTTGAAGCAAAAGCAAAAATCAGTGACAGTGATACTGCTTTATTTAAACTTTTGATCTTCATCATGGAATTTTTGTATCTACCTTTATTTTTAAAACTATGGCATCAAAATATGATTTATTTTGATTATTTGATTAGTCCTCTATTAACCAAAATGTTGCTCTTATGTATACCTCCTTCAATGCTATGCCTGAGGCAAATGCTTTATAACTCCTCTAGTCCTGGCCCTGCTTTTTACAATGTATTGCTCTTATCTCTAGGTGCCTGTCTCCCTTGGGTGGATTGTGGGCTTGTTGAGAGCAATGGCCAAACCTTTCCACCTTTAAATCACCAACACCTTGCACAGCAATAGCATTTTGTAAGTGTACAATGAACATATTGAGTAAAGATTGGATATACATACCCATGCAGGTATGTGTGCTTTCAAAAAATTATTCTTCATGAGTTCATGGGAAGATCTAATTTCTAAAAAACAGGAAAGATAGTCATCATATATTTTTTACTTTCAGGTCAACATTAATCATAATAGTTCTTTTTAAAAATTCCATTTCTTATGCCACCACACTCAACCAATATTAATTTCTGCTGTTAGAGAAAATTATAAACTTTTCCTTAATTTCACTCCCATAACCCATATTATTTTCAATATTTTGATAGCTTTTTATCTGATGTAATTGAGTTTTACTTTAAGTGAGCTGCTGCCAAGTATCATTCAAGCTTGATCTTCTGCTCAAGAAGGTGTGTGCTAGGGTGTGATTTGGGCTGCAGGCAGGATGGAAGTATGGTGGCCTCAAAGGAGGCAGCGGAGGTGACAGTTAATGACAAGGTTGTGTCTAGAGACCAAAAAGAAGTGGATTAGTGAAGAATTGCTTCAGCATATGTCTGAGATTTTGCTGCTTGTGAATTCCTCTAGTATTTTTATGGTTTCTCATTTTATGTTTAATTCCTTTATCCATTTTGAGTTTATTTTTCTTATGGTGTAAGTTGGTAGTCTAGTTTCATTTTTTTGCATGTATCTGTCCAATTTTCCCAGCACCATTTATTGAAGAGACTGTCTTGACTCCATTATATGTTCATGCCTCCTTTGTCAAATATTAATTGAGCATGGTGGCTTTCATCAATTTCCGGGTTCTCTATTCTATTCCATTGATCTATATGTCTGTTCTTGTGCCAGTCCCAGGCTGTTTTGAGAACAGTGGCTTCGAAATACAGCTGATATCTGATATTGAGATACAATCTACTTTGTTCTTCTTTCTCAGGATTGCTGCAACTATTCGGGGTCTTTTTTTATGAATTTGTGGAAAGTTTGTTCTAGGTCTGCAAAATATGCCATTGGTATTTTAATGGAAAGTGCGTTTAATACATAGATTGCTTTGGGTAGTATGGACATTTTAATGATGTTGATTCTACCAATCCATGAACATGGTATGTTCTTCTATCTATTTATGTCTTCCTCTATCTCTTTTTTCAGTGTCCGTAGTTTTCCACATATAGGTTTTTAACTTCTTTAGTTAAGTTTATTACTAGGTATCTTAATTTTTTTGGTGCAATGGTAAATTGGATTGCTTTTTTGTCTCTTTTTCTGTAAGGTTATTATTGATGTATAGAAATGCCATAGATTTCTTGGCATTAATTTTGTATCATGCTACATTGCCAAATTCATTTATTAAGTCTAGTAATTTTTTGATGTAGTCTTTCGGGTTTTCTAATTACAGTATCATGTCATCTGCGAATAAGTTCAGTTTTATTTCTATCATCAACAAATTAACAAATGACAAGTGCTGGCAAGGATGCAGAGAAAAATGAACCCTCATGCACTGCTGGTGGGAATGCAGACTGGTACAGCCACTGTGGAGAACAGTATAGAGTTTCCTCAAAAAACTAAAAATGGAACTCCCATTTGACTCAGTCATCCCACTTCTAGGAATATATACCAAGAAACTAGAAACACGAATCAGAAAGGATATATGTACCCCTATGTTCATAGCAGCACAATTCACCATAGCCTAAGTGCCCATCAGCAGATGAGTGGATTAAAAATTGTGGTACATCTACATAATGGAATACTATGCTGTGGTAAAAAAGGAGTTTTTACCATTTGCAACAGCATAGATGGACCTGGAGAGCATTATGCTAAATGAAATAAGCCAGTCAGAGAAAGATAAATATCACATGATTTCACTCATTTGTGGAATATAATGAAGAACATAAACTGATGAATAAATAGATCGAGAGACAGAGAAACATCTATCAGACCATCAAACTTCAGAGGGAATGTAGGAGAGGGTGGGGGTAAAGGGGAGAGATCAACCAAAGGACTTGTATGCATGCATATAAGCCTAACCAATGGACACAGACAACAGGGGGTTGAGGGCATGAGTGGGGGTGATGGGAGGGCAATTGGGAAATAAGGACACATATGTGACACCTTAATCAATAAAGAAATTTTAAAAAGTAAGTGGATTAAATGGGCACCTGAAAATGAAACTATCAGTAGCACAAATTGGGGTAAAATAGGATTTTTAAATTTTATCATTCCAGGTACTCATGAAAGAAAGCTTAATATTTAAGATTTAATTTCTATGTTTTAGCATGTGGCTTACAGTACAAGTCCTATACTAATTAACAAAGGTGATGAGTATAATTTTCCAAATCAAATCATTTGGTAAAAAAATTGCTTAAACGGGTCTATACTAAAACATTTTTTTTTTTCTGGCATAGTTTAATGGACAATGAAATTCATGTTCCCAACTGTTCTTCCTTTGAAAATCTAGTAGTATAGTGATACTTTAAAGTCTGTGAACAAGAAAGGAAACTAAGGAATAGTGAATGCAGTTGTAGACCAAATCTTGTATTTTTTAAGATAAATAAACACAATAGTTTTGAGTATTCTCCTAATCCCCGATTTGTGATTTCTGTCATGCAGTTTTGTTTGGGCACTGCAGTGAAATTCTGGCCTTCATAATATCATCATTATTAATATGTATATGTTAAAATACAACATATGTGCTATATATTATCATTATTATCAGCATTGTAGCTATTACTTAGTATTTCCTATATGGCAGGTGTTGTTCTAATATATATTGTACATATATAGATATGTAGTGAAGGGCTAAGCTAGAATTCAGATCCAAGCCAACATAGTGATTAAGAACATAGGATATTGTCGGAAACCAAATATTGTTCTCACTAAATGGATGTAAACAGGAAG
>JAAGEH010000480.1:13030627-13104560 GCA_011751065.1 Lasiurus cinereus
CTGGCCCCCCAATATCGCCAAATTTATGCTTTCTAGTCTCTCTTTTCATTTGCGTGTGGCCTCTTTCAGAACCCTAACCCTGACCCGGGAACCCTGAACCACACGGGACGTGGAAAGAGGTTCCCACAGATATTCCCTTAAAGTTGACCCATCTCTTTGAGAATTTCTTTCTCTTTGTAGTCTGATGATTGTGGCAATATATAAATCCATTTTTAGAACATTCCTGGACAACAGTTATCTTCTTCTGGTAAATCCATTTATTGATAGAAAATAGGCGGCATAGGTAAACACCTACACTGCTGCCTTGCACAACAATTTCAAAACTTCAACTAAAAGACAGAATGGACAGCATCCAGAACCACAGCAAAGCTGGCTGAGTGGAAATTCTACAACTAGAAGGAAAGAGAGGGGCACACAGAGACCCAGAGGAGCTGCAAAAAACTGAGGTATGGTGACACGCGTTTGGAGAGAGTGGGTGCCGGAGTACCTGGCTAGCTTTCTCTGGCAGGAGGGAGGCTGAGACTCCCAACTGCATTGAGCCCCTTATCCTATAGCACTGAGCCCCAGGTCCAGGCGAGACTCATACAGGGGCAGTTTGGACTGTGAAAAGGGAGAAGTGCACGGAAATTTAGGGGTGTCGTGAAAGGTCAGAAGTCTGGTGGCGCACACAGCACTGCGCACAGAGGATTGACTTCTGATTGTACCTCTGGCTTCCACGAGTGGGAGGGAGACAAAGCATCCCAACTGCGCCACTTCTAACTCCACTAAACCCCAGTTTCAGGTAAAACCCTGGTACCCAAACTCATATGGTCCTGGAGCGCAGGGGAGTCAGAAAGGCAGCAGTCTAGAGGCACTGAGTGTGCACACAGGGACTGCTCCAGTGATTACCCAGTCACATGACACCCAGGGGCCATGGAGGATGAAGTCGACTGGAAGGCAAGGCAGTCTGTTAAGCCCTGAGACTCCACCCATCCCAAGCTCAATGAGAGGCTTTTGCAGTTTTGCAAGTCTTGTATCCTAAGGCTGAATTCAACAAAGAAGTTCTCTTGGCATCGTGAAAATATGGATACAAAGGAAGAGATCATTAACAAAAGAAATAGAGGAAAACAAATGACTGGATATAGAGTTCAAAAACATGTTTATAAGGTTTTTCAAGAATATCCTAGAAAAGATGGATAAATTTAGCAAGACCCAAGAGGAGATGAAAAAGGACCAATTAGAGATGAAAAAGGAACAACTAGAGATGAAAAAGGACCAATTAGAAATTAAACATACACTGACTGAAATAAAAAATATTATACAGAGACCTAACAGCAAACTAGAGGAAGGCAAGAATTGAGTCAAAAATTTGAAATATAAAAAATCAGAAAACATTCAACTGGAAAAGCAAGAAGAGAAAAGAATCCAAAAATGTGAAGATAATGTAAGGAGCCTCTGGGACAGCTTCAAGCGTACCAACATCAGAATTGTGGGGGTGCCAGAAGAAGAGAGAGAGCAAGATACTGAAAACCTATTTGAAGAAATAATGACTGAAAACTTCCCACATCTGGTGAAAGAAGTAGATCTACAAGTCCAGGAAGCACACAGAACCCCATATAAAAGGAATCCAAAGAGGACTACACCAAGACACATCATAATTAAAATACCAAGAGCAAAAGACAAAGAGAGAATATTAAAAGCAGCAAGAGAAAAACACTTAATTACCTACAAGGGAGCACTCATACGATTGTCAGCTGATTTCTCAACAGAAATGATGCAGGCTAGATGGGAGTGGCAAGAAATATTCAACGTGATGAATAACAAGAACCTACAACCAAGAATACTCTATCCAGCAAAGCTATCATTCAGAATTGAAGGGCAGATAAAGAGCTTCACAGATAAGAAAAAGCTAAAGGAGTTCATCTACACCAAACCAGTATTATATGAAATGCTGAAAGATACTCTTTAAGAAGAGAAAGAAGAAAAAGGTAAAAGATAAAAAATTATAAACAACAAATGCATATCTAACAACAAGTGAATCTATAAATTAAATGAATTAAAAATTTGATCAACAGAATAAATTGGTGAATATAATAGAATCAGGAGCACAGAAAGGGAGTGGACTGATAATTCTCAAAGGGAAATGGGTGAGGGGGGGTGCAGGGAGAGACTGGACAAAAATCATACACCTATGGCTGAGGTCAATGTAGGAGAGGTAAGGATAGAGAGAGGGGTGGGACCCGAGTGGAGGGGAGCTATGGAGGGGAAAAAAGAGAAACAAATGTAATAATCTGAATAATAAAGACTTAATTAAAAAAAAGAAAAGAACCTTCTAAAGAATACATTTTCATTTTTAAAATTTTTAATTATGTTAAAGTTTTTTTTTATGGTGGCCTACATTTGCTTTCTTATAACCTGAATGTGAGTGGTTTTATCAATTACTAAAAATGTCAGAGAAATACATACATGCATGCATGCATAGAGTAAATCATGGTTCGATTCCCAAATGTTATAGAAATCAAATAATTCCATTTTCCTTGTTCATCAGTAAGAGGTTTATTTTAACAACTAGATATTATAATATTTGTGCAATCTGCTCTATTAGATACTTTATGAGTAGATGCATTGAGTGTACCTTGTGCATTGGGGTGCTTCTTAAAATGACTGAATGAATGGAGAAAACTGGGCATTAGAGGTTAAACCATCTCCCAAATAACATGGCCTCTATTCAGGCCTAAGGCATTCTTAATCTTCTGTCTTTAAGATTATTTCAAACACCTAAGTTAGATAGCTTATAGTTGATCCTTGATAGATTCCAAAGACCCTAAAGACTCTTCCAGTACCTTAAGACTATATTAGACTATATATACTGTAAAGTGTGTAAAATGCTGTATAATAGATATTTCTAGTTAACCAAGAGATAAATGTAATATATTTGGAGCTCATTGTTTATCCCACTTTTGATATATCCTCATTATTATTTAGGGAAGAAAATAGAGACCCACAGAGCAGGTGCAATGCAAAAGATCCTTCAAAGCTTTATCCCCCAACAACTCTAAGATCAATTGAATCTCATCTTAAAGTAATGCAGGTCAGTACCCTGAAAGTTCAGAATATTTCCCCCTGTGCTTATTTGAGCTTCTGTTATTGAGGTTCAAATTACAAAGAATATAAATCATGATTAGTTATTTCAACACAGAAAAGATACTTATTTCTTAGAGGCTTAGAGCTAAATAACACAACTATGCTAGACAACTAAAATGTTAAAAAATAAAAAGCAAAAGTTCACTTATCTCCATTGTTCCCACTAGGGTGTTATTCATATTGAAAGGCCCAATATCAATAATAGAAATTTCTTCCACACTGAGACCTGGACTACATGAGAAAACTTGATTTCTGTAATTAAGTATCCTGTGTGAAAGAAAAACAAAGCAGGGCTCTACAATATCACTGTACACATGATAAACGTGAGGAAAATAAGTGTGAAATTGTGATTTACAATCTTGATGACACAACAAGCATACTTCTGACCTCAGTCTGTCACTATGATTTTCAATCTTGGCAAATCCTTGTGTTTCATCAGTTGAGTGAGTGCAAAAAGAAACTCCTTTCTTCTTATCTTTCATATACAGTCTACATCAAATTCAATTTTATTGAGCATCCAGGTTACACAGAAGAAGAGATTTACATTGACTTTAGATTTAATGGACTCTCAAGTCACCCAAATCATGGTAGCCATCACCATGTGGCTGTCCAATCATGTTACTCATAGATAATGTTTGATATACTGAATAGCCTGTGAGTTTTGAGTCTTCAGGAACAGTGATGGGATGCTGGAAAATTAATACTAGCCACTTTAGGGCTAATTCTAATTTGCTCCATATTTATATGGAAAGAAAATTTGGATCTTTCTAAAGTCATTTTAGGTCAAATTTTTCATACTTTAATGGGTGGAGTAAAAACATCCTTGAATACATATTTTGTAACAGTTAAAAAGTTACCTTCTCTACTTTCTAAAATGTTTGACAGATATGACTGAAGTCTAACATCAGATATTCTTTTCTATTTGTATGAAGAAGAAACCAGTGAATTTATAGTCAAAGAAATAAAGGTGCAAGAAAATCTTGAAAATAGCTGATTTAGTTTAAATTCTTTTTTTTTTTTAATGTTTGTTATATTAGTTGCCAAGTCATACTCTTGTTGGCTTTCTAACTTCCAAATTGAGTATAGTAGCTCTCTTAAAACAATGGTCATAAGGTCAAATTACTACTAAAATGTTAACACATGGCATAGTCACCTTGTACCCAAGTATATAGTTAAGTATATAATTAGAAAAACGTATATAATTTTAATCTCCTCACTAGAAAGAACATATATTATAGCCTGCAGCTGACTGTATGAAGATTACCTACCAAATTCAGTTTTATGGTACCAAAATTGAGGAATACATAAGGGCACTCAAACATAGCTCCTCTCATCTTGACCAGATATGGTTCTTTCAGTTATTTATTATTGTGTAAGTATTGTTTATTATTCCCACACACTGGCACTTTGGGCTGCCTCTATTCAATTTTGCAACATCTGGGATAACTCTAAGCCTGGAGTCTAACATCCTTTGTAAGCTTTCTCACTGACATCTAATGCACAGATTAGAAAAATTCAAACAGCTGGTTGATGAAACAGAACCTATAACATTTTAGAAGTTTTATTATGAATGATGTCAGCCATTTGTTTTCTAGAACAAAGAGACAGAGATAAAACTGAGGGCAGAGGGCATCGTATTTGGATCCAAGGAAGAAAACTCTCATTGAAGATACTAAATACTATTGTTCTCTCCCTCCCCGACTTTTCCAGCATATAATTCAGGTTGGCAGCGGTAGAGGGAGAGAGAGAGAGAAATACCGATTGGGGCTGGGGATCAAACCTGCAACCCAGCTAGTGCTCTTGATAGAGAATGGAATCTGCAACCTTCGGTCCAAGGGCTTATGCTCTAACCACTGACCACAGCAGCCAGGGCAAAAATATAGAATTAAAAAAAAAGTAATTCTTGAAGTATAGAAAAACTAGAATTTTCAGAAAAGAGCACAGTGTGTTTGGGGAAGAAGATCATATGAAATAATGATTACCAATATATATTATGGTGAAATTTTAAAACACAAGATCTTTGAAGATAAAAGCATCCATAAAGAAAGGAAGGGTCCCAGGTTTGATTCCAGTCAAGGGCATGTATCTTGGTTGCAGGCTCCTCCAGGCCCAGGCCTGGCACATGCAGGAGGCAACCAATTGATGTGTTTCTCTTACATCAATGTTTCTCTCGTCTTTCCCTCTCTCTTCCATTCTCTCTAAAAAGATCAATGGAAACATATCCTTGGATGAGGATTAACAAGCAAACAAAAAACCAAAATGATAAGAAAAATTCAGCTAAAAATTTTAATAAATTTCCAGAGGCCAAGTCTGAGCCAATAGGAGAGTAATAGGAGTTCTCGGAGCCATGTACATAGGGAAGTTTGTACCCACAGGCAAATCCTTCTCCATGGATTTCACCAGGTTCTTAAGAGAAAGATAGCATCAATGAGGAGGCCAAAGAATAAGCCATAGCTGCAGGCTTTGGCGAAAGAGACAGATATGGCCACTGGAAAGCCTGCATCCTTCTCCCCAATGGAACAAAAGACTAAAGCCACTGAGAAAGAAGGCAAGCTCTGTGTCCCCAAGGCACCAGCAAAGATTCACCATAGCTGAGTAAATAGAAGAGGGAAAAAACCCTTTGTATACTTAAGGAGCAGAAAAATGTCCTGAACTTAAAACTTAGAGAATCCTTCCCACTGAGAGAGGGGTGGGATCATGGAGAAAGCCCTATCCTGAGGACCAGGGAGCCAGTGGACTGAGGCTGAACCATGAAAACACTTGCCACATGCTGAAGTATCTAGCCAAAATATGTGTTTTATTCTCCTCCAATTTCCTCCTACCAAAACCCAAAAAATACTTGAGAATCTCAATATGTCATTAGACACAGGGTTGCAGCAGGGAATAAAACAGAGAAATCTTTTGCCTGCCAAGTATTTGCATAAGGGATACAGAAATAACCAAATCAATTTATAATGCCCAAAGATGGGACTATATATACTAGGTTAGAACAATAGCAACAGAGAGAGTAAATTTAGCTGGGATAATCAGGAAGGCCTTGCTGAGGGGTGACTCTGAAGCTAAAGTATAAAGCAAACCAGGAAGAAAGTGTGGAAGTAATGGGGGAAACTTATTCTTGATAGACAGATAAGAAAACGAAAAGGTTCTGATGCTGAGAGATATATACTTCCTATGTTGAAGACACCCCGAAAAAAGACCAATGTGATGAAACTGGTTAGGCAAAAGGAAATACAATGTTTATACCTATATCCTATTCTATATCCTATTACATGCACATTGTAGCTATCTTAAAACGCATGTTGGTGTTTTATGAATAATGGCTTGCACTGTGGTCTTTACCTAACTAAAAAATGGGAAGGACCGTATTTTATTTAATTTGGACCTTCAGTGTCTGACACTAAAAGGTAGTTTAGTTAAAGTTCCAGTGACATGAGCACTGGTATGTTAAAATACACCATTTCCTACAACAGAATAAAAAAAGAGAAAAATCTCAGTCTTGAAATTGAAGACAGGTCTTTCCACATAGCTCCTTGAGTAAACAAATGAATTGATTTTTCTGAAAGCACCTCTTATTTCTGTTGTCCATCCCACTTACAAAGCTAGTTTTCAGTCACCAGGCACCTCTGTTCTTACTGTAGGAACATAGATTAGCTGACCCAGATGGGCTTTTATATCCATGTAACAATTTTTTTTTTACCATTTCCAAAACAATAACTGGAAGTTAAATTGAGACTAAAACTGATTCTGTTCTTGAAGAATTTCTGAGTTTTGGTAGAGAAGGCACCTGGGTTCTCTATAATGGATCTACTAGTTCATCTCAGCAATTTGCAAAGGGTTAGAGTTCCACTGTGAGATTTCTGCTAAATGAAAACAATCTCTTCCTTAATTCCCACTGCTCAGACTCTGAACCTTTTTTAATGCTGTGACCTTTTAATACAGTTCCTCATGTTGTGGTGACCCCCAATCTTAAAATTATTTTTGTTGTTACTTCATAACTGTAATTTTGCTACTGTTAATGAATCATAATGTAAATATCTGTTTTCCGATTTCTTAGGCGACCTTACTAGCAGTTTTCAACCTGTGGGTCACGACCCACAAGTTGAGAACCGCTGCTGTAGAGTCTAAGACCATCAGAAAACACAGATATTTACATTATGATTCATAACAGTAGCAAAATTACAGTTATGAAGTAGCAACGAAAATAATTTTAAGATTGGTGGTCACCACAACATGAGGAATTATATTAAAAGGTCACAGCATTAAAAAAGGTTGAGAACCACTGGCTCAGAGGTTAATAATAATAATATAGTGGTTCAATAATACAGTGTCCTAAGTAGCCAACAGAGGTGAAGGAGACAACCAGTATATTTCATTATGACTTCATTTCTTCATCTTTAGATGAAACCCTGGACTGTAATAACCAAATTCTGACAAACATATCTTTAATTCAAAAAAATTCCCCTCTCCTAAAGCAGGAATACACATTTCTTACTAGGCAGAGAAAAGAAGATACCAGGAGGAAAAGAATAATGGTACACATTTCATATATTCATATCTGATACTCTATAGAATCAGAATTCTCAATGAATATTACAAAGGGAGGTCAGATAGTTTAGCTTTGATACAAGAAACTATTTTAAACTTCTAATTAGATGAGTGAGAATGTGGTTTTTTAAATTAAATTCTGCAATTACTTCAGTTTAAACTTTCCCTTCTGTTAAATTATAGATATATAAAAAAGCTTTTTGCAGTATGGTAATACTTACTTTTTTATCTATTATGTTCCAAACAACCACTGATTAAAAGAATGAAATTTCATCATAAGAGAGAAATTTAATGAGTTCTCGTGAACAATTAAAAAGATTATTTGCATATTTTTAGCCTGTTGGAGGAAAAATACCAAGTAGGAAAGGTTTAGCAATACTCACATGATGAGAAAGAATGGAAAGGGAAACATTAAATGCTTTTCTCTCCTCCTGAAGCCATGATGGCATTTCCAGAGGCTTATCAGCATGCACACTGGAGTGACATGGCTTACCAGTCCTCGGCACGTAGGCAAATGTGCATGACAGGTGCTCCAACTTTGGTTATTTATCCTTCAAACAAAGTAGGAATGCAGAAGAGACCTATGCCCGGTTATGCTCATGGTATTGTACATTACAGCAATGGGAAGAGGAAAATTGCACCCAAAGCAAAGCTTGAGAAACATTTGACAGGTTGTCTTGGAGAGTCATGACATTTACTCTGTCACCCAGACTGAGACACAGAGCCATCAAAAACCTATCCATTATGCTGCTTCAAATTGATCATTGTGTACTTGTGAACATATTTCACCCTCTTTAGGATTGGATGTCTATTTAGATTTAATACTTGACGCATATTATGTGTATAGAAATCTGGTAAATAATGAAAAATACATTTTGAAAAAAAAACACAAAAAAAAACCTCTCACTGATGTCAAGGTAGCAAAGGCAAGGAACTAGAGATAACTGGAAGTTCAGATTCAGGAATGATAGCCACTTTGTACTAAGTAACCTTGAACAAGCAATTATTTGTCTGCATATAGGATACACAAATAACCCAATAAAAATGGGCAAAGGACACAAACAGACCTTCTGAAAAGAAGATATACAAATGGCATCAGGCATATGAAAAGATGCTCATCACGAATCATCAAGGAAATGCAAATAAAACCATCTGGTATCACCTCACAGCTGTTAGAATGGCTATTATAAAAAAGACGAAAGATAACAAGTGTTGGTAAGGATGTGGAGGAAAGGAAACCTTTGTATAGGGTTGGTGGGAAAGTAAATTTTAGCCACTATGACAAAAAGTGTGGAGAGTTCTCAAAAAATAGATAGAACTACAATATGATCCAGCAATCCCACTTCCTGATATATATAGATAGATGATATAGATATAGTTATAGATATAGATATAGGTAGGTACTTATATCTATATCTATCTATCTATCTATCTATCTATCTATCTATCTATCTATTATCTATGATCTATCTCCATCCAAAGGAAATACAGTCACTATCTCAAAGTGAAAAAAAACTGCAAATGACAATCTTAATGAATATGGCTTTTACAGGTTTTTTTTTTTCCAGATAATGCATTCATGGATGAATTTTAATTTCAAGATGGGAAAAATGTAATTTTCTAACACCTACACATTGCTAGCAGACTTTTTAACCTTTCATTATGAAAAATTTTCCAGAGATATAGAATATACAGAATAATATAATGAATCCCTATTTACCATAACCCAGCTTTAATAACTATCAACATTTTATTACTCATATTTTTATCTATTCCCTCATTTTTCTTCAGTTTGTTAAAACACCTCTAACACATCATATAATTTCACCAATAAATACTTCAGTATGCATCTCTGCCAAATAAGGGCAGTATTTTACATAACCACAGTGCCATAATCATGCCTAACGAAATTAACATTAATATTAACATAATCTAATTTCCAGTCCATATTAAATTCTCTAAATATCTTTTTATAGTTAATTCATTTGAATTAAGATCCAAAAAAGGTTTTACATTATATTTTATTGTTATATCTCTTGAATATCTTATTATTTATTACAGTTCCATTTCCACATTTAAGAAAGAAAAAGGCACACACCGATTTTAAATATGCAGTATGATGAACTTTGATGAATGTATACATTAGTATGAAAACCCAATCTCTATGTGGGATATTTTTATTGTGCCAGAATGTCCTCTAGTGTTCTTTTGCAGCCATTTCACCACTCATCTGAGACACCATTAGTAAGATCTCTAACATCCTAGCTTAGTTGAACTGTTCCCAGACTACATACAAATAGAATAGGGATATTTGTACTCTTCTGTGACTAGCTTTTCTCTCCCAGTGTAATGTTAGTGAGATTTATCCGTGTTGTTGCTTGTATCAGTATTCCTATGGAGGAGGAGTATTCCACTGACTAAATCTGCCAATATGTGTTCATTCATTTCCCTGTTGAGTGTGTCCTACTTTTTGAATGTGATAAATAAAGTTGTTCTGAACACTTTTGTACAGGTACTTTTGTGACTTGCGATCATATTTTCAAGTTTTATTTTGATTAATATATAGGAGAGAAATTCTTCAGTCATATGTTAGGTTTTAACTTTATAAAAAACAATTACGAAACTGTTTGATGAGGTGAATGTAGTCTTTGAAACGTTCATCAGCAATGTATGAGAGCTCTTGATGCTCCACCTCCTCATCAAATTGGATGTTTCAGTCTTTGATTATTAATGTTGAATATATTTTTAGGTGCTTATTAGTCATTCTTGTTTCTTTTTTCCTAAAGTGAACTTATGTTTATTTTTATTACTTTGTCTTCTAATTAATATGTTGAAGTTGTTGATATATACTTGATATAAGTCTTTTGCAAGATATTTGTACTGAAAAATATTGTCATTCGGTTTGTGACTTGCCTATTCATTTTCTTTATTTTTTTATATTCATTTGAGAGTATATTTAGGATTTTCCAACAGGAAGAATCATACCTTATGTACTTTTTATTTTTCTTGGATGTTATTAGTAGAAATGAACAAAGAATGAAAGAATCACATTATTGATTAATCTTTATGAAATAACTAGAGAATGTGGAACATATACTTTTGTAAAGGTGTTTCTCAATCATACCACTACACAAATATTGTCAGATTTTAAATACAGAATAAAATCAGATTTCACTGGTTTGAGAGTAGGAAACAATCACCCCAAATTTAATGGTTTGGGATGGTATTTTATGTCCCCCCAAAATACATAAAATATTATTTCATGACAAGTCTCCACCCCCAAATGTGATTAAGAACTTGCCAACCACTTGTGTAACAAGCAAAGGACCCACAATGCCACACCTGCACACTTTGACAGAATGTTGTGGCATACACTGTGAATGATTTCGGTTGTCAATAATTTCAGTAGAGCTTTTTGCAGTGACAGGAAGAGAATATCTAATTTGAAATTGTAAACAGCTATGAGAGCAAGTTTTTTATTAGTTGTCAATTCATATAAATATTGGGAAATAGAACATTGATCCTGTAGAGACTGTAAAATTGCCTCCTTGCAAACCATTGGATGATGTTGATGAGAATTGCTTTGAGCTTGTCATAAATCCCAGCCATCTAACCTTAAGTAAAAAAAAAAAAAAAGCACACTTCTATCATCATGCAGGTCAAGCTATTCCTCTTATGAAGCACATCTCTAGATAAATCTTGCTGGTGTCAAGTTCTGTCTTGATTACCAAGGAAGTCTGGTCACAATGTGTCCTCTATGACCAATGGTCTAGCAAAAGTATACATGATGTTCACTATTAATCTTTCTGTCATGTGTAAAGATGACATTGATATAGCCTTGGGGAATTAGGCTCTAGAAGAGAAAACAAACATGTCAAAGTGCTCTGAATTTTGTGTCTTTGGTGATATTATTTCCAACTATTCCTAATTTGCAGGTACTCACAAGGGAGAGATACATCAAAAGATGCAAATTTTCCTATGCTAAATTATGAATAACAAGCTCAAGATCTATTACTCAACTGATGTGGAGAGTATGTGAGCGATTAATTTCTAGAAATGTGAAAAAATCAATTTATTCCAGTTCTAGAGGAAGTATAAGGCAGGAATTTTGCAATTATTTTTTAAACAATATTATAATTGCCATCATCAATAATGACAAAGCAAACAGAGATACTCAATTGTTTTCTTTTTCTCAAGAGGAACACTTCATGCAGTGCTTGTTACAGAAATACACAGCATATGTATGGTGAATGGAGAAATGATAAATAGCTGGGTGAATGTGGAAGAGACATAGATTCTGCCCCTAATATTTTTTTATTATATTTGAGAGATGAGGTTTATCTAAGCTATGAAGCCTAATAAATAGAATGAACATTCATCAACACATGGCCCATCTTAAGAAATAGGACATAACTAATCATGTATAAGCTTCCTATGAGATCCTTGTGATTCCATTACTTTGTAATGCTCTGCTTGTCTTCCTGAATTACATTTATCCTTTTCTTGCTATTGACTTGTTTTTTTCCTAAAAATGCATTTTTAAGTCTTGAAGTGTTTTTGAGCTTTAGAGGCCTAGTGCACAAATTCATGCATGGGTTGGGTCCCTAAGCCTGGCCAGCGATCAGGGATGATGAGGGCCTTCTGGCTGCCAGCTAGGGCCTTCCTTCCCTGGCTGCTAGTGGCCTTCCTTCATTCCACACTGCCCCCTGGTGTTCATCACACATCATAGTGAGCAACTGAACTCACGGTCTCTCGGTTGAACTCCTGAGGGGACAATTTGCATATTAGGCTTTTATATATACAGACTAGTGACCTGGTGCATTAAATTAAATTGTGCACATTAAAAGGGAATTAACTAGAGGAAATATTTTAATATTGCTATTTGCCCTTTCTGTGTAATAGAAGTGTCAGAGATGAAGGAAAATTAGTAAAATGTATATGAAAATTTCCTTCCTGTAAGAGTCTGGGGCATGCCGCAGGACCTAGATTCAAGTCCCTTCTTACCTGCACATGCCTCGAAATCACATGATACCCAGCCCAAGCCAGCCCTAACCCTGTCAAGCCACACAGGGCAGGGGGAACAGCCTCATGTCCCCTGGCCTCAGGTCCCCTGGTACAGCCTCAAGTCCCCCAACCTGGCACTGGGGCAGGGGGTATGGCTTCAGGCCGCCCAGTCCCAGTGCCAGGGTGCAAGGGCATGGCAACCACTTGCATATTAGCTCTTTATTGTATAGGATTAGTCTTTCTATGAATAGCTCTACACTATTTTTCAAAAGATTTTGGGACATTTATTTCATACATGTACCTATATTTGATTTGTTTTTACTGTTACATAGTATTTCAGCACATGAACATATGGCAATTATTTTATTTCTCCTTCTTTAGTGGACATTGGAGTTGCTTCCAGTTTTCTCACTACTACCAAAGTTGTTACACATACAGAGTGGATCAAGAATAGTTTTACAGTTGTGAATATGAGAAACAAATTTATTCTTATATTAATATTTATTAATTATTGTATATTTTCCATACAAACAACTGTAAACCTATTTTTGCCCCAGTCCTATATTTCTCCTGCAGACCATGAGCAAGAGTTTCACTAGGGTATGTACTTATGAGTAGAATTTTTTTTGTCATTAGAAACTTTATTGAAATGTACTAAAAGTACCTAAAGTCGTTGTTTCAGTTTACATTCCCAGCAGAAGTATACAATTTTTTTGCTTCATATACAGGGTGATGCAAAAGTAGGTTTACTGTCTTCTTTGATTTTATCGATGTATAGGTCAGTCTGAGCTCACCAAACTGACTGTTTTTAATGGATGTGGTTTATTTTATATAAATTAACTCACAATAAAAGTATAGTATGAATGTAAATCCCAAACAACTTTATAAATTAGTAATTAAAAGTGCAAATCTCATATTTTTCTAACTTTTGGTAGTGTTAATTGTTTAAAAATAGAGGCAGGATTATAAAATTTAGGTGGGATTTGCATTCATCAACTTTGCCAGACTTTGTCTTAATTTGTTTAGAGCATGACAGAACATGACCTAAGCAAGCATGCTCATGTAACCTTTTCCCAAGCTACCACCATCACCTGGAATCTTCCTTACTCTGTATACCCTTCGAATGCCCACTCATCCTTTAAGATCTGACTTTCGAGCATCTCTTTTCAATTTTTTCCTTTCTAGTCTTGGATGCCAATAAATCTCTTTGACTTTTAGGTGTGTGTCTCTCCCATAGAATTGCCCTTTTTATTTGCATCACTCCAGAAATAGTGGTGAGAATAGCAACTTTCTTTACTAGAATTAAAGCCCATCAACCTTTGACTCAGTGCTCTGGGCTCTGAACCAGACCTAAGACTGAAGGGAAATACATTAAACTAGTGGCCTGGTGCATGAAATTTGTTCACATTAAAGGGAGATTAATTAGAGGAAATAATTTAATATTCCTATTTGCCCTTTCTCTATAATAGAAGTGTCAGAGATAAAAGAACATTAGTAAAATGTATATGAAAACCTTCCTCCTGTCAGAGTCTGGAGCACACCATGGGACCCAGAGTCAAGTCCCTGCCTACCCACATGCACTTCAAAATCCCATGAAACCCAGACCCAGCTCTTCCCCTCCCCCCATTAGGCTAGATCCAGACCCAGGCAGTCTCACTTTTGTCAAGTCCCTTGGCCCACTGCCAGGACAGGGGGCATAGCTTGAGGTCCCCCATCATGCCCTGCCAGGTGGGGGACACTGCCTGAGATCCCCTATCAAGTCCCACTGGGTGAGGGACATGGCCTGAGATCCTGTCAAGCCCCATTGGGCATGGGGCATGGGCTGACCCAGCACTGGGGGTGCACCTTGAGGTTTCCTATCAAGCCCTGCCAGGCAGGGTGGTGCAGCCTCAGGTCTCCTAGCCTGGTGCTGGGGCGGAGAGTGCGGCCTAAAGTCCTCCGGCCTGGTACCAAGGTGGGGGGCATGGCCTGAAGTCCCCTGTCAAGCCATACCTGGTGGGAGATGTGGCCTGAAGTCCTCCAGCCTGGCACTGGGGTGTAGGGAGCAGCCTGAGGTCCCCTAGCCCAGCATCAGGATGGGAAGTGCAACTTGAGGTCCCCTATCAAGTCCTGCCAGGCACACAGCATATCCTAAGGTCCCCTGTCAAGCCCTGCTGGGTGTGGGGTGCTGCCTGAGGTCCCCTGTCAAGCCCTGCCAGGTGGAGGACATGGCCTGAGGTTCCCTGTCAAGTATCACAGGGGTAGGGGAGGGTGTAGCCTCAGGTCCCTGATGATTGAATATTAAGGCTTCTTATAAGAACTTGGCCTCAGCTGTGGGTGCAGAAATCTTTGTGACAAAGTGATGGTCAATTAGCATATTCCCTCTTTATTAGATAGGACTAGATATCCGATACATGAAATTCATGCACAGGAGTGGAGAGGGGCTGTCCTTCAGCCTGGCCTACAGCCTTTCCAATCCAAGACCCCGTGGGTGATGTCTTACTGCTGGTTTAGGCCTGATTAGTTGGGCATTTCTCTCACAATCTGGGACTGCTGCCTGCCTGATCATCCCTAACCACCTCTGTCTGTAGGCTACTCGCCCCTTAACTGCTCCCCTGCTGGCCTGATTGCCCCTATCTGCCCTCCTCTGTCAGCCTGATTGCCCCTAACTGCCCTTCCCTGCCAGCCTGACCTCTCCTAACTGCTCTCCCCTGCCAGCCTGATTACCCCTAACTGCCTCTGCCTCAGCTCCACCACCGTGGCTTTGTCCGGAAGGACGTCTGGAGGATGTCTGGTCTAATTATCATATTACCCTTTTATTAGTATAGATGTACATTAAAATTAAGTTAGTTGATTTACAAATAGGCCATATTTTCATATTATAAGCCTCATAAGGAAAATATAGGCAGGAGTATATACAGTTATAGCTACAGAAAAACATTTTTAAACAGGGAATTTTAAAACCATAACAAGATATCACCTCACACCTGTCAGAAAGGCTATCCTTAATAAATCAATAAACAATTGTTGGTGATGATGTTGGTAAGAATACAGATTGTTGCAGGCACTGTGGAAAACAATATGGAACTGCCTTATGAACCAGAAATTCCCCTCTAGGTATATATCCAACAAAACCAAAATACTAATTCATATATGCACCCCTGTGTTCATTGCAGTCTCGTTTTGTTTGTTTGTTTGTTTGTTTGTTTTGTTTTGTTTTGAAATCCTCATCCGAGGATATTTTTCCATTGATTTTTTTTTTTTAGAATAGAAGAGAGAAGGAAAGACAGAGAGAAACACCAGTGTGAGAGAAACATATCGATTGGTTGCTTCCTGCACATGCCTTGACCAGGGCCCAGACTGGGAAGGACCCTGCAAACAAGGTACATGCCCTTGACCAGAATCCAACCCAGGATTCTGCTCTATCCACTCAGGGAAACTGGCTAGGGCATTTGCAGCCTTATTTACAATTGCTAAGCTATAGAAGCAACTCAAGCATCCATCAATAGATGAGTGGACAAAAATGCTCGATATATCTATATATACCTATACCTATACCTATACCTATACCTATACCTATACCTATACCTATACCTATATGCACATCTACATCTACATCTGTATCTATCTATTTATATATCACCTATAACATGGAATGTTATTACACCATGAAAAAAATGAAATCTTACCATTTGTGATAGCATGGATGAACCTAGAGGATATCATGCTAAGTGAAATAAGTTAGATAGAAATCCCATATGCTTTCACTTATATGTGTTATCTAAAGAACAAAATAACTAACAAAAAAAATAGAAACAGACTCATAGAGAGAACAGGCAGATGGTTGCCAGAGGAGACGGGGATTAGAGAGCTGGGGAAAAAGGTTAAGGGATTGAGAATACAATTTGGTAGTTACAAAACACCCATGGGGATGTGTAAAGTATAGCACAGGGAATATAGTCAATATTGTGAAAACTATGTATGGTGCCAGGTAGTATTGGAAAATCTGGGGGAACACTTTGTAAAGAATATGATTATCTGATCACTATTGCTGTATATTTGAAACTAATACAAACTAATATTAAATGTAAACTTATAATTGAAAAAATTAAAAATGAGTCTTTAGAGTTATATTTGATAAACTTAAGACATTTTTTTTTCTTCCCTCAATTAGGGGGAAGATTTCATAGCTTTGTCTTAATAAGTTAAATCATTTATGAATAAATGGGACTTTCTAAAGATGAGCTATGTACTTTCCAAATACTCTACAGAGATATTCAGAATTCTTAGACTATCAGTAAATAATTTTGGAAATTTTCAAACATCTCCATTTTTTCTAATGTGTGCATGCCACTTTAAAAACCAAATTGCACCAGACAAACTTAAGCATGGAGGGCAGACTTCATTACAGGCTATTACAATAGGGGAATGAGACCAGAACTCAGTCTGAGCTTTCAAGACTTATGTGGGAGGATCAGAGGCCTGTATTTGCTAATTAGCTTTACCCAAAGGAAAAGAAAACTTTCATGTGTGTTCATGACAGGAGGAAGTTTTACACTTGTAGCAAGGTGCCCATGAAGGGAATGGAGGCTTCTGGCTTCCCACAGAAACTGGAGCACTCTCTTCTTTGAGGAGGGCATTTCAAAGGTATGGCTCCAGCTCCTCAAGACAGACAGTCTTGGGTTGTAAAAATAGTGTAACAGTTTTTAAAAAATATTTGCATCTCAAAGGAGCAGAGAAAGATTTTACAATGATGTTTTCTGAAGTAAATGCTAAAAGAGAGCAAAGAGACTTCTGTGGTTAGGCCATGGATCCTGATTCTGTAAAGGCCTGGGTGAAAGGGAGGTCAGGGCCTGGCAGCAGGCACCTGCCTGTCTGGAGTGTAGTCAAGCTGAGGGAAATGTTTTGGGCATCTTGATCACTGCCTTCTTTAGCTAACAATTTCATGTGTCTGACACTCAGTCTTCAGCCTTCCCATAACACTGTTGAAATTCCCCTTAAAGCAGAGAATCGGTCCCTTGATATGGGAAACCATTGGCTCCAGGATATGTCATTTTGCTCTTTGACAAGCTATATGTGGATGAAAGCTTAGTTTTCTTCCAATATTTCAAGGCCAGAGCAGGGATGAGATATCTTCAAGTGATCCACTATTGTTATACACACAGTACTTTACTAGGGATAAATTTTCTTAGTTGATTAAGAAAATGCATCTCTCCTCCAATGTCAAGGAAAGTAGAATTGAGAATGTTTGCTATGCTCTAACTTAGGTCTTTATCATCCTTCTTTTTTGCCAAGAAGGATGCAGCATGCATATTATTTTAGGAGCAGCAAGGTTGAATTTAATCATTGTCTTTTGTTTTCTTGCTATGATTGCTATAGTTTAGTTGTTTGGCTCTGTTGAGTCATTATATGTTCCTTCTCCTCTTTCCTTACTTCTCTTTGTTTCATTAGCATCTTTATTTTATAATTTCTTTATTGTTTGAATTGTGGTGCTCAGTGTTTAAATGATGGTTTTGTTTCTAAATTCATTTTTCATCAGAAACTTCTATTTCAAACTAAAGTAGTTTGAACAAACCTGATGTCTACGTTGGGATTATATTTCTTCATACATTTGCGAGAGAATTAGTAGCATACTGTTGATATTGAACTCAGGTTCTAGTGCCTACTGCTTTGAAAACCAACACTCAAGAGATAGGTGCTCATGTAAAGAAAGAGATTTATTTAAGTGCCAGCAGCCTGTAAAGATGGTGGACTCCTGTCCTAAAGCCCTACATAATATGTCAGTACAGATAAGAGCTTTTATTAGGAGGGAGAGGAAAAGCAGAACAAAGAAATCAGGGGGAATGGCGTTGAAAGTTACCTACATGTAAGTTGGTACAGTCTGTTCCAATAATTATCTCAAAACTGGTCAAGCAGAGTTCTGGTTTTTATGGTTGAGAGTCAGCAAATCTCCTGGAGTCAGAATGTCCTATTGCTGGAGTCAGCTTCCTTCCCTAAAGCCAGTTCCTGGAATTCTTATACAAATATGCTGCTTATCTATGGGTTACATATTAGTAAACAATTCACCTTTTACAAAAACACTTTTAACAGAAAGGATATTAAAAGAATAGAGGGGTAGGTTACACTATTGAATAATGAGGATATATATGTAAGTTAGCATAGTACCTTGTAGATAAGGTATGTTGAATGAATTGCATTCATAGCCCCAGTTGATGGCCTCACTCTGTCCATGCTCTTTGTAGTGTGATTTTGCTGTTCCCCTCAGCATGAGAGAGAGTGTATTTCCTTACTCCTTAAATCTGTGCTGAACTTGTGACTTTTCTGGCCAATACAACAAAGTAGAAGAGGCTTTGCCAGTTCCAAGCCTAGGAATGCCAATGGATGCCTGCATTTTCCAGGTAAATAAGCCTGAACTAGCTAATGAGAGGACTAGAGACAACACTGAGGAGCGATGAGTGTTCTCATTTGAGGCTATTCTAGAGTAGCCAGCCCCCAACTAACCCATTAATAGTTAATGATTAACTGTTTTAAGTGCATGAGTAAGGCTAGTCAAGTCAGCCACACCTGTCCATAACAGCAGAGCTACTGATTAATTTAGTCTCAGAGCAAGAATAATAAATATATGTTTCCTACCACTAAGGTACTGTGGTTGGTTGTGACATAGGGTATTAAGTAACTGATGCATAAACTTTCTTTTTCTACCCTTGTGGTACATACTTTCTTTCACCTAATTATTTGAAACATCTGTTGAGTATCATACTATATACCAAGGAACAGTGGTAAGTGCTAAAAGCACAGATACAAATGTGAACAGCTCTTCTCTCAGCTGATATGGTCATGTGAAAGACTAGATAAAACCAGTCAATGCTTAATAAAGTGTTATGTGTGATATCAGATGAGTACAGGATACATGAAGTCCCCATAGGGACATTTAACTCAAGTGGTTTTCCCGGTGGTGACTGACATGTCTGGAATCTGGAATCAAGATGAGTAGAAGCTAGGTTGGTTAAAAAGATGAGACAGAAAAATATTCTAATATTTTAGGGAACTACAAATTATTTTCTAAATCATCAGAGAGCAAAGGGTATTGCAAAAATGAAAAGTAATTAAAATAATATATGGATTTAGCAGAGATGATTTTGGGAAATTAGGCAAAAAACAGAATAGAGCATAAATATCCTTGTGTTCCAAATATTTAGTCTTTAAACTGAATATTATAGAAAAAATGAAGATATTAAGAATTACAGTTGATGTGGTTATTCTAAGCATTTCAGGAGTTCTTTATGGCAGACATGGAGGAGATGGGAGAGAAGAGGAGGAAGAGAAAGAAGAGGAGCAGGAGGAGGAGGAGGAGAATGAAGAGGAAGCAGAAGCACCACCACTATATATGTAGAAGTCAAATCAGAAATCAAGCTACTGAATGATATCAGCACCCCATGGGAACTTCTAAAAGTTTCCTGAGGGAGTGTTTGACCAAGTGACTGAGTGACCACTGAAAGAAGGAAAGTGTAGAACAGTAGAACTTTGAACTCAGAAATATTTGGGGACTAAAAGTACACCATATATTATTAGCAAATTTTATTCTCACAATTATTTATTCTCAATTTATCATTGAACGTTTCTCACAAGGAAATAGAACAGATAGCAAACATATACACATAATCTTTCCTTCCTTCAGAAGATAGAATCTTTCTATACCCCTTCAATCTGGGCCACCCATGTAATTGATATAACAAAAAAACAGCAATGAAAGATAATTTATGCATAGCCTGCACTTGACCTCAAGAAGCTTTGGTATCCTTACACTTGGGACCACCATGTGTACAAGTCTGGGACAGCCTGCTTGGGGCCAAGAGATCACATGGAGAATCATTCCTTCTATTTAATATCTTTTTGGACCACCTACCCTTAGTCAACAGGTCACAGGTGCATAAGTGAACCGAGCTGAGACCAACTAAAGAACCTTCTAGCTGACAAACCTAAATGATACCCAATACAAATACATGGCTATTGTTTGAAGTCACAGTGTTTATAATGATTTTTTGAGTTGTAAAGGCCAATTGACAACGTTTCCCTAGAAAGATGATCCCAGAATATCATGGCTTCCGATTGGAAGCAAGACATTGCTATTGTTCATGTTCTACATTCTGCAACAGTATCTGCATATAAAGCCTGTGACATGAATATAAAAGTAAAGAAAATGAATCTGGGTAGAAAGAAAGTGATGACACTCTACTTAACTAAACTAGGTAGGGATAAAATTAATAAACTTTATGGTTTGAATTCGTAAGCCTATTTTACCTTAAATTTAGTTTTATGTCTTCAAAAGCTTCTAAACACTTTTTACAGATTTCATAAAAGCAATAATTTTTTTTTTGAAATTTCAGAATTGCTTTTTGGTTTAATTAAAGCTTGATACCAGGACAACTGGAACTGTTACCAGTTGACTGTCCTGCATATCTTGGCCAAGTGAATACATTCTACATTTTCCCTTTTTCTGCCTTGGATGAATTATTCATTGAGGTAATTCACATTTCCAGGAACACAGATGGAAAATGGTTTTAAAAATGTGCCCTTTAATAGAGTGTTCTATTTTTTCTCATTAAATGTCTTTGTATAGTTAACTACTGCTTCTAATAGACCACCACTATGCCCTGGTGGCTCATTATCACCTTAGATTCTGCTACTGTCCCATAATATTCTATTTTCTACACCTGAGTTTGTTACTCCAGAAATACCTGTGCAATCCTTATATTTCAAATCACATTTTTAGGCTCCTTTCTCTGGCAAGTGAAAAGTATCAAATGCAATACCAAGGAAAGCAAAATGCTCACCTTCTTTTCTTTCTTTATTTTCAATGACCTTTCCTCATTTCCTCTATTCTTCTCCCCTCCTTTCTTTCTTCTTTCATTTTTCAGAATACTTAATTTTTATTTTATATTTTGTTTATTAATATGGCTTTGCATCCACTTTATTCTAAAACTCCCATTTATTTTCAATGTTTCATACTTTGAGTCCATAACCATATTTTTTTCTTAAATTAAATGTTATGTAGTAGAAAGAAGAAATTCTGAAGTCCTGCATTTGGCATTTAATCCAGACTGCATCATGTTCTTACAAAGAAATGAGTCAAGTAACCTGATTCTCACTAACTCATCTATAAAATAATATAAAGAACCCTATCATAGGAGAGTGATGTGAAAATAATATTGTGTATATTAAAACAAACTTGGTAACAGAGGTGATCCTTTAAAACACTATAGAATTGTGTGAGAATGTTAAAAGAGCAAAACAAATAGCAAGTTCCTAAAATGAACTGAAGTAGATAAAGGCTTTACTTGAAAATTTTAAATAAAAAAATTATATTTTTAAGAAAGGAGAGCCTTTTGGGAAGAACCTTACCAAACATTTGGTTCCTACTGGTGATTTCTGTAGTTTTCTGAATACTTAAAATAGATTTTTTATAATTAATCTATACTTCATATTCCAAAACTGAGATGTACATACACTTTTTGGTAGGTGACTGCAAAGGCTGTTCTTTCTAATTCTGTTACTTTAACTTTCATAAGAGAAGCATTGTCCTTATGTAGAAATAATATATGTATTTCTAATTCCATTTTCACAGCTTTTCTTCCATTTTTATTTTTTTAAATCCACATTTACCACTTTAAAAACTTGGCACATATCTGATGTACACATCTAAAGCACAAAGTCACATATATTTTAAATAGAAGTTGAGAAGGCAAAGAGTGATTTGCTTTTTGTCAACACCATCCTCCATTTTTCTCTTTTGTCACATTTCTTTCTGTGATCTTTAGTAACTGGAAAGACATGGTGAGTAATGTATGAGAAAAGAACCCATAACCTCACAAAACATATGTGCAATAAGGTGAAATTCAGATTCAACCTAACCCTGCCCTATTTTGCTACCTTATTATTTATTGAAAGGTAAGAGATACAGTTTATTTTCAAACTTGTAGCATTAAACATAAAATCACTTGGTTTGCATTTTCTATTCATGGTCTCCAGAAGGCAGCATTTATTCTCTCAATACTATAGATAGAACATCAATAATAGCTATATCTATCTATCTATCTATCTATCTATCTATCTATCTATCTACCTACCTACCTGCTTACCTTCCTACCTATTTATCTATCATCTCCTCTTGAGTTTATTTTCTATGTTTCTGAGTGAGGCAAAGGTCCTCCATTAACAGAGAAAACTTATGAGAAGACAGAAATACATTCTATATTATCTTTTTAAAAGTTATTGGATGCTTTCTTTGCATTTCTGAAAGAATAAATACATTGTAGTGAACTGAACAGAATCCTTACCATTAAGCTTTTCAACAATGCTAAATACCAACTAAAATGATTTTACTTTCATAAGGAAAAATCCTATTTTGATTTTATACATAATTAATCTCTCAAATAGATGCTAAAAATTATTTCATTCCCTTCAAAGGCAAGAAAATGAGCACATAAAGAATAAGTGACTTTTACCAACACAAAAATGAGTTTTTCCAAGAATGAACAGTGACAGCTTAGACTGATACACAGTGAGGAAAACAGATGATCCCTCTGTAAAAGACTTTCTTATGCATTGACTTTCAGTAAGTCAAGACCATGAAGTAAGTTGTATTTGTGAGCTGTTGGTATTACTCTAGCTATAAAAAAGAATGTGTGATGTATAATCATTTAAGAGTTGGGGGAGGATAAATGTGTGTTGCTCAACTAATGAAACATTTATTGATCTCTCCTCTGACAAGTTATTCAAAGAACAATCCAGAGAGAAGGTAAAGAGAGCTTTATTTTAATATATCCTCTCTTAATTATACACTTTGGTTTGTCTTTAATTAAGGAAAAAAAGATGGAATTAAGTGATTATTTCCACAGAGACATTTCCATTAATGAAGAGATGAGAACGTCAATGTTAAACTTAGCACTTCAAATTTGAATCAACTAGGGGAGATCTTGGTTAGAGAGAAACCAGAGACCTTAAATGTGACTATAGAGAAGGTAAAGTATAGGCATGTTATTAATAACTATACATACAATTGCAGTGATTAAATTTATTTCCCATGAAATTAAAGAAAAATAAAGTTGTTACTGATTTTTAAAATTCAAGAAGTGTTATTTTACACACCATGGTTGCCCATTCACATTTGTTTCAGGCTATTTGCAAGACCTGGGTCACATAAACTTATACAATGACACTATTTTTTATGGAAGGGAGCCCAGGTTTCTAAAATCTAGTTACCAGAAAACGAATACTTGGGGGAAAGTGCAGACTGATTGAAAGATGTTCTGTGCAAGTCATGACATTTTTCTTCTCACCCTTAGTAAGTAGGAATGAAGCCACTTCTATGGGATTCTTCTTTAACATGCACACTGTAATTTACACGCAGAAGAAATTCAGATGGAGTTATTCAGGGAGCCAAGGTGTAACAGAATCACCATTTGTCAAAGATTAGTACTCTAGAAGGCTCCCTGGGAGAGGCATAAATTTGCCCTGAAATAACACATCGCATAATAACATCAAGGAGCTTGTCTCTGCGCCTTATAGGCAGCACACATCCTCTGAGGGACCTTCCCACTGTGTCTGTGAAGCCAACTTGCTCATTCATGTGGCAATCCAGCCTTCGGTTAGAAACTACTGGAGCAAAACCAGAACATCAAATCAACTGCTAGCATATTGTCTTTGAAGCATAGAGAGATCTAGTTTGTTTGGAAACCTAAATATTTTAAGGACAGAATGGTGAAGTGGGAAGACACCAAACACTGGAGTCAAATAATTCCAGTTAAAAATCCCAATAACTCAGATGACTTACTAGCTAGGAAGACTCGTGTCCTCATATATAAAGTGAAGATAATACTGGTAAAGCACCCCTCATGGTGTTCTTGTGGAGATTGTAACTGCTTCATCAAAGGGTCTTGTGCAGTGCCTGGAATCAGAAGGGCTTTTCTAGCATAACCACAAATACTGCTCTCCATGAGCAGCACAGCCCAGGCTCTGAGCATTGGCATTGACCCACTCCTGTCATGTGGCTCCGTCCACATTTATTTTATGGGTGTGGGTGCTGAAGGATGGGTGAAACCTAGGGTGATTCAGGCCACGAGATTGCCAAGAGCTAAGTGCCCCTTATTAGGATCACACTTTGTGCTCATTCAGTACCAAGTTCCAAATAATATCTTTCTACTGAACTGGTTTGGGAACCACTTGTAAAGAAACTTCAAGGCAAATATATCTCTTTGAAGGTGGTAGCAAACCTCCTTGTTATGGAGTACTGTTTTAATTAATTGCATTATTAAGGCTTGGCACCTCTGCCATTTATAGTTCCACTGTCATTTTGTCATTTTGGAAGAGTGATATGAGACAGTGTGCTAATTTACCAAGCCTACACTAATAGTTGGTAAACGTGATTTTGCTCAAACTTAAATGAAAAGCTAAACTCAGCAATTTGCTCCAAATAATGAGCTACCAATTATTTTGGGGATCTTTGAGCCCCTTTTGGTTATAAATTGCTGTTTACAGATAGCAACTAGTCAATCATTTTCACCACAAAGCTTCTCATTGTATAAAATTATTATAAACATTAAAAGTGTTTTGAGTTCCATAAAATCAGGCACTGAAATACCTAATCACTCTAACATGGCTACAATGATTTCAACTTTATCTGGTCCCAAAGACAAAGCTAAAATATTTTTAGTAGAGGAGTCTCAGTGAGCTTCCACTGCATCTATTATTTCCAACGGAGATAAGCATATGGGTAAGCACAAAAAAAGAACTGACTGATTTGATTAAATGTTTTTCATGGAAAACCATAAATAGAGATCATGTAGAGAAACAGGGCACTATCATTTATAGGACATACATAATTATATATATACTAGAGGCCTGGTGCATGAAATTAGTACACTGGGGTGGGGGATATCCCTCAGCCCAGCCTGCACCCTCTCCAACCTGGGACTCCTTGGGAGATGTCCAGCTGCTGGCAGTCAGACATCCCTCTCACAATCTGGGACTGCTAGCTCCTAACCACTCACCTGCCTGCCTGCCTGATTGCACCTAACCGCTTCTGCCTGCAAGCCAGATTGCTCCCTACAAGTCCAAATGATGCCTAACTGCTCCCCTGCTGGCCCAATTGTCCCCCACTGCCCTCCCCTGCCAGCCTGATCACCCCTCACTGCCCTCCCCAGGAAAAATCCAGGGTGCAGGGGAATGGAATTCCTAGTTGGCAGGCCACTGATAACAATCTGACCAATGGCTGATTCTGTGAGGAATGGGGCTCTCTCCTCCCTCCTGTTGGGGTCCAATTTGAAGACCAGCCATGTTCCTGATCATGCAAGACGCAGACTTCCTCTGTGCCCCGGGGGCTGGGATCCATAACTCTATCCCACCACTGCCAAGCCCCAGGCGACCAAGGTCCACAGCTCCCTCCTACTGCTGCACTGCAGTTGGCCTGGTCCCATAACTCTCTCCCCCCACCACATTGAGGGCGATCGGGCCCACAGCTAACACTCCCTCAGCTCCCTAGCCCGCTGTTTGGTCATCCGTCTGGTCATTTAGGGTGTGACAGCACCTGGCTTTTTATATACTAGAGGCCCAGTGCATGAAATTCGTGCATGGTGGAGGGTGTCCCTCAGCCTAGCCTGTACCCTCTCCAAAGTGGGACCCCTTGAGGGATGTCTGACTGCTCGTTTAGGCAGAGTTTCGCTGTGCCCTGGCTGGCTGGGGTCCACAGCTCTATCCCACAAGTATCGGGCCTAAATGGGCAGTTGGACATCCCTCTCACAATCCAGGACTGATGGCTCCCAACTGCTCACCTGCCTGCATTCCTGATTGCCCCTAACTGCTTCTGCCTAACAGCCTGATCACCCTCTAAGCCTGATTGATGTCTAACTGCTCCCCTGCCAGCCTGTTTGCCTCTAACTGTCCTCCCCTAACTGCCCTTCCTTGCAGGCCTAGTGCCCTCCCCCAACTGCCCTTCCTTGCAAGCCCCCAACTTCCCTCCTTTGCCAGCCTGGTCATTCCTAACTGCCCTACCCTGCAGGCTTGATCGCCCACAATTGCCCTCCCTTGCAGGCCTCTCTCCAAATTGCTCTTCCCCACTGGCCTAATCACCCACAACTGTCCTCCCTTGCAGGCCTGGTCCTTCCCAAATGCCCTCCCTTGCTGGCCATCTTGTGTCCACATAGGGGCAGGATCTTTGACCACATGGGGGCAGCCATCTTGTGTGTTGAAGTGATGGTCAATCTGCATATTACTCTTTTATTAGATAGAATAGAGGCCTGGTGCACAGGTGGGGGCCAACTGGTTTTCCCTGAAGGGTGTCCCAGATTAGGGGGAGGATTCCCCTGGGGTGTGAGGTGGCCTGATCTTGGGGCCTGTGGTGGTTTTCAGGCTGGCCACGCCCCCTTTCAACCCAAATAGAGGCCCTGGTATCTGGGATTTATTTATCTTCTACAATTGCAACTTTGTAGCCTGGAGGAGAGCAAAGCCTCCTGCTCACTCTGTGGCCGCAGCCATTTCTGTTGGAATTTATTTATCTTCTATAATTGAAACTTTGTAGCCTTACGCAGAGGCCAAGACAGGCTAGGGTTGCAGAAGCTTGGCTTCCTCCATTGCTGGGGGCAACCCTACCTCCTGCTCTCTCCAGCTCCATGGCTGCCACTGTTTTTGTTGGGATTTATTTATCTTCTATAATTAAAACTTTGTAGCCTTGAGTGGAGGTCTGGGCCCACCAGAGTGCATGGAAAGCTTGGCTTCCTCCATTTCTGGGGAAACAAGCCTCCCTCCTGTTCTCTCCGTGGCCACAGCCATTTTGGTTGGGGTTAATTTGCATACTCACTCCTAATTGGCTGGTGGATGTGGCTTGTGGGTGTGGCTTGTGGGTATAGCAGAGTGTTGGCTAATTTGCGTAATATTGTTTCATTAGCTAGGATTAGGATATATATACATGTACATACATATAATACATAGTTATATAACAATGGGATCCTCATAGAGGATCTCTCATAAAGGAGTAATATTGTAAAATATTGTAAAGTTTTTTCCTTAAATAATAGTTGTTTTCTTTATTTAAAAATTTATTGTCGACAGTATTACAGATGTTCCCTCCCCCATGTTTGCCCTCTCCACCCAGTCCCTGCCCCAGGGCCTCCTCTGCACTATTGTTTGTGTCCATATATATTCATATATGAATATATGTTCTTTAGTTATAATCTCTTCCCATCCTTCCACCCCCTGCTCCCCTCTTAGATCTGTCAGTCTATTCCATGCATTCAAGCCTTTGGACACTTTATTTTGTTTGTCACTTTATTTTGTTCATTAGATTCCACATATAAGTGAGATCATGTGCTATCTGTCTTTCTCTGACTGGCTTATTTCACTCAGTATAATAATCTCCAGGTCTATCCATGCTGTCTCAAAGGGTAAGAATTCCTTCTTTTTTTACAGCCTTATAGTATTCCATTGAGTAAATGTACCACAGTTTTCTAATCCACTCATCTGCTGATGGGCACTTAGGCTGTTTTCAAATCTTAGCTATTGTAAATAATGCTGCTATGAACATAGGGGTAGATATATTCTTTATGATTGGTGTTTTGGGATTTTTAGTTCATATTCCCAGAAGTGGGATCACTGGGTCAAATGGCAGTTCCATATTTAATTTTTTGAGGAAACTCCAGACTGTTTCCACAGTGGTCGCAACAGTCCGCCTGCCCAATAATAGTTCACTAGGATTTCCTTTTCTCCACATCCTCACCTGGTCATTTGTTGATTTATTGATTATAGCCATTCTAGCAGGTGTGAGGTGATACTTCATTGTGATTTTAGTTTGCATTTCTCTGATGATGATTAGTGACATTGAGCATCTTTTCATATGTCTCTTGGCTATTTATATGTTCTCTTCATAGAAGTGTTTATTTAGATCCTTTGCCCATTTTTTAAATTTGATTGTTTGTCTTCAGGGTATTGAATTATATGAATTATTTATATATTTTTTAAATTAACCCCTTATCAGATGTTTCATTGGCAAATATGTTCTCCCACACAAAACATCTTATTTTTATTACTCACCTAAAAATTCTACAAATCAGCAGTGAACAAAAATCAGAATAAATATGATTTTTAGAATATGAAAGCATGAATCACTTAGAGAATATATCCTCATCCTAGAAAAAAAACATAGTAGGGACATTTTTTAGGATTAGTTTTAGCTTTTACACAAATTCATTAGTTCAAGAAGAGAGAAAGTTCTAAGGCTATTTAATACAGTATATCTCCACAGTCTATACATTCAGTCACATAGGTTGAGATTATCGATGTACATAGCAACAGATTGTGAAGGTTTAGGCTACTTAATTGCAATCACATAAAAAACATGCTTTGCTTATTAAACAGTTTTAAAAGAAGAAGGAGTTAAAATATGAAGCATAAAAATGTTAAGAGAACATCAGAGTCCACCTTTGTAACTAATTCTCTGGGCTGAATTCTAAACCTCTTATAGGATCCATTATGTAATTCCATCATTCAATGCATGTTTATTGAGAACCAACTAGTGAGCACTCTTGTAGGTGCTGAGAATATAACAGTGAACATAGAAAAGGCTATGTATGTTCTATGACATAGTGATTAGACATTTATATACCTTACAAAGTGCTTGCCCTAATAAGTCTAGTACTCAGTTGTACTTTGTTGTGCATCCAAAACTAATATTGTATGTCAACTGTAATTGAAAATAAATAAAAGGTCAGTGTCCTTGTGGAATTGTTCTATGAGGAAAAAAAACAATGGACAAATGAGTAAATTTTCTACACTAATAAAAGAGAAAGATGTAAACTGACTGTACTTCACGATACCCACCAGCCAATTAGGAGTGAGTATGCAAATTAACCCAACAAAGATGATGGATTAATTTGCATACACAGGTACCACCCCAGCTGCTCCAGTTTCTGGGCAGTGTCGAAAGGTAGAAAGACAGCTCCAGGCTGGAGTGAAGGAGGAATGGAGGCTCCAGCCAGAGGTAGTGCCAGCAGCTAAGGGAAGGAAGGCCCATTCTTGCACGAATCTTTATGCATTGGGCCTCTAGTGTCATAATAACAGCATGCAGTGGTAAGCATTGTGAGAAAAAAAATAAAGTAGCATAATGGTAAAGAGTGGTGCTGTTCTTATTTTCTACAGAATGGAGAGAAAACCTTTCTAAGAAGGCAAACTTTCACTGGGCAGATATCTAGGGTAAGGGCATTCCAAATCCACAATGGCAAATGCAATAGGTCCAATGTGGAAATATCCTCGACAATCCCACAGAATCTTATGAAAGCTAGTCTGGCCAAGCATAGAATGATTAAGGGGAAGTATAGTGGAAATGAGATAGAAGAGAAATGAATGGGAGTTGTGTAGGAACTCGGATTTTATATTGTAATAGAAAATTTTAGATTTTATTAATGGGGGAGCAACATGATGACTTATGTTATAAAGGATCATTCTGAGTGTCATGTTTTAAATTAAAAAAATGATCAGTCAGCAAAGTTTGTCACTTTTCTTCAGCTGAGTTTATCCAGAAAGGTGCATGGAGTAGAATGATTCAGGTTTAATTATGGCTGGGGTTTTACCAGTCAGAGAAATCTATGGACAAGAGTTGATGGTAAGAGTACTTTTTTATTGTGATAAAATATACATAATATTCAATTCATCATTTTAACCCTTATTTAAGTGTACAGTTCAGTGGCATTAAGTATATTCACATTGTTGTGCTGCCATCCCCACTATTAATTGCTGAAACTAGTTCATTTTTCCCAAATAGAAACTCTATGCCCATTAAATAATAACCCCTCATACCCTTTCTCCTCGGGTCCTAGTAACTATCTTTCTACTCTTTGTTTCTATGAATTTGATCACTCTAGGTACCTCATAAAAGTGTAATCAATGCAATAATTTTCCTTTTGTACCTGGCTCTTTTAATTTAGTATATACACTCAAGGTTCATGCATGTAGTAGCATATGCCAGAATTTCATTTTGAGGGTTGAACAATATTCTATTGTAAGTATATACCATGTTTTGCTTATCCATTCATCCTTTGAGAGGCATTTGTCTTGTTTCCAAGTTTTGGGCATTATAAATAATGTTGCTAATAATATTGATATATTTTAATCCCTACTTCCACTTTGGGGTGTACATCCAGAGTGAACCTGCTGAATCATATGGTAATTCTTACTTCAATTTTTTGGAGAAACACCACATTGTTTTCCCCAGTTGCTATACTATTTTATATTCCCACCACCAGTGCACAAGGGTTCTAATTTCCCCATATTCCCACCAACAATTGTCCTTTCTGTGTGTTTTTTTTAACATTAGCCATTCTAATGAGTAAAAACTGGTATCTTACTATGGTTTTGATTTGCATCCCCTAATCCTTAGTTCATTAAGGTGTAAAATTAGGTTGAGATTTTTCTTCTTTTTAATGTTTTTACATATATAGATTTCCTTCTTAGAAGAGCTTTTGCTGCTATCCATAAGTTTTGACATGCTGTGTTTTCATTTTTATTTCTCTTAAGATTATATATATATATAATTGAGATTGCTTCTTTGACTCATTGGTTATTTAAATGTGTTATTTTATTTCCACATGTTAATGATATTTTCAGTTTTTCTTATATGATTCCTATTTTTTCATTGTGATCAGAAAATACACTTTATGTGATTTCAATTAAAATTATTAAAGACATTTTTTGTGACCAAATATATGGTCTATACTAGGGAATGTCCCATATACATTTGAGGAAAGTGTATATTCTGTTGCTGTTTGACAGAGTGTTCTATGTATGTTAGGTCCAACTGCTTTATAATGTTATTCAAGTCCTCTATTTCTTCTGGTTATAGTAGCAGTGCTTTTATTCATAGACTATAAAAATATAAGCTGGGTAAGAAGGAACATGGTATGGAAAAAATAAAAGGATAAAGTATGACCCTGAACTGTATAACATTATTACAACATAGTTACTAGAGATATGAAATACAAAGATAGCAGGTAATGGTTGGAATGGCTGAAGAGAAGATCATATAGAGCAGTAATTACCAATCCAATGTGGTGTTTGACAGGTGAGGTGGTTAGGGAAACAACGGGGGGAAAGTGAGAAGATCAAGAACTGAGGAATGTTTAGTTTGGATTGATAATCTCAATGACAATCAAGTTACTCAGAATGAGAACTAGAAAAATGGTGAGACTAAAAGCAATAATCCAGGTGCTAATATTTTTAAGAGATGAGGGAGAATATTGAAAACAAATAGAGCACTGTACCCAGACTGAGGAGTGAGTAAAGAAATCTGATATCAAAGGCTTCAAGGGAATGTGTTGTTGATAGAATGATCTGAAAATGACAGTGAGATGTCCTCATCCAGGATCCATGGCATAAGAAGTGTTTGAGAGAAAAGTGTTATTATTTGAAAGAGATGTGGGAGTGATTAAATCCCAAGAAAAGAAACAAATTAATTGTAAATAAACAAACAAATAAAAACTTTTCAACATACTGCTGATGAGTTGACTGAGTTTCTGAGTACACATTGGAAGGGTTTGTATGGATCTCAAAAAGGGTGAGATAGAAATAAACAAAGGGATTTACATGGGAGTGAGAAAAAGAATGAGGAGGAATATCACAATACTATAATGAATACTGGAAATCTGCTAAGAGAGTAGATTTAGGTGCACTCATCACACAAAGAAATAGTAATTATGTGAAGATATATGTTAGTTAGCTTGCCTGTAGTAATCATTTCACAATATATATTAAATCATCAAGTATATTTTCAATATACAATTTTTAATATCCTATATAATAAAGAGATAATATGCAAATTGATCCTCTTACCTTTACACAAGATGGCTGCCCCCATGTGGTCAAAGATGGCCACCACAAGATGGATGGTAGGGGAGGGTAGTTGTGGGCAGCCAGGCCTGAAGGGGAGGGCAATTGAGGGGGACCAGGCCTGCAGGGGAGAGAAGTTGGGAGGGACCAGGCCTGTAGGGGAGGGCAGTTGAGGGCAACTGCCCCACCAGAGAAGGGCAGTTGAGGGTAACCAGGCCTTCAGGGAAAGGCAGTTGTGGGGGGGACCAGACCTGCAGGGGAGGGCAGTTAGGGACAACTGGTCCAGCAGGGGAGGGCAGTTGGAGTTGACCAGACCTGCAGGGGAAAGCAGTTAGGGGTAATCAGGCTGGCAGCAGAAGAGTTAGGTGTTGATCAGGCTGGCCAGCGAATGGTTATGGGGTGACCAGGGAAGCAGAAGCTGTTAGGAGCAATATTTCAGACAGGCAGGCAAGCGGTTAGGAGCCAGCAGTTCCAAATTCTGAGAAGGATGTTCAACTGCTGGAGATCAGGCCTAAACCAGCAGTCAGACATCCCCCGAGGGGTCCCATATTGGACAGGATGCAGGCTGGGCTGAGGGCTACCCGTCACAGTGCACAAATTTTGTGCACCGAGCCTCTAGTATATAAATAAAAAAATATGAATACATATGAGATATCCTAAATAAAATATTAGCAAACAAAGTCCAAAATTATACATAAAAGATGGCAAAGCTATATTTTCTTGGGAATGCAAAACTGTCTTAACATTAGGAAATCATTGAATGTTTTTCATCTCATTAACAGGTTAAAGACTCAAAATCATATTATTATTTCAATAAATGTATGCAAACAATTTACTAGTTGTGTTATCTTAGTAAAGCTGTTTAGTGTTTCGAAATCTGGTGTTTTTTAGCTATAAAATGAAAAGAAAAGTTTAAAAGGATAGAAAACATGCAAAATATCTCAAATCCTCCAATATTTTATATTGAAAAACTTATAAAGACAAATTTACTAAGTCTAAGTAAATTTATTTCAACTTTAGGTTTAATTCTATCTCAGAGAGAAATGAGTTTTTGTATTGGATTTTATCTAATGTTTTAATTCCACTGCATGATGACACTCTGGAGAGATTCCCATTAAAAATAAACATTTTTCCTTTTAATTGTGGCAGTAAATGACATTTGGAGATAAGTCTGTAGACATTTTATGAGCATTCATTAATCAAACACTAGGGCTAATTTAAAATGTTGCCTTGCACTGGACTTTGATATCACATATGCATTTGTATTCAACCCATCTATGGAACACATTTAATAACTACACCTTGTATCAATGAAAAAATTAGCAATCACAATAAAACTTTAATTAATAGAAAACACAGAACAAAATTTTATTTAATTGTGCATATGTTTATATGGGGAAGACAGGGTTTTCTCATATCTGTAGTCTCAGCTTTCAAAATATACCATGGAAGCCTAAAAATTTAATCTCTATAGAAAAAGAAAAGAGAGAGATACAGTGCCAATGCTATTTTAGCTCCAGCAATGGAATATTCAGTTTTTCTCTGAACAAAACCACTTTGTAAAAGTCTGCTCATTAATTCCAAAAGAAGAATGAAAATGAATAGATAAAGCATTCAAATCCTCGCTTCAAGTGCACTACCTCAAACATCTAACTTCAAAGTAGATGATGCTTTATAATTCCTACAATGGTGTTTGAGGATGCAGGCCTAGAGTGACTTATGCAGTTCACTCTAGGACATTTCAGTATCAAAGTTGTCAGTTTGCACTAAAATGGGTTTCTTCTTTCATCTTGGGTAAACACTCATTTATATATTCCCTTGCATTTTAGCTTATTTCTTTTATTATTTTTTTATTAACTTTAACTTTTAGAGACTATTATTTAATGAAAAAGATCCATACATGATGTAACTTTGAATAATTTCACAGCAAAGGTAGGGATTTGCTCCCACCCAGAGTCACTTGGGATCATCCTAAAATTGATTTGATGACTGACTATGGCTAGCCCAGCTGTAAGATTTTCTGTGACATATTCCTTGCAGGGCTGATATGTAAAGATGACTTGAAAAATCAGAAAGTCAGTCTCTCTTGTGTCTGCAATCTTCCTCAGAGCATTGTGTTAAGAACATGGATTATGGAATGTGATACATAGAGGTTCAGATGTCAGTTCTGTGAGTTACCTAACTTTTCAGAGTTTCATCAGTAAAACATTGATAATAGATAGTTCATGAGCTTTTTGTGTGAATTAAATGGAATAATGCATGTTATACATCCCAATACCTCACAATGATTATCAGCTGTTATTAATGTTACCTCACAGATTAAAGTAAATGTCAGACATCAATAGTAGTAGATATTTATCTTTGGGAAACCAAGGGAAAAAAAGTCATAAAGATTTGGTCCACAGGCGAAATGAGTAAGAAGAGGAAACCAGCAAAGGCAGGAGAAAGTAATAGATGCATATAAAAGGGAAAACATCATGAAAAAAAAATTATGGACAAGCAATTTTTAAAAAGCAAGAGATTTCTTAAAATCTGGTTAGTTTACTGACTTTAAATTTGCTTGTAGTAAAGTACATAAAACCTAAATGTTGAGTTCAATAAATTTTTCTATGTATACATGGAAAATGACCTGAACAACCAGAATGACCAAAATGACAAGAATGACCGGTTACTATGACATTTCACTGTTCAGGCCAACTGGCCTGCTGTAGGGCTGGCTGGCCAACCTCCCAAGGCCCCTCCCACCAGCCAGCCAGCCCTTATTGGCCCCAATCAGGGCAGGCTGGCCAGATCCCTCCTGTGCACGAATTCATGCAGTGGGCCTCTAGTACTCCTATAACTACAAATCAAAATATAAGACATTACAGCTCCCCAGAAGGCTCTCTCAAGGTTCATTTTAGTGAACAACCACCCTTCAAAAGTAATTACTATTTTAATCCCTATCTTGAACTTTATATAAATGAAATAATAACACATTCACTCTTTTGTGTCTGACTTCTTTCATTTAACACAGTGTCTATGAGAATTACCCATGTTGGTATATGGATGTTTTTCATTGCTGTAAATTATTTCATTATATGAATATCTCACAATTTTTTATGGATGGATTTTTGGACTAATTCCCTTTCATGGTGATTGTGAAATAAGAAGGCTATAATTTATTATAAACTTTTGAAAACAGGTATTTTAATAGACATAAACACTTATTGTTCTTTGATATATAGCCAGTAGTGGGATTACTGAGTTAAAGAGCATATGTATGTTCAGTTTTATAAGATACTGTCAAACAACTTCATAAGTAGTTGAAACAATTTATATTCTACCTAGCAATATCAGAGCTCCAGTTGTGCCATTCCTTGCCAAAACTAAATACTGGCCATTGTTTGAGTTTTCACCAATATAATGGGAGTCTAATATATGTGATTATTATATTATTATCTATATATATAAAAGGTTAATTATGCTAAGTGTCCCTGACCCTCCGACCAGTCACTATGACATGCATTGACCACCAGGGACCAGTCACTCAATGCAGGAGCTGTCATGATGTGCACTGGCCAGCACTATGGACCTGGTGCCAACAAACCAACACTCAGCTTCCTCCATGTGAGTCGCAGGCCCTGCCACCACCCTGGAGCAACACCTCACCAAATCTCAGTCAATGTTGCCAAGATCCCATAGTGCAAAATGCAGCCCACAGTCCAGCCCAGCCTGGAAATGGTGGCTGTGGTCTCCGGGTAATGATGTCACATAGCAATTTCTGGCTTCCTCTCTCTAGCAACCAGCCTCCTTGGAGTTTCTTCAGCCCAGAAACATGACTTGCTTTATAGCCAGGTGCAAATGTTTTAAACTTTAACCAAATGTTTTTGAAGCATTTTCAGGTGCCTCATCTCATTTGATCCTCACAGAAGTCCTGAAGTAGGTAGATAGGAGACTCTGTAGAATCCTATTTTCTTTTCATTAGCCAGAAAATGGAAATTTAGAAAGCTTACAAACTTGACCCAACTGAAAAAAAGTAAGAAATGGTGGAACTTGAAAATGACTTCAGGTTTTCTCACTGCAGAGAATATAGTCAAACACTGCTGCAATTAAGTATCCTTTGTTCTCCCTGTGTGGTCTATAATATTAATCTGCTTCATGTTGATGTTTACTGCTGTGTTGCTGACAATTACCTGAAAGAGAAGAGGTATTTCAATGGGCTGGAAAAAGTTTAGCTACCTCAGAAAGCAGGTGTAACTAAGTAGATTTATTCTCTCTATATAAAAGGCTAAGTTGACTTGCACATGCACAATACATATAAAGCTCTTGCTGGTGCCAATTGTACACTTGTGTTTCAATCTGCCATTGTCAATTGAGTATTTAGTTGTTTTGTGAACATCTGAAGCTGAAAGAAAGCAGAGGCATTGAAAGAATGTGTCTGAAGACCAACTATTGGTACAGTTGTCCCCGTCTCACACTGGCCTCCCATTTAAATTAATTCGAAGACAATTTCCCATGATGCCAGCATTTATGGTGACTATTAATAAATCACAAGGACAAACTAGACAGAGTAGAAATATTCCTACCTGAACTCATTTTTGGACATGGTCAGTTATATACTGCTTTTTCTCAAGTTTGAAGAGTGTGTGACGTTAAAGTTGTAAATACTTTATCACAAGGGACATCTAAATTTCCTTTCAATGTGCATGAATCCATGCACTGGGCAACTAGTATTATATAAATGTATGTGATCATTATAATAAATGTAAATTAATATAAATTTAAATTTACATGATGGTTAAGGAAGTCTTTTCTACCCATCTAAGTCTCATTCCTGTTTCTGAAGTTTAAGTTTCCAAGTCCATATACTACTTCCACAGAGTAACTTCCTCCTCTTCCTCCTGCCCACATGGAACTCTACCCTCCCTCTTCAGTTGTTTCCTGAACCAAATATATTTTGGACTAATCACATACAGCCTTATATTTTTGTTATAATTTTATGGGATGACTTTTGGCAAATTGTTTCACACTTCACAATGCTGCTTGTATATAGAAGATGTCGAATAAATAAACAAATACAGATCATTTGACTGTAGTGCTTTTTAAAAAATATATATTTGATTGATTTTTTACAGAGAGGAATGGAGAGGGATAGAGAGTTAGAAACATCGGTGAGAGAGAGACATCGATCAGCCGCCTCCTGCACGCCCCCTACTGGGGATGTGCCCGCAACCAAGATACATGCCCTGGACCAAATCGAACCTGGGACCTCTCAGTCCGCAGACCGATGCCCTATCCACTGAGCCAAACCGGTTTCGGCGTAGTGCTTTTAAAATAAAAATTATACCACCATATTAGGAACCACATAAAAGACATTTTAAAACCTGGAAATCTATGTATTAAATATGTTCTTTATCTTAACAAGTAAAAATTCTATTTTTGTTAATTCATCATTGCTTTAGGTATAAAAACCTTATGATAGCTTGGCTTAAGAGCTGACTTTGAAAGAGAAATCAGTGAGAAAAAACCCTGCGCTTAAAAATGAGATGCTTAGTCATCAAGGTCAATAAATAACATATTTCACTAGGCATTCCCCCGCCACCCCGCCAAATAGTCAGGAATTGAAAACACGAATATGTAAACCAAACTGAGGAAATTATGTTTCAAGGCCATTAGCAAAAAGGGTAATACACAGAATTATTGTAAAATTTCTTAGTTGAGTCATTAGTCCATAAGGTCACATATATGCTACTGAAAGAGACTGCAGAAATCTTATTTTTATTTCAATTGTCTCTTTCTTTGACAGCTCAAGAATATATGATTATTCTTGCTTGCTGATTATGAAAACAATTTTCTTCCAATTAGAAAATGCAGTTTAATAGTGGAATTGAATCACATCAGTTTTTGTAGTCACTATTCAGGTCGACTCAGGTCTATTATGTCTATAGACTTGACACATGTTTTAGCTAGCTTGTGTATACACAACTTTATAGTATTGGGTTATATGTCAAAGATGGAGGATGGCCAATTAAATGTATTTATTGAACACCTATTGTATATAGGTATTTTATGCCCTTACGCCCTATATAATTTAAGAAAGAACAATTTGACTGAAAGAAGTAGAAAAATAAACTGAAATACAAACCTAGAAAAATGAGATAAGTAGAATAATAGAGATAAAAATCCATGCAAGGAGTATTGAAGGAAGAGAGGCAGCATCTAAAGTGAAGGAGAGTGGGGAGTTCTAAGTGTCCTGGGAAAGGAGGCAGCTTTCTCCACAGAAAGTAAGTAATCCATTCTACAGAGTGCCAGCAGGAGCTACACCCAGCTTTAAAGACCAAAAGCCCAGCAGCAGGGATGATGGATGGCAATTTTGTTCTGACAAACCATTTCTGGGCTGTGATCTTGGAGTATTATTCCTGCCCGAGTAGCTTTCAAGCCTGGTTATTTAGCCTTCTTAAAAATTCCATGAGATCCTACATGTCCTTGAATAAATTCCTTTCATCTAAAGTTGCCCATTGGTTTCTGCCACTTGTAACTAAAAAGCTTCTCCCTGAGAGCATGAAGTAAGGAAACCCCAGGGTGAGGACAGAGACTTCATCGTGCCCACCTCCTTAGTTCATACCTGGTGGAGAAAAGGCACTCAATATCTATTTATTAAATTATTGAATAGTTGAAAAGACAGCAAGTCTAAAAGGCAAGCTGAGTCTATAAGGGGGATCAGAGGTGCAAGCCGAAGATGGAATGTGACTTAGAAACTGGTCAGGGACAGTAATGCAGAGTGAATACCATGAAAAAGAGATTGCTAGATAGGGTGTTTTAAGCAATAGATGACGCTTGGCAGGCCTTCTTTAAGCACCTGAATAAGGTTGGACAGTTCCCTACAAAATTTCATGATGCTAGCAGATGCAAAATTCAATGGAATGAAAATGCTTGACTGGCCATAAAACCAACCAAACAAACAAAAAAACGTACATTGTATGAGGAGGGAAATGGTGAGCAAATTGCCGCAAAAAACACCTATGGAGAAGGGGTCTCAAGAGATGAGGAGAATGATCCCTAAAGCTTGGACACAGATCACCTTTAAGCATTTTAAAAGCTCCACATTTCATTCCTAAAAGATATAACAGATTGTCTAGTTAGGTTTTCTCAAGAAGATGCTGAGAAAATAATTCAAAGAGAAGTAGTTTATTAAGGGTTTGATCCCTGGACACATCACGATGAATGGGTTAAACAACGAATAAATTCCTTGGACTAGGAACTGCAGGAACACAGGAAAGAATGCGCCCATAAGATTAGAATTTCAAAACTTGCTCATTAATTCTCTAATTATGAGAATTAGTTCATTACTTGACAGACTGAGAGCAGGTGGGATAGCAGATAATTTTAGGAGCCAAGGTACTGCCCACATTGATCATACGGAAATAGGGCAGCATGAGGCTTCCGGAGAGGCCCAGAAAAGGAACACCTTGGTGAAGGGTGGCACAGGCAGTGAGGCTGCTGCTGGGACTCTGCTTATAATATTTGCTGTTTTGCTTGGCCTCACCTCAGTATACATGAGCTTATAGAGCATTTGGAAAAGACTCAGGTAAACTGTTAGTCCTCTCTCAAAACAATTAAATTACATTAAAATGCAAACATCAAGCCTCAATAATAAAATAAAACTTGCCATTTTATGAGTAGGCTCAAGTATTTTTTTATTTTATTTTTTTGCTTTGTCTGGGTGACTGAGACAGGGGGGACTTATGTAGTATCATTCATTCCATGGAGGAAGTTCTATACTTTGATCTTCAAATTGAATTCATGCAGACACTAACTGAAGGCAGAGGTTGATGCTAAAATCTTTCTCACTCATGGTTCACTTTCCAATGCTCTCATTCGGATTAACAAGTAATCAAGCTGGAAAAAAACTTCACTTGGATGCCACAGAGAAGAGCCTATTTAGTGTCCAAACTAATATTTTTTTTTAGTGTAAACAGGCCTGCAACACCACTGAAATAAACGAAGAGCATGCATTAACAACCCTCTCCATGCCAAAGGCCACTATGTATGGCCTATATTACATACACATAATACTAGCAAAAGAGGAAAAAAAGTCTTGGACTCATTCACATTTCCAAACTGAGCAAAAATGAAACAGACTCATAGATACAGAGAATAGACAGATGGTTGCCAGAGGGGAGGTTGGGGAGGACTTGGTGAAAAAGGTACAAGGATTGAGAAGTACAGATTGATAGTTACAAAGTAGTCATGAGATGTGAAGTACAGCATAGGGAATATAGCCAACTGTGTATGGTGCCAGGTGGGGACTGGAAATATCAGGGGAACCACTTTGTAAAGTATATAATTGTCTAACTACTATGCTAAATACCTGAAACTAACACAAAATAATATTGACTGTAAACTATAATTGAAAAATAATAGAAAATAAAAGAATGAGGATGTGATGCCATATCAAGTTAGATACTATGTGGGAAACTGTGTGGGAAACTGAGAAGCTTAATCTCACAAGGGAATTAGGATACATATGTGAGTGTTATTCTACTTGAGGGGTGATTGAGCTGGGACATTTATACACTGACACGTGTTGGTCATTGTTTAAAGATCATTCGTCAGGACACATAGCAGGTTATGGTGGCCAGAGAGAGCTCCGAGCAATGCAATGCAGAGTCTTGTACACGACTTAAGTATATATGACATGCTAAGTAATGATCTTGTAACAACCTTGAAAGTTAAATACTGTTATATTAATTTTGCAGATGATGAAAACTGTGACTCAAAAAATGGCCCACTGGAGCTCAATTTTCTCTAATTCTAAAGCCTTTATGGAAATAAAGTGGTACATCTTGACATAATGGAGACAGAAATAGAGAAAGGGATAAAAAACTGCCATCAGTGTGTCATAAGTGCAGAACAATGCCATAAATGCAGAAAGAACAAAAAAGCACTTTAGTGCACTAAGAACATATTTTGTCTCTCTCTAAGAACTTCTGACACTTAGACCCAGGGATTGAGTTTGGAAAATTTCATCTCTGGCTTCCAGTGGTTTTAACCATTCACAAATATCTTCAAATGCAACCTTTCTATTTCCAAAATGAAAAATAAAAAAGTACAAAGTTTAGTGGTAAGACATTACTTATTGGGGATAATAAAAGCTGAACTCATCTTAGGAGATTTACGGGGTTGAATAGCATCCCTCAAAATTCCATGTATATTCACAACCTCAGAAAATGACCTTATTTGAATACAGCAATTTCACAGTTGTAGTTAGCTGAGATAAGGTCATACTGAGTCAAGACAAATCCTTAATCCAATGACTGCTTTCCTTATATGATGTCCCGGTGAAGACACATGGGAAAGAAGACCAGGTGAACATGGAGCAGAGACTGGAGTGATATAGCTACAAACCAAGGAAGTCTAGGTATTTCCAGGGACCACCAAAGCTAGAAAGAAGTATGGAAAGATTCTCCCTGAGGCTTCAGAGGGAGCTTGGGTCTGCCAATACCTTACTTTCAGACAGGTAGCCACATAATTCATTTCTGTTATTTTAACTCATCTAGCTGGAATAATTTGTCACAACAATTGATTTTCCCCCTAAGAAACCAATACAGGGGTGTTATGGGATTAATTATGTCTCCCTAAATTCTAACCTTCAATGCATTTGGAGATAGGGTCTTTAAAGAGGTAATTAAAATGAAGTCATATAGATGGGCTCTACTCCAATAGGACTGGTGTTCTCATAAAATGAGATTAGGACGCAGGTAACACAGATGGAGGGACAACCATGTGAGGTAGTCAGCCATTGGCAAAGAGAAAATTCAGAAATTACCAAGCCTAACAACACTTTACTACTGAACTTCAACCCTCCAGATTTGTGGGTAAATAAATTTCTGTACCTTAAGCTATCCAGTCTGTGATACCGTGGCCCTAGGAAACTATTATAAGCATTGTGGAGTTGTGAAAAGAATGAACTTTCACTTTTATCCTTACTGCACCCCTAGTCATCTACTTTAGGGGCAGAAGACAATTCTGTGCATGCTGTGGGATCCTCTAAAGGATGAAGGCAGAGACTGGAGATGAAGAGATTCTGGTAGGTGGCCAGAATTCATTGAGCACTGTGTGCTTCCATTACATTGGCCAGAGATGGAGCAAGTTGAGGGCTGGAGGATCTCTTGTATTCCCTTGGAGTGTTTACACAGCCTTCTTTCTTATTTTCTTTTCCTGGGAGTGCTATTTATGTCAGGCACAACTCTGATTTTAAAGAAGAACAGGAATATAATCAGTGGCTAGAAATAAGAAGCTGGCATATTTTTGCAGACATACTAGTAGACTTGGCATTCCTTGTGTTTAAGATTCTTCCAATACAGAGAACTAGAATTTGATAGGAAACAGACATATAAGGAAAACATTCAGTCTAGGAATAAATAATACACATTTGGTTGATACTGTGCAGAACAGAAATATTAGAGAATTTTTGTTGTTTTGTTTTTAGAAAAGACAATCCCATCCATAATGGGAAGATATTATATTATTAGAGAACAGTCAAATGTTCTATATGCTATATATATTATAAATTAAATGTATCAGAATGGTTATTTTGAAAGAAGCAAGGTTACCACATGCTTTTTTTTTTAAAGATTGGACAAAAATGCATTCCTATTTCTGGTACTACGTAACACCTTCATACTTTAACTGAGTTTTATTTGTTACACAAGAAGTTATAAGCTGTAAGTGAAAATGACATTTCTCAGATTCTTCTGGATAAGAGACTTATGTTAGAGTGCCTTTGGGCATCATTGTATTAAAGACAAGAGTATTTCAATTTAGAAAGAAGCACCCAAACATTTTTGGTTCTTTAAAAAGAAAGATAATCCTAAAGGAAAAGAGTTAAGTTTATTTTTCTTTTTTCAGTTTAGATAAATGTTTTACACCTAATTATTCCGATGTAGAGATTTCTTTAGCAGAACAACTCTTCCATTATTATATTTCTCCCAGGTAATGACCAACTTATACAAGGGTAAAATCAAAATAAAGGTAATTTATTGTCCACTAAAATTTTCATCTTCTGTCAGCACCCAAAATATGAGATCATATATATAAGCCCACATACAAATTATAGAGATTAATTTTATTAAAATGCAGCAACAAGCAGAATTTTTCCCCAATACAGTAAATCTTTCAGATGGATTTGAGACCTTGAGTTTAAACCGGTAATGCTATCATGCCCTCTTTAAAATGGTGGTAAAACTTATGGAGTTAATGGAGTTGTTCATAAACACACTCATTTCTTCTTTCTGAAACCACAGCATAATACACTTTTCTTCAGATGCTGAGTTTAAAATAAACAAACTAAAAGAAACCCATGAGTACAAATATGATTATGAGTTCACATATGCTTTTATAAGCATGTTAATAAAATAACATTTTATAAAGGTTTCTAAGTAAGTCTGATCCAGCAGATTCTAAGTTTTTAACAATTAAGGTGGTGGTAAAAAATTTACAGCCTGTTGAGTCTCTCTACAATCACCGGAAGCTCAAGCACCCTTTAGAGCTCATAACAGAAATGCTGTCACCCCAGGAGCTAGCTAGTTTGGCCAGCTGCTTTCTATCTGCACAGATATTTTTTTGTACTTTCCTCAGAGATGCCATTTTGCAAACTTCTTTTCACTTCATTATACCCAGAGTATTGACGCCAGGCCATTCAAAGACACTCAAGGGCACACCATGTGCCTGTAATGGAGGTGCTCGAGTTAAGGTCTGGGCCTGGTGGGTTTCTGCCAGCATTCTTATTATCGTGGTGACTTGAGTTTATTTGCTTTTGAATCATTAAGTCATGTTAAGAATAAATCCTCTAGTGCTATAAAGTGAAGTGTGACCTCTTTTGGTTTTCTCTCCTCTGCTCTAACTCAAAGTTATGAGATATTTAAATTTTGCATATTGCTTTTTGTCTTCAGTTCTGAATAACCTTTACCCAATGTCCTTCTCAAGACACTTTGAGAGAATTTCACAGTCACCACACATATAACCTTATGTTACCTATTTGAAAACAAGTTGTTTGGGCTTATTGGAAAGTCCTTCATTAATGGTCAATGTAGGGAAGGCTTTTCTTGATTTTTCTACTAATCAAAGTTGTACATTCTGGCCATATTATCTGGCATACTACTTCCAATTATTTAAACATTTGAAATACTTCATATAAAATCACAACAACAACAGCCGTGGTAAGTTGTAATAAAAAGTGAAGCTGTATAGGGTTCTAGAACAACCAACGCTAAGTATGGCTTTCAACTCTTTAGGCATATTGTTTTTAATACGTAAAATAGTAATGAAAATGATAATTTCATTCATAAACAGAAACAGAGATGGGCAGCCCACAGCCCTATCTCCAGCCTGCTCCTCCAGCAAGGGTCACAGGCCATGGGGAAACAACCTCTACTTAGATCACTGCAGCACCCAGCTCCTATAGCAGCTGCTGGGCTCTCCTTTACATTTCCTTCTCCCTTTACCTCCTGGAGACCTTTTCCCTCAATCTTTCAACTAAGAAGTTGAGATTTCTTCCTTCCTTCCTTCCTTCCTTCCTTTACTTCTTACTAAAGAGATCCTAAGCACCAAATATAGTACAATAATAACACTAATAATAAAAATAATAGCAACTTATTTTCAAGAGTTCCTTCTAAATGCCAGCATTCTAGTAGGTTCCTGACCCTAAATATGAACAAAATGGTAAAATTGGTATAGAATGGTATTAAAATAAAACTACAGATCCACCATATATAATGTACTTGGGTGTACAAATTGGAATAAAGTATTCTCATTCATTGAAAGGCTTAGAGCCATATCTGTTTCATGAGGATCATGATATAATTTCTTCTTTATTTGTGCAGAGCTTATTTTGTGTTTCCATAGTAACTGCCTTTCTATTAGCATAGTAATAAAATTAAAATATAATATTGTACTCAAAGGGTAAATGTTAAAAAAAAGTGGGATACAGCAATTATGGAAATAGCATGAAGGTTCCTTAAAAAATTAAAAATAAAACTACCATATGATCTGGGCCATCCTATTTCCTGGCAAATAACCAAAGAAAATGGAAGCAATATCTCAAAGAGTTATCTGCACTCCCATGTATGGAAACAACCTAAGCATCCATTAGCAGACAAATGGATAAAGAAAATGTGATATATATATGAATATTAATCAGCCATGAAAAGAAGGAAATCTTGCCATTTGTGACAACATGGATGAAACTAGAAAACCATATGCAAAGTGAAATAATCCAGATGAGAAAGACAAATACTGTATGCTCTCACTTACATGTAGAATCTAAAAAACTCAAACTCAGAGATAAGAGAGTAGGCTGGTGGTTGCCAGGGGTTGGGGGATGGGAGAAATGGGTTGGTGTTGGTCAAAGGGTACAAACTTTTAGTTATAAGATGAATAAGTTTTAGGGATCTAAAATACAGCATGGTGACTCCCTATACTAATAAAAGGGTAATATGCTAATTAGACCAGATATCTTCCTGATGTCTTTCCTGACAATGCCAGGGTCATGGCTGGCCTGCAAACTGCCTGTGGCCCCTCCCCGAGGCTGGCTCTACCACCAGTGGGGACTCTCACCCCAATCAGTGGTGTGGCCGGCTTAAAACCTCCCACAGCCTCTTACCTAGGCTGGCCCTGCTTCCCCTAGCAGGAACCCCCACTACCATTGGGGCATGGCCAGATTAAAAACTGCCCTAGACACTTGCTCAGGCCAGCCCCGCCCCCCAGCATGGATCCCCATCCTGACTGAGGGCATGTTCAGCCTGCAAACTGACCCAGGCCCCTCACCAGGCTGGCCCTGCCCCCACCCTGATCTGGGGCCCCCTTCAGGGTAGGCCAGCTGGCACCCTCTCATGTACCAGGCCTCTATCCTATATAATAAAAGGGTAATATGCAAATTGACCCTAACAGCAGAACAACCAGTCACTATAAAGCACACTGACCACCTCTTGGTCCCTTTCCCAAGCTGGCAGACTCTGATCGTCTGATGGGCATCCACTTCAGGGGTGGGGCCAGTGAGCAGGCAGGAACAGCTGACCTCTCGGTCCCATCCCCTGACAGTCAGGCACTGATCACCCAATGGCAAATGGGGAGCTGGGGGTGGGTGGCAGTGGGGGACAGGGCTGGCTGCAGGCAGCTAGGGAAGATGGTCCTGATTGCAGGCCAAGCCTAGGGATTGTATCTGTGCACAAATTTTGTGCACTGGGCCTCTAGTATTTAATAATACTGGTTGTGTACCTGAAATTTGTTATGAGAATAGATATTGAGTTTTACCAGAAAAATAAAAAGGTAACTATATGAGGGGATGGATGAACCTAGGAAGCCATATGCAAGTGAAATAATCACAAAGTGATTTTGGTAATTATTTCATGATATATACATATATCAAATCATGTTGTACACCATATATTTTATTTACCAGTAAACCTCAATAAAGCTGAATAAATAAGAAAACAATGTAGGAAATGCTAGAAAATACCATGATTTCATCTCTTTGACTGTAAGTACATATGTAAGCATCCTTGTCAGTGAACCAGCAAGAAGGATGAAGAAGGGGATGACTGGCCTTCAGGTAGTTCTCATAGTACAGTCAACACTGCAATAAGGTATCAGGGTAAAGAAAATGCAGGTGCAATATGATAGTGATTGGCTCCAGCTTTCTCACATCCTCCTCCTCAAATACAAGGGTGCTCAAGGTTTTATCTTTGGTGGGGAAGAGGGTGAGGGAAAGACTGTTCTATGATTACGTGCAATTTTGTTAATTGTATAAGGTCAGTTCCATACAGTACAACTTTCACTATCTTTATGTACTTTCTTCTTAGTGGAAACTGACTGAAAATTCTATAACTAACTGTACAATTAACAGACCATGAATTTTATATGATCAGATTATTTTGACCTCCACTTATCAAATTATGGAGGGCTGTTTCTGAATGCTTATGAAAATTCTGTTGCCATAAGATTTCTATGTGAGGACCTTCTGACATAATGAGATTATGAGTATAAATCAATGATTCATACTAGTACATGGAGTAGGAGTACCTTGAAGCTTCCAGAAGCCACTTCCAGAGAAAGACCCAACACCTTCACAGGATTGTCCATCTAACTGTGACACCTTCCTCAGCAGGGAAACATCCAGGCTGTGGAGGCACAAGAAGAGATTACAAACACAAGCTCTTTCATTTCCAAAGATAACAAGAGCAAAAGTCTTAAAAGATAGGATTTATACCAAATAATATTCAATATTACCTATAATTTCATTAGTGAAATCATGATTTCATAGAAGGATACTTTAAAGAAGCTTTTCTTTGGGAACCTGATAATTATATTTGTTTTTCTTTAGAAAATGCTTGTCCAGTGGAGACCAAGCATGGAATTTGTTAGGCCTAGCTAACTTTCTATTAATTCTAAGGATCCAAAACTCTCCATGTGTAGTTCATAGCTTACATTGTCAAAAGATAAAAAGTCACCTAGAAACAGTGAGAAGTACTTTTTTTCCTTTAAAATTAAAGGCTTATGAAATATAAGATATTACAGTACTATTGGGAAAAAATAGAATAATTCAACACAAAATAATTGTGTTATTAAGAAATCATTTGACTGTGTGTAGGTGAAAAGACATATTTTGTTCTCTCTAAAAAAAGCTTTAGAGTATATCTAAAACACTTAAATTAATTTTATTAATATACTACAAGCCTAGTGCATGAAATTCATGCATGAGAGGGGGATCCCTCAGCCCAGTCTGCAATCTCCCCAATCCAGGACCCCTAGGACATCCCTCTCAAAATCTGGGACCGCTGGCTCCTAATCGCTTGTCTGCCTGCCTGCTTGATGGCCTCTAACCACCTCTGCCTGCCATCTTGATTGCCCCTAACTGACTCTGCCTGCCAGCCTAATCGCCCCCTAACTGCCCCCTTGCCAGACTGATTCTCCCCTCATTGCTCCCCCTTGCTGGCTTGATCACCCTCTATCTGTCCTCCCCTACTGGACTGACTGCCCCTAGCTGCCCTCCCCTGCTGGCCTGACTCCCTCTAACTGCCTTCCTCTGCTGGCCTGATCACCCCAACTGCCTCTGCCTTGGCCCCCACCACCATGGCTTTGTCCAGAAGAGGTCTGATCTAATTAGCATATTACCCTTTTATTAGTATAGATAGGTGAAATGTATAATTTGAGGGAATATGTGGGATTAATTGCCTAATAAAATAAGTGAGTCCCATTAGCATGCTATGGTATATGTGGAGATTACATATGATATATTAATTATTCAGCACACTTCCTGGTTGAGAAGATTATGTAAGGGTATATTATACATCAAACACTTAGCACAGTTCCTAGGACCCAGTAACAGGTAGAAATTAATAACTATCTTTTGAAGAAAAACTGGCAAAGTATGACCAAGATAAAAATGAATGCCAGTAATTCTGCACTGATGTCACATAGTAGGTAGGTGTGAACATTAGATGTTTAGACTTTCTAAAGCTCAGAGCCCATATAAACTGGAGGAAGAAATTATTACCAAGCAGAGGTTCAGGCACCTTGGAAAACACAGTGTTGCCCCCTACGAAAGCAGGTGGGTAGTCCTGGCCAGGAAACAAGGGTCCTGGGCCAGTTTCAGAGGAGTTAGTGTTGAGAATCCAAGGAGGTCAAATCCAAAGCAGCACAGTGCATGCAGACCACAAAGTTCATAAGCACAACCCTGAGGTCAACCATAGCCAACTGATCCAAATGCTACTGGCCTAAGAATCTGTTTATCTGATAACAAGTCAATCTGTATATTCATTTCTCCATTTTATATTTGATACATTAAGTATTTTTAATACTTAAAATGTAATAATGAAGTAATAATGAAGTAATAATGAAGTCTTGCTCCATTATTACTTTATTTTTGGCTTTTTATAGATAAAATAACCTAAAAGTTTTTAATTTTTAATTTTTTTCCTATGATAGATAACATTCCAATTTCTATCTTTGGATATAAAGATTATTATTATTATTATTTATGCTTAGGATAGACTCTAAAATTCTGACAGATTCCAAGATCAATAGTTAGGAAGGCTTTTAAAGTTTTAAATTAAAGATTGTTTACTAAAATAGTTTACATTTCTATTAGTAGCATATAATATTATTACCAATTTAACCAAATTTGGATTAGATGAGTAATAGTTTCTCTAATTTTGTTAGTTTGATTTTCTTCATATTATGTGAGTAAATATTATATTTACTTTGACATTAAATGTAGTACCTTATTTAAGAATTGACTGTCCATGTCATTCAATCCTTTTTTAGACTAAAGGATCTTATTGTTTTAGTATGAATTTGGATGGACTCCTTTTATAGTGAAAAATACTATATTTGTTGCAGCTTCCCAACCTACTTTTATCTTTTGCTTTTAATTATGTATTTTTGCCTTTTTGAAGCAAAAATCATACTTACATTTTAAATTATGCAACAAGACTACTTTTTTTGGATGCTTGTGATTGCTTTTAAACTATGAAAGTCTTTCATTCAGAGATTTGACAAATACTATTGATTCATTATTCAACTTTTCTATAGTTTGATTCTTTAGCTACATAATGCTAAACAAGTTGAAACTTGTTCAATCCAGTCTGAAACTTCTTAATGAGGTGTGAGGTGAAATTTCTAATTTCTGGCTTGGTATTTATCAGTTAAAGGATCGTAATTTATAAATACAAATTCTTTCTCTTTTTAATCCCTAGAGTCTTTACTTTCCCATGGCCAAGTTCAAAAAGATAAAAGATAAAAATACTGTGATTGTTGTTTCCCTAGTTAACATGGAATGAGAGTCTATGAGAGAGAATGACTTCACTGAATATCTTCACATTCTGGTTAATAACCTGAGTTTTGCTTGTTTGTAAAAGCAGAAATGACTTAGATTGATAAAAATATACATAAAATATACATAATTCGGCAAATTAAAAAATATATAAAGGAACACAGAAATTCAAATTTTGCTGGAATTTGTCATCTATGAAAGGTAAATAAGACAAACTAGGAATACAAATTTTTAAAGGAAAATTGTGTATGGAATGTTAGGTGTGACCTGTCAATATCTGGCCAGATTTGAGGCATCTGACTGTGAGAGGAGTAGGGAATGACTTTACCAAAGGCATCAATGTGAATTAAGGCAACTAGAAATAACCGGTTTCTGCTGCTACTCTTTGGAGAGTTGACAAGACTGCAGTTTTAGGCAGAATAATCCATTAGAACTGTGAGGGAAGACTCATGGAAACATACAGATCCAAAGAGGGGCCCAGAATGGTTTAAGGATTTATGGAGAAAATGCAGGCCATGGTCTTTATTGTAAACCATGTTAGTCTCCTAAGACCTTTCTCCAATGGCTTCTGCTTGTATCTTTTTGCAGAAAAGTAAATTAGGGGTGAGAGGATAGAAGGACAGGGTAGAACTGGGAAGCCAAAACAGATGGATCTTTCCCAAGTCTCTGACTGGAAGGCGTAGAAAGAGGGAGATGAGATCACTGTGGCAAAGAAAAACTTGTCTAGTTTTCAAAAAGCATTTTCTCTTTGCTTTTTTGCTTATGTAATTCTTGTTTGTTTATTTTGCTTAATTGTTTGTTTACCTGGTCTATGTACCAAGCCTTATACTTAGAACTAAAGATAAATCTAAATGGACTAAAACTATATTCATGCACCAAATATTTATTAATCGTCCTACTATATGCCATCATCCAATTTAGAAGTTTGAAGAACAAAACACATATGGTCTCTGCCCTTAAAGAACTCTTCTTATCTCTTTCTCTCATAATATTTAAAACATAGAGAATAATATGTTGCATATTCCTGTATCCTCTTAAAATTTAACAAATGTTAACATCTTACACACTTGTTTCAAAACTTTTTTATTTAAAGTAATAAAGTCAGATAGATACAGTTAAAGCTGTTTTGACCTCTCTTTAATTTCATTCCCCTTCTTCTCTTCAGGGAAGTAATTAATTGTCCTAAAACTGGCATTCTTCCCATTCTTTTAAAATATATTTTCACATACATAACTGTTCATAAAAATATAGTAGTATAATTTTTTACTTTGGAAATTTTAAAATGATGTTGCTTCTTTATACTCCACATTCTGTTTTTGAGATAATTCACTTCATATTTATTGAATACTCACTGAGCCTCAGGGATTGTTCTAAGTGCTAGAATAAAGCATTGATCAAAATAACCTAAAATCCCTTTCCTTAAAAGCTTATATTCTAGTGGGTTGAACAGACAATAAACAACAAAATATAAAATGTTCTACACAGGCTGCCGTTATGGACTGAATTGCTCTTCCCACACACCCAATTCATATATTGAGGCCTTACCATGCAATGTGACTCAATTTGGAGATAGGGCCTGTGAGGAGGCAATTAAGATTAAGTGAGGTCAGAAGGGAGGGGTCTACTCTGAAGGCATCCTTAGAAAGAGGTAGACACACCAGAATTTGTCTTTCTCTGCACCCAGGCCCAGAGGAAAGGCCTTGTGAGAATACAGTAAGAAGGTGCCATCTGTGAGCCAGGAAGAGAGCCCACACCAGAAAACAAATCTACCGGTGGCTAATCAGGGACTTCTACCTCCAGATATGTGAGGAAATAAATGTTTGTTGTTTAAGTCACCTAGTGTGTAGCCTTTATGTTATGACAACCTGAGCAGACTGATCCAGCTGCTGTATATTAAGTGCTCACAAGAAAAATTTAAGTAATGGGGATCAGACCGAAAGCTGAAATCGAGTGTCCAGGAAAGTCTTAACTGAAAAGTTCCTCTTGAGGAATAACCTGAAAAAAGTGGAGGAGCTGGTCACGTGCCTGAGGAAGACAGAAAATGCATATGCAAAGACTCGAAAGGCAGCAAGAGCCTGGAGTGATCTAGGAGAAGTGAGGAAGATTGCATGGCTGGAGTGGAGGGAAAGAGAGACAGGAAGGAGGAGATGAGGGTGGAGGGGAACACAGGTCAGATTATGTGGGAACTAGTGGACAATTAATTACTCTGTTTAATCAGAGGACTGGTAGGGTCTAATTTCCATTTTCACAAATTGCTCTGAATAGTCTTGTAGAGAAATGATGGAAACAGGCCAAGGACAGAAGCATGGAAACCTCTTGTAAAATCAATTTCAGTAGCAAAAGCACAAGATGATGGCGATTTCAATCAGGAAGGGTGATGAGAAGTGATCAGATTAGAGATACATTTTGAAGCTCTAAGCAACTAAAATTGTCTTGCCAGTAAAAGAGTTAAGGAAGACTGCCTGAGCAGCAGATTTGAGGTCATAAGATCCTAAGTCCAAGATGTTAAAGTGAAATATTGAATAAATTGGCCATGAGATATAGGAGTCTGGAGTTCAGGGTTGAGATCCAGGCTGAAGATACACCTCTAAAGTCATTAGTACAAGAATGGTATTTAGCACCATAAAAATGGATGAGATCACTTAAATGTGGTTGGCGAACTCATTAGTCAACAGAGCCAAATATCAACAGTACAACGATTGAAATTTCTTTTGAGAGCCAAATTTTTTAAACTTAAACTTCTTCTAACGCCACTTCTTCAAAATAGACTCGATCAGGTCATGGTATTTTATGAAATAGCCACACTCAAAGGGCCAAAGAGCCGCCTGTGGCTTGAGAGCCACAGTTTGCCAACCACTGACTTAAAGAATAAGTGCTGACTATATAAGCTCAGCCTCTACAGATACTGCCCCAAACCTCTTTGCTGGCCCAGGGCATTGCAACCATGTGATCAGCAGACACATGAGCAGCCCACTCCTGTCCAAGGAGCAGTAGCCCCATGAGCAACCTGCCACAGGCCTAAGAGCAGCAACTTCACGTGGCCTGTCCCTGTCCAAGGAACAGAAGCTGTGTGAACAGCCAGTTTCCCCATTTGAGGAGCAGCAACCTCATGAGCAGCTTGCCCCATCCAAGGAGCAGTAGCTGCTAGAGAAGCCCACCATTATTGAGGAGGGGCAGCTCCACGCAACCAATCCCACTCTGAGGAGCAGCAGCTGCATGCAGCCCACACCCTGCACTTGTCTAAAGAGCAGCAGCTGTGCTGTATGAGCAGCCAGCCCCCTGCCACTGTCCAAGGAGCAGCAGCTGTGTGAGTAGACCGCCCCTTTCTGAGGAGCAGCAGCCACACAAACCGCCTGCCCCCATCCAAGGAGCAGCAGTTGTGTGAGCCGCCTGCCCCCATCAGAGGAACAGCACCTATGTGAGCAGCCCATCCCCTTCTGAAGAGCAACAGATGCACGAGCCACCTGACCACATCCGAGGAACAGCAGCTATGTGAGCAGCAGGCCCACATCTGAGGAGCAGCAGCTGGATGAGCAGCTTGAGGAGCTAAAGCCACATGAGCAGTCTCCCTCCAACTGAAGAGCAGCAGCCACATAAGCAGACTGTCCATGTCCAAGGAGCAGCAGCCCTATGCAGTCTGCACTGATCTGAGGAGCAGCACCCACACACAGCCTGCACCTGCCCAATGAGAAGGAGCTAGGTGAACGCCCCGTCCCTCTCCGAGGAGCATCAACAGAATGAGAAGCTCACTCCCATGTGAGAAGCAGCAGCTGCACGAGCAGACTATCCCTAGTCTGAGGAGAAGCAACTGCATGAGCAGCCAGGCCCCATCAATGAGCAGCGGACATGAGCAATTTGTTCCCATGCGAGGAGCAGCAACCTCAAAATCAGCCCATCCCTGTCCAAGGAACAGCAGATATATGAGCAGCCTCCCCCACCAGCCAGTGGAGGCCCCGCTGCTGCAAACAGCACCCACCAGAGGAACCGCTGCCAACTGAGAAGCAGCTGCTACTGTGACCACATGAGGAGCAACCTCAGCTAGAGAAGCCATTGCCACCCAAGGAGTAGCCCCTGCACAACTCGATAGATCAGTCGGTGAGACCAAAAATGGATAGATAAAGATACCCTCAAAGGAAAGCAAAGGAGGAATCTCCAGAAAAACAGCTAAGTGAAAAAGAAGCATGCAATGTGTCATAAAAAGAATTCAGAATAAGGGTCATAGAGTTCATAAACCAGATGGAATAAAAAATCAACACCTTATGTAAGAATCAAGAAGAAATGGATGAAAAAATAAACAACTTATATAAGAATCAAGAATAAATGAAGAGTGATATAGCTGCAATAAAAAACACCATGGAAGGTTTCAACAGTATACTAGGAGAAGCGGAGGACCAAATTAGTGAATTAGAAGAGAGAGAAGCAAAACACAACCAAATTGAATTGCAATTGGAGAAAAAAATTAGACAGGAGGAGAGCCTAAGGGACCTATGAGACAACATGAAATGAAGCAACATACGAATAATAGGGGTGCCAGAACAACAGGAAGAGGAACAAGGGTTAGAAGACCTAATTGAAGAAATAATGTCAGAAAACTTCCCTGATGTGGCAAAGAAAAAAGTCACACAAGCACAAAGAGTCCCAAACAAGATGAACCCAAAAAGACCCACAGCAAGATAATCATAATTATGATGGCAAATATTCAGGACAAAGAGAGAATCTTAAAGAAAGAGACAGAAAGTTACATACAAGGGAACTCCCATTAGATTATCAAATGATTTCTCAACAGAAACACATCAGGCCAGAAAAGAATGGAAGGAAATTTACATAGTGATGCAAACAAAGGGACTGAATCCAAGAGTACTTTATCCAGCAAGGTTATCGTTAAAAATGGAAGGAGCTTCATAGACAAAAAATATGCTAAGGGAGTTTATCACTACCAAGCCAGCAATTCAAAAAATGCTAAAGGAACTGATGTATAAAGAAGAAATAAAAAGGTAAGAAGGAACACAGAAACAAAAAATAAAAATGGCAACAAATAAGTACCTTTCAATAATAACTTTAAATGTAAATAGACTAAATGCTCCAATCAAAAGACATTGAGTGGTTGAATGGATAAAAAAAATACTGCATATATATATATATGCTGTCTACAAGAGACCCATCTCAGAAAAAGGGACTCATACAGACTGCAAATGAAAGGATGGAAAAACATCTTTCAGGCAATGGAAATGAAAAAAAAAAGCTGTTGGAAGCAATACTTATATCTGACAAAATAGACCTCAAAGTGAAGGCCATAACAAGAGAAAAGGAAGGCCACTTCATAATAATAAAGAGATCGATACAACGAGGACATAACTGTGATAAACATATATGTACCCAATGCAGTAGCACCCAAATACATTAAAAAAAAAACTTTTGGAAGATATCAAGGGAGAGATAAACAACAATATAATCATAGTAGGAGACTTTAATACATCACTGACATCACTGGATAAATCCTCTGGACAAAAAATCAGCAAAGAAATAGCAATTCTAAATGACTCACTAGATCAGATGGACCTAATTGACATCTTCAGAACATTTCACCTCAAAGCCCCAGAATATATGTTCTTCTCAAGTGCACATGGGATATTTTCAAAAATAGACTACATATTGGGTCACAACCAAATCTCCCCAAATTCAAAAAGATTGAAATTATATCAAGCATTTCCTCAGACCACAAGGGTGTACTATTAGAAATAAACTACAATAAAAACATTCCAAAAAATTCAAACACTTGGAAGCTGAATAACATTCTATTAAACAATGATTGGGTTATTAATGATATCAAAGAAGAAATTAAAAACATCCTAGAGATTAATGAAAATAAAAATACAACAATGCAAATGCTATGAGACACAATGAATGCAGTCCTGAAAGGGAAGTTCATAGCTCTACAGGTCTACCTCTAAAAACAAGAAAAAAATAGTAATAAATTATCTAACTCAACAAATCAATGAATTAGAAAGAGAGCAACAAGAAAAGCCCACAGTGAGCAGAAGAAAGGAAATAATAAAGATCAGAGCAGAAATGAATGACATAGAGACCAACAAAAACAATACAAAAGATCAATGAAACCAAGAGCTGGTTCTTTGAAAGGATAAACAAGATTGATGGATCTCTAGCCAGGCTCACCAAGAAACAGAGAGAGGACCCAAATAAACAAAATCAGAAATGAAAGAGAAGAAATAACAACAAATCCAACTGAAATACAAAGAATTATTTAAAAATACGATGAATAACTATTCTAACAAACTAGACAACCTGGAGGAAATGGACACATTCTTAGAAAAATACAACCTTCCAAAACTTACTCAGGAAGATTCTAAAAATCTCAATACACTGATAACTATGGAAGAAATTAAAGCAGCCATCAAAAAACTTCCAGCAAACAAAAGCCAGATGGCTTCACAGGGGAGTTTTACCAAACATTCAAGGAAGAACTAAAACTTATCTTCCTCAGACTATTAAAAAAATTTAAGAAGGAACACTTCCAAGCACCTTCTATGAAGCCAGCATCACCCTAATACCAAAACCAGATAAATTTAACACAATGAAAGAGAATTACAGACCAATATCCCTCATGAACATAGATGCCAAAATCCTCAACAAAATTCTAGAAAATGGGATCCAGCAGTACATCAGAAATATCATACACCATGACCAAGTAGGATTTATCCCAGCGATGCAATGATGGTATAATATTTGCAAATCAATAAACGTGATGCATCACATAAACAAATTTGAGAGATAAAAATCACATAGTCATATCAATTGATGCAGAAAAAGCATTTGGCAAAATCCAACACCCTTTCTTGACAAAAACTCTCAGCAAGGTGGGAATAGAAGGATCATACCTCAACATCATAAAAGCCATATATGACAAACCCACAGCTAACATCATACTCTATGGGCAAAAACTAAAACCATTTCCCCTAAGAACAGAAACAGGACAGGGATGCCCACTCTCACCACTCCTTTTCAACATAGTGCTGGAAGTATTAGCCATTGTGATTGAGACAAGAAGAATAATAAAAAGCATCCAAATTGGAAAAGAAGAAATAAAACTGTCCTTATTTGCAGGATACTGTACATAGAAAACCCTAAAAACTCCATCAAAAAAGTATTAGACTTCATTAATGAATTTGGCAATGTAGCAGGATACAAAAATCAATGCCAAGAAATATATGGCATTTCTATACACCAATAGTAGACTTACAGAAAGAGAGACTAAAAAAGCAATCCCACTTACCATCATACCAAAAAAATTAAGATACCTAGGAATAAATTTAACTAAGGAGGTAAAAGACCTATACATGGAAAACTACAGGACACTGAAAAAAAGAGATAGAGGAAGACATAAACAGATGGAAGAGCATACCATGCTCATGGATTGGGAGAATCAACATCATTAAAATGTCCATACTACCCAAAGCAATCTATAGATTCAATGCACTCTCCATTAAAATATCAACAGCATATTTCACAGACCTAGAAATAACTTTCCAAAAGTTCATCTGTAATAAAAGAAGACCCCAAATGGGTACAGCAATCCTAATAAAGAAGAATAAAGTAGGGGAGATCTCAATACCAGGTACCAAGCTGTATTACAAAGTCACTGTTCTCAAAACTTCCTGGTACTGGCACAAGAACAGACATACAGAACAATGGAATAGAATAGAGAACCCATAAATCGACCCAAAACGTTATGCTCAATTAATATTTGACAAAAGAGGTATGAACATACAATGGAGTCAAGAAAGTCTCTTCAATAAATGGTGTTGGGAAAATTGGACAGATACATGCAGTTAGGAGTAAAAAAAACTGAAACTAGATCACCAACTTACACTATACACAAAAATAAACTCAAAATGGATAAAAGACTTAAACATAAGATGGGAAACCATAAAAATACTAGAGGAATCCACAGGCAGAAAAATCTCAGATGTATGCTGAAGCAATTTATTCACTAATACTACACCTAGGGCAATGGAAACTAAAGAGAAAATAAACAAATGGGACTGCATCAAAATAAAAAGCTTTTGCACACCACAGGAGACTATCAACAAAACAAAAAGAAAGCCCACTGCATGGGAGAACATATTTGCCAATGATATCAATGATAAGGGTTTAATCTCCCATTTACAGGGAACTCATGTAGCTTAACAAAAAGAAGATATACAACCCAATGAAAAAATGGGCAACTGATCTAAATAGACACTTTTCAAAAGAAGACAGAAGGAAGGCCAAGAGACATATGAAAACTTGCTCAAAGTCACTAATCACCAGAAAGATCCAAATCAAAACAACAATGCGGTACCATCTCACACCTGTCAGAATGGCTATAAATCAACAAATGACAAGTGCCAGGGAGAATGCGGAGAAAAAGGAAACCTGGTACACTGCTGGTGGGAATTCAGACTGGTGCAGCCACTGTGAAGAAATTTCCTCAAAAAAATAAAAATGGAACTCCCATTTGACCCAGTCATCCCACTTGTAGGGATAAATCCCAAGAAACTGGAAACACAAATCAGAAAGGATACATGCACCCCTATGTTCATAGCAGCACAATTCACCATAGCTAAGATTTGGAAACAGTCTAAATGCAGATGAGTGGATTTAATCAACACATGAGTGGATTAAAAATTGTGGTACATCTACATAATGGAATACTATGCTGTGGTAAAAAGAAAAAAAAGGAGTTCTTACCATTTGCAACAATATGGATGGAGATGGAGAGCATTATGCTAAGCTAGGCAGAGGAAGATAAATATTATATGATCTCTCTCATTTGTGGAATATAATGAACAACATAAACTGATGAACAAAAATAGATCTAGAGACAGAGAAATATCAATCAGAACATCAAACCTCAGGGAAGGTAGGGTATGATGGGGGTAAAGAGAAGAGATCAACCAAAGGACTTATAGGCCTGCATATAAGCCTATCAATGGACATAGACAACAGGGGGGTGGGGCATGAATGGGAGGTGGGAGGTAATAGGGGAATAAGGACACATATGTAATACTGAATTAATAAAGAAATTAAAAAAAAGAATAATTGCTGATAAAAAAAAGAGAGATTCAAAAGGATGGTATATATGACTAGCAACTAGGACGGGAGACACAGAGATTACCCAGAAATTTGGGAAAAAATGTAGGAATCATAGTTGGGATATTAAATGAAGAAAATACTTCAAAAGGGTCATCAACTGAGTTAAATATATCAATGTTATATGTAGATCAACATTATTCATTTATTTCCTGCATAGTTTTCTATGGTATGAATGTAACCATTTTATTTATACACTAGAGGCGCAGTGCACAAAATTCATGCATGGGGGGGTGGTCTCTTCAGCCAGTGTGCACCCTCTCCAATCTGGGACCCCTCAGGGAATGTCTGAGTGTTGGTTTAGGCCCACTGGCAATTGGACATCTCTCTCACAATCCCGGAACACTATCTTCTAACTGCTCACCGGCCTGTCTGTTGATCACCCCCAACTACCTCCCCTATCAGCCTGGTTGCCCCCCACTGCCTTCCTCTGCTGGCCTGGTTTCCCCCAACTGTCCACCCTGCTGGCCTGGTCACCCCACACACCTGCTGTTCAGTCATTTGGTCATCCCTCATTAACCTCCTTGCTGGCCTGATCACCTCATGCAACCCACTGTTCAGTTGTTTGGTCGTCCCGCACTAAATCCCCTGCCAGCTCAGTTGCCCCACACAGCCTGTTAGGTTGTCCGTTCAGTTGTTTCGGTTGTGACAGTTGCTTAAGCTTTTATATACAGAGGTACCTCGAGATACGAGTTTAATTCGTTCAGTAACCTTGAGGCCTGGGAAACTATGAGAAGCTCAAGTCGAGGTAAACTGGTGCAGTCGGCTGATCCTCGCCATTACTCCTATCTCAAATGTTGCTCGCATTTCAAAGCAAAAATAGCTCGCTCGATGGCTTGTATCTCAAAAATCTTGTATGTTAGGGCACTCATATCTCGAGGTACCACTGTATATAGATTTTATAACACATATTTTGGTTACTTACAATATTTCACTTTTTTCAGTAATGTAATGTAGCAATGACCAACTTGCTCCATGATTGATAGTTGCTTTAGGGTACACTTACATGAAAAATTGCTGGGTTATAGAATATGCATCTGCAACTTTTCTAGATATTGTTAAGTTGCTTTTCAAAGTGATTGTGCCAATTAATGCTCCCACCAGAACTAGCCAAGAGCTCACATTCTTGCTCACACATAGTGTTGTTCAATTTCTTTGACAGATGCATGTGAAGTGGTATCATGGTGTTTTAATTGGCATTCGCTTGATAGTCCTAGTGAAAAACATCTTATGTGAAATGCCTATTCAAAGCCTTTGCCCATTTTTCAACTGCGTTGTTTTTCATCCTAAATTTTGCAGGCACTCCTAGTGCAAACTAGAAACTAACCCTTTGCTGGTTAAACACATTGCCAATGAATGCTTCTATTAGTCTGTGATTTTTCTTTTAACTTTGTTTATAAGAACTTTAGTTATATATATATACTTAAAAACTTTACTGTGCACAGCATAGTTGGGAGATATTAGTTGTAGAAAGAGAAGGTCAAAGATTTTTTGCAGGTAAGTTGTAATTTTGATGTCAGACTAAGTTTCCCACCTGATAAGCTATTACTTCAAATCATCCATCAATTAATTAATCTAAATAACAAATTATTTAATTAATCCAAAATGCAAGCCAACTAGCCATATTTTGAAAGTGGAAGGCTAGTTAGTAGGGCTCTTGTGGAGAAAAGAAAACAGATAACTACTTATGGAAGTGAAGAAATTCTGGGCCATACTAAGAATGCAGGTGGGGTGTTAGAATATGACTATACAGTAGTTCCTGTGTGTGCATTTGTTAGATTTTCTCAGGTGAAATTTAGCATTTCAGGTGGAGACACAGAGATGTCATATACTGAGATTTTTCTAGCACTAAGCCTTCCCAAGAGTCTCCGAATAACAGAGGCCCCCAAAGATCAAGAGGATTTACATGCAGGTGGAGAGGAGATGGTTTAGAAGTCACATAAGGAATGAAAATAATGTTGCCTATGTCTCCCTACCCTGAACAAAGAGTGCTATGAACTGAACTATTTTACCTCCCTTTCATATGTAGAAGCACTACCCCAAAATGGGGCTATATTTGGAAAAAGGCCTATAGGAGGTAATTAAGATGAAATGATGTCATATGGGTGGTGTCCTGATACAATAGGATTAAAGTTTTTATAAGAAATTCCAGAGAGACCTCCCCCCCATCTCTGTGTGCCTCTCTCTATTCGAACTTTCTCCACTATATAACTCAGCTAGAAAATGACCATCAGCAATCCAAAGATAGAGTCCTCTCCAGACATTAACCTCACTGAGACCTTGATCTTGGACTTCTAGTCCCCAGAACTGTGAGAAAACAAATTTCTGTTGTTTAAGCCATCCAGCCTATGGTACGTATTTGGTTCCAGCACCCTGAGGGGAAATGAGCAGCTGTCATCCGAGAGGCCTCAACAAGAAGTGCACATCAAAGGAAGAGTAAGATTTCAGTGATGGCAAAGAGAGAGAAGAAATTTTCTTTAAAAAGCTGAAGACTGTAAGTCATTTTGTTTCCTAGGAAACTGCAACTCAAATGAACAGAGTTTCTTTATTTCACAAACGGGCCTCATAATTACTGCTTTTTATTTTTATTTTGAAACTCCATATTATTAAAATAGAAATAGTTTTATCCTTTCATGTTTGGAATATTTGCATTTAAAAATCCACAGGTTTATTTATTTTTCCACGGCTTTATTTTTATGATTTTTATATTATTTTTCTAAATGAAAAGATATGAGTGTCTCTGGCTATTATTTTCAAATATATAACATATTGTGGTCATAATTATTATTTTTTAGATTCAATAAGTAAATAACAATCCAATAAAAATTTTACTATTTTTTTGTCACTGATTTTTGATATATAGGAGGGCTCTGAATGGGCTATATAGTTATTTTTATATAATGAATATCACTTATAAATGTGCTAGTTATTCCCATCTTCAGGAAAATTTGCAGACTTGTAATTTTAGGCTCTTTAATTTGTGTTTCAATATAAGTATTCATTTTCCTTCTGTTTTTAAAAATTGTGTATATTCATAAAATAAACATTTGCAATAATAAAAATTACTATAAAAATTCAAAACCATTGCAACTACTATATTAGCTATTGGTGTTACAGTAAAGGTGTATCAAATTGAAAAATAAGTTAGCATTCCTGTTCTGATACACATTGGCTGTCAGGAATGCTAGCTTATTATATACCTAGTGGTTCTATAGTTGTGTTTAAAAGAGAAAACAGTTGTGTGGTTTAGTTATTATTGAAACAGGTATTGAAACATATGACACTAGTACCTAGAAATGACCTAGAAAATGTAAAACCAACCACCAAACAACTTGTCAATTTGCTGAGGTCACAAACCAGACTCATTCAAACATTCACGTATTTAAATTTTCATGAGCATTCTCATTATTCCCGACTTAGACAATATACTTATAGGTGTTAGCTTCATCATGTTTCCTTTATAGTCAGCCATTCTATCTTCCAACTCTCTTCATCTCTTCATAAACAACATAACTTCCATTGTTTTTAATCATCATTATAATAGTTTGGAGAGGGCATTTAAGACTTCCTAGGGCAAGAATATACATACAGTCTTTGAGTGTGCATCATGAATATTTCACTTTGCTAATATTTTTAGAACAAGAAATTCTTAGTGTTACGTTATCTTGCAATGGCAACTAATGAGCTCCTGGCTATAAAAGTATAAGCTCTGACAATTTTATGTCAAGTTTTTCTCATTTGGAAATTTGCCTTTTACTATCACAAGGTAAATACTTCCTCTGCAATAAACCTAGTTGCTCTTGCAGAGATTTAATATTTATCTATACACCTTGCAAATATTTTATCTCAACCAGGAGTAGGATGATGATCTTAGCAACAACAAATGTATTTTGTTGTTAATTCTTACCTGGGGATATTTTTCCATTGATGTTTAGAGAAAGACAAAGGAAGGGGGAGAGACAGAGAGAGGGATACATTGATGTGAGAGAGACACATCGATTGGTTGCCTCCCATACCCACCAACTGGGATGGGATAGAACATGCAACCAAGGTACATGCCCTTGACTGGAATCCAATCTGGAACTCTTCAGTCTGAGGGTCGAGATTCTATCCACTGAGCAAAAACAGCTAGGGCCACAAGTGTATTTTAATGTGCTATTTATTTCATATTTATATGTAAAACTTGGGAACTCTGAAGACTAAATAAGGTAAAAATTTGAATGTAAGGGCGGGGGATTTTAGAGTAAAGAAGACAAAAATCAATTTAGCCGTGTATCCACAAGGAGATCAAATGGATAAAAAAAGAATTCAAAGTTTCATTTTCAATATATATATTCTCATATCCTTATTTGGAGCCCTTTTCTTTCAATGGAGTATTAGTGATGTAATTAATGTTAATGCTCTTTATCAGCAACATGAACTCCTTTCTATGCCTTTTTGTTTGTGTTCCATTTTGCAGGTTCTAGGAACATCTTTTGGTTTTTACAAAAGGTATCATAGAAATGTATACTTGAAACCTATATGATCCTATTAACCAATGTCACCCCAATAAATTTAGTAATAAAGAAAAGCCATGAGGGCAAAAGAGATTGTGGAAATTACAGAGAGCAGACTAAGACCAAGTTTGCTCATTTGTATCCCACTGAGGTGCCTGTCCTGTGGAGTGCATGCAGCTGGTAAACCTTGGTTCTACGGAACAAATGTTTCCTTTCCACAGACTTAGAAGGCCACACACCCCTACTGCTCTGAAAAGGAAGATAGGGGGTTTCAGAAAACAGGACAAATAAGCTTTCATGTTTCTTCCAGTGCCTTTAGTCACATTTGAAATATGCTAGATGGCTCAATGAACATGCCCTTTTATTTTACCACCCCACAAAGAACCGATATAAATTATGGCTGCATAGAACTAACTTTACTGTTAGGATTTATTTACTTAATTCACTCAGTACTTATAACCTGAAGGGTAATCCTTTCAGTTAAGAAAGTGCAAATACAAATTTCAGTTTTAAATTTGATAATGATCTCCCACTTAATATTGTTATCATTGCAGAAAAGTATAAGGATATATCCTAGAAGTACCCAATTAGAGGTAATATGTTTAATTAATGAGGATGCTTAAATAATAACCTAAGTGAAATGTAAAATAAGCAATCAAATATCTGAATTAATCAACTGAAAACACATACCATGCTATAACATTGGGTAACTGATTGCTCCATCCCTAGACACCCAAGGCAGACATTTTGAATTAAATTGTTAAAGAAAAGGTTGAAAGAATACCCAGAAAAATTGGTGCCTTTCTACTTTTCCTCTGCAACACTAAATGCCAGAAAATTTTGGCATAATATCTGTAATGTATTTTAAAGGAAAGGCTTTAACAACAAAAAAGTGTCTGAACTAGCTAAATTGTCTTTCATTTGTGAAGCCAACAAAAAGACATTCTCTTATAAGCAAAAATTTTAAAGTATACTAATCACTTACTCATCTTGGAGACAAATTGCATAAAAATATATTTCGATTGAGACTAAATTCTGAATTAAGGATTTAAGGAGGTAGAAAGAGTGGTAGAAATGGTAGAGACAAATTTGCATTTATTTTCTCCTTCTAGAAAATAAACCAAGAGCAACTTATCTATAATATGGAAAAAGATTTAAGCATAAAGAAACACATTATAGTATAATTATAGCATAACTGTAAAATATTTCAATATATGCATCAATAGGATACCATGCAAGAAGTTAAGTTTATGAAAAATTTTAATGACATGGGTTAATTTTGTGATGAAATGTCTATGTAAAGAGCAGAGTATGAAATGATAAGCTCATAAATTTACAATATAAAGGAGCACACATGACATACATTTTTTATATCTTTAAAAGGAGATCTGAAGTAAATATTAGAAAATACTAATTTTTCAAAAATCCAACCTGGGACTCTTCAGTCTGAGGGTCAAGGCTCTATCCACTGAGCAAAAATGGCTAGAGCAACAAGTGTATTTTAATGTGCTATTTATTTTATATTATGTAAAACTTGGGAACTCTGAAGACTAATTAAGGTAAAAATTTGAATGTAGGGGGGGATTTTAGAGTAAAGAAGACAAAAATCAATTTAGCTGTGTATCCATAAGAAGATCAAATGGATAGAAAAGAATTCAAAGTTTCATTTTCAATATATATATTCTCATATCCTTATTTGGAACCCTTTTCTTTCAATGGAGTATTAGTGATGTAATTAATGTTAATGCTCTTTATCAGCAACATGAACTCCTTTCTATGCCTTTTTGTTTGTGTTCCATTTTGCAGGTTCCAGGGACATCTTTACAAAAGGTATCATAGAAATATGTACTTGAAACCTATATGATCCTATTAACCAATGTCACCCCAATAAATTTGAGTGTGGGTAATCAGTATATTATATACTTCTTTTTTACTTCACTACATATAGTTTTACAAAATTAAATTTAAAAAAATATCATGTAAAATATGTTACAATAAAAATTTATCAAACCTATCACTTTGGAACTGATTAAATGGTTCTCAATTCCCCTACCCCCGATACACACACACTATTTTATACTTTCCACTAGTTATTCCATATTTCTCATAGAAAAAGAAAAAAAAACTTGCCCAAATGGATGAAAACATCTATCAGGCTTCAGAAATAAGAGTTTTTCAAAAAATTTTAACATACCCTAATTATTAAATGTAACATAACCTTCCTAGCTATCAGTTTTCTCATTCATAAAATAAAAAGGTTAACATTTCTGCTGCCCAGAATTATTATGAAAATTATATAATAAAATGCTCTGTATCAATACATGTCCATAGAAGAATATTTTTTGAATGACTATATTTAAAGATTTAAAGAGGGAGCTGACTTTGAATGGGATTAGATTGGTTTGGTTTGTGGCTCAGAGGCACAGCAATTGTTCATGTAGTTATAACTGGAGTCAAACTGCTCAGTGACACTCTTCTTAATATGGAGTGTTGTCCATTTCTATTGGAAGAGACAATGCCAATGTCATTCCAACTCTTTGGCAACATTGAAGAGAACAATAGAGGCAGAAGCACATATTTTGTTATAGACAGAAAGCCCTGTCTCAATAAGGGTTAAGTATAAAAAAATCCATAAAAGAAGTGGATATAAAAGGTGTTCTAATTCATCTAATCACCCTACACTGTTGATTGAGCCTGCAATCAGGCATGTGCCCTGACCAAGAATCAAACCATGACCTCCTGGTTCATAGGTCAACACTCAACCATTGAGCCACACCTGCTGGGCTTTAAAGGAAAACTATATGGTGCTAGGACAAAGCATTAAATAAAATAGATGCTAGATAAATACTGATTAATTACTAAATTAGTTATGAGTTCCCTTGAAGTGGTTGGATAGCATCTATAGAATCAAGCCTGGCAAAGATCCAGAGGCAACAAGTCAGTCATTCTTTTCTTCTGTAGTACACAGCTGGACTACATTTCCCAGACTTCCTTGTGGTTACATTTGCCCCTGGACTGAGCTCTATCTAGGCTATGGCATACAAGCCAAAGTGATGTGCACTTCAGAGTGATGTACTTGACTTATGAAAACCACCTATGAATGACCCTCACCCTCTTCTTCTTTTCACTGGCTAGTTCTGGATATCCATGGTAATGAGCCTGGGCTCTGCTCATTGTATTGCAAGGAATTTCTACCAATTTCTCCTGAGTATTCACTTTGTGTTTTTCATGAATACCATATAAACATTAGGTGTATTTTTACTTTTACCCACTAAAATTTTTACTTTCTATGTTATTGTGGTTAGTATTATCTTTTAAATATATATATATATATATTATTGATTTTTTTCAGAGAGAGGAAGGGAGAGGGATACAGAGTTAGAAACATTGATCCCCTACTGGAGATGTTCCCGCAACCAAGGTACATGCCCTTAACCAGAATTGAACCTGGGACCTTTCAGTCCTCAGGCCTACGTACTATCCACTGAGCCAAACTGGTCAGGGTTGGTTAGTATTATCGTAACTAATAGAGGTTTCATCATACCAGGAAATAGTAAGTTGAAGATATAAAAAGTGAGTTCCCCAAACTTGACAATAGGATGGTAGAGTTAAAAATAATGGGAGCCCTCACAAGGGTTTTCAGATTTAGATTCAGGCAGCAGACTTTAAGTTAGGTCTTAGTATACAGCAGGCATGGAACAAAGGTTTGTTAATTTTAAATGCCATGCATTGATTTTAATATTATACACTATCAGCAGCAAAAATCATGCCTAACTGGAAATCAAAGGCGGTGTTATGTCATATCTTATTACCTTTAGCTTACAGATTTGTCCCATACCTCAGCATTTGGAAAACAAAGCAAATTATAAAAATTTCGCTTGATTCCCTATCTTCCCTTTAGCTGTAACTCAATTTCTTTGTCTTCTTGCTAGCCAAACCTCAGGACATAGGAAATGGTCTACATATGTCATCTCCCATCATTTCTCCAGCAGTTGTCATATTCCAATGCATTATCTGCTTCTACCATTCCAAAGCTTCTACCAAAGCAACCAATGACTTTCACAAGGGCAAATCTAACAGGCATTTTTTAGTGCTCATCAAATTAAAATGTTCTTCAGCTTTCAGTAGGAATTATGGCTGTTTCCTACTTAAAACCATTCCTTGCTTGTCTTTTATCTCAGTTTAAAATTTAAGAATTTTTAGCATCATTTAGGCATTTTCACATGAACTGACCATTGCCTGCCGGATGTGATATCTAGGCAATATAATGTAATGGCTTAAAGTACAGGGACTCTTATATTTGAGCCCTGTTGAAGTCTCAGTTTCCTTTCCTTGTGAAATGGAGTAGTATCATTGTGGCTGCATTATGCTTTTGTTGTAAGGATTTAAATAAGATACAAAAGTGTAAGAAGTGATTAAAACCAAGCCTGGCACATCTTAAAAGCTCTGTTCACATTACTATAATTTTATGCTTCACTCTTGTTAAATGTCTTTCCACTACTCTGGATTTCTGTCTGTACCTTCAGCTAAGTTTTATTATTTCCACTGTCCCTACCTTGACACTTTTCATATGCTTTCTCCCATGCAATGCTTATCCCCCCAATCTCTCTGGCTGGTTTCTTTTCATCATTCCTATTGCAGAGGCTTTTGTACTATCTGATCTAAAATTACTTCTCACTTTTATTTTTAAATTATATCCCAATACTTTTATTCATGACATATACAACAGCCTGTAACTGTTGTAGAAAACATATATCCATATATTTAATACTTTTCTATTTAATTGAACTATAGGCTTCATATGTTAGTTATCTTGCAGGTTTTGTCCACTGCTAACCTACCACAGTGCCTAGCACATATTGGGTTGTCAATACATATGTACTGAGTGAATGGATAAAGGAATGAACTTAAGTGCTTCTTGTGCTGGGTTCCAACTTTCCCAGCAGGGGAGCAGGCTTGCCTAAGGAAAGATGAGTGCAACAGTTAGAAAGTGCTGTAGGTAGCCCTAGCCGGTTTGGCTCAGCAGATAGACCATTGGCCCATGGAATAAGGGTGCCGGGTTTAATTTCAGTCAAGGGTGCATGTCCAGGCTCGGTACCCACTAGGAGGGATACAGAAGGAAGCTGATTAATGATTCTCTCTCATCACTGATGTTCCAATCTCTCTCTCCCTCTTGCTTCTTCTCTAAAACCAATAAAAATATATTAAAAAATAAAATATATATTAAAAAAAGAAAGTGATGTAGGTAGAGGACACAGACAAGGCAGTGCCTATAGCATCTGAAATATCACATCTTTCTATATGATTATTTTTGTAGCAATCAAGAGTTAACTATGTTCAAATAATATGAATGGATTTTTTAATGTAGTATAAAATGTGTATATATAAAATGAAATTTATCCAAAAAGTCTTCACAGACTCTTTGTTAGATCTAGAAATGGTTTATGTTTTAAATGATATATGCTCATTAAAGGCAAATCTTAAATGGTGCCTAGGACAAGGCATTGAATAAAGTGGATGCTTGATAAATAGTGATTAATTACTAAATTAGTTATTCGTTCTCTTGAAATGGTTGGGTAGCTATAATTGCCTATTTGATTCTAAGTGACTTGCTTCTAATTCCAGATTTTGAAGGAAGCAATCCTGCCAAGAGAAATTGTCTGTAATCTCTGGCCCAGCTAAGCATTCTTTAATATTTTTGGCTTTCCCCCCAAATATTTCCAGTTCTCTTTCACCTTTAGTGATTTACTATTCAACCATGGATCACAGAGGTTAAAAGCATCAACCTTAATATATGTGCAGTATTGCTGTCAATGTCATGAACAAAGTTTTTTCATTGCAAAGTTATGGCAAAGATTTCCAAGCACAAATTACATGCTATCTCCTACTTTCATTTAAAACAATTTTTACTGAGAGCATATTATATAACAGATGTTATTTTCAGAGGTGACTTTAGTGGGGTCATGGAGAGGAATGAGAAGTGTGCACTAAGAACCCTGTTCTTTCTGTTAGTAATTTGCTTGCTACAGATGCCTCTTGACTTTCTTTTGAGTGAATTTTTGAGTCTACAGTACTGAGAGACAAGTCCAGAATGTGTCTGGTGTGTAACATGAAAAAACAAGTTGTAGTGCTGCTACCATTATGGATTAAAGTGGTGTTAGGAAATCATCTCCCAAAGAGCAGAACAGGAATTGTAGGATGAAAACTCACCTTTACAGGTCAAGTTCCTGGAAGTGAGGTATTACATTTCAATTACCTAAAATACCAAGAGGTTTGATTACCCTGGAACATGCATGTTCAGTACCCCAAGCAGGGCATGGTGAGAATTACTAAATTTGTCTTTTTATGTGTCTCCTCCAGGACTCCTTTTGCAACCTACATCCTCACTCACCAGGTTCCCAAGGCCCTATCTGTTCTATCCAAGGCCTGAACATGGTGCTCTACAAACCCTTAAAACATATCCTTTCCATTTTACCAACCACCTTTTACCTTAGAGTTCTCCATACTGTTTAGTAGCAACATGTGAAAAATCAGTCAACCAGTTCTGTTATGAGCCCCAATCCTAATGTAGGAGGAAGAAAAACAGAGGTTCTTAATGTCAAATCTTTCTTTTGCTCACTTATACCTTAATCTCTTATTTTCTATGAATACTAACAGCTATTGCTGTAGTTTCATGTGCTTCACAATAGCAATGTAAACTTTGTTTTCTAAAATAGATTTAAAAACTATATTTTCTTTTAAATGTTTTTAAATGAAATTTTATTTATTTCAGAGAGGAAGGGAGAGGGAGAGAGAGAAACATCAGTGATGAGAGAAAATCATTAATTGGCTGCTTCCTGTACATTCTCTCCTGGGGATCATGCCTGCAACCTGGGTGTGTGTCCTTCACTGGGATCAAACTCAGGACCCTTTAGTATTCAGGCTGATTCAAACCAGCTAGGACTATTAAATGCTTTTTAATCTCAAAAATATTTTCTTGTTTCACTCTATTAATTGCTTCTCTCTCTTCTCATTTCCATTTACCTTATAATTAACCACATACAATTATAACAGAAACCAAGATTTTGGCTTTCTGGCTCCACAAAAGCCAAACTTGTGAAACAGTTCTGGTGAAAAAAGGAAAAAGGTTTGTTCAAGTGCTAGTTTCCTGAGAAGACAGAGAACTCTTGCTGTAAATCCAATCTCTCTACCTCAGTGCAGGCAGAGGTTTTTATAAGGAGGAAGATGGAAAGCCAAACAAAGAAATCAAGGGGAGAGAGTTGAAAAGTTCTCTACATGCATGGCAGCACAGTACATTCTGATAAAGATCTCAAAACTCATCAAGTGATGGTCTGGTGTGTATCATCCTGGTCTTTGTCACTCTGGTTTTGTGTCATCCTAGTTCTACAGTTCAACATATCTCCAAGAACTGGGATGACTGGAGATCAAAGTCTGTATCTTATGAAGTTAGTTCCTAGAATTTTTATGCAAAAATGCTGTTTATCAACAAGCTACATATTAGTTAGCATTTACAGAAACAATGTAACAATTCCTCATTATTATACAATATACTCTTATCCAGTTGCTTATCTCAAATAAGATGCCCCAGTTTGGATTTTATGAAGATAGTGAAAAATCATTTATTCATCAGTCTGTCCATCCATCCATCCATCCATCCATCCATCCATCCATCCATTAAACATTTATTAGGCACTAGTGTGCCAAAAACTAGAGTTGATTCCTGGGGATGCTAGAATCCTTGTCCCCAACCTTGTGAGTGAAGGGATACATAAAGTATATACCACTAATAGTAAAAAAGATAAAGCAATCACTGTGATTTGCTTAAATCCAAGCATAAAATCAGAATATGTTAAACCTAAAAGAAGCATTATAGATGTCTGAGAATTTGTAATGTCAAGTTGAGTCGTATTAGTGAACAATACATGCCCAATCCTACTTGCATTGTAAGAGAGAGTGAAATTTTTTTTTTGGGGGGGGGTGTTTTGTGTTTTCTCTGTAATAAACACGGAACAGAAAGAAAGACAACAAACTGAATTTTCTGTATCATGAAGAAGAGATCCTGTATCTTGCAGTAAAATAAAATTTGCAGGTAGATTAGTGAATTTAACTTTAGGATTCCAAACAGAAGTATTTATCATTGATCTTCTTATGACTCAGATTGAACCTTGGATGAAAGGATTCCCAAGGTTTCAGGCAGCATATGAAACTGCTCCTTAGAAAGCTGAAGTGTAACATAGGACACTGACCTAAAGCTTTGGTACATCTAGTCTCCTGCTGACAGTAACAGCAGGCCTTCTGAGAGGCATGAACTACCTCTGATAGAAAAACCAGGAATTCATTGTGAGGGTCAGGGCTGGCTAACTCATAGAAGCTATTGCAGCACGCAGTAGGAAATGATTGTGAGTTGATGCTGAGTGCACTTTCCCAGGCATGTAGAAGGGTTTTAGTACTGCAGGAGCAATTACCACTTAGCAAAGAATCAGCCCCCTCTCACTGAAATTAGACCATAAAATGAGTCAGGCTAGTGGACAAATTGCAGTACATGACCCTGCTGTGTTAGTGACCTATATTCACTTTCCAAACTTAGTATGAAGGTCCCTATCTGTAGCAAGCAATTTAGTGGAGGGTGGCAAGAAAGGCAATGCATTCAATGGAGAAACAGGGAGAGGTCAGCTTTATTCAAACTCTTAAGATATCGACAAGTCAGGTTAGGATAGTGCAATTAACCTCCATTTCCTAACTTTATGAATATCAGCTCTGAGAGGAGTCTAAAGTGAGAAAATATGGATGAGAAATTGGCATCCCTGGTAAAATGATGGGAAGAAAAGGGCGGGACACATTTAGGAGTAAGCAGATTAGTAGATGTTCAACACCGCAAAGAAAAATGCCAGGTCTCAAAAATTATTTTCATGGATGATATGATTTTAAGGTTTAATTGTCATATTTAGAATAAAGTTATGAGTTCAGGAAATTTCTACTTTCTTAGAGTCTTCATCTGAATCACCCTGTAAATGACAAGAAGCAGTGAAACTAATTCCAACAGAATTGTAAAATGACCTTTGGGAGAAATGATTAAAGTGATATGACAAGATGTGTCTAGACATTATACTTGTTTCTTCTATAAAATACTATGCTTTGTATTCATTAGTTTTCTTTGAGGTAGTGTGTGTGTGTGTAGGGGGGGTCTTATAACTTATGAACATAGGCACAAAAATGTAAACAAAATAGGAAAATAATGAGATGTAAGGGTAGCCAAGTTCACATCTAACTGGAAGTATTTACAAAAAAATTGCCTCTAAAGAAAGAAGTTTTCAGAGTATGAACTTTGCCTAATTAAAAATAATTGACATTGACAGACTGATACTGAATCTAATAATAGTCTAGCTTTTCAGATCTTAGAATAAGATTAAGATTTAGATGCTACACTCACTAAATTCAACTCAACAAATATTTACTAAGCACCATAATCGACACCAGGGATGACAACAGCATTTTAAAATACTTTTAAAAGTCATTTAATATTTTTTGTCTTAAAAAATTAAAATTAAAATCTCTTTGAGAGCAAGGGCATGGTGAGAGATGTGAGTAGAAGAGTTGTACTCACAGAAATGTAGCAGCAAGTGGAAGAGTTCATTTTCTTAACACATTTTTAGTGAAGTCAACATATACCATGAAGGTAAAGTTTTAAAACATAAGACATACGAGCACTATAAAAATCCCCCAATGTTTAAGGGACAGGGGGATTAGAAAAACATTATAAAGTTTGGGTACTAAATGAGGAGGCAGAGTTGCAAAGTTGACAACCAAATGTAGGAATCTTAAAGAAAACAGTTTGCAGAAAGGCTGAAGCAACAGCAACTCTTTCAGGGCACAAGGTGTGAGAGCTGGAAGAATTTGAAGAGGAAAGAAGCTTGAACAGTGCTTTCTCTCTCTCTCTCTCTCTCTCTCTCTCTCT